>JAVJGG010000074.1:57555804-57583543 GCA_035590195.1 Aviceda cuculoides
GGGAAACTCCACTCAGATATACATAATCCATTTAGGCATATATCATAATCCACTCAGACATAGTCATACACACCATTCCCCAAGTCAGGGGATAAGAACTCTTAAGATTCAGGTTGGAAATGGGGGAGTCACTTCTCCAACTATACAGTTGGCTTGTGAAGGAAACCCTTAGCCCCCTTGATTGGGATGCTGGTCAAGGTAACTTCCCTGGGATTGAAAGCCCTTACCTGGAGGGGTAAGTGAATATTGTTTATGCTTTAAGTTTGTAAACCTGTGTGTGCTTGTGGTTGTCTGTGAATCGCTTGTAGTTGTAATAATGTACTACTCTTGCCTTAAAACATTGCAATAGTGCATTCCTCCATTGTATCTGTAAAACCTGCAATAGTGGCATGTTAAGTCTGTAAGTGAAGTTCAGGTCATTTGCTTGAAACTTGCAGTTAAGCCCTTTTCCGTCACACCAGTCATAGCCTGAGGTTCATCTTTGGGAAAGTTTCCAGGTTTCCTGTTATAATTCAACTGGCATAAGCTTTGCTTTGAATATAAAAAGAATATTGCAGATACCAAGCTATAGATGCCACTTCTCCTGAGGAGTTCTGCAGTTCAGCAGTGATCTCAGAAATGACACACTGATCACCTTTGCTTGGGATCTATTTCCTCTGCTTTAATCTACTCCATCTTTCAATGAGGTTACTCCTGTTTTTCTGGTAATCTGACAGACCTCACCTTCTGTGGGCTCTTCATCATAGCTGCTATGCCCTGCTCCCAGATTCAGAGCACTTGCTCTGCATACATCTCAGTGCTAAGAGAGTCAAATCCCAGGGTGAGATCCCCCCCTTACTCTTACTTGCTTACTTCAGACTACCTGCCTCACAGTTAGCAGAGACCTTTCTGTTTATTTTTCTGAAGTATGGGCACTCTTCCCATTTCTTTATAAGCACTTTCTCTGTGCCATTGTACCTTCCAGCTAGTAATGAGGCATATCAAGCACAAAGCTTGATTTCTGGCATTTTATTTATTCTCACTTTATTCAGAAGCCTTTTCCATTAACTACTGGAACAGAACTCTGCAGTGTTGAATCTTTTCTCTGCTACTGCAGTAACCTATCCCATCCTGTCCCCTCTCCTACCTCTCCATGCTGTGGGTTGACTTTTCCCCCTAGGTATTTGTATTGGCACCTCAGGCAATAGCATTTCAGCCCCAGCATTTTTTCCAGGTCAGGAACAGCAGGGACTTTTCTTTCTGACTGCTTCTGATAATTTCCTACAAGGTGAAAAGAGAATAAGTGTATGCTTGGAGCTCCCAAATCAGCATTGATTTACATGTTTGGAGTTACAGGTCTAGACAGTCATTTGACTAATGACATTTTGAAAGTACAAATATGCATTATTATTTTTTTTAACCCACCTTCTGTCATCCTTCTCAAGCAACAGACAACCAAAATGTCTTGCAGGTGGGAGCTACCTCCCATGGCCTCTGGGTACAATAGGTTGTCAATTATTATTTTTGAGATCTAACATTGAGAAAGGCAAGTACGTCTTAACAAAGCTTCATGGGTGGTCTCCTTTAGGTGAAGTTCCCAATTATAAACGAAAGTGTTATTTACTGTCTGTGTAGGAAATTAGTGAAAGAAGACTGAGCACAAGACCCTGTGAAAGGTAGGGTGGATTTTATTTTACAAATCTCTGTGTGAGTTGCTTCTGCCCACTGACACTCTCACATGCACATATTGTAAAGCAGCAAGACACATAAGAAACTTTCCTGACTGTTTTCTTTCCCAGTTTTCAGCATCTGTGCATCTGTGGTATGTTGCCCCATTGGGAGATCTGGAAGAAGAATGGCACATGCACCAGATTGTACTTCCGTTGCCATCCTCCTGGCACCAGAGTGTGACCTTATCAGAGCACAAGCTCTCTTATCTTAGTGTAAACAACACATTCGTTGGTGTTTACCAGCTTTCTCGCTTACAGTTATGTCCTTGGCTATGAGCACAGGTCATTCTTCTAATCATTGCTCTGTTGTTTTTTCTCATGCTTTCACATGCTTACTACTATTTCTGCTGGCTGCACCTGCCAGTAGGTATCAGGATAGCTTGTGGGTGGAGATTTTCAAAGGATACCATATGGCAGGTTTTCGCACTAACTAAGCATGGTCCTATGTCAAACACTAATGCTAATACAACCCCACTTTGGGTAGCTCACTGGTACTTTTTTTCACAAAATACTGAGTAGCAATTTATATTCTTTAAGAACCTGTACATTCCTGATACTTGTGGAAAGTGCTATGCCTGGAGGAGGATGGTGTCTCCCAAGAAAAGAAAACAAGAATTAATTTGGAGGAGTGTGCCAGTTAGGAAGCTACAGTTCAGATCAGTTCATTTGCTGTGTACATCCAAAACTGGCTTTTCTACTGGAGCTTCTGCCAGGGTATGAAGCAGTCATGACCGCCTTTGAGATGAGACCTGCCTGGGTTGAGACCAAGAAAAATAATTCCACATACATAACGCAACAGTCCCTTGAGGGACCAGCACACTGTGCCATCTGCTGTCTCCAGCCTAGCAGAGGCACGACGATCATTTTCAGCAAACAGAAATGTTGGAGTAGTACAGTGAAGAGTAATACTTTCAATCTGTTAGCAAAGATTTCTTCACTCTTTAAGAAGATCCATCCTTTTGGTCTCTTGCCTTATTCCTTTGGGAATCATCACTGGGCCTGTCTTTATTTAAAAACCGCTCCTGTTTCTGCCGGTATTTGTAGAAGCATATTTCTTGCAGACTGAGCTCAAAAGATCTCACTGATAAGCTGCCAAGCTTCCAGAGAGTGTCATGATGATGTCCTTGTGGGACATCATATGCTCCAAAGTCCTTATATGAAAGATACCTGTTTTCTTTTATTGTGAATAAGGGTTACAGAAAATGAACTCTGACACTAAGTATAAAGTAAGTAAATAAAATACATGCAAAAAAATTCTAGCAGTGTAGTTATTCTGTCCTGTATAAAAACATATTCTCTTCATTAGCTGTAAGAACAAAATTAGAATTGTCTGCAGGATTTTGCAGTAATTCATTTAATTTCCTGTTTTCTGAGTTATTTGACTTCTAGAGCATGGCTGTTAAGAGCAGGGGGAAAAGCATCGACTGCTTTTCTTTGAAGATGGTACAGGCAACTTGAATTTCAAAGATCAGCCAGTTCGTAAGAGGAACATATTTTACCAAGTCCATGTACATTCCAAATAGTGAACTGACTCTTGGCAGAGCTGTGGTGACCAGCAGCCTCCATCTGTTTCAAAAAAAGGAAGAAGTAATGTTTTTTCTCATATGTTGAGAGCCAGGAAAAAGGGGATATGTAAAATGGTTGTGTAACAGTGTCAGAAAATAGGCACCTGACACCTTTAACATATGAAAATAGTTGAGGTTTTTCTCCCTGCCACTGCCTCCTAGTCCCACCTCCACCTCAATGTAAAGATCAGGTCTTCACTGGTGAGTTCTTCCCCATCAAAGCATTGCAACTGTTTTCCTTCCCACATCCCAAATCTAGAGCCAGAAACCTCTGCTTCAGGGAAACACGAGTATGTTGTTGGGCAGTATTGAAGCCATCACGTCAGGTTTGCTCACAGAAACAGAGGTAAGGGGTTTAGCTCTCAGCATACAGATCTTCAGCAGCTCTGCCCTGTTCCTGTGGAGTCCCTCTATAGACCACGGTCTCACTCTCATTACTGGACTCCAGCTAATATGCCTTCCTCTGGCCTCTGGAGTGCCTCAGAAAGGAGGCAAAGAAAATGCAGCAGCATGAACAGGACACATGTAAAAGCTAATCCTGATGAGGGCTTTGGAAACATTCACATGGATCCCTCTTAAAGGCTTGATGCAGCAGAGAGAAATAGGGGTGTCTGTAATGCACATGGCTTTATTCCTCCATTACCTGCTCCCAGGGCCCCATAGCACAATCCTGTGACCCATCCAAGTCTCAGGGTTAGGACAGGGTAGAACAACCTCGTGTTGTTCGGCTCCGCTCGAGCTCCAGTTTCAGCAACCAACTCCCTCTAAGCGAAGTAAATCTTTCCGGGGCTAAAATCAGAAATTATCCAACACTGCCACCACTTGGGGTGTCGAGGGAATGCCCTCGCAGCCCTATTAACAAATGCCAGACTCCGGACTCCAAACACACCCTTCTGCATGAGCTTCGTCTTTGATCCTGGGGAAGAAAAGCAGCCAAGGAAGAGGAAGTCTCCTTGGAGGAAAGCTTTTATCTAACCTCAAAGGCAAGATCTTCAGAGAGCAAAGGATTAATGAGCTCATTAGCAAACAAGTTGCATGCTGCTACAGACAATAACAATATCTGATTTCAGGCACTGAAACCTTTTGATTCCTCTCTTATTCGTAGGCCAGGTCCCTTGAGCTATCTACTTCCAGGACCAAGCCTTAATTGTATGGCTGAAATGCAGGCCTACTGCATGCGGATGTACTGTAATTTCAAGAAAGCTGGGCCAGGGAAGGTGCAAGTGTCTCAGTGCTGAAAACCCAGAAGAGCTGCTGTGACCATGCAGTCCCAGATTTTCTAAAACTCAGGCGAGAGAAGCATCCTGAACTCATTTCAGTTTGCATTGGAGCAGACCAGTTGGAAAAACAGCCCTCTCCATTTTACAGTTTCCATGGAGGTGGAATCACCATACCATTGCAAGGAGGTCCCAAAACCTAAATATCCTCCTTATTAAGAATACAGTTTATCACACCTCAACATCTAGCCAATGAATCTGCCTATACCATTGTCTGCCAGAATAATGAAACTTAACATCCTATTTCTGTGCTCTTACAAGCATCCTTAGACTGTCATCAAGAATATCCAAATCCCTCTTTTTTACTAAGTTGCACAGATTTGAGCTCCTGCAGCCCTTTACTAGAAGGCATTTTCCAATCTGTTAATCTTTCCTAGCTCTGCTCTCACAGTCTCTAATTCACTAGTATCCTTCTTGAGCTGCAGACATCAGGAGCCACCTGAGCACTACAGGATTTGCACCAATGTCAGACAGAGATGTGGCAACTTCTTTGCAACTGGATGCAGGCACATTTTTCACATACTCATTTAGACCTTGGGACCCCATGTCACAGAGGGACCTTGCAATTAGCCAAGTATCTGCCATGACACCACGTTCTTCAAACTGCTGGGACGAGTTCCTTATTCTGCAAACCTACACTATGCCTTGCAGTCTTCAATGGATGATTTGCCATTTAGCTGTATTCAAATGTACTCTGTTTGCTTACCCCACACAGTCAGCCTGTCTAGGTTCCACACGATTATATCTTTATTTTGGACTCCTTTGCATTCAGGGGTATTTTTTACCATCTGTGCTGCTAACAGGCAGTGTGATAGAATATAAAAAGACTATTAGTTATTCAGTCCAGGAACAGCAGGGAGGGTGACTCCTCTTAAGCTCCTTCCTTCCCTTTTTTCTCTCTCTTGTAGCTGCTGCCATTTTGGCTGAGCATAAGGACTGTTGCAAAAGAGGACAGTGCATAGTAACGCAGATGGAGAAGAGGGTGCTTTGGTTCACAGTGGATGTGGACATAAGCACCTGAGATCTGCTTCAGAGCCTTTCCTCGGCGCTCGCTCCCTCGAGTCCAGGGGCGGCAGTGCACGGACACAGGCATGGCCACCTTACACAGCTGAAGCAGAGGAACACGTTTTCAGCTAGCTAACTGGTTAGCTGTGGTAGCTAACCATGTAGGCTCACCACTGCCGTGCTCACCCAGGCTCTTTAGTAAGCCTTAAGTTGCCCTGACAGCTGTGCTCACAACATCCAAGCTTCAGTTGTGTGTTATACACTCAAAGGCCACTCTGGATTCAGTAATGCTTTATTTTTTAAGGTACTAAACACCTTGTAGAATTAAAGTCTGTAAAATATACCTCAGTGTCTTTTCTCTTTTGCCTTTTGACTACCAAAGGAATTAATTAGTATCAGCATGAGTGTAAGAACTGTGGAAAGCAGAATGAGCTATATGAACCTTCTTGAGTCTGTTCAGCTCCCGGAGAGTTCTCATCAGAATTCATCCAAATGTCATCCTTGGTTTGCTTCTTTCAGAAACCTACTACTCCTGTGTGTTTAAAATGATCCTGTGGATGTGCTGTTCACCCGAGCTAATTAAAGCCTGTAGACTAACAGGCACATCTTGCTCCTTTTTCTATAAACAAATGCTGGAGAAGCTGTATGTGCAAAGATGTGTGGTAGATCTTGGGGTTATACTATGACAACTTTATTTGTTAGAGAAGGCATAGATCTGAGCTGGTACTGTTTATTGCAAAACTTATTTTAAGTGTTGTTTTTTATTTTGATGTTTCAATAATAACCTAGTAATTTTAATTCCAGGAAGGAGGAAGGAGGAATGTATTACATTCTCATCTTTTAAAACAGTTTCACGCTTACAAAACAGTTAATATTGAATAGGTTAATGATATAATTTGGTTTATTAACTCTTTTGAATTTTTTTTGCCAGCTCCTGATATAGCATTTTTTATTAAAACCTCTGGGGGTTATATTTAAATAATGCTGGTCAGGCATTTGTTATATCTCTGCCTTTTAAATCTCCAGTGATGGGCTAACTAAAATTATGGCTTTGAAAACTCACTCTTTATTCTGTGTAATGGGCTGTTAAACAAATAAACCAATGGAGAAATCTAGTCTGGAAGGTGTCGCTGTATGCCCTGTTCTTATTTTTTATTGTTGTCACTACCTTCATAACATATTAAAGGCTACAATAATTTGAATGGCAATATGCGCAAGGCTGTTATAACAGCCAAACCCAGAATGTTGCACAGCCGCATTTCTGTTGAGGTTTAAGAAAACCGTTCTTTAATTTTTCTTGTGTTTAGGTATTGGTTCATCTGTGATTCTCTATAGTTATCTACAATTTGCCCTCTTGGCTGCAACCCCTTTTGAAAACACGAGTGCTGTTCTCTGCTTGGAGCATGGATCAGCAAAGGCTCTTCTCATAGTGCATATTAAGACCATACTGGAATGAAATGTCTGCGTAACAAATTAGATTTATAGACAGATGGATAAGACAGGCAAATAGATGAATTGAGTAGAAATCAGTCCCAGCTGACATATGTTAAATCAATATTAAAATAGCTGTGTTAAACGACAGGGCTTTTACACTGTGTATGTTGACAGGAGTTAATGGGTAGAGAACAAAAGCAAGCTTTTTCCAAAGCAAGGTAATGGGACAATTTTTTCAATTATGATCTCAGTAAGCCAAGGACATTGGTATCCCAAAATGGACAACACTTGCTATTTAAGAACATACAGTACTGTTACAGGTTTGGCAGGTTGTCCTTTAAGTCCAGAGTGAACAGGTTATAAGCACTGGATGAAGGGATGCTAATGCAAAGAAAATCCCATTGCTCCTAACACTTGAGAGTAACTGCTGTAATTGGTGCAGGCCTTCCCCCTCCCCTGGCCAGATGGCACAGGAGAGCGAGTGTTGAAGGAGGTACTCTGAGACAGGTTGGGCTGTTTGGCACCAGCTCTCAGAGGGATATGCATTGCCACATAATGCCTCTGACAACACTACATGCTCTTACTTATTTTGCAGTGTGTCTCCTTTAATCAGAAACTCCTGCTGCTGCAATATTATTCAGGGCAATAGTGTCTTGAGCATCTACTAGGCTGGGGTCCTTCTGCATGAGGCATTATACAAAGTTGTAGCAAATTATAGTCCCTGGGGCTGATGGCTCACTCCTGTTGTACTCAAGGGGAACTTTATCTCTGGTGCCAGTAGAAACCGTAGCATACCTTCCCATATCAACCCGTGCATGTCCTTTGCAGTCCAGCTCTCAGGTAGTAATGCATTGCCTGGGACTTGATCTCAGTAAGGTAGACAAAACCTGTGATAAGAAATAATGGGATCAGTGGCCGTGCTAAGGTAAAATAACCAGCTAAGGGGCAGGACAAGAAGCACAAGGTGTCTGAAGATGAGTTTAAACTACTACCAGTACTTCTGCATTGACTTAATAAGCCGGGGGGGGGGGGGGTCCATCAGCAAAGAATCAGACCCTCAATATCACATTTTTCTAGCATAAAAAACAAAAACCCCTAAGAAGCCATGGGTCTTAAGGACCAGTTTTCTGGATTTGGGGATGCACAAATAAAATTCACTATCCATCATCTTAACCACACAGATCCAACACTGGTCAAATTATTTCCCCCTTTCTTCTTCCTCATGAATGCAAACCAGATTTAAAACCAGATACAGATTGCTACTTGGGTACTTCACAAACATCTGGAGGTGATCAGAGGCCTCTGTGTCAGTTAATCAAGCTCACAGCTGGGTTAATTCTAAGAAAAATAAATATCTTCCACGGCTACTGGAATGTAGAGGAATGTTCTTATTAAATTGCCTCCTGTGTTATCAGCTGGCTGTGCTTTACAAAACAGGCAGGCATCCTGGGTCCCTGGTCCTGGGTGAGTGAGGTGGCTGAAACTGCCTTGGCGTGGGCTTAAGCTGTCAGCAGGTGCCACGTCAGAGGGTACTCGGTGGTCTGGAAATCACCCCTGCTGCACACTGTAGCATCAGTGTAGTCCTGCTGTGTTCACCCTTGTGCAGAGCCAGGAAATCGGTCTGGATCTTGAAGAGCAGAACGAAGATCAGCTCACTGTATGAAGGACAATAATCTCCAACAGGGAAAGTGGATTTCTAAGCCCAGATGGAGAGAAGGACTATCTGTTTTGAAGAGCCAAGCCTGAGGTGGATGAGTGCAAAGACCAATCTATGAGAGCTAACTACCTACAGCTTCCAGGTTTGAGCCTCTTCTCTGCATTACACATCTTGGTACAGAAAGATTGGTTGGGTTGGAGGCGGGTGGGATCTCTGCAGTCAGCAGTTACCAATATTAACTGCTATTTCAATGGTGCTATTTTGATACTGTTACAACAGGGGGTCATCACCAGCTTCCCATTCTTTTTGAAGTGCTTGGATCCTAGAAGACTGCTCAGTTCTGATTTTATTCTACGAGGGTAGATTTGGTATAGGGAGGGTCTTGAAAGGCTTCACTTACGATGTCAGCCTTAGCCCTTGCATTACCTCCAAGGAAGAAGCTCAGAGCTGCTGCCGGTGATGTAAAACCTGAACCCTGCTGGTGATGTAAAACCTGAACCCTGCTGGTGATGTAAAACCTGAACCTGACAGCAGATGAAATAAAAGGGTAACTGAGTATTTTGGTGAGGTGGGAGAAAATGTGAAAGTGCTGTTGACTTTGCCCAAGAGGCTTGTTTGGGTCTTCATCTAGTCAAGAAGCAATGCCGAGGAAATTCCAGCTGAAAAGGCATGAACTTCCTTTTTCAAGGCATCCAGAGTATGTGCCATCACTCTCATGCTATTTTTTGGCCTGTTTCATACTGGAGCAACTCTTGAGATACAGTACTGTCAAATGAAGTACAGCACACAGAGCTGGTGAGAAATCGAAGTATAACAGGGTAGCACATGGCGCAGTGTAGGTGACATTGTACACAGGTGTATGTGTGTCTTCTTACTGTAGCAATTTCCAAGCTGTGGAGTCATGGAGCAACTGGTTAGCTCAAGAGTTGATAATCCATAAATGCTGAGGTAGATAGAAAAGGTTGCCACATAGCCATGTTGATCAGGGAGGCTCTTTGTGCCTTGTAAAATCTACAATCTCATGTTTCTCACCATCTCTTCTAATTTAGCTTTCTATGGAACATTTTAACAATGTGAGAAGTAATTAGAAGTAAATATGGAGGCTTTCTCCATCTGCTCATTTAAATCCACAGTTGGTCAAGCCCATCACACTGAATTTGCAATAGGTTTTACTTTCTGCTACATACAGTACAACTTGCCTAAAGCCCTAGGGAGGGGGTTTGCAGGAGCCATGGCACTGATGCCACCGTGCCCTGCAGGGTGATGAACAGCAGGACAAACCCTGCCACTTCCAGAGTGGTTTTGGGCAGTGGAAACAGAGCACCTCAGCTGTAGAAGGGGATGGGGAGCTCTGGGTTGGGGATGGAGGAACGTGCTGGGTGCAGGCAGAGGGCTGCTGTGGGGCACTGCAGTTGCAGCCAGGCAGGGCAGGATACCACCAGGAGATCTGCCACCCTATCTTCCTTTGCTGCTGAAGGACTCACTAACTCCACAGTTCATAAACTCTCTGCAATGGTGTCCAAAGCAATCTTGACCTGGAAAGAAAGAGTTATTTTCCATTCCTTAGTTCAGCGTCCCATCAAGTTAACTAGACTGGAAAAACAAGCTTGTCCTAATGAATACTGACCTATATTTCTGTCAAATGATAAGGGCATTTAATCCAAAGTCATAGACTTAAAATCACCTTATGAAAACACTTTGATTGCCTTTTCAGTTTGTGTTAACTTTCCAAAATTTTGAAAACTGCTGATTTTTGAGAAGTTTGATGTTCTTGCCTGTGGCAGGGACACAGCTGAGTGGTTTTGTTTAGGAGGAAGCAAAGGGTGGTTTTGTCAGAAAATGCTGAGTGTTTATACAACAATCAGCCCTGCTCAGATGGCACATCTGCTTTTTCGGATACTGGCAGAAATGCAATCATAACAGCAATATTTTGCCCCCAGAACCACTTGAAAAAGAAACCCCAAAGCCAGCCACTGTCTCCACCCGGAGGAAAAAGGCTGCCTGCCACAATCGACTCGTCCCATAGCAGGACCCCCACTCCTGTTCATAGAATGGGGCAGCCCGCTGGGAATAGGAGAGCCATCAGAACCCCTCTATGGAGATTCCCCTAGCAGTGTGAAGAAGAGACCAGGTAGACAACAGGGAATTCAAAATATTTGCCAGGAGCCCCTGGAAAGCCAGGCACTGTGAGCTTCAGTTGTGGTGTCGGTTGTTCTTTCTTCTTGACTGGGTAACATGAGCTTAAGAAAAGCATTACTGCCATTTAAATAACAAGCTTAAACTCTAATTGCTCTGAAATATCTCTAGTTTCCGAAGGACTGCTGTAGGATTATAGTTTCTGTACTGCTCAAGAAGTTGTCTTTCCACCTGATGATAAATTCTTCCTCTATTTCTTTCCTTAACTGTTTCTTTATTGCACTTTTCCCTCTCTTTTTTGAGTCCGTAGGCTGAGGTACCTCTAAATCACACCAGTGGTCTTTATAATTTCCCACTAGAGCACAGTTAGCCTCATGTGAGTTTGAGACCAGGGTCCTGCGAGCTTTTGCCAAGTGCGTGAACTGCTTGCTGATGCTGTGGACCAAAAGTCCCCACAAAAAGCATCACTAGGCCCACCAACAAATGTTAAATGCTTATTTGCTGCCAGGTCACATTTCTCAGTCTGCGTGGAAAAGGGTGACTGGGGTCCTGCTTGATGTTCCAGCACAGGTCTGAGCTGGGGAGGATGGAGATCCCTGCTCAGTTGGTCAGAGCAGCAATTGCTGAAGAGAATCAAGCAAATTAAAATGTGCCTAAGCTTCCAACCTGACAACCTGTGAAATGCATCCTCCTGCAAGTCACAGTGTTACCCAAGCCTTTCTGATACCACAGGGCCGTCCAGATTGTGGAGCTGAACCCTGCAGTGAACAGTGCATATTCTTGGCACAGAACAGCAAAATTCAGTAGACAGCTAGGTCACTGCTTGGGTGAACTGGGGCTTTTCTGGAAACAGCTCAGACAAAGATTAATCTGATTCTCAGTCAGGAAAACACACTGTCCCCAAGGAGAAGACGTGACAGGTTGCAGCACTCTGTGTGCACTCTCGGAGGCCCTGGGGACCTCACCAGCAGTCATGGGGAAAGCAGTGCTCTGAAGTGGAGCATGAACCTGGCCTTTGGGGTTTTTCTTTTATCACCTGCGCTATCTAGGAGGTGATCTCTCTTTTCCATTTGCCTGGAGTGAACATTATTAGAAGCAGGGAGGCAAACTGGGAAGTCAGTGGAGCAGAGTAGAGACAAGGGTTAGAGACGCTGCTTTCATCTCCTAGGAGGAATTCTACTGTGCAAAAATGTGTGAAACCAGTGAATTTTAGCCACCAGTTTGTAAGAGCTTGTCATGCTGGCTTTGAAATACTGTGAGGCAGGGAGGGCTGGCCACATCTCTGGAGGAACAGCCGTGCAAACAGGAGGCTTGGTGTCACACTGGTGCGCTGGTGTGCAGTGGCTGGGTGGGTGGCCTGGATCTGCAGCAGGAAGGACTCGTGTGTCTGACAGCCTGGGATGCAGCTGTGTGCACAGCCCCAGCCTATAATTAAGCAGTAACCCTTGGTCATCCTCTCCCTGCCAGTCACACAACCATACCTCAGCTCCCCGCTGTATATGGTGTGCGTGTCTTGTGGCTCTCAGCCACACTGAGAGGTTGATATGGGGTTTCCAGGGCTGTGAATACTGACTGTGTGTACCACCGTGGGTGTCATTTAGATGTCTCCACTGTCAATGGGAGATGAAAATTAGAACAGAGATGAGATGAAGCTGAGGTAATATCTAAGACACAACAGGACCTAAAACCCCACATTAGGAAGGACCTTAGCTGTGTGCTCAGCACTGCCCTGCATGGTTAGCAGGCTGGACGTAGATATGCTGGCCCAGAAGTTTCACCATGTGGGAGTCCCACTGTTGTCATGAAGCCAGAATGGGAACCTGCATGATCACACTGCTCAGCATTTCAGTGTGAGGAAAGTTCAGGTTCATCTTGGTCTTTGTGGTTTCCAGGGAGTAATGTGACGACCATTATGTCAAATGATGTCCAAGGTTGCCTGCTGGTCTGGCCTGCTGAGCATTTGGGTGAAAGCCACACTTTGAAATGGTTCTGCGATGGGTTCACTCTGACCTGTCAGAGCTGCTCCAGCAGAAGGAGACGTTCAGTGTTTAGTAAGCAGCAGACCACAGCTGCCTGAGGAGCTCTGCACTGGCTTTCGGCCAGCGTGTTTCATGTGACCCCAGCCATGCCTGCCACGTACAGACTTCCTCGGGCATTGCTGCCCCCAAGGCAGAACCTCCACCTAGCCTCTCTCCAGACTGGGTGCTGCTAGAGTTTCAAACTATGTCAGCTGGACTGCATCTGTGCAAGCCAGTAATACTTACTTATGTCAATAGCAACCACCCCCTCACTTGTCATCTCTTGCAAATGAAGCAGGGCAGTATTTGGATCAGAGCCCTCCAAGGACAACTTGCATGCTGCAACTTGCAGTGGCACTGGTTGACTAAGCAAAGTCCGCTTTGAAAGAGCGTGATGGGAGTGCGCTGCAAGTAATGCTGTCTTTGACATGAGGCAGAAAGAGAAGTCCTCACCACTTACTGCTGTTCCCATTTCAGGAGTGCCTTTCTGTAGGAGTGAGAGTCTAGTAAAGCTTTTGCATCAGGATGTTAGCTTGGATTTACTGGCTGGATTCCAATTCGGGCAGTTACCATCTACTTCTGCAAACTTTCCATGCTGTTTCAGTTGGCTACGGAATGATTTTTCATTTCATGTTCAAATCTGATTTAAACAGTTACTTCACACACTTGAACAATTCCTTTATTTCACACCCGGTGGTGGGTGAAAGGATGTTATGTAGTGTAGACTTGGATCCACTTCAGTGGAAGCTATTACCATCACTACTGGGCCTGGAACACCGAACAAATCCATGCTGAAGGGAGCAAGCCAGCAGAACTGGAATGTACTTCATTGTAAACCATGGCGTAGGGCTTACAGTGTTCTACTCAATATACCAGCAGCTCGTGACAGAAATCTATAACTCCCAACACGTTATTAATAGTAAATGCTCAGTTCTTGAAAAGGTTACTCATTCTTATGCTTATAAATAATGAGATCTCTCTGCACTGAAAACAAGCCAGTTAAATATGCAGCTTATTCTCTGCAACAGTGGCCAAACCCCTTCCTAGATGCCTGCAATTTTCTGGCACCCCGAGAGGACAGACCCCTCCTCAGCTACTCGAGTTCTTCACCAAGTAAACTTTGTTCTCTTGTATTCCAGTTGTTGAAATTCATTCCCCACCCTCTGCTCAAAACTCTATTTATCCTTTTCCTCCCACTTTTCAGAACTGTCATGGTTATCAGCTCAGCAATGTGCAATGTAGATTCTTGAGATCTGATGTCATCTTGCTTGGCATATGTTACACCCTCAAATAAGCTGTTGTGCTGAATAATGTACCATATGTATATCTCCCAGGTCCTCACAGCATCGTGAAGACTTATCAGTGCTCTGATTGTGTGCCACTTAAATCAGGATTTTTGTCCTTGTTTTGTAGAGCTTCCCAGCCTGGTGTTACCAACTGAAATAAAATCCTCAGCTCACCCTCTCTTCTCTGCACCATACTGCTCTGCCTGTCAGACCCTGAAGATGTTCTGGGAAAAGCCTACTCTGATGATCTTTTGAAGAAAGAAATCGCGCTTGCTTATATACACCCACTTGTCCTGTGACACTTGAGGTGCTGCTTTGGGTGGGGTTTTTGCTTGCATGTGGTTTGTGTGCATGTAGGCAGGGAAGTGAAGTGGAAAGAAAATGCAGCAGTGAATTTTAGCCTTCCACAGATAACTCAACAGAAAGAGATTAACACCCCAAACAGTCTTCCCGTAGGGGCTCGAATGGCTTGCTAGGAGAGCTTTCTCTCGCGGGGGGGCAGTGCAGAACTAGATTGGCTCACCAGAGGCAGTGTGGAGCCACTTCCTTGGAGGCTTTTGGGGACTTGGCTGGACACAGCCCGGTCCGACTTGGCAACAGTCCTGCTCCAAGAGGGGAGGGACGAGAAACCTCTGGCAGCCCCTTCCAGCCAACACTGTGGTGGTGCTGTGTGCTGGAGCCTGACCACCCTGGTCTAGGAGGCTGCAGACCATGACCTCAAGCTTGGGGAAGGAGAGAAGAGAGTGACCCAGAGTGGCCAGAGCAGGCAGGGTAGTACCACCATGCTCCTGCTCCAGCTGCTGGACATGCCCAGGCCTTGGGTCCCCTTGAAATGACCCTGCAGGGAATGGTCCCCACCTGGAGACAAGACAGCGGGCAGCCACTCCTCCCAAGGGCCCCTTCTATCCTTTCCCCAGAGGTTTGGGCATCCTGTTAGAGACATCTGCCTGCAGCCAGCCCCGAGCAGGACTGCCTTACGCCGTGCACAGCACTGTCCCCACCAGCCATGGGCACATTTGGGCACCAAGGCAGCAGTCATGGCTCTACTCACACCGAGCCAGACACAGGCCCAAGCACTGGACACCTCTTCTGCCTTCTCAAAGAGCTGTATAATGAGCAGACCCAGGATGCTCCTATGGTGCAAGGGGCTGACAAGCAGTGCTACAGCACTCCAAGTGCCTGCTCAGGTGGAGCCTTTCATTTTAACCGATGAGGTCCCCAAAACATCCCATTGTCAGAGAAACTTCTGTAATGTCTTTTCTTGGAGGAACAAAACAATGAATGCATGTAAAGTAGCACTCTCCAATTGATACTCACGAACAGACGCATCAGCTCTAATAAGCCACCTTCATTTTTTGGCTTTAATGTTTTTTGCATGCATGTTACTGGCATCATGTGTTTAAGTGATTCAGATTTAAAGACTCTGAAGCCATCAAAGGAAACTCATCACCACTGTGGTATCTGGTTTACAGTTAACAAAAGATTCTGTTTTCCCTGGATCCCATTTGCACCCTGGGAAAACACTAGGAACAGATGGTTTACTATCCAGGTTTTACAAGCAGTTCAAACAGGAGAAGGCACCCAGCATGCTGCAAATGTTTATAGAGGTTAAGCATAATAGAGCTCCCGCTAGTCCCTGCCAGTTGCATTAATTAAGTTAGTGGTGAATATGGGTAAAAAGCCTAAGGAAATACAGATTTATGAACATATTACATCCTTCTGCACAGTATTTAAGATCACAGCTAAAGAGCTCACATAAATGGAAGAGCCCCATGTCTAGAGCAGAGACTTTAATTTTCATGTTAGGTTATTTACCAATATCGGTGATAGCAAAATAAATCTTTAGTTTCATTTCACCTTGCAGATGGGAAAGGCTCTTACAGCAGTTGCTGGTGAGACGTACTCTATCATCTGGAGTGCTTTTTTGTTAACACTGATCTATTAGCACAGAAAGAGAAGTAACAGGAAGATTTTATTTGCATAGTGGTTCTTTTGGGCAACTGAAAAGGTTATTATCTTTGGTGTTCTTGCTTTTGGCCAGCAACAGTTAACCTTTATACATCTCCTTCTTTCTTCAAGCAAGACAGTGTGAGAGAGACACTGGTCAAGTTTTAGAAAGCTTAAATTGATAAGGAAACCTAGGACCCCATCTCCTTTAACTACATCTGAAGTGCAAGGCAACAAGGAGGTCCGTCTCTGTTCTATGATTTCTATGTATATTTGATTTCTAGGTGTATCTTTCAAGTTCAGCAAGAGCTGCACATCAGCAGAGACCAACAGTCAGTAGAACGTGCAGTCTAATAGTTTTCTTTCTTAGTTGTCCAAAGTGAAAGGTCTAATGAATAGCACGCTCTCCGTTGCAGGTGAAATATTTTTGTAGCTTCCTCTTGATACCTGAAAATGTGAAAAAGCTTCATTACGCTGTTAAAATCAGCATAATAACTCACTTAATAGCCCAAACAGATATGCTCTGAAATCACTACAACTCATAAAATGTAAGGTATACATTCTATTTCTTTAGTCTGTAGGAATATTGACATAAAGGAAAAGACTTCACGTTAAATAAATGCCACTAGCTAAGAGCATCCATGGTGTAAATGGAGTTTTAAATTTGGAATTTGCAGAGAAGTGGTGTAATGGGCTCTAGGTTGCAAACAGGCTTTGTTACACAAACTTTACACTGAATTTTTTAAACTAAGCCACAGGTGTTAGTAGCTATAAAATGACCTATGGGTTGTATACTGGTTGTTTATAGGGTTAGTGATTCAGGAGAAAAAAAGTCTTTTTTCTGAGTCAGTGCTGAAACGATGTGACACTCTGGTTTACTTTTAGGACACAAAACCTAGGTCCTGATCAGCTGGCTTCATTTTCATACAACAGATCTTTGTTTAATAAGTACTGAATTTTAATATGACTGAGAACTTGACTTCTGCAATCTGAACAGAATCGAAGTGCATTTACTGCTCGTATTGTGACAGCCAGCATTTTGTTTCCTAGGAATATCTGCAGTCGCTGTTCTCAAGGCTTGCCAAGAACTGAGACTAGTTGTTGTGACAAGGCATTGTCAGGTTTGGCACTTCCACAGCAACTGGAGTTCTGCTCTTCTTTCCAAAGCCTTAAATACTTTAAAATACCTTCTAGAAAAAAACACAGCTTTGCCTCATATGCTTGACTCTTCAGGAAGACGGTTGCAACTATGTTCAGTTTTCAATGAAGGAAGAGGTTTGGAAAGGAAGGAAAATACAATTCACTCATGCTCTAACACAACTAATGTTATGCAAATTTCAAAGGGTGAGTATTAAATCATTATGAAGTAACAAGATAAAAGCTTCTATCAAGAAATAATCCTTTTGTTTCTCTGTCTGAATCATTTTGTCAAAAGCCCCAGGTAATTCTTACCGTTAAATGTTCTAGGGTAAAAAAAATTACTGTGTTAGTTCAACAAACAGAGAACACATGGTTTAGAATATCTACCTTGTTGTTCTTTTGAGGAATCAACCTCAATCAACCTCTTTTGAGGAATTTCAGCTCTCCTTTCCGTCACTCTGAGTACCTTTGTCTTGTGACAAAGTATTCGAAAAAGAATACACTTGCAGCATGAGGTGCTATAGCACACCTTGGAAAAGTCAGGCAGTGGGATTACAGACTGCTCTGACTGTAAGTGATGAACCTGCTATCAGGTCCTCATGCAGGATCCTGTCTTTGTATTTGTGGATGGGCTGCTTGCTGCTCCAAGTCTTTTCTTTGATGCCAGGCTACCAGTACAGCAGCCTTCTTCAGCTCTTGTTCTGTAACTTCTGCGGAGTAATACTGTGAGCTGTAAAACTTCTTTGCTTTCATCACTGATGGACAGATAAAATGATCCCAGCAGGAGCTGGGCCTTCCAAGGGCACCTTGGTGGTCAGTCTCCAGAGGTGGTGCAGCTGCATGTCAGGCTGGGAGATACAGAGGTCAACCTTTGGAAAGTTTTGTCACATTGCCCAGCCTACAGCTCTGTGACTCAGATAGACATAACTAAGCACTAAAGACTCTTCTTTGTCTTGCTTCAGTGTACAAGCTCATGAGTGAGGGAATACTAAAACACAGAAACAATATAGATAAGTCTTAAGTGCATATTGTTTTGTAAGGAGAGTATTATAAGCTGCAGGTCCAAGAAATAATATTGTCCCTTTCAAAAAACTTCCCTCAAGTTTGTGCCTGACCAGTAATGTTAGAACTCATGTCATTTTGTTCTGAGAATTACAAAAGAGAAGTGCATCCATATGGTAAAGGAGAGCCTAGGAAAATAGCCTATTCTCCTCCCGAAAGGTAACACCCCACCAGGCACTGTGGAATACCTTCCTGTGATGTACCTGAAGTTACCAGTAACTTCTTGCAGAATTCAGCTACCAAGTAATTGCCAAGGTCCTGAAAAAGGGTGAACAGCAGAGGAGCACAAGCAGTGCAACTGCTTATGCCAGGTCAAGCTATCCCATCTATCCAGTGTTGATGTTTGACCTGTGACAGCACCAGAGGCTTCTGCAAAGTGCACCAGTAAAAAATTAGTTTTGTAAAAACATGAGAGGGGAGAAAGCGGGGACAAGTTAATATATCTGCTGTCAGAAGTATTCAGAAGAAACAAGTAGGCAAATTAAATGAATCTATACAAATTTAAAATGACTACATGAATTCTTTCCAGGGTGTGTCACCTTTACATGCTAAATTACCTAGATTTTTTTAGGAATTATCTCAAACCAAGCCCCAGGGAGACATCTGGTAAACATACAACTGAAGGAAGTGTTACTAAAGCTGAAAACACACAATCAAGTTACTAAATCCTCCAACCACACTGAACTGACTGAAAGAGAATACAAAGGATATCATTATTGTTAAGAACTAGCAGCTAATTGCTTAATGAAAATCAGATGATTTGCATCCTGCAGGATCCTTCCAGGAGCCTAGAGTATTTTATTTCATTCAAATGGTCTTTGGAAGAAATGTGGTCTGGTTTTGTTATGTACCACCCCACTTGTGGCAATATGCTATTTCAATAATGCTTTAACAGAGCAGCAGATGCAGTGAAACAATGCAGGCTCTAAGGTTGTCAAAAACCCTTCATATAGCTGACAATTCAGAGAGCAGATGTCATTCTGGCACTTACTGTTTATTTCTCCAGGTGTACATCTTGTGACACAGGAAATAAAACACTTCCCTCTATGACAGTGGACAATTCTCTTACAGAAATGGTGAACAAGGCACCTCTCGAAACAATTTTTCTTTTATGTCAGACTTTGCCAGGCACAAGAAACCAAAAGGCATGCAAGAATTTTGTGTGCCAGAACTGTGAGTTAGAAACTTGAGAGCGGAAAAAAGAGTCTTACGCAGATGCAGGCAGGACTTTTCTACAAACACGTGCCCTTACTGTGAAGGAGGTAAGGAAATCTTTCTTTACTCCGCCAGATAAAACAGCAAGCTCATACTGTGCAAAGGTTTTCCAGACTACAAATCACTTTAGAAACTTCACGTGTGCTTTAACCCAGCTGTGGAAACCAGCCGCTTGTATTTCTCAGGAACACCCACCTCTCCTGCAACAGATGAGTCAGCCAGCACCCAAGACCCTCCTTCCAGGAATGTGTTCCACTCACAAACCCAGCAAAGAAGCACTGGGAATAGCCAGTGCAGAGGACTGACACCATCTTGATAAAAGGGAAAACACAGTGTGCAAATACTCTTAACAAAGTCCACACTGATTATTAAACAAAAGGCCCTAAAATTGCCGTGGACTCCTCTTCAACTGTTTTCCTTTATCAACATACAGGTTAGTTAAAGAGACTTCTGCCCCCACTTTTCTGTCACTGATATCCCAGCTTCTGTCATTTAAGCTGTGCGTCAGGCTTGGTTCAGAGTCAGCACTTGCCATGACTATGGGTGAATTTCTGATGCCCAAAGACAAAGACAGGGCACCCGTATTTGTCTCCCATCCTACTGCCAACCGGTTACTAAATCCCAGGACAAAAACTGTAAATGCAGTGATGGGAGCATCCTAACATGTGTTGGAACTTCCCAAACCAAACCCAATAAGCAACTACATGGACAGCTAGCAACTTCAAGTTCAGTCTTCTTCAGGCTGGTGAGACCACAGGAGAGCAAACTGGCACAATGCCACTGTCAACAAATGCCTACGTAAGTCAGGGGCCTTCCAAACCAAACTGTCCTAAGTGTGAGACAGCTGAGCTGGTAATAAAAGAAGAAATGGGAGTAATGCCCTACTCTTCCCACTGTCTTTCACCGGAGGACTGTAATCCCAGCTGACCTTATTCTCGCTGGACTCTCTGGTGGTGTTTGATGTCTACTGGACAGGGCTGCAAAGAGCACAGAGCCCTTGGAGCACAGAGCCCTTGGAGGCTGCTCTCAAGTCTGGCCCATTGCTGGAGGTGGTATCTAGCAGGTACTGTGCCTCCCACAAAATATTCTTCAGGAAAAAAAAGTAAGCATCCTGCCTGCTTCAGTCTTTCTGAGCACGTCACTCTGTTGCTATGTTCTCTACACTGGGTGCCACCGGTTGCCAACACCATTTCAACACTTAAGTCTTCCCTCTGTGAAGACAGCTACCTGGCTTAGCTAAAATAAGGAGACCAGATAAACAGAATAACCCTTGTGAGCCACTAAGGAAGCAGATAGAGCAGATGGGAAATACCTTTCTTACCCCATGGAAGCTGGGGGGATTTCTGAGTTTTTCATATCCTGCACTGAGGAAATAGGATCTTTGAAGGATTTTTCTGAAAAATAAGGTATCTGTGCCCACTGGAGAAAAGCTGCTAATCCACTGGCCCAGACACTTGCCTAGACCTGTGGAGCAGCCAAAATGACTTCTCACTTTCCTTAATTCAGAGCAGAGAGCTGAAATCCCTCTCCCACATAATCACAGAGTATCAGATATTCCAGGCAAATTTGTGCCTGTTCCATATCCATCAGTTCCCTTCCCCCCCTTCTCCAAATTCCTATCTGAGTATGAGCAATCTTTCCTGTCCAAAACATTTTCTGTAGAACATATAGGTTTCAAAAATTTGCATTTTCCAACAGCAACAGCTTCAGCAGAACATGTGTCACTGGCTGCGGAGGTGCAGCAGCCCTTCCTCTTCCCCACGGCTGCTACTGAGCAGTAAAATACGCTACTGGAGGAATTTCTAGAGATGTCTCTCACTGTGGTTGCAACTAAGAGCAGAACTCACTGGGAAATCCTGACCTGAATATATGCAGCCCAGTTTAACCAAATACCGGTCTCTCCTTTTAACAGTGAGAGGAAAAGTTTCCTCCTTTTCTTTTTTCCCTTCACTTTTTTTTTTTTTTTTTTTGTGCTTTTAATGCTTCTCAGAACATAAAGACACCCCGTAGCTGGACCCCCCATGAAAGCCTAAAGACTTTTCCTTCAGCATCTGACTCTTTAATGCTATGGCATTCAAATGCATGTTAAATATAAGTTGAAATAACTGACAGCAGGAATGGAAAAAGGTTGGAGAAGGAGACTTAAGGTTTAAAATAAAAACAACTAAAAGGCATAGAGAAAAGAAAATCGGCCACATTTGTTCGAAATAATTACCTAAATAAGCAGTAACTGCAAGTGCCAAAACCCTATAAGAACATGGGCAGGTAATAACAGCTATGTGGAATTGAACAGAGAGTGATGCATCAAAGGTAAGAGGGCAGACACGGGGAGGCTGTTTGCAGCACAGTAAGGACAACAGCTTGTTACTCAAATAGCAAAGGAGAGCTCCCAACATGACCGTTATTACCACTTGCACAACCGCTGTTGTGCCAACAGTAAATCAGCTGGCAGCAACTGATAAATGAACATTCACTGCAGCAAATGACAATACAAGCGAAGCTGGACTCCCACCTCCATCACTTGAAGGTTGCTTTGGGTAAGTTGTAGCTTTGCAGAGACTTGCACTTCCTTCTGCGCACTCTCTCACCTCTATGCTCTTGGAAACAAAAGCCGTGAGGTGTTTGTGTGAACTGGCAGGCTGCCTAGCCACCCTTGTCAAAATGGCTTGGCAAATTTGAGCTGAGCACCGGATGCTTGCATAGGGACTGCTTCTACTTAATGAGTCCACTTGATACCCAAGGCATACAATTTCCCTGCACTCTTGGTTTAACTGAAGGACCAGGAACATTCTGTATTTTGATAACAGTAAATCACCAACAGACTCCACATGCATATACCTCAACATTGTAAAAATTTGGAACATTGACATTCATGATGAAAAAAACCCCTTGCGGTTTTAACGAAGGAATGAGCAAAAGGGAGCGGAACAGTGCTGAGGAACAGCCTTGTGCCACAGGCTGATTTACTGCAAGATCTTACTTGCTGTGGAACTAAAGTTGTCCCATCATTGATTCCTGGTCTCAGCTTAGCTTTTAATGAAACCCAGTAAACCTTACTGGCTCGATCTCGCACTGAGGTAGACTGGCCTAGCACATTACAAGTAATTTATTTCTTTATTTTTCAAAATCTGCAGCAAGTCATTGGATTCCCCCCACCTTTTGCCAAGACAAGAGCAGTATGTCATAGCTAGTGAAGCAGAGTCTTTCACAGTCCCAAGTACTGTGACACAGATAAATCTCTCAGACAACAGGACAGTGAGGGTGAAAGCAGATGCCCCTGATGCCTTTCCCTCGCTAAACTTTTCTTTCTTCTCCTTCCCAGCTCCTCATTCCAACCTGATCTGATTTCACTTGGGACCTAGGATCTGTTCCCGAGAGCTTTGCTCCAGGCAGAAACAGCAAACCAGTGTGATACAAGGAATACTGGACCTCCTTCTTCCCTTCTTTGCCTTAACACATCCCTGAGGCGGTGCAAAAATTCCCCTGCCTTCCTGGCAGCTACATCTGAAAGAGAGCTCTGCTCCAGGACAGGCTGCCCCCAGCCTTCCCTGTAGCTGGGCAGGTCTCCTAGTGCAAGGAGGAGACAGGTATAGTGGGGCTTGGCTTCTGCTCTGCTGCCCAGACCTGGACACAAGGTACTGCAAGAGCATTAAGCCCCATGTCATCATCATCCCTGCATCGCTGGGTCTCACAAAGATGCAGAACAGCAGTGCTGCCAAGAGGCCTGTATGCCACACACCGCACGGGCTTATGCCTGGCAAGTGGCTGGGCCAGGGGCATAGCTTCTCACCCAGAAACCTGCCTATGCTCTGCCACTTCTCACCTTCCCCAGCAGGGACTAGCACTCCCAAGCTCTGCAGGCAAAGCTGCCCCATGGGTGCTCCCTCACCTGCTTCAGGGGCAAAATGCTTAATGAGCTGAAGCTGCTCAAAGCTGCTGCCCAGCAGGCACACACCTGGCAGCTCCCAACAACAGGGGCCGGAGCATCCATGGTGGCTAAAATGCCTGGGCCAGCTGGGTGGAGGAGAGTGGCTTTTCCATTGGCAGTTTGGACTGAATGAGGACAGCGGCTGGATGTCGAGTGGAAAGCTCTGGGCTGTGTGCTTCGGTTATTTCAGCAGCTCAACCCTCTGTACAACTCTTTAATACCACCTGCTGTGCTGAACAGCCTGGTCCTGCACCAGTGCTCTAGGAAGCGCATCAAAATCCATCATCTCACTGGCATTGCTTAGCACCAAGTGGGATTATGGAGCATTTTGCTGAATCAGGCTAACCACTAAAAACGACTAACATGATTTGTGAAACTGGACATTTGTACTGTGAAACAGTACATGTTTTTATGCAGTATCTTGTTAGTCAACACGGTCTTTAAGTATGTTAGGGATCAGAAAACTTGTGACCAACAGCACAGACCAGCTAGATTTGATCTACAGCATAGTTTGTCAGGCTAACATAAAAAGCTGGTCTGCCTTTCTGTATGGGAGAAAAAAACCCCAAAAAACAACAAAAAAAACCCCCCACTATGAATGGTTCTGTATTGGGTTTGCATGGCAACGTTTTGGTACCAGGGGGCTACAGGGGCAGCTCCTGTGAGAAGCTGCTAGAAGCTTCCCCCATGTCTAACAGAGCCAATGCCAGATAGAGCAAATGGTCCAACAGGACCACCTGCAATATCAGGCAGCGGACAAAAAGCTCATCACCACGGCACGTTTCCACTCTGTAGCTGAGGTAGGTAGCCATGGCTTCCTTTACATTCAGCAGACACACACATTTTCAGGACTTGACTCACTTTGCTATTTTGGGTATCTACTTCAAGGAGATGAACCTCACCTAGATCCCATCCTTCTCCAGTAGCCAGAGAAGGACCTTTGACTACTTCAGATGCAGGTATCTACAGTTACTCAAACTGATCCCACCCTGGACATCATTAAGTGCCCAGCTTCAAAACTCAGACACACAAAATATGCCAGTAAACTAACGGGCAAGCCCGAGCTGTCAGGCCAGAGATGACACTTCCCACATAAAGGAGTTTGGTTTTGAATTCACCTTGGATAAAAAGTAGAAAAAGGAAGGAAGCGCATGGCTGTGCAACCTCACTGGTTGCCTGGGATGGTATGCACTACTGCAGGCAATGTCGCTGTGATCTCTGGCCCTGTTGTCCTCTGCCATCCAGCGAATGAAGTTACTCAGGCATTGGTTTGTCAAAATTTTGCTGTCACACAGCCCAAGGCTCACATTCAGTAAGATTAGAAAACCTTTGATTTCCTACTCCCTCCTTCCCAAACACAGCTGTGTGAAAGAAAGGATTGCTACTGAATAGCTGCCGTGAAAATTTAAAATCTGCCCTCATGGATACGCTAAATTGTTCCAATTTTTTGTTCTAGCAGTCAGCAGTTTTTATTTCTTTTTTTTTTCTTTTTTTTTTTTTTACAGACAAGATAAACCTTTTCACAAGGAAAAACAAAAATGTTCAAAAAACCTGACATAATTTCCATAAAAAACACTACCAAAACTCCACTAAATATCCAAAATTTTAATCTTGGAACAATGATCTTTTTACAAAGAGATTTTAAAGATTCGAGTGTACATATTCACAAAAGCAACAAACTAAGGCATATTCTCCATAGCCACATTTAAAAATTAAAGACTTTGAAAAGCCATGTGACTTGATCTCTTTTAAACCTTGTCAAGATACAGGCAGTAAAAATTCTAAAATGTTTGACTTACTTTTAAATGTAGTGGACTGTCGGTTTATACAATTATCATGAGTATGAGCTAGATTAATTTCAATTCACTGAAACAAATACTCTAGTAAGAGCATGAAGCTTAAACATTATTTTAAAGTGCTCATTAGAAATCCAACATTTCAATTAAGAAATGTTAAAAGATATTACATTCCTTACATATCAAGTCTGAAATTACAGTATGTACACAATCTACAGTCTTGTCTTTATAAATAGGAAATAATTTACTATGTATCTTAAACATGACTAGTAGCTGAAGGGAAGCTGAAAGACTAATTTGATTTAGACAGAAAAAGTTAACACACAGAACAGTCATCCCATACATACAACTATCGGAATTCTGTATCCCAAGCACTGCCATTTTGGCCCATCTTTTTGACTAATTCTCTTACACCCACCCATGAAGCATCTGCTAGTATGTTGCCAGTAGAGAATTACAGCATCTCTCTTGTAACGGAGTTGCTTGGGTCCCTAGAACTGGCAAGGCATAATGAGGCGTAAGTCCCTTAATAAAACACAAGAGTTATGTGCTGCAATGTATTACACTTTGCAGAGATAAAAGAACTCTGAACTAGACTGTCAAACAATAAAAATTTGGATGTTCTTTATTTTAGTTGTTGAATGAACTGTAGTGCTCATAAAAAACATAAGACAAAACTAATTCGAAGGCATCTGTGACAAATTTAAAAGCCTACATCAGCTTTCTTGTAAACCTAAAACCAATCTTGTAAAACCCTACCCAGTTTCCTTCAATCCAGAGCCACAGCAGGTTTGCTAGTCAAGTCTCTTGTCCTGACAGGAGCTAATCAAATCTCTCCATCTCACTAGCAGTCCTCTGTGATTTTGACCTAACAGTTTTGCAGCATGTAGTATTACCCTGTGCACAGGTTAAGTGTGTTTCACACAGGACTAATACCAGGTACCTGTGAAATGTTAGTATTGTACATCACTGTACTCCCCACAGCGTGCACACTTTTCAACAATCCCCCTTAAAGTACAACATGGCAAGTTTTCAAAAATACAAACAACCTTAGAACACAAGACCCAGGAGTGTTCATGAAAGCACAACAAAAAATATTTAACTTCCTCTCATTGCTTTTCATTTCTCAGCTGCCATGAAGGGCAACATTTCATTTTTTTCTGAGTCTTTTCACCAATTTTGCAACTGGACTTTGTAATTTTCAGACAGATATAAGAGTATACCCACTCACATATAGTAACATGATTACAGTAAAATCAAAAGCCACAAAATAAAATGATGGTGAACATTCCATAAGTGGAATTGTAACTTTTGGTCAACATTTCTGCTAGGCTAAAGGCAAATATATTCTGTACAAGATCATGTTAACATCTGCAGGAATAAGCCTCTTGTTTACTTTAGCCTCATCTTAGTGTGTGGTCAGCCTGAACTATGCAATTTCTTAAAAGAATGGGTAGGTAGATTGTTAAGTTATTATTTCTTCCCTGCTTGTACCCATTAGCAAATTCTTCCCTTGCAAAACAAGATTCATGTAAAAAAAATTACTGTGGCGCTCAGAAGAGTTGAAGGCAAACACGTGTATGGGCAACAAAACCTGTCAAGGTGACAAACGATTCAATGGACTGCCGCCTTCTCCACCTGCAGCAAGCTTGAGCGTTGTTAGCTTTCGAGGGGGATGCTGAGGACTCTTACGAAGGTTGTCATCCATCTGCAGAGAAATAATGAGAGCCGGATCTGGCAAGCAGTAGAATATAGATTATACAATTAGTCTATTTGTCAGGGCTGCCATCATTAATACTGGTTTGGGCTATTTTTAACCCTGTTATTTCAGGCCCAGCCAAAACTGATGCCCTGGTTCCTTTCCACTCCCAAATACATTCTTGTGTTACAGCTGCTATTCACTCCATTAGCATATGGTGCATCAAACCCAGGGCAAATAGGTGTGCTTCTGGTCAAATCATTTCATCAAAATTACTGAAGAAAGCAACAGTGCTACCTTCTTCTAAGGGGTCAAAGTTTCAATTTTGTATGATAGCCAAGTGCTGCTAGAAAGCAGATCAAAAGTCAAACCGCTAACATCAGTGGATGCTTTTGCACGTTCAGCAGCTTGCAAGAACAAATGTTTTTCAAGTTAGAAATGTTCTGGAGGTGCTGGGTGAATTTAGATTAGTTACATATTTCAGGAAGTATTTAATAAAGAATTTGTAGTAAGACCTTTTCAAAGACAGGTTAAAATCAATCTCTGAATATAAAGATTTTACACTTTATAGGAAATCAATATAATGCCCTGTGCATAATGTGGTATCAAAAAGAGTCTAGTTGCTACAGGATAAACAGAATCACAGAAGACAGCATAGGGGAGATCTTCAGAGGTTGCCTACTCCATCCTATTTCCTCAAGGTAGGATCAGCTTTACCTAAATCACACCTGAAAAATGTCTGTATAACCCATTCTTTAAAACTTCCACAGTCACACTTCAATACCACAGTCCTGGTTTCAGCTGGGATAGAGTTAATTGTCTTCCTAGTAGCTGGTACGGTGCTGTGTTTTGAGTTCAGTATGCG
>JAVJGG010000074.1:57596607-57618791 GCA_035590195.1 Aviceda cuculoides
GCCGCAGCCGGAGCCGGAGCCGTCGCGGGCCGCGGGCCGCGGGAACAGCCGCTGCCCGGCGGGGCGGAGAAAGCGCCGTCGGAGCCGCCGGGCTGCCCGCGCCCCGCGGGCGTCCCTACCCGTGCTTTGCCCCGCCGGACTCGCGGTGGGAACCGGAGGAGGCCGCGGTGTAGCCGCTCCATCAGCCACCCCCGCTAAAATCAGCAAAAAGTGGTCTGTTTTTGTAGGAGTGCTGCTAGGTGCGTTGAACGTCTGAAGGATGTCAGTATCTTTTTCAGTTGCAAGTTGTCCTAAATGGGAAGGGAGTTCTAAGCTATGAAAACTTGTCGGAAAAACTCTACTTCATAAAGTGTGTAGGAAAACAGGTACCTTCTAAGTCCTGCGTTACGTTGGCAATGCTACGCACGCAGTAAGTCAGGAGTGCTTCATGTTGGAGCGTGCATAAAGTGAGTGGTATTGCTCTCCAGTAGCAGCTCGTGACTGGAACCGGATCAGCGGCTGAGTGCAGCGGTTAGCATAACTTCATGCTGCTCCAGGAGCCTGAAAGCTCCTCCTGGTTCTCTCTGCATTTTTACCCCCTGCATTGTCGTATGAAATTATGTTTGCCATTTTAATTAGTTATTCCTTAGTTAAGTGAAGCAGATCTAAAATACAGCTGATCGGATTAATTTAGCTGCATTTCCAAAAGCCTTTGTTGGAGTCCTTCTTGATGTAGTAACATTTCAGCAAATTGTCATATTGAGAAGTAGGGTATTGCTGTATTTTAAAAAATAGAGGCAGATTGCTGGCCTGTCAGGGGCAGTGGCTAATGAAAGACCCCACTCTCAACATGTGAAATTTTCACCTTGCAGTCAGTCAGAAATCATTGCAATGGGGTTAGCATTTCACTTCAGGTGTCTAAGCCATCATTAATTGTCCTGAAAAGTGCTGAACAGCAATGGAGCAGTGTTTACATTTATGGTTATTATGGTTAGCTGTGACTGGAGAAGAACCTTGGAGGGTCTCAAAAACTGGTGTGACAAGGCAGCAGAATTAAGGGAAAGAAATGGTCTTTTATTTTGAGCTCCATCCTCTCCTGTGCCACTAATTTCCCATCTGGAGAGCTAGCCTTGATTTTGTGGGGCACATCTCCCAAGAGCGGTTTGCCGCTGTCTCAAGGTGTATCTGATCCCATGTTAGCATTTTCACAGAAGGGTGAGCACCTCCCTTCTAAAAACCAAAGAAAGCAGGCAGGGGAGAGAATTCTTGGTCTGTCTCACGAGTGGGCTCAGATTAGCTCAGTGGGTATGGACACTCGTGCTCAGAGGCATGCCTGAGTCCTCACTCTCACTGCATGGATTGAAACCAGCTGCTCGTGCCTTTCAGCTTTGGCAGTCCTTTTCTATCCATTTGTCTTCAAGTCTGACTTTCCAGGGAGAGGAACAAAAAGGTGAGATTCTTCTAAAAATGAAATCTGAAATCCTTGTGAATTTTTTTTTCTTGTTCCTTCCAAACAAGCAATTGTGTCTGTAAGGTCTAAGAGCTGCCTCTCTCTGCCAACTCTACTAAGGATGTAAAATGAGTTTTCATAACCCCGTTACACTTATGCTAGCCCCTTTTGCTAGCATGTCTGTTATTTATGCTAAAGGCTGGATCCGGTCACATACTACATCTACATGCTGGTCAGCAAAGATATCCCAAGAGAGGGTACGATAACATGGTGCTGAAGGATCTGGTTGAGGCAATGTACTTTATAGAACACAACTACCAAACCAATTTGAGCATTCATTCAAATTTCAAAAATTTCAACCATATCTATCCATATCAACCATATCTAACCATAAGGTTAGATAGATGTTTGCCAGTGCTTAGTCATTACTTTTGTAATATTTCTCCTGCATTTTTAAGTGTTTGACTCTAGCAGATATTAATCCGTCTCACAGGAATTGATATAAAATCAGCCAATAGACCTAGAAGGACTGGGCAAAATGCATAGCTGTATTTTGTGCTTTCAAAGACTTAAGTACTGTATTGTGCCCTGGCTGAGAAGACACAGCTGTATTTTATGAATTATTACCTGCAAAATGTTGTTGTACAGAGTAGTGAGTTGCATTTCCGTGTCTTGCTTGGGCTATTGCTTTGCTCTCTGTGCACTAAACATGTTCAAATACCCAGCCTTTTGCCTCTGCTGTCTGGGTCACTGGTTTCAGTGGGAGCAGTGGTTGTCCTGGGATGCTGTAAATCTGAACTGAATGAAAGAGAAGTCCTTTGACCAGATGCAACACAGATATGTGTTTCTTAGTTGTTTGACAATGGTATTACAAGTGCACGTAAATCAAAAGCCTCATTCTTTTTGTGTTGTGTCCTGAAAACTCTCAGTAGAGTCATGGGATCCTTGGACCCAATGCAAGTCTAGACTTAAGCAATGATCTGTATCTCAATGGTTTCATGAGATAAGGGGAAAAAATCTCTTCATTTTTCTTTTTTTTGGAAATAACATTACTGCCTAGATGAATGGATGCTCCAGAATGAGCAATGGAAGCAGCACAAACCCAGGCCCTAATATAAGGGAATAGGGTTTCCCACATGGCTATGGGTTGGTCTGTGTGCCAATATGATTGTCCTCTGAGCGTTCTTCAGTCTCCTGCTTGTAGCATATGGAAACACTGGATTGGTAGGATGGCCCCATCACCTTAGTTGACGATGACAGTTTTGAGGTTGTGCTAGGTAGAAAAGACTCATCTGCAAAGGTCCACCATTTTTTGTCCTTGGAAACTAAACTTAGTGGTATAACCGCGGGCTTGAATCAAGGTAAGGTGCAATGTGCTGTCATGTGCCTTTGCTGTCTGCCTGGTGTTATGGCTCTTCTCTGGCAGAAGCTCTACAATATTGTGCTGGTATGGGAGAAAAATAAGGCCCAGCTATGATAGGCCTATGGAGTGGCAGTGGTATAAAATTGCTAAATATACCCATATATGTAAATAACACTTGTGCGTAGTCATTTATCAGACCTTATTGGAAGGGTATTTTTTTATACAGTGGGTTGAAATAGGAGATTATCAAGAAACCTAGTGGAACAGTTTATTGAGTTTGGAGACATCATGGATTTAGGCTTATTGAGGAAAACCCCGGTTTGATGTTTCAGTGCCATAAGGGGGGTAGCTGACACATACGAGTATAATCTTGGACTCTTTACTGATGCATCATGCAAAAATTAAAAGAAAAATTTGAAACAGCTTTCACTATGCCTTCAGGTTTATTTTTTTTGTCAGGCCTGTCCTTCTTTGTTATCTGTGCCAGAAGGGAAAGATGAGTCTTATTTATGTAATGTATCTTCTCAGAAGTCAGTGAAGTGAGAAGGAGGTTATGAACATCAGATTGCTTACCTGGCTTCTTAGCATTCTAATTGGTACGCTGCAAATACCATCAAAATGGTTCTTAGGATAAGTATGCTGGAAATACGTCTGAAAATTTTGATGCTGGATCCTCAGCCAATTGAAATATGAACCCAAGCATCTGAATTTATGAAAGCAGAAACAAGTTAAAAAGGCTTCTGTTTAGGTGCATCCTCAGAAGAGAAGAATTTTAGACATCTACCTGAAAATATTTGAGTACCTCAATTTGAAGACTAGATATTTCTATGTCAGTAACTTAACAATAATCCCTTTTTAAAAAAAGTTGCTAAAAGATGATAAGTTGCAACACCATCTATGTGATATTTTAATAGAATCATGGAATAATTTTGGTTGGAAGGGACCTGTAAAGATCATCTAGTCCAACCCCCCCAGCCATGGGCAGGGACATCTTTCACTAGATCAGGTTGCTTAAGATGTACCTGCCAATGCCAGGGGTGTTGGACTAGATGATCTTTAAAGACGGTCTTCATACTGGTAATTTTTGTTGTCATATTATTTATTTTAGGTAGGACAACTTGGGTTCATTTTAAAGTATCCATATGGAAATAGTGAAGAGTGTACAATCTTCAGTGGGTGGCTTCAGGCTACATTCTTCTTTGGTCGTTATTATATATAAATTGCTGTTGAAACTGGCTTATTTTTCAGTTTTTGATCTTCTTCCGTATTCCAACAAGAGAGTGGTAACAAACTTCTTGCAACAAGCATTTGGTGATCCTGCGCTGAATGAAGTGTACTTGCTCTCAACATTCAAACTGCAGCCGAAGAGCACAGCCACCATATTTGGCCTGTATTCGCCTGCTGACAACAGCAAGTATTTTGAATTTACGGTAATGGGACGGATGAATAAAGGTGAGTTGTTTGGAGTATGTAAGGGAAAACTAGTGTTGGATCTATAGTTATTGGTGTGTCACAGATGGATGTTGAAAACTGTGTGATTAACCTTTGTGCTTGAGTCATTCCTGTTGCATGCTGTCACCACTTAGCCCCCCCCGCCTCCCCAAGAGAAAAGTGTTGCATCCCTTCTCACTCCCCTTCTCTCTCCTTTCTCTGGCTGGATACTGCTCACTCTTGGCCAGGGGAAGCTGACCTGGCAGTCAGCTGGTATCTCCATTCAGCCATGGCACTTGCTCTGAGCAATGCTGAGAAAGGAGTCAATTTGTTTTTCTTTTTTCTCTTCTTTTCTTTTTCCCCTTGGGACAATCACTGGTTCTTATTACTCAGGAATGTGAGGGACACATGCACATGCTGCCTCATGCATATGAAAGGCAGGTTCTTGTTCTGCTGACCCTGGAGGTTAGATGTGACTATGCAAGACAAACATTCCTAGCACTTAGGGATCTTCTGGGTGAATTAAAGTGTTTGTTCTCTAATTATTGAAATTAGTTAACTAGGATTCAGAGTCGGAACTTCAGCAGACTTTTAGAAATTGAGAGCTTTCATCACTCTCTAGACCAGATCTAGGATATATTGCAACTTCAAGGTTCAGTGAAAAATTGTCAAATTATGTAAATTATTGTTGCTACATTGACTTCACCACTGCTATCATAGTTTGCTGCTGCAAATGTTGTAATCAGGCAGCTGAGTCCAATATACTGAGAAACTCTGCTGAGAAATTTCAGTTTATACATAGGAAAATTATTCTATATGCTAAAGAAAAGCACACCTTTTGCTTGGAAAATGTAGGGGAATGAGTTAGATAAAACATTTGTAGTTTCATCAGGTCTTGGCAAAATCCTTCTGAGGTCAGGGAAGAACTTTTGTGCTAATGTGTGTGTTGGAGGTGGTTAAGATGTGATCACACAGCCTTATCAGCGTCATACAATTCCTAACACTGACTTACCTAATTGCTGAATAAATGACAGATCACTCATACTCCCTCTCCTTCTCACACACACACAATTGTGTGTGCAAATGTTATATGGAGGAATGCATATGTATACACACAAATATGTGTGTTTGAACATATCAAACTTCTCTTGATTTTCAAGAGTGCCTGCATGCCTGATGGTTACTGATATGCTTTAACTAACAGAGTTAAGAGGCTTTCTGGTGGAAGGTTATGTGGCTTATTTTGGTTTTGTTCTTAGTATGCTGGTGTTGTATTTGAGAAGTATCTGTGATGAACAGTGGCATGTAGATAGGCAGCATGAAAAAACTTCCTACTGTCAGTGACCAGTGTTGGGTATACGGGGGACATCTGTAACCTACGTGTTGTAAAGGACTGATCAAACAGAGGGAGGCTTTTCACAGCAAGGCTGTTCCACAGAGGTTTCTTTTCCTGCTTATTACATTAGTGCACCTTTTTTAAGTCATATGGCAGCATATGACTAGTAGGCAGTGTTTTCATGGGTGATTTCTCTGGAATTGGCAAGTGTTCCATATGGCTACTTCATACAGTAAGCTAAACTACATCCAGGAGATCATCATGTGAGCTGAGAGTATGGAGAGTGAGGGCTGTTTGTGATCCTCTCAAGACTGGAGATCATTACTTAAGTGGTGAGCCAATGTTGGCTTAGCAAAATGCAGGGTCCAAATATCTACAGTTTTGGAAGAGTGCTTATCTGCATGGTCCTTCCTCTGCATGGTATTTCTGCTTAAGCACCCAAATCTGATCTAAGTAGCCCAAAGCAGGCCTTGGTTATCCTTTAAAGTGCCACATTTGAGAGCTGTTTTCTAAATGGTTTGCTCATGTTCTGGTTTTGTTGTGGTATACCTGATAGTAACGTGCTCATAACGCCTAAATATTTTTAGAGCATGATCTGAATTACTGGGCAACTGCTCAACTTGTTTTAGTTAGACCGACTTACTTTTCAGAGGCAAATAGCATCCATGGGTTTCTTATCCTTTTTTGAACAATTCCATTACGGAACGAACAGTGGTAAGTGGATACAAGTGATGTAACTTAACAATTCTGTGAAGCAGTTCCTATTTACTGGCAGGATTAGGAGTTTCATTGAAAATCTGTTTCTTAAACAATACGGGTGAGCCAGGTATTCTCATGAATGTCAGTGTAGAATATCCTAGAAGCAAATATGTAATGCAGGGGCTTGGATGAGTTAAATCTTGTGAAGGCAGAGGCTGTGGTCCAGCAAAATCTCCCTTCAAAAGCCTACTCTAGTTTACCAGATGGATATTTGGCTTTGGCTGAGGAAGGAATACTTGATCCTCCTTCCAAGCCAGACTGTTCCTTGTCCTGAAACTATTCTGGCAGGGTCTGTTGTGGGCCCTGCCACCATTTCCTCTTTCTTTCTCTAGCTTACTGCTGCGTTTGGTCACTCCAAATGCAGAGCCCAGCTCCAAAGACCTTGCTTTCATATGTCCAGGTGTGGATAGCATTCATATAAGTAAAATGCCTGCAATGTACTCTGCCTTGCCAGATCTTTGAGTTTGCCAAGAAACACTACCTTTTAGCAAGTTACTGGTGACCTCATACACCTTTGTGGAAATCTGAGCACTGGCAGTGTTTTGACATAGACAGCAGTGAAAACATTCCTGATATTGATGACAGCCGCTGAGACTTTAGCAGTAGTGTAGACTTTAAAGATGGAGACATACCCTGCCCTGTTCATGCTGGCATAAATCTGGATTCTTTTAATCATTAGACTGAGCAATTAGAAAAGTAGTAGGGAAGATGTACCCAGTAACTCAGAAGGTCACTGACAAACAGAGGTATCACAGCATTAAAGAGGGTACATTAGTAATGGAGAGGTGGGAAGATAATTTGTTAAATTAATAAAAATGGAATGAGTTCAGTAGGTGTTATTAGCTCTGAAGATAACAAGAGTTTTTCCCTCTACTTTAGCCACAATTTTCAGCTGACCTCATGTTAATGTAGGTGTTTCTTGAAGGTCAGAGTATTTGTGAGCTCTCACTTGGTGCAACAGTAGTAGCCCTCTGTGAACTTCAAACAGATGTTCACAAGAGCCAGCACTTAACTCTTTAGGTGCCCAGCAGCTGTGCAGCTTGACTCCTCAATGCACATGACTGTTATAATGAGGAAATAAGGCATATGCAGGCTGGTGATCAGTGGGATCTTTGAAACAAGGTCTGTCTAATATTGTAGGGTAGTTATACACTGTCTAGATGCACTCAGCTCATTCCTTCTGAAGATATGCATTTGGAGAGCCAGGGAGAGATTTTGTGGAGAGAGCTAGCTAGCTGGTCTAAGAGATTTAGCTTGCAGATCCTAGCTTACTGATCTAATTTCCTTAGGAAAGAGACATTTTTTCAATATTATGCAGTGCATGAGAGTTTTTGTTTGTCTGCTGTTGTGTTTTTTGATGGTGCGTTTTACTTTGTAAAATGACAATTTGTTGCATGAATTATCAAGTAGGTCATTCACTAATGCCTTAAAAACTTGTTGAGAGGGGGCTTAGTCATCTTTAGGGGTGGAATATGTCTTTTCTGCATTATGTTTTGTTTTTACTTACTATTTGTTACAGAGAAATGCAGGTTATTGGCTTGGAATCATGCTTCCTTTGGTTTCTTTAATGACGCATTTGGGTACAGTCAGATGGCTTCACTGAATGCAATATGCATCCCTGAAACTGATTTTTCTAGTTGTACATTTCTATTACAGAGTATTTCTAGGTCTATCAGATATGTACTTGCCAAAGCACTGGCTGCAGGCTGTTTGCTACACCCTTCACCTTTACTGCTTGTATTTTAGTACGTTACGCCCTGTAAGGTGACATTGTTTAAGCCAGTAAAAGAGGCCTGGACAAAGCAGTGGAAAACACTGTGCAGGCAGCAGTGCTTCACAAGTCATGCAAGAGTCCTGGTAATCCTGATCTGAGAGTCAAAGTCCCATTTATTATTACCATTTATATCTGCATATGGGATGAATTTACAAAAGCTGATGTGTAAAAATACCAGAGCAATTGCAGATTTCCAACAGATCTTCCTTAATCAGCCTTGGGTTATCTGCTACCCTCTGATAGTCCTTCTGTGTATTTTGTACTAGTGGTGCTGCGCTATCTGAAGAGTGATGGGAGGTTGAATTCAGTGATCTTTAGCAACATTCAGCTGGCTGATGGGAAACCCCATGCTGTCATCTTGTGGCTGAGTGGCCTGCAGCAGGGATCGAGCACAATAGAGTTGTATCTGGACTGCCTGCAAGTAGGTGCCATTCAGGACCTGCCAAAAGCATTTTCAGCGCTGTCTCAGAGGTCTGTGGCAGTAGAGTTGCGCACTTTCCAGGAGAAGCCACAGGTAAGTGGGAGAACCGGGAACAGGCTGAGCACTTAGAGGGATCACCAGGGATCCTCTGGATCACTGAATCCAGACCTCAGCCATTGCAGCAGCCAAGCTCTGTACAATGGTGCTTCAGTAATACTCGAGTATTAACTTGTGAAATAAATGTAAATATAAGTTCCCTATAGAACAGGTGAAATCTTAGCTTCATTAAACCCAGTAATAGTTATGCTATTAGTTTTAAACACAATTTTTAGCTTATTAAAAAAAAAAAATTACTGCTTCCCTCACTTCAGTCTGTGTGTTTCTTGGGGACTGTACTTCTTGCAAGGACTTAGCTGATAAAGTAAGTGCAGCTCTTCATCAGCTTCTTACAGCTGTTCAGTATGAGCAGTGCTTGGCTATGTATGTGGCTTTCCGCTTTGTGATAAGCTGCATAGACTAAAAAGACAAAAGAAGGGGGGGGACTCAGCTGGTGCGAGAGTCCAAACCCCATCTGTTTGACTACAATAGCTTTTCCTCCTCTGTCTGCCATCCAGGAGTTGGATTAGCTTCCTTTCATCTCTGTATCAGCAGTCCGAGGTAAACAGTATCTTCCACAAGCATCTTTTATCATCATTGATGCAAAATAAGCATTAGAAGGTGCAAAGGCATTCTGCCCCCAAGGTTGCCCCCTTGTTTTGTTTCACTGCAGGCTTGAAAATGAGCCTGTTTATATGGAGAATCATTGAGGTGCCCACATTCCTGACCTGTTTGCAGGGGGGGAAAGGTGGGGAAAGACTGCTTTGGACTTATTTCAACAACCACAACAAAATCATTCTTATATGCCACGGATATAAAAATATGTGAACTTCAGGGTATGTGAGATCCTATGAATTGGAATAGTAAACAGAAAAAATTCAAAATAAAACTATAGCTATGTGAAAATCTGCAAGGCAAAGATTAGGGATTTTATTGAGGTTCAGATGGTGATGGGTGGTCCTGAAGGGGTCGGTGTATAGGAGCCCTGCACGGTTAGGAAATGGACAACCACTTTAAAAAATTAATTTACTTTGTCTGATAGTTCACTTTTTTTCCATTTTTGTACCAGAATTGTGAGCTTTGTTTTTCTTGTGAGTCCAGGATACACTAGATGAGCTGAAGCTGGTAACTGGAGGAACACTTGCCCAAGTGGGAAACCTGCAGGATTGTTTTCTTCAACAAATTGAACCTGTTCCTCAGTACACTGGTAAGGCTTGCAACCAGGAGTTAACGTTCTTCCTTAGGATATCAGTGCAAAGAAGTTAATGTGATGAATATTAAAGAATAATGAATATGTGGAGAAGCTGTATAGACAAGTAATAACAATTGTTTGACTCAGTTGCATCCATTATAATTTCCTGTAAATGTTTTAGAAACAGCTCAGTTTGAAGAGAAAATGGGTCACTGATGATGATGATAAAGCAATAATTTGTTGTCCTAGTGAAGGAGGAGTCTGTAATGATTAAAAGAGGCTTTTTAGCCTAATTTGGAAGACAAACTTTTGTGATTGTGACCTGCTTGTGTCAGCTTAATAACATTTTAAGTATGCAAATTGCAGACATTTGCAGACAGGAAGTAGTCCTAAATGTGATACACTGCTACAGGCTTTATGAAAACAGGTAGATGGATAGAGTAGCAAGACCTATCAATGCACTTATCCACATGGCCAGTATTCATCTCTTGTTGATCACTGGAGTGTCCCAAAGAGGGGAGGAACAAGGTGTGAAGAAGGACACAGGAGACTGCAGAGCACATTGGTGCTACGGCTACAGAGCCTGTGGGTCTGCGTGGGAAAAGCCGTTGCAAGGCAGCCACTAGTCCTGCTGCAAGTTAGCTGAGGCTTTTGTCACCTGCTGGTCTGGAAATCTGCTCCAAACCCAATTCTGTTTTTGCCTGGGCTGGACATTGTGGAGACTGAGCTGGGAACAGGGAGGAAAGGAAAGAGCTGAGGCTATTGGGATTCCTGCAGGTCGCCAGGGGCTGGGTGCAATCCCCTGTGATGGGTGAGGGTGCTGTCTAACCTCTCAACACAGCAAACCTGGGCTAGACTGCCCCATCTATACCATTTCCTAGTCCCTGCCTATCTGCCTTCTGCTGCAGGTGTGAGGGAGATGAATGGGTTCACCCTGTGCTTGTAATATGTTAGTATGTGACAACCATGGGGGAAAAAAGTGAGTTCGAGGTTTGAAATAGGATCCGTGAGAAGTTCTCTCTCTTGTACCCTTTCCTATCACCGCTGCCAAACACAATCCTGCAGCATTGCTACTTTTGATTAGAATAGAGACAAGGTACACAAATTTTATATGAAAGCATCCTGGGTCCATTACATGGACATATATACACCTAGGCAAAAAATATAGAGTTTTATCATCAAAGGTCTCTCTTTTTCCCTAAATCAACAGGCATTTGCACATAGAAGGGATGGGTAATCCAGTGTTTCTTCCTGGAAAAACTCACAGCTCCAAGCGAGGTTTCCGGATTAGAGGCTTGCAGCTTTCTCATTTGTAACTTTTTGCTTATTAATCAATAATGCAAACGGTAGTATTACAGAGAGATATTCTCTCTCCCTGACTACTTCTGCTTGGCTGAGCTTCTCAAATTCAGTTGCTTATAATGTTCAAGTGGAATTAGTATAATAATAACAAACCTCACATGGCTATATTCAAAGTCCACATAGTCAAATCCACCAAAGGAAAAGGTGCAAATGTTCCAACAGCAATATTAATTCAGCTGCCTTGCGCTTTGTATATGCTTCACGATGCCCTTTTACAGGAGCAATATATCAGATAACCACAATTTTGCCTTCAGCCAGAAAAAGCTGGAATGAAAATGCTTAGCTGTATAGGGGTGTGACACCTATACACCTTGGTAAAAGCGTGTGTTTTCATACTAGTTGGAAAATGCTTGGGAGATCTTTGGACCTGAGTAACTGTACATGGCTTTGTGTGTCTGGTCATTGCTCACTGTTGCAGCAGCAGCATTCCCTCCATGTTCAGTCTGCAAGGCTGAGACACCTAAGAAGTGTAGATGAGAATATGATGATCAGACAGAGGTGGAACATGTATATCTGGATTTTCCCGTGTGGGTAGGAAAATACAGTGCAAGATGCACTGGGTTTGGTAGGTGGGATTAGTATACTGCATGTAGTCATAATCACAAAATCATTCAGGTCAGGAGGAATCTTCAGAGGTCATCTAGTTCATGTACGGTACCTAAACCTGACACAGTGTAAAAAAAAAAAAACCTGTGTTGCACCAGACCAAAGATTCTTTTAACCTAGCTACTGTTAGAGACAGTATGCCAATATAGACCCAAGGGCATGAGTATAAGACAGTGGGGTTACAGTGTGCATTTCCCTGAATGCTTTCCTATTCTCCAGCAGTTCCTGGTATACAGCACTCTTGAATGAGAGGTGGAGTCTTTGTGTTTTGTACTCAGTACATGTTTCCTTCCATGGATCTGTCCAGTCAGTTTCAAATGCATGATCAAGAATGCCTCCTGGCAAGAAATTAATCACATGTCTGAGGAGATATCTCCTTCTGTTTACTTCAAACCTGCCTCTTCATAATTCCACGTGCAACTTGCACATGCAACTCCTTTGGTGGAGGATTATGGGCTGACAGGAAACTGTTCTCATCACCCATCATCCATACTTTAATCATGGCTGGATCTCTGGCCAAGCAACCACAGTCTCTTTGAATGACACTTCAGGAGTCTGACTTTGCTGGATGGTGGCAAGTGGGGTGCTTGAACCAGAATTGCTCCCAAGAGAGCTAGAAATATCTATGAGGCATTTCACTGTGGCCTGCAGTTACACAAGCTAGTGTTTGTACGTTTGCCCTGCCTGGGCCAATTAGCTGTGCAACGAAGCTGATCTTCTGCTCTAAATCCAAGGCCCTGTACTGGAACACATCGCTCAGAGCAGCTGTGGTTGCCCCATCATTGGAAGTGTTTGAAGTCACATTGAATGGGGCTTTGAGCAACCTCACCTAGTGAAACATGCCCCTGCCATGGCAAGGGGGTTGGACTAGATGATCTTTAAAGGTCTCTTCCAACCCAAACCATGCTACAATTCTATACTGCAAGATCCTGGGAAGAGAAAGAGTAGCTTCCTGACATCATCTCAGGCTTACAGAGAATAAGAGTGTCAAGGGACTTCAGTTCTCTGTTGGACAGTTATTCTTCGGCTCTGTCGCTGAATTTAATTATTTCTGTGAAAGCTGTTCTGTTACTTAGGTTGTTACTGACTCCGAGTATAGAGCTAGGGACTAGCTGAACTGGGGAGTTGCCTCAGTAGGTGGTAGTTGCATCTCAGTAGGATGAGAAAACTACATAGTAGGACCAGATAACTCTATATCTTCAGGCTGTACCTTCTGCTTACCCTGCTCACTCCTGGGAAAAGCCATCCCACAATATATTGTGAACCAACAGCTCCCTGAAAGACTTCTCTGAGTTCTTACCACTGATCACTGGTCATTCTGCTGCAGGTGGGGCCTACCGTAGGACTTGGCTTTAAATGGAAGAGTTAAAAAAAAACAACTATGGGGAGTCAGTCATCTGTTTCTGCTCTGCTGTCTACATTTGCAAACAGGACATGTAGTTCATGGCAGTATAACCTTTTAGTCCACCTTAAAGTTTAACAGTCTCCAAAACATAACTGTACAAAATAGATCTGGTTTTGATTTAGATGCTAGCCAACAAACAGCATCTGAAATCTTGAGAATATTTTTCAGATCTCAATCAATAGTGCCTAAACCATTCTTTGTTTAAAAAACCCAAGCAAAACAAGAACAGACCCCAGCATCTGTCCCAACAGCCTGCGTGCCAAGTTCCACTATGGGATTCTGAAATACCCATGATACTAAGTCCTCCCGCCTTCCTCCCAAATAAAAATAAGACAAGGTTGGGACTAGAACAGTGGCAGGTTCTGGAACAGGTGGTTCCTGAGTCTTTAAACTTGTTCAGTGTTTTGATGATAAAATCTGAAATTAAGAAAACGTAGTATGTGAGGAGTTGGACAGTTCCTGCTAGAATGTTTGGAAACAGTTAGACATGCTTTGAAGTACAAAACAATGAGGTAAACATTAAGAAAAGCATTTTTTCATATAAGCTTTCAATACTCACAAAAGTAACACATGAATAAACCTCCCTGAAGCTATTGGGCATAATATCAAAATATCCTGCCTGCTCAGAACCTAAAAAAATCATGTATTTGTGAAATTTGTTTTGACATACAGACTTAGAAAAGTAAACAAATAGCTGCTCAAGAGAGCTACAAACTCAGAAGTGAGTTACAAACAGAAACTACTACAAGCTACTGTGCTATTAAACATGCTCTCTGCTTCTCATCTGTCACTGGGTCAAAACTAATGTTTCATTTAACGGATAGGGGTCTCATGAAGATCTTGGGTTGGTTCTCGTCCTTCCTTATAGCTCATTACAGATGTAACTTTTGGTCTTGTCTCAGAGGTCTCTAGTTTGTTACTTGGTATGAGTTCATAGCACGTTGAGTGGATGTTTCATGAGTCCCTACAAACTCTGCACCCCCCAGAAGCAAATGCAGCCATGAAACTTGTGTACAGTGTGATGAGCTGCCCTTTGGAAAGAAAGCCAAATGACTGTCGCAGGTATTAAATGTGCTGTTTTCAACAGAGCAGGCACTCCTGATGCATGGTCAGAACTGCACAGTGAGCTTGCTCAGAAAGCTGGGCAGCTTCACTTTGAAAAGTATGCAGGAATCCATTCTGGTGACATGGAATACACTTATGGAGGGGGACTTCCCATTGCATGCATGGATACATCATTCCCCGGCCTTGCTCTCCTGTCCCAAATGTGTTATCACAAAAACCCAGTCTTGAAATCCTGTGGTTTCTCTTAGGGTTGCAGGTCTCAGGCCTGGGGGGATACGTTAACACTGGCGGCATTAGTTGCCAGTGTTGTTAGGTCTTACTAGAGAGCCTTGACACTGAAATAGTGGTGGAAAAATTACAGACTGCTTTTCTCTCTGTGGAGAGGTTTCTGCTTTGCCTGTTTCTGTAGTATATAGTGGAGTTCAGTCCAGAAAAGCCTTGAGTTCATGCAAATCGCTCTTTCTCTAAGGATTCCTACAGGGCTTAAGTAACAGTAATGTCTGCCCTCCTTGGTTCTTCACAATGTTTCCATCTTGTTTTGCAGAAATTATCATGGCAAATGGCGGAGAGTTATGTGCATTATGCACTCTTTTTCACTGCTGTTTCCCTGCAGGTGATTTTAATAGGCAGCTGATGGGTCAGATGATGCAGATGAACCAGATACTGGGAGATGTGAAAGACCTTCTCAGACAACAGGTACTGTATAAAGGCTTCAGTATGAAATACCCGAAGCTTGCCACTTTTGATAGAGTCAGCACAGAATTCACGTAAGCAATAAACTCCTGGGTAAAGTTCATTGCCTCAGAGGCACAACACAGTGGAGAAGAAATAACCATATAGGTCCTGGTAGCCTGTGCTCACTGTGGAGGATCACTGAATGTGGGAGTGTTGGGGACTTGCTTATTCAGATCCAGAAAATCTAGTGTCTTAAGCGGGGAGGAACTAGAGTAGCCATCCTAGCCCATTGTTAGAGATAGATCTCTTGCACAGAACTGAAATTACCTTTGTTCCACTTGCTGGTGAGTGTCAGAACTGGGCTGGTGGCCCATGCCTTTAATTAAGCATGTCATTCTTAAAGGTCCTTAAAGGTCAGATGAAGGCTGAACTAAAGTACAACCATTATCACTGTCCTTAATTTTATGGAGTACAAAGAGCATCTAATTTTGTGATAGAGTACTTATATTGCATGGTTTGAGTGGCATCCTGGGCAAAAATGATGATGGTTCTTCTAGCAGCCAGGTACAAACTGGACCTGCTTGTATCCAAATAATGTTTATTTTCTGTATCCTCAAGGTCAAAGAAACAACTTTTCTGAGAAATACCATAGCTGAGTGCCAAGCATGTGGTAAGTATTCCTGTTAATAGCCTGTAAAAGGCAACCAGATGAGTTGTACAGTCATTTTAAAACTAGTATTGATTGCATCAGTCTTTCTAAGAATTAGTTTTTTAAAAATAGTGTGTCCAAAGTTCCAGATGTATTGGACACAAATTTAAAATAGATTTTCATTAGACAAAAAGCTTTCAGTTTCCAGAGACATCACAATCACCTATTGGAGGATAAAACCCCACTAAACCAAGCACTACTACTCACCCTGTACTGTCTGTTCTTGTTCTGCCACAAAGCTGTACCACATGTTCCTGGAGAGGGAGACATTGCCTGCCAGGTATCTCATGAACAATCTTACTAGGACAAGGGAGGAATCATGCTCTGCTCTAGCTCATATTTTCAGTCTAAGGAAGATCCTATGCAGTCCACCTGAAAGTCATCTGTAGGCAGTCGCTGGTTAACAGCAGTAAGACCCAAAGGGTGGTCTCCGTCTTTTCACTAAATGGAAGAAATAAATGCTTTCCCAAATGCCACTGCGTAGCCCTCCTACACAAGCGACAATCAGGACACATATGCACTCAGTATAAAAACCAAAATACTCCCTCACTGAGAGTGGCAAAAGGCCTTAAACTCATCAGGCCTTTTAGTCATTTCTTCTCCCAGTCTGTCAGCCTCATAAAAACTCAAGTTGAGCTCCAGCCGTGTAAACCTTTATGCATAAGTGCCAAAGAAGAAGTCTTTAAATCCTTCATGCATCAGTACCAAGGTTCAGCACCTGCCAGCATCTCAGAAAACCTTGCTTTTCCTCAGGGCTGGTCTCTGTGCACCTAAGCCAGCATACCTGCCTGTCCTGCTGAGTGTTCGTGGGCTGCCAGCTGCTGCTTCTTCTTTCTTTATTATTTGTAGACTGTCAGATATGCTTTTGCGGAACCATGGCACAGTTTTTCTTATGAAGTGATAGTGTTGCCGATTTAGCCAGAGAAATGCCTTGTACTATCACACTGGAGTCCCTTGGGCTATCTGAGGTTGCTGGCTTTCAGAGTTTCCTCCCCTGGCCAGCGGCCAATCTGTGCTGGGACTAACCTAGCAGGAGGGCGCCCATGTGTAGCCAGGAGAAGCACGTGGACCTAACAAAATAGCCTTAATTTCCCCTGTCTGGGGACGCAGCAAGCTTCTGGGCCATTCCCAGCATGAAGTCTCTTCAGCCACAGCACAGCTGGTAGCAGCCCAGTGCAGAACCACGAAGCCCTTGCTGTGCAGCGTCTTGGGGATCTCTTCAGAGCGCTTGCCAGCTGAAAGCCATGATGGATGTTTCTTTCAATTGCTGAAACTGTTATTCTTTCTGCATTAAAGGTTTGGGAACTGTGAATTTTCCAACTCAGCTTCCTAGGCGCAGTAAACCCAAATGTGAAGTTAATTCCTGCTTCAGGGGAGTCAGGTGCGTGGAGACAGCAGAGGGATTTCAGTGCGGCCCCTGCCCTGAAGGGCTCACGGGAAATGGAGTTACCTGCTCAGATATCGACGAGGTAAAACAGTGAGTTTCACTGAATTTAAAAAGAGAAAAAAAAGGGAAAAAAAAAAAAGCTTAAAAGCAACTGTTTCATACAGATCAATGGGTTGCTGATGCTTGCTGTCTTCAGCATTTGCTGACTGCTTGCACAGTGAATATTAATTCATTCTGATTTGATTCTGCCTCCATATTTTGCTGTTGCTGCAACTTTATGGAGGTTATATGTGTGAAAACTTGAAATAACCTGGTGAGTTGAGAAGTCACTTAAAGGAGTTTAATGTTTGAAAAAACCCCAAACCCAACCAAAACAAGCTTTTGACGTAGTTGTTTCTATTCCACAAGAAGATGCAGTAGCTTCTGTTACAGGCTGCAGAAGCACTTCTTGTCACTATGGGCTTTATTTCTTTAAATTTTAGTGGTCCTGAACCAGCCTTGGAGACCAAAGGTTTCTCTTCAACCCAAATTGGAGCCATGTTTTCAGCCTTACCTTAAAATCTATGAAAGAAAATAAACATTTATTGTTATTGTTCCTTTTGCTTCTTTATGGTTGTGTTGAAAGCTGATAATGTTGACTTAAGTCTATTTTTCTTCCTTGTGCTGTATGTTAGAAATTCAGAGCTTGCTTGTATTGAGGACTGAGTTAATAAATTTACAATATCTTAAACGATTAAGTAAAACCTGTGTTAATTGGAATGTGACACTAACTCAGAACACAAAAAACAAAACCATTTACAGCTTCACCACATTTTTAATGTGTTGGTGATTTTTGTGGAAAAGCACCTGCATGTAGTACACCAGGGAACCAGGAGAATTTGGTCATTAACTGTGCCTGTGGATAACACAGTATTACCAATGTACCTGCCTAATGATGTAAAACAGCAAAAGCAATTCCTTTTTTCTCCTTCCTAGCCAACAGGAGATGTTCTTTGACTGCTGCTTTGGTTTACTCCCTCCTGTAGGCCACCAGCAGACAGGATGCAATGTGCCCAACTTCTATCTGTCTGTGAAAAACACTGTGGAGAGAAAGTGGGTTGAGTGTGGCAGTTTTCCTGAGTTGTGGGTGATGTCTTTTGTTTTGCCATACGTGACATGGACTGTGTCTGCTGCAACAGAAGGTGCAAAAACTGGAGGTGAAGCTCTGAAATGTGAATGCAAGAGGTGAAGCTGAGACAGCTGTGGCAAATTTCACGCCACAGACAACACTGGTGAGAGACTCAAGCCAGCCTAGGTGGAGCCCACCAGTATGGACAGGTTCCACCTCTTGAGCCATACCCAGACTGAGGCAGACCATGGCAATAATCTCTTCCTTGCCATCTTCAGGGTTGGAGCAACTCTATCCATGAGAGAAGTGGTGGGAAAACAAACCGAGACTGGTCTATATTGGCCTGACATTAACATAGTTTTCTGTGAGCATTCAGGCTCTGCCAGTGGAGACTGACATGCCTTCATGTTCCTGCCACCACTCCACATGGCAGACCCGATCTCACATTAGAAACAGCAAAGAAATTTTGCCAAAACGGTATCACAGAGATAGAGTCTTGCTTATATGAGGTCTTTAGTGGACACTGCTACTGAAATGCCACCTAGTCTGGTGTGATTTTGTTCACCCGTAAACATCTCCTTTAACAGCTGGATTTTCACTACTGGTTGTGCAGAGGGGAAAAAAGAGATAATAAATGGGAATAACTTTTCATTGCCTAATAAGAGGGGATGTGTCATATTATTTGTTTTCCTGAGTGAGCTGAGACTAAGAAGGAAAGTAATTTTTTTTTTTTTTAAAAACCTCTTTAGCAATCTCTTCTGGGGAGCACCTTTCTACTGAATAAACTATTTCTGTACTTCCTAATAACTGGTATTTTAAAAGAAGTTAATGTACAAATTCTGATAAAGACAAATCTAGAAGCTTCCTCACTAAGAGCTGCCATCATCTTTTCTGAGGCTGTTAGCATTTCTGCAATATGCTCCCTTATTCATTACCAGTTTGAAGATACTGCTTTTATATACTGATGCCTGTATCTTGGGAGCTGCAGCTCAGCTCTGTGTATGGTGTGATTTGAGTGCCCTCTGCTGCCTACAATAAAAAATCCAGAGCAAATGAGCACAAAATGTCTTACGTTTTACATTTTCCTTATGCTCATTGTGGACCTACTTCTACCAAATCTCTCTGTCAAACATGCTTTGATATTAAACATATCTTTTCTTGCTCCCTCGTGTGTGTGTTTGGTTACAAGTTGTATGTTTGTTGTATGTGGATATCTTTTGGCTTGTTTTCCCTCCGTCTTGAGGATGTTTTTCTGTTAGCAATGGGGGGAGGGGGGGGAATGGCATATTTTTAAAATTCTTCTATATTTCTTTCTCATGTTTCTTATTTATTGTTGGCTTTGAGCCATATGCAGCATTATGGCATGCTGATTATTCAGTACTTTTACAAATACTACCTAGCAGCTAGTGTTGATACTGGAGAAGCAGCAATGCGTGATGTGGTTCCCAAACTGGCACCCACAAGGGCAGTGAAATGGGTTACAGCTGTTCTGTATAACCACATGAGGCAATGAAGCAAATTGTGACTTCAGGCCAAGGCTGATGCTGTGGGCATGTGGTATTTTGGAGAAGTGCTGAGAGTTGTCTGTGGGCCTCTAGTCTAGAAATGTGTGGGTGCCACTGACACATCCCTGCTCATCTGGCTCATGTTTGGGTTACTTCTGACTATGAGATTTGTTCAAATATAAATGAGGGGAAATGCTGCTGCCACTTCTGTGTGTACAAAACAGGACCATTCGGTGCGTTGGAGTTACACAGCTTTCCTGATACTGCGGTCTGGACCCTTCCAGGAGGCTCTCGGCCTCTGAGGGAGCTGAACCTGCCCAGCAAGAGGTTGGATTGGGGATCAGAGTTTAGGGCATCAACTACAGGCTATAATGGAAGATTACAAATGTTGCTTAAATTACAGAGATAGCTGAAGACCTTCTGGGGTCAGAAATACCTGCAGAGACTGTTTCTGCTGTAAGCCAGCTCTGAACAGAAGACATACAGACATTGCATGTCGCATTGCCTTTGACTGAGAGGTGTGTGCATATATTCAGAATCTGGATGTTACTGAAGCACAAACATGTGCTTGGTTCGTTTCTTTCTTTGCAGTGTCGTTACAACCCTTGCTTCCCTGGAGTGCGATGTGTGAACACTGCCCCAGGTTTCCGATGTGAGACCTGTCCCCCAGGATATACAGGACAAACTGTGCAAGGAGTAGGACTGAGCTACGCCAAGAGCAATAAGCAGGTGAGTGGCAGTGTCCCTGCGGCAACCACTGTTGCAAGGTGCTGGTTTATATCAATGCATCTGTGTTGCATTTTATTTATACTTTGGTCATTCCATAATTGCCTTGTGCAGTTAGGCAGAGTTCAGAGTGTTTCAATTAGAAGATCTGAGTTGTGTGTGTTTGGCTGTAATGGGAGTATTAATAGTCTGTCTAATACTCAGGACCGCTATGGAGACAAGAAAAAATGTCATTATCTTCGTGGGTATCTTTGATCAATTTTAAAGGGAGCTCTGTTGATTTCTGTAAACTGGCTTTGAACTAGGAAAAGCATGATAGAAACAGCCTATTCTACTGTCATTTTTTGCATGTCCTGTAGCACCCTACAAGGGGAATGTAGTTCTTATCTAAAATCTGCCATCCTAAGGTTGAAATTTGCTGTATCACCGTGTCTCTTCAGGGTTTACAAGTGTCTGGAGATCCACTGGAAAGTTAGCCTGTGGGCATGTCTGTGTCATTCTGAGAGTGGTTTCAGGAGAGGCTATGACTCTTCTCTAGACTTAAACTTCAGTGGCCTTTCTTCAGACTTGGATCTCAAATTGACATTGTTTTTATTACATGTTGATCTGTTTCATTGCTAGGTCTGCTTAGATATTGATGAATGTCAGAATGGTGGACTTGGACTCTGCGTTCCAAATTCCCATTGCATAAACACTTTGGTAAGTACCTTTTTTATTTGTGGCTTTAAAAAATTGATTGTTTTAAAATTCCATGAGGCTAGCATTGGATTTCTGATTGAAGAGCTGAATAATACAGTTCTTTTGTTGGCTTCGTCTAAACCAAAGAATCCTTTCCTCTTTTCCTGAGTAATAATAAAATCAATACTTGATTTGTCATTAACATGTCCATCTGAGCTGTGTCCTTATAACTTTCCCTGAGGAACAGCAGGAACTCTTCTTTCCACTCCATCCACTTATGTGTGTTTATGAGTATGTTATTGCAAGGAACCTCCTCTGAAAGTTTTAACCTTTGCTTCCCCTCATCTCTCCTGCCTGGGAACTGCTGCAGCAAGCAGTTCACCTGCATGCTCTTTTTATAGGAGTAATGTCTCCACTTCATTAGGGTATTTAGACAGTACCAGATACCCCTCTAAATAAGTACAGAGAGGAGGAGAGCTTTTTAATACCCATAGATATTAAATCCAGGAGAGCAAGCATAGCAGAAGTACAAGTAGTTTGAAAGATGTTAGGATCAAACAGAAGGGGTGTACAGCCATTTTAATGCTATGAAGCAAGTTGGACTTTTCACTTAGAATCATAGACTCAGTTAGGTTGGAAAGACCCTTAAAATCATCAAGTCCAACCATTTACCTAACACTGCCAAGTCCACCACTAAACTGTGTCCCTAAGCACCACATCTACACGTCTTTTAAATACCTTCAGGGATTTCGACTCAACCTTTTCCCTGGGCAGCCTGTTCCAATGTCTGACGACCCTTTTGGTGAAGAAGCTTTTCCTAATATCCAAACTAAACTTCCCCTGGTGCGACTTGAGGCCATTCCCTCTCATCCTATCACTAGTTACTTGATAGAAGAGACCAGCACCCACCTCACTACAACCTCCTTTCATGGAGCTGAGGAGGTCTCTCCCTCAGCCTCCTCTTCTCCAGACTAAACAGCCTCAGCTCCCTCAGCCGATCCTCATGAGACTTGTGCTCCAGGCCCCTCACCAACTTGGTTGCCCTTCTCTGGACACGCTCCAGCACCTCAGTGTCTTTCGTGTAGTGAGGGGCCCAAAACTGAACACAGTACTCGAGGTGCGGCCTCACCAGTGCCCAGTACAGGGGAACAATCCCC
>JAVJGG010000074.1:57618957-57647950 GCA_035590195.1 Aviceda cuculoides
GTAGCGCTGCGTGGGGTTGTTGTGACCCAAGTGCAGGACCCGGCACTTGGCCTTGTTGAACTTCATACAATTGGCCTTGGCCCATCGATTCAGCCTGTCCAGATCCCTCTGCAGAGCCTCCCTACCCTCAAGCAGATCAACACTCCTGCCCAACTTGGTGTTGTCTGCAAACTTACTGAGGGTGCACTTGATCCCCTCACCTGGTTAATTGATAAAGATATTAAACAGAACCGGCCCCAAAACTGAGCTCTGGGGAACACCCACTGTGACTGGTCACTAGTGGGTTAAACCCCATTCACCACAACTCTGTGGGCTTGGTCCTCCAGCCAGTTTTTTACCCAGCAAAGCATATGCCCATCCAAGCCATAAGCAGACAGTTTCTCCAGGAGAATGCTGTGGTGAAATGGTGTTAAAGGCTTTACTAAAGTCTGGGTAGACAACATCCACAGCCTTTCCCTCATCCACTAGGCGGGTCACCTGGTCATAGAAGGAGATGAGGTCGGTCAAGCAGGACCGGCCTTTCATGAACCCGTGCTGGCTGGGCCTGATCACCTGGTTGTCCTGCACATGCCACTTATGCACTGTCAAATGCTGTTCTACTGTAGCTAGCTCCACAGAGCAGGCTTTCTCCATAACAAGAGAAGGGTTAAAAGTATCCTGCAAGTGTAAAGGTGGTCTTTTTTGCAGCTAGGTGTTGTTGAGGCTACCAGCAGTGTTCGAAGTGGTGTGCTTTTCTTGTGAATAACCTTGTTTTTCTAGGACTGCTTTCACTGTTCAATATGTTTCTTTCTCTCTCTTTTTTTTTTTTTTAAATATGTAGAACATTTCTGTCCCATGTTGTATCCTACTGCATGACTAGACGTGATTAGTCCTCTTCAGGAGGCTATCAGGCTCTGTTTGCAGAGGACGACAAGTGGCTTGCTATCTGTCAAAACAGAGCAGTGTGGAGTTTTTACTCCTGTCTCCTGTTTAGAAACAGTTTGGTCCGGAAGTGTTGCCTTAAAGGCTATCTTAATGCATACCAAGGCCTGATATAGGACAGAATATACTGAGCAAATTCAGCAGACTCCAGATGATGTTACCCTGACATCCATTAAGAGAAAGTGCACAGGCTGGTGTGTTTTATATAGGCCATACCATTTGCATGGCCCAGTGATTATTTTACTTTTCAATCATCTGTATATATTCATCTTCAGCTTGAAAGTATGCAGACAGCACAGAGTTTAAATTTGGAATTAAGCTATGAACGGAGGACAAAAATAATGCCCAGTTGGGTAGTAAATGTGTCTCTCTATCATGGTGGACTGGGACAATCCTCACAGTTCCTCCAACAGGCTTCGTACAGGAAGAGTGAAGTTGTGTGAAGCACCTCACTTTCACAAAAGGGATGGATGCACAAGCTTTTCAGAGAGCTACCAGTTTCTGTTCCTTGACATGTCAAAAATAATTATTCTTTATAAGGAAAAAAGATTGTTTTCAATTAACTTTTATGTCATATGTTACAAATCTACGAGTATGTGAGATAGAGATAAAAGCCACATTAGATGCGTGAAGACTCTTCCTTATCACCATTTATCCATTTATATCTCTCATACTGATTGTCTCACCACACATTGAGATTACTTGGCTTAGCTCCTTTGGGTTTGTTTACACAAGAGAGTGGCATAAATGTAAAATACATGTATGTATGTAAAATACATCTAGGTAAACCACTGCAAAAGGTTACACTGATGTTCTTACTGCAGTGTAAATGAGAGTGACTGTGTCTTCAACTGAATTCTTTTTAAGAAAAATATTTAGCTCAAGTTGGCTTAAATACATTTAAGTTAAATAAAATGGGGCAAAGATGTGATGAACTTTCTTGTCTTTCTTTGATTAGAAGTTGTGCCCAGTTGAGTTTAGATAACTGGTGGGTCTGCTTTACACTGAAATAAGAGCATCCAATCTGATTAGGCATGTGCTGCTTATAATTTTACACAAAGTTTTGGCCACTGGAAGCAGCACAGAGTAATGCTGGCAGGGACAAGGCATCATGAAGAAGCTTTTGCTGCTACATGACTTTTCTCTGTCTTAACAAAAGGCTGGTCTAAGCAGGTGAGACTTGAGCGTGTTTTCCAGCATGCACTGTGGGAGCCAAACCTGAATTTCATGTAGAAAATAAAGTTTGTTCACAGTGCAAGAGACCTCAATGGATGAAAAACTACAGTTGCACAGCATGAGCAGTGTGACATGAATCTCGCTCACATGCTTGCTTTAAAAGAAAAAGAAGTCCTGTTAAAAGGCTGGCTAGTAACTTTTTGTTCTTACAGGGATCTTACCACTGTGGCCAGTGCAAACCAGGATATACAGGAGACCAAGCCAGGGGATGCCAGGCTGAGAGGAGCTGCAGAAATCGAGCCCTCAATCCATGCAGTGTCCATGCCCGTTGTATTGAGGAGAGGAGAGGAGAAGTGGCATGTATTGTGAGTTCATAAATTCATGCATTTGTACAGTGAAAAATAGCCTTTTTTAGGCTGGAACTGAGGAAGCTTTTGTGGTCATTTTAGATAGTTGGGTGTTCTAACCACGTTGTGGCACACTGGCCCAGACCGGCTACAAAAATAACCGGGCTGAGTCTATCTTAAAATTGTTTTCCTCTTGTAGTATGTCTGTAATGCAGCCATACTTATGTACCATATTTGCTGTGTCTGTGTAATTAGATATTTTGGGAGTGGCTTTTATAGACTTTCTAGAGTGTCCTCAGAAAGGACTGTCAGGTGTCACTCTACAGAAGACGTTGCAAGGACAAATTCCTCTCCTGGTGCTCAGCTACATAGCTGTGAGTAGGGATCCTCTCTGCATATCCAATGTGCCATATATTTGCCTGCTGATAGAGATGGTATTTTTCCAAGTAAGACCACAGATTCTAGGCACAGGTGGGCTGTACTGTGCTCTTCCAGCCATGGGAGCAAAGGAGCACAAAGTGGCATATGAACTTTCATTGTAAGAGTCTAACTGAAGTGTATTACTTAGTTTTTCCAGCTTGCAAGTGGAAGCAAGAGACTAATCCTGCGTCCTAAATTTGGATACAGTATGTGCTTTTGCTGGCACTTGCTTTGGTCTCATTTTTAAGTACATCTATTTCAAAGAAGAATCTAGGATATTTTAAGTCCATGCTGTAATGGGAAGATGCCTAGATACTTGTGTTAGGCAAGTCCTCATTTTAAGGGGAGGCCAGAGTGTGACATGCAGGTCTATGCATGTTATTTTCAGTTACAAAACAAATTAAGCATTGGTTTGAAACAATACCAATTTAATTGGCTAGGAGAAACTTGTGTGCAGATGCACGTGATTTGCTGATGCAAATAGTAACTGTCAGCACAGTTTTCTCTTAAAACTTCCTCTAGTTGCTGATGTACTCTTGAGATACTGAACAAAACAGTCATCCCGTCTAACCATGGTCCCCTTACTGAGATGCTAGGTGCATATTCTGCCTAGGTCCCCTCTTTTCTTTTCCTCCACCTGCAGGTGAAGAACCAAAATTGATTCCTGACCAGTGTCTAAAAGAAATCTATAGCTCCCACTGAAATCACAAGGTGTTGCAGGCACACATTCCATTTAACATCAAGTCTTGGCTCTTTCTAGCTGTGCCTAGTTATAGAGAGCTTGAAACAAAGATTTTCCTTCCACATAGAGACGTGCTGAAGTATGCCTCGTTGTATTTCAGTGTCTGTCCATGCCTTCTGTATGTTAGTGTTTTCGAGTCTGATGTAGGGTTTCCCTCTTGGATATTGCTACAGTGACTCATTAACCTTTTGGTAGTACTACCATCGTGTTTTATTGATAGTGTGGCATTGGCTGGGCTGGTGATGGTTATATTTGCGGAAAAGATGTTGACATTGATGGCTACCCTAACGAAGAACTCTTGTGCTCTGCTGAAAACTGCAGAAAGGTAAGAAATTCCTTCTTAATCCTGCAATTATTCAGAACATGAAGGGGTGAAGAGGAGGAGTGGAAGAAACATGACTAGATGTATTGGAAAATTTTTTTCCAAGTTACTGAATTCCTCTGGATAAATTGTATTTAATTTCATTAATCTATTAATTAAAACAATAATAGAAAAATTCTTTCAAATTATGAAGGCATCCAGTTTACTTTATAGAATGCAAGACATGTCTCTTTTTTTTCTCTAGGACAATTGCCGATTTGTACCAAACTCTGGACAAGAAGATGCCGATGGTGATGGGATAGGAGATGCCTGTGATGATGACGCAGATGGAGACGGCATTCCCAATGAGCAGGTGCTGTGTATAGATCAAGGTGCAGGACTCTGCAAACAGAAGGATTTCACATTACGCAACAGGCAGTGATTTTGAAATCTGGCTCACTAATATTTGCCACTGATTATCCTATACCCATCTCTGTCAGCAGCTCTCTAAATCCTGTCTTTTGCTTTTATGTAATGCTCACTATTATAAGACCTAAAAAACCCAGACTGTCTCACCCAGCCTTAAATCCTACCAATACATGCTCCATTATTATATTTTAGCATTGGTTTCTAGACCTTTTTGTATACAGAACTTGTGTCTTTCTGTCAGGCTCTCCTATAGCATGGCCTTCAGGAATATTACTTGCATTAGTGTCTTTCTTTTTAAAGAACAGGTTGACCTAACATCACATTCTATGAGAGATCCAAAACCCACATAAATTAATAGGTGTCTTGCCAGTAACTTGAAAAAGCTTTGAATCGTGTTCTAAAAGTGAAAGAGGTTTCTATGTGGGCACACTACTGAAGAATATATCAGAATAAATTCAGACTGTAAAAGCTCTTTTGTGTTCATCCTGTATCCTCATATGCCCACTGTTGTTCTACATTAAGATACTTCTGCAGTATTGCTTAATGCATTTCCAAGGAAGACAACAAGAACACCCTGTCCAGAGCACAAATGTCCATGTGGAGCTAGGGCAGACTAGCAATCACAGAAGGTTTGTCTCAGGCTGTTTTTCCACAAAGGCCAACGCTAAATTCTGGTAGCTTGAAGCAACTGGTTTTACTTATGTTCTATAAAGAAAGATGTTAAATCCCTCTTCAACTGTACATCTATATGGAGGTTCAGCATCTTCGCAATCAATTAACTTCTATATTGTTGATAAGCTTTGTTCTACCTTTGTGTGGGCAAGAGGATGAAGTCACAGGTGTGCCAGATAGGAGAGGAAAGGTTACACCATTTCGAAATAAAGTTTTCTCCATATACCTCCTGACAGTCTTAGAGAGTCAACAGCAGCATGGTTGACCAAAAAAAAAAAAAAAAGACTTGTACCTTCTTGCATCCGAGAGTCCTGTTTTTCCAAGTGTTTCAGCTCTAGTTTGAGTCTCTACCAGAAGGGGGCAACGGCCTTTCACCAAGAATATCTACAAACCCTGTCAGGGTCTCTGAACTGCAGCTTTTGAAAAGGACCATGTAAGTAAGCCAGGGCACCAAAACAGGTTACTCACTGTGGATGCCTCCAAAATGAGAATGAGAAGTCGAAGTTATAAATAAAACCTTGTGATACTGGGTGTTTACGTTTAGGGTTCCCAGAATGTGGTTCAAAGCAGAGCCTTGAGGGAGCCAGTGGAATCTGATCCACAGACAATATTCATATAAAATGTCAAACTGCTCACAGTAGTCATTTTTCGTGAAAGTAGAAATAAATACAAGAGCTATATAAATCCACTAAAGGAGAAATTAAAGATTCTGGGACCGGTTCATGTCCAATTTGGATCTGTGTCTTTTGCAGGATAACTGTGTCTTGGCTCCCAATGTTAACCAGAGAAATGGTGACCAAGATATCTTTGGAGATGCTTGTGACAACTGCCGCAATGTCCTGAATAACGACCAGAGGGACACAGATGGTGATGGGAAAGGAGATGCTTGTGATGATGACATGGATGGAGATGGTTGGTAATTCTTCACTTCCAGCTTCTCTGGTGTTCTTGAAACTTGCCCAGAATGTGCTGTGTGTTAGGAGATGTGCTGGTTTTGGCTGGGACTGGGGTTAAACCACAACAGGAGATTTCCTGTCACCAGCTGCTGTCATGTAACACCTTGTCTTTCTTCATGAAACCTGTGTTCGGAATCCTTTTCATTTATATGAATATGTATCTTTTTGCCTCCATTGGAAGTACTGAACACTGGAACAGATAAACCAAGCCATGTCTCGTGTATAAATTAAGGTTGTTGGTTATTCAGTAATTCCTTAAAGGTGAAAACATTCCAGAGTAGCCAGCTGCTGCCTGTCCCAGATGTCCAAGAGCTATGTAATGTATTATTTTCATTGCTGTAGGAGGCTTGAAAGAAGTGAAAAAAATCACAACCCTTCAAATGTAATAACAAAGATGAAACGTCCCATCCTGTAAGCTGTGATACAGGAACAGGATTGAATGAATTCTGTAATTAATGAAGTGTGTGTGGTGGGGTTGAAAGCTGTTCTTTAGCACGATGTTTCTAACTTCTATTAAATGAATGGATGCACACATAAGAAAGATTTGCTGTGCGGGCTTATAATGTCATTGCAAGATTAAATAGTTGCTGAAAAGGAATAGTGTCTTTACTGTTCTTGATCTTTATGTTATCCAGTAACATACTGGAATTGTTTTCAATTAACATCCAATCCACTTTTCGCTAGGTATTAAGAACCTTTTGGATAATTGTCAGAGGATCCCCAACCAAGACCAGGAGGACAAGGATAATGATGGTGTTGGTGATGCCTGTGACAGCTGCCCTACAATCAGCAACCCAAACCAGGTTAGCAGGCAGAAGGAAAAAATATCCTTGTTTAGGGAGAGGGACTGCTGAAGTCCAAAAAGATGCAAGAGAATGAGGCAGCCCATGCAGCCACAGTGCTTATCTTTTAACAGTAGGTATTCAGGAAACTTTTATGGGCTTCAAACTCTCCTAGCATGGGAAAGGGGAGCCACGAGGTGTATTCTTGTAGCTTGGGATGTGGTTAACACCTCTGCCCAGCCAGGGTCTTCTACTGTTGTCTCTGAAATGTGGGCCTGCTCCACTCCCACGGAGTCCAATGCCAGACTCCACAACAGTAGTGTGATTTAGTTACACTTGGTACTTCTTTAATTAGGACAAAGTCTTGGTGTCCTTATTTAGCAAAACCCTCGCTGCTCCTATGTTAGAAGTCAGTGAGAATTTTCATAATTTTTGAATTCTGATTAAGCCCTTTATGACTAACAAAAAATGCTGGAAACTTTAGAGAACCGTGGTAGATTTTTAAAGCTGCTTAAGAAATCAACCTTGGTTAGAAATGAGACATACTTACTTCCTCAATCTTGCTTGAACTACTCATATCGCTTGAACTGCTCCAATCAACTTTAACCCTGTTTATTCATTGTCTGTCTTTTTTTCTTTAATAAAACTGACTTTTTGGTTAGACTGATGGTGCAAACAAGAAAATGTTTTGTAAAACAGATATTTTTATTTTAATTTTATTTGTTTTGGTTGTGGTTTAGTTTAATACATTTTAAAAGATGGTCTCAGCAGCTGATAGGGGAACTTTCTCTGTTTCCTTTTGCAGTCAGATGTTGACAATGACCTGGTTGGCGATTCCTGCGATACCAATCAGGACAGGTATGCTGTGTTGTGGCTTGTAACAACAGCAGGCAATGGAAGAGCCTAGTCTTGAGTTGAAGCATGCTACTGATTCCTGGAGAGCTGTAATCCCTCATACTAGCCTGGATTTAATTTCAATACCTCCTCAAAGAGATGTTATTTCAAAACAATGTTATGATTTATCACCCTTGTTGGTTCACTTCCCTGTAGTAGTACAGTTACAGAGCCCTTCACCTTCAGCCCCATGTTCACACAGACTTCCTGTGAGTTCCTGTGGAAGTGATGTTCAGAGCAGTTCTCTGGCTGTAAAACCCTGAGCACTGCTCAGAGCTTCTTACTGAGATAACGTCTTTTTTTCTTTTTTTTTTTTTTATTTTTCATTCCTCTTTTCTTTCTTTTTTTATTTAGCAGAAATTTCACAGTTAAGGGCTGTCTGTTTTTCCATAAAAAATCCAGTGTTTCAGAAACAGAATTTTATTACCAAGTGTAAAACATTTGCAGATAAACTCCTTTGCTTTAGCACAGCAAGAGTAGCAAGGCGCCTCTATGCCTTTTACATGCCCTGAGCATTCAGGGAGGAACGCAGCCTCTGCAAAACCGGCTTTTGGGGTGGCAAGTCCTCCCCTGTGCTCCTCTCCTAAAGCAAGAGGAAAGGGAAGTGATAAATCCTGTGCTGGCACAGCATTTCACCAGCCGCACATGGATGCAAGGTCTAACCCCAGGGCTGTTAGTGCTGCTGTCTGGGACAGTAAGTGTGGGGAGCCCACTTCCCTGCCTCCACAGGGAGCATTCCCAGTCTTGGGCCAGTAGTTGCCAAGATCCCCAGCAGGGAGCCATTTTACTCTTAAGTAGATATGCCCCCTTGGTTTTTTCCTGTTCTTAAAAAAAGACATGTTTTCTTTTTCTCCTCAAACCTAACTAATGTGTATGAACCATTTCCTGGTAGAAATGCTATAGCTCTGCCTGAGGCTAACCTTGCAACACATGTATGTGCATGGTCCTCATTGCATTTTATTTCAAGAATGTGCAAACATTAGTTGCTCTGACCTAAAATTAAAGCACCTTTCTTAAGCAGGGAGAGATAGGTGGGAATATGCATAGCTATAAGCTGCAGCACTGCCTTAATTTGGCTGCATGTCACTTCTGCTCTGCCTGTGCTAGGCAAAAAGCTACTGAGGGGAAACATGCCTGCTTATCACCAGCAACTATTTTGTTTACAGTGCATGTCCAAAACACACCTGACTTCAGGCCATGTTTTTGCACAGATGCACTTAACTGTTGGCATGGAGAAAAAATGCAGCCACCCCATAACTTCCCAAACCCTTTTCTATAGTCTGTGTCCCTGTTCCTGGTGACTCTTCACTGTAACCAGCTGATGCAGCCATGGGCTGGAGGGTACTTGGGAGCTAGAGACTTTTTCCTCTATTTCTTACTTTGCTGCTTCTCTGTGTGACTGTAATGTAACAAAACTTGCTATGTAATAGGGTGAAAGTGGTACTTGTTTTTAAACAAGTCTGATTTCAGGTGCTTATGCAGTCTCCCAGAAACGTTCATACACACTCACACCTGCATGTTCATGAGCACCAAGACACTTGTGGACAACGTGTGACAAGGGACACCAGCTGTTGAGCTCTTGCTCTCTCCTAGGTGCCTTCTGATTGGTGACACTGCACTTGTCAGATGTGCCTTACATGCCCTCTAGGAGTGGATGTTGTTTGGGATCTTGGGCTCTGGTATCTTTTTCCCACTCCATGTAAGGCTTCTTTTTCTTTTCCTTATCTGAGTATTTTTACAGCTCCAGGCTTATTCTTCATCTTCCTGACACCTTGTCATACAGTCTCTGTTTGTTCCTTGTCTCCTCGCTGTTGAGCCACCTGAGCAACACCAGGTTGCGGTGCCCCACTGGTCTATTTCAGCTCTGGGGGTGCCTCTAGTGCATCTCCCGCTCAGGCACCCGTGCTGTCCCCCATGAAGAGGCAGGAGCTGATGCTGGCGTGCCATTTCTTTTTGTCTCTGTGCTTGTAGCGATGGCGATGGGCACCAGGACACCACAGACAATTGCCCCACCATCATTAACAGCTCCCAGCTGGACACGGATAAGGACGGGCTGGGTGACGAGTGTGACGAGGACGATGATAACGATGGCATTCCTGACCTCTTGCCCCCTGGCCCTGACAACTGCAGGCTGGTCCCCAACCCAGGGCAGGAAGATGATAATGGTAAGATGGGTCTTCAGGAGCCATTTCTGTACTTGCGCACTACATCTTTCCCCAGGCATTGCACATGTGCACCAGCATCTGACACAGTCACCATGTGTGCATACACTCATCCCAGGAGGGGCCCCAACACAGAGGGGCCTTTTGGGCGAAGGTCCTCAGGTCCCCTCCCCGGGCACTGCGGCCATCGGGGCTGGGACTCCACCTGCTTCTCAGACACCCTGATCCACTGGCTCAGCCAGATATGGCTACTTGCTGCACCATAAATCTGCTTTCATTTCTCTGATGTGTTCAGGTGATGGAGTCGGTGACATCTGCGAGTCTGATTTTGACGCGGATACAGTAATTGATCGGATTGATGTGTGCCCTGAGAATGCAGAGATCACCTTGACAGACTTCAGGGCCTATCAGACAGTGGTGCTGGACCCAGAGGGGGATGCACAGATTGATCCCAACTGGGTCGTTCTGAACCAGGTAAAAATATATCTGGTTTTTCTTACCTGTCTGAGAAAGATAATTTGAAAACCACAGTAAAACTGTCTCTGTAATTGCTGGACCTCTGGCAAACAAGTGAAAAGTGGAAGCTGTTGGTTGGTTGACTATTTTACAGGAGTTATAATGAAGGAACTTTCTTTCAGCATGTGATAGCTTGAAGCGTGATGCTCCAAGTAATCTAAAATAACTACAGCCTGGCCAGCTTGTTCTGAGTGGATTTCACTGCTGCCAAGAAGGCAAACCTGAGACTTTTCTGTCACCCTATTGAAATATTTCTGTAGGAAACTGTTTCATGAATCCTTCCCAGAATTTGAAAGTCTGACTTGCTGTGTAGCAGAGCATTTACTCCTAGACAGAGTCCAATAGCTGTTATTTACACTAACAAATTTTAGCCTTCAAGAGGCTAACGTGTTCTGAGTGACAAGGAATGTGCAATTTATTCCCATTGTCACTGTCTCTGCCAAGCAAGCTGAGATGTATACACCTTCCTTCACCCAGTCCTGGCAGGCAGTTTAATCCTGAGCTCCTTGATCAAACTGTATGAGCTAAGCCTAGGAAAAGCTCTTCTGCCTGCCTTCAGCCCTCTTTCCACCCCCCTGCCCCAGTCCCATCTCCAGTTCTCACCAGGTCCAGTGATTGTCCAGGACCAGATCCAGAAGACTGGGGTAGGGAAAGAAAGTATCAGAGTACCAGTATGGCCAATTCTGCAATGGGAAAAGAAAAATCCTTCCCGGCTCGGGGCACACAGCCAGCTGAAACATTAGTATTTGATTATAGTTCTCATTTTAATTCAGAGCTACAAGTGTTACAGACAGGTTGTGAGCAAATGGAGGAGACGGATGGAGGGGTGCTAGAGGGAGGCCAGAAGAGGCTGCCAGCCTTATCCAGCTTGTCACACACACTAACCACCCTGAATTTATTCTTACAGGGCATGGAAATTGTGCAGACTATGAACAGTGATCCTGGCCTTGCTGTTGGTATGTACCCACTTCTGAGACTGACATTTTGCAGCAGAAAACTTAGAGCATGTGAATGCATTTTCTGCAGACTTGTTTTTAACCTCTGTGTATTCTTAGGTTACACAGCCTTTAATGGCGTTGACTTTGAGGGCACTTTTCATGTGAACACGGTGACAGACGACGACTACGCTGGCTTTATTTTTGGTTATCAAGACAGCTCTAGCTTTTATGTGGTAATGTGGAAACAGACTGAACAGACATACTGGCAAGCGACTCCCTTCAGAGCTGTTGCAGAGCCTGGTATTCAGCTAAAGGTACTGGTCATGGCTCCTAGCTGGGGACACAGTGGTCACCACAGCCTGGCTATGCCATCCTGCCATCTGTTGGCCATGCCATCCCGCCATCTGACTGCCATGGGCTAAGCCGTCATGCCGTGCGTTGGCCAAGCCATCGCGCTGCGTGTTACTGCTGTTCTCTCCCCGCAACAGGTGTCGAAACTGCCAAGTCAGGCGGCTGCCACGCTGCCTGTTTAATAGCACCATTTTTTAAGGAACTTCATGTCCAGTCTTGCCCCTGCTCATCAGCTGGAGTGTTTAGTCTTTGCTGTCATTGTGCTCTGACTGTAATTGGTCAAACTGCTTCCCTTCTCCTTGGTCCAGGTACTCAGCTGCTTTTCCATGAAAGCAGTGGCTGCAGTTATGCAAGAGAAGCTTAGGGGCTTGTGAGCAGGATGGAGGGTGCTTCTGCAGACCTGCTCCCCAATACAAAAAGACTTAGAGCTCCTGCAGGTAACATTTCTCTGTGGTCAGCATTGGAAAATTGTATTTCTGCAGGCTGTGAAATCCAAGACAGGCCCTGGCGAGCACCTCCGCAACTCCCTCTGGCACACAGGGGACACCAGTGATCAGGTCAGGCTGCTGTGGAAGGACCCCCGAAATGTAGGGTGGAAAGACAAAGTCTCCTACCGCTGGTTCTTGCAGCACAGGCCCCAGATCGGTTATATCAGGTAAGAGAGGAAAGGCTAGAGTGCAGATACATGTCTGCCTAAACTGTTGTTTCTCAACACCTAATTCAGATGATAACATAAGAATTTGTAGTATGTCTGGACTTTTCACTGATGAAGCCTTACAACAGGTTAGACTTTTGAAATTCAGCCTGCAGTTCTTTTCCTAGGAAAGACAATTCCAAGCTAAGCCTGTTTGTAACTGAGGTTTTCTGCCATCTGGCTGTTGTAACTGCGCCCTACCCTAATAAGCCCTTTTCTGGCTTTAATACCTTGTTTTCCAAGCTGCTACTGGCCACTGATCTGAAAAACAATGCATTTCAAAATTAATTAATTTTGATCTTTTATAATATTTTTGCTGGAATTGTGATAGTTCATTTACATATTCTGGGATAACAGAATTAATAAAAGTTGTCCACTTTAAGGTTGAGATCCTAAGATCAGTGATAATCCTGATGTGATAGATTTGAGATTACACAACATATATTCAGAAAATTTGTCAAAGCTATGTAATGCATGTTGTCTGTTCTTATTTTGTTATTTGGGGGGGAAAAAAAGTTATTTGAAAAAAATAATTCATCATTCAGGAGGAAACATTTCACTCCACAATATCCAGATCAGCAGGAATTATACTTGTAGATCATGGTTAATGTTAAAATGCAAAAATGAACTGCTCTGGCATCATCAGCTCAGGTTTTGCAACCTTACAATAGAACAGAAATACAGGTACAGTTGTTCTTCAAAAAATCACCACCCTGCAGCTGAGATGCAGTAACTTGGTGGTGTAATTATTCCACTTCCCTGGTGCAAAGCACCATCTTCAGCGGTCATTGGAGTGTGCATGTTTGACTTTATGCTAAAATGGATTAAGAACATTTATACTGTCAATTATTGTGTCCCAGCCACAGGGAAGCAGAGAATAGATCTTGGGTGGCAACATTTTTTTAGACCAAGCTGTTTGTGAAGCTGCTTCACAAGCAAACAGCTGCCTGTGGTTGCAGTCTCTTGAGACAGCCTAATTAATGCCCCCTGCAACTGGGAAAGGTAGCAAAGTGTGTGTCACACAATCCTTTAAAAACTAAAGGCAGCCAGGCCTAAAGCGAACCTCTGCCACCTCTCTGTGTCCACATCTCACTATGGTCTGTTTAGGCGAGAAGCCACAGACTATAGTGTGTCTAGCAAAGGTTTTCTGAGGCTTCAAAGAAGCCTAGGAAAAAAGTCACTTGAGCCAGCCTCTCCCATGGAAATTTGAAAGACAACAAGTTCTATTAATTGTACAGATACTTTTGAACTGCCTCAGCAAATCAGGAAATAAACTCAGGAATGTAACACGATTTTTTTTTTTTCTTACTTTATGAAAAGACACAGGAACTCTCTTTCCCTTCACCACTGGCTATTTTCTTGCATGTCAGACCAGCAGTGTCCTCATCCAAAACAGGGCCTTTCAGGCTCGTCACCCTCTTAAGTCGTTTACCCAGTACCCCCGAGGCTGAGGACGTGGTGTAGACAGTGCTGCAACAGCTCAGCTGGCTCCAGCGTGGTCCCGCTCAAGCCCTCCGTGCAGGGCACGCACTGGGGAGCTGGCAGGGCGCAGCTGTTCCCAGAACTATTTGGGACTTTGCTGATGGGTTTTCTAACAAGAAGATGCCAGATCATCAAAACCGTTCATGGAATTAATCATATTCACATTTTTAAAGAAATCTCACAGTCAAGTTTAAGATTCCAAATAGTTTGTTTGAAACTTTGCCTATTTAAAAAAAAAGGAAAAAGTTTAGCTTCAAACTGTGTGAGACAGTATCCATCTGGCCTTCAACCGATCTAATCTGGTTCTCCCTTTCTCCTGTAACTATCGACTGTGGAATTTTTGTTCAAGAGTTAAAGCTCTCAGCCTGACTAACTACAGGAAGAAAATATTCCAAGTCTTTTGTAGGCTGTGTAAAAAAACCAACAACCACCAAACGCTCTCCCTGCCCAGCTCTTGTGAGTGTGCAGCGTTGCTCCAGTCCCCAGCCTACCGAGGAGCTATCTTAACTGCTTTTTCTCCCCTGGGCTAGATGGGAGGATAGTGTGTCCAAGGCTCGGGTCACCATGGATAATGAAAATACTTCTATGAATGTCACAGCCTTGGAAAAGACCTAACAGAGCTTCTGTTTGCTTTGTTTAAGGGCAAGATTTTATGAAGGCTCTGACCTAGTGGCAGACTCCGGTGTAACTATAGACACCACGATGCGTGGAGGACGTCTTGGAGTTTTCTGCTTCTCTCAGGAAAACATTATTTGGTCCAACCTGAAATATCGCTGCAATGGTAATGCTGCTCTTACGTCATTTTAGCTAACAACTAGCAAGGGACCATGAAGAACTGGTAGTGTGGCTGTTGGATTAAGCCATTTTGCATCCTTTCCTTTGCTTTTCATTTACAAGTTATTCACAGCTGTGAAACGCCTCCCCCAGCACCAGCAGCACATTGCAGCCCAGCCAGACGGAACTAACACCTCACAACCGCTCCTCCCAGAGCAGTCACTCTGCTGCAGAGATTGTGCCAACTAAGTAGTATAGCTGTCATCCGAGAATTAGAAGCGTTATTTAAAACCAACCAACCATGAGAGCTGTACATGCACAATATACTGAGGCCATCACGTATGTAGGATGCCTCAAGCTCTGAATACAATGTGAAATAAACCTGGAGAGACAGTGGGATCAGTCACCAGCCATCAATGCCACTCATGCACTTGCTGGTTGCTCCTGTCTGTGGGAAGACAAGACCATAAGATGCCCTTCCTCCCTTGGAGCAATCCTTCTCAGACTCTATGGGAGCGTGCTGGCTTGGGTAGGAGCCTCGCAGCTTAGCCCTGATCTCCCACTATATGGAATAACTCAAACCTTGGTCACTCACACAGAAGCTGGTCATGTCAGGGTATTTCTGCCCTGGCAGCAGTTCAGCTATCTTGAAGTGGGATTGGAGGGGCTGCCCCCCTCCTCTCAGCATCAACCCTGACCCAACCAAGGCAGCCTTAGGAAAATAAATTACCAGCCAAGCTGGAACAGTTTCCTTGGCTGCTTTCTGTGGATCCAAGAAGCCCAGCCCAGTTCTGCAGCAGATAATGCTGCACAGCCAGACCCTGGCTCTGTAGCTTGTTCTGGTGGTGGACTCTGGCTCTTGGGCACTCGGTACACCTAGGCTGGTGCTTGGAGGTCTTGGTTAAATAGGGGAACTTCTAGGCAGTGCTGCTTACAATTAAAAATTACTTGGTAAGAGTCTCAAACAATATGTGACTTCCCAGAAAGCATGTTTCAAAGCTGCCACTGAAGTCGCAGATACTTTCCTGGCAGAGAGCAAAGCAGTGGCTTTGCTGCAGGTGCTGCAGCAAGTCAATGAAACCCACTCAAAGAAGTCTCTGGAGTCCCCAAATATCCCTGCTTTCATTTCAGACAAGTTCCTACATTTGCAGAAAAAGCTTAAAAAGAATTTTCAACCCTCAAAAAAAAGAAGTGATCAAAAAAAGCAAAGGACTTACCCCTTTTTTTCTATATACTGTGTGTATTTATATAGTTCCATCCTTTTCTGAGTTTAGAGTTACCTGTCCTGCATCAGGGTGGAAGTAACCAGAGTAAAGGTGAGGTCACGCAGTTGAGCATCATTGCTATGGCTCCATCTTTGGCTGCAGCTTTAGCTTTGGCTGCAGGTTAGCTCTGTGGTGCTCCAAATAAAATGTTCTGGGATCTGGGAAAGGCACACTGCAAACTCAATGCTTCACACAGAACTGTAGTTACTTTTATGACATTGACCCATCTCCAGCTCCCTTCGCCAACTCTGAAGTTTTTCTACCAGTTGCTATTGGTCCTTGGATTAATGTTTCTGTCCCTTGTGGCTTGGGGAACCATCACAGGGAAGCTGAATTAGGACACATGAAAAATAGAGATGCTGACACTACAAACATGTCTGGGGTGCAGAGCAAGGCGTCCACTTTTTCTGCCTTTCTGGTCAGTACCTATTAATAAAAAATGTAAGAGAGGAAGCCACAAAGTTTTCAGGTGGAAATGTAAGTTGAAGACTGATAGTACTCCATTATGGGCTGGCACTGTAGCACTCCCTGTCTTGTTAGCCTCTCTGTGCTTCTCAGCAGTGTACAGCTAAAACTGAAAACATTCCCTGTTCATTCTTAATGTGTAAACAAAAGAGAAGGCATATTACCTAAAAAAAAAAAAAAAAAAAAAGTGGGTAACTCATTAATTTAAGTGCTCCTTGATTTTGTCAAAAGAGACTAAACTTTTGCATATTTCCCTGTTTTCAGACACCATCCCAGAGGACTTTCAAGAATTTCAAGCTCAGCAATTTGGAGTTGGTGATATTTAAGAAGGAAAAGCAAACTAACATTGCTATTGCAAACAATAAAACAATGTATTTTAAATCCTTATATGATTGTTCTTTTAAGAGTGCACACCGCAGCTTGTTCTCATTGATGTGACTGTCACAACTTTTTTTTGTATAAAAGTGAAAATAAAAAGGAGACAAAATAGAGTGGGGCTTCACTTGTTTTCAAATTTGCCCTAAAATCTAGGCAACAGCTTGTAATAGAGTGACTCTTGCTTAAAAAGTTCTCAGGAGAAGTTTGAATCTATTGCCATTTCGGATTCTGTATTAAACAGGATGGGGATGAAAGCACAATCCTGGCTATTTGCAATGTGTCAAAAACAACAGGTTGCATCCGGGTGTGAAGTGGTTGGGAGCTGTCTGGCCAAGCCAAGGGCTTCTTAGTACCTTTCCAGTCCTGCTAGGAAAGAGTTTTATCTCTTTTAGGGCAGTTTAACTCCTTTGGACTTTGGCAGACCTCCTCTAAGAACTCTGTTAGACCTCCCTGCCCTCCTACTGCCAGAAAACTATGAGTAACACTACCACATCCTGTAAAAGCATAAATGCTGACTGCAGGGCATTGTAGTCACATCTTATGACTTGCATGTGACTACAACGAAAAAAGACATATGACAATAAATGCAGAATCACCTATGGAGAGAAAATAATCCTAACTTTCACATACACAAAGCCAGGCTTTCACCTCTGTCCCCACTCGGAGCCAAGCTAGCTATCTCAGCAGGTACTACAATCTTACAAAAGTGTCACCAAGTTAAAAACTCAAACCACTGCATTAAGCATTAGTAACCATTAGGAAAGGACTGGAGAACTAAAAGCCAAAAAAATTGTATCACAATGCACTCTAAAGTATAGAAAGGTGTTGGATACCGTGTGCATTTCTACTGCACTATTCTTTTTCAAAATGAAGCTAGGAAAGGAAGGGAGGACAAGCTCCACGGACAGCTGAAGGGAAGGATATTGCAGCCTACAGGAGAATTAAAAGGACAATGGCAAACAGTACTTCAGCCAGGAGGGAGGAAGAGGGAGGAAATACACAGCAGGGGAATACAGTGAGGGTTTTAAAAATCAGAAGTAGCTCTGAGAAAATGGATGGACAGCCATGGCTCTTTCCCAGCACAAGAATACAGGGGAAATACTGAGTTAAATTATCACCTGAGAGTAAAAAAAAAAAAAGAAAAAAAAAAGTTTCCTGTTCTCAGTACAATAAAAATACCCTTAAGGTTTAGGGTGCTATCAAAGGCTTGGGGTATGGGAAGAGTTTTCACCACAGGCTTGTCCACCATTGCCAAGGCTTCTGGGAGCAGCAGAGCCCTGGGACCTGGCCCATGATTCCAGAGTCCCACAGCAAAGAGCACGATGCAGGAGTATTCCTCTGGCACAGCGCTTCATCATGAAAGGTCCTCCATTTCCAGTCCTCCCTTCCCCTTGGCTTCACTAAACACAACTTCACTCACCAGATTTTCAACAGAGGATTGAAAGGCTACTGCAGAGCAACACAGAGGGCGTTATCAAACCATGCTTAAAAGGTGCAAGAAACCCCCATCTTCTAGCTGAACATAGGCTGAAACAGACATATAATTCATGAACAAGAACACAGACCATAAAGCAAACTTACATCATCCTCGTCATGCATTTGCATTTCACTGCATGGAGCCCCTTCTCCAGCCAGAAATCTTCTGTGAATGGTTTGGGTGCAATCCAGGCAGAAGGCAGCTGCTTGTACTGTGCTCACACACACACCCCTCCCCCGTGGGCGCACCGCGGCTGGGGCCTGCCGTGCCGACATTTTGCACGAGTGGTCTCCTCGCAGTGGATGCGACAGGCCTGGCCGACCCTGACCTGCCTGCAGTGCGTGCTAGTCAGAGCATTGCAGCACACATCAGCTCCATCACAAAACACGACCGCGGCTGGTCTCCAAACCTGCCAGGCTCTGAACCTCCACCCAGCCCTCCTGCCTGCAGCCAGAGGCTCTCCTCCTGCTACAGTGGCTGGGAGGGAGCACCCTGGCTGCTCGCCACACCAGCTTCCACCTTCGAGCTTGTCCATTTCCAGGCTCTCTATGCCATGGGAGGCTGTAAGATGAGACACAGGCTCTGGCTCTAGCGCTGTCAAAAGTAATTGCATAAAGCTATGAGCTTCTGGCCTCCCCTGACAGAAAACATACTGGCTGGCTCGACTGGTAGCCACAGAAACCAGTCACAGCTCAGCCAACAAGAACTTTTGTTTCAGAAGGTGCTGTTGGGAGCTTACAACGGGCTGCCAGAGCTCACTATGTCTGTAGTGTTGACACACCAACTGCTGGGTAGCCTGCAAGTTCAGGAACAGCAAGTCCAGCTGTCGCAAAGATTTTCACCAAGGTCATAGTCTGGGCTTGGGAAACCTCCTGCCCCTTGCATTCCCATCGGAGGCTGTGCAGTCCCCCTCTGTAAGCATTTGAACAAGCTCCTCTTGCACCACCACTTCTTTCTGGACTGTTGTGCAACGCAGGCATAGCTCCGTGTGTGGCTTCTGGCAAGTAAAGATGCTGCAATCACACATCTTTAAAATCAAGCATGCAGCTGGCTCCTGCCCCCACCGCCTGCGCAGCAGGGCTGCGCTCAGCTGGAGCAGCAGCTGCAACTACTTTGGAGTTCAGAGTCCTGGGGCTCCTGCACCAGGGTCCAACCTCTCACCAAAGGTTAACTCTTCCCTGTGTGCTACCAACACCAGGGCAAACACACTTCACATGCTTCTGTTCCCTGAAGACCACCTCCTGGTTTGAAATGCCGGAAGAGAACATCCTGCCAGGATGCTGCAGGGTGGGGCGAAGGCAGGGGTCGGCAGAGGGGGGGTAGGCTGCTGAGCAAAGGCGGTCGGCTCTTGCAGACCACTGGCACCACTGGGGAACTGCTCTCTGCCTTGCACGTGGGTGAAAAAGCGTAGCCTCCCAGCGACGTGCATCAGAACACTCTTGTGCACCAGAGCTGCACGGAGAATGGCGGCCGCCATTCGACCCTTTGAAACTTGGTCACCAGTTTCTCATAAGCACAAGGAACCTGCGTCCTGGCGTGGGTCCGGTCAGCTCTACAGCTGCAGCCCGTGCCAGCAGGCAGGCTGCAGCAGGACTCCACAGCAGCCCAAACATGGACAGTGAGAAGCAAGAGACCAGGACCCGTGGAGATGCAGCACTTTCCCTGGCGCAGATCTAGGTGTCAAATTCAGCAGCTGCCCACCCCACCATCTGGGCAAGTGAGAAAGAAAGATCAGAGATCCTTGTTTCAAACAACTGCATGGGCTTCGGTGCTATACTTGGCCTGGAAAATATTTTGTTTGCACCATCAGAGGATCTGACATATCTCAGAGAGCTGGACTGTACACAGCAGAAGCCACGGACAAATCTCTGCAATCTGCCATCTTCTGAGATCATGCTCTGGAGGAATAAAAAAATTACATGGACAGCGAATCCATGTAATACTCCATAGGCCAACATTTTTTTTGTTAAACAACATCCAAATGTAGTGAACCAAAAAGATCAACCAATTTACCTTTACTGGCTGTAGACTGTAACTGCTTAGCTCATATATTCGTACATTTTTAAAGTATCTCCTAGAATGAGTTGACTTTTCAACTTTTATATATCGCAACAATTAATTTCAAATGTAAGAAAAACTTTATTGGTCCATTAAACATTAAATCTATAACAATACAATCACTCAGTATACAAAAGTGTCCATAAAAACCATTAACATGCTTTAAAAAGGCAAAGCTGTTGACTATTTTAAAATTAAGATCTTAACAATTCTGAAATCTTTACCAATCCTTAAAAGTCAAAGTGTTACAGTTACTACAGATCACAACACTTGCAAAAAAAGTTAAATAAACTAGCAAACCGCCACTTCATTGGGCTACAGCATAGTAAAATAGAACCACACATACACACCAAAAGTTCCCTTGAGATATTAAGAACCTTGAAAAAGACTAATTAAAACCCCCTCACCACTAAGAAAAAGTGTTTACATTTTGACTACTTTGCATCCAGTTTTCAAACATGGTATATATGAGACTGAATACCACTCAGTGGTGGTAAACAAAAAGCAGACAGTGAACCCATATGTTCCTAGTAAATATTTTCTCAGCTTGTGTATGACAAGTTGAACAATTTTCTCTGAGAGTTAGTTCTCCTCACTTTAAGTTTGCAGGATGTCCAATGACACTTAAGCACCTGGACAAGTATCAGTAAGAGGAAAAATAAAGCTATGTTATGAGTAACGAGACATCATTTCCCCACAGCTTTCCAAAATTCTTCTTGGCTTCACACTGAGGCTTCTTTGGCAAAAGCGCAGCTGCAGTGCTGCACCCCGCAGGTCTGGTGAGCAAAAGCCCTGGAAGCTTTAAGCTGCTGGAGCAGTTTCAAAGCTGACGACTGTGGTTCTGAAGAAGTCTGTGCAAATGGCTGTACACCACGGCACTGGGAGCTGTCGGAGACTGGCAAATGAGGGGAAGCCAGTGTGGCTTATATCTGAAATAAATTCCAACTTTTTAAAAATCACATTATTGAACAGGTGTGGAATGAGCTGAAACCAGGCTTGAGAAAACAAAACAAAACAAAACTGGATTTAAGGCCTCTTGAAACCTACAGAGTTTCTTTGGGCATTAGAAGGCAGACGTCATGCCAGTCTCCCAAAGTTTCTACTTCAAACCTTGCACAGTGTGTCTGCATCCCCATCCTGGGGCACTTGGGCATTCTGCCATCAGGATGTTGAAAATGCAGAGACATACCAGTTCCCAAGCTATGCAGCCTGTTAAAAGCACAAAAAGCTAAAGCTTTCTAAAGCGCTTGACCCCTGGCATTCCTCTTGTACAGTCACGTGAAACAGTCAGTTCAAGCTACTGTTCACAAAATCGAAAACACGAAGTAAAATGTCATGGCACTGATTATGTGTTTTCCTCCCACAAGAACTTGTAGGCCACTTCAGAAAACAAAGAAGCGGTTTTCGTAGAGGAAAACTGATCCATATAATAAACTGTGATCCTTGACTTTGCTCCAACACTGCAGGTTGTCCTGCTATAAAAAGGAAAGGATCAACAAGAGCTGGCAAAGAAGTCTTTGCTAGTTTCTAGCACCAAAGACATCCCACCTGACAGGAAACAGAATGGGAGTGAAGCAAGTTTACAATGCCTTCGAAAAACAAATCTAAGGAGAAATAGGCAAATAAAATGAGGAGATACAGCCTGCAAGCAAAAGACATTGCTTCTAAAGCCCAGAAGGAAAGATGAAAACAAAATTTTAGCTAGTTCATCTAGCCACACAGGTACAGTCTCGTGGTATTTTGCTTCATCAACTTGTTTAGGAGAAAAGCCTAACAGTTTATAGCATAAAATCTTTATAGCTTGTTTTAAAAGCAGTCAGTGGATTATTTTGTTATCAATGTGTTCAGAGATGCCCAGAATACTGTGGGCTGCTAGCCAAAGTTCAAGCAGCACTGTCTTGAGTTCCCAAATTTTCCTCATCCATTGGTCAAAACCAGAGAACTGTTAAAACATAGCTTTTTTGCAAGTGCAATGGTTGCTTCATTAATAGCAGTGTTCTAGCCCAGAAATGGCTGCACCAGTGGCTGATAAAGCAGTTACATGTGCATAGCTTATAATCTCAAAGCGCTTCTAGATTTGTAAAAAGGTGCTAAGCCACAAAATAAATAAATAAATAGACATGCAGTGTTTATGATTCTGTGAGAGGATTAAGCCCTCTCTCTGGACTACGCATACATCAGTAACACTGAATTACCCGTTTCAGACAAAAGTGGCCCAGCCCAGCCAGGATTTACCAAATTAGCTGGGCAAGTACAAGCTTTTTGACCCTCATGGAAATGCTTGAAATACAAAGCTAAGAGTATCACAAACATGTAATAACTCTGATGTGTGATCACAGTGGAGTTCCTTACTTAGCATCCAGCTGCAAGGGCTGCCTGCACACTTTGAGGAACTAGGTGGTAAACAGCAAAGAAGCATATCCATCTGCTTTCCACACATTCTTGGTAAGGTTTTATGGTCTCATTTGTTAGTCCAGCTATTTGGATTCAGAGACTTGCTCTCTGAGTCCATCCCACTGATTTTACTCTGAACAACAACCAGTCACGATTGTAGCTCTTGGTTGCCTCCAGGAGAAAAACTAAAATTGTTCCAGTTTCAGATTGCAGTGCAGCAGTGAGGTTCCAAATAACCTTTCTTATTATAGCAAATTTGAAAAAGTAACAAAATACCAATAAAATTGTTTCACCTTCCCAGCAGAACTAACTTCTTCCAACACGGTCTGCTCCTCCAAGAGTCCATTAAATTATAATAATAGATCAAATTCAAGTTTAACTAGAGGAAACTTAGTACAGGACGTGTTCTCCAGCCTTCCTGTCTTTGTAACAACAGCTTCCTCACTTCACACAACCCAAAAATATTAGGAGCCAGAAATGCTGCACTGCTCACTTATGTCTGGAACAAATTCAACGAACAATCGTGGCACAAGGCAGGACAGACTCTGCACAGCTAACTGCCTCAAGCAGAGCAGTTACCTGCACTTTCAGGTATGGGGAGAGAAAGTTAACTGTTTACAGTTTGAATTTAAATGTAAGCAACAACTACTCATTTATTTACAAAAGCATCAGGCTATTTGTAAGTTTTCCCAGTTCATCTTCCACTGCAGAGTAATATCTGAATCAGTCTCACCCCTAGGTTCGTCAAGCACAGGTTATTTGGTCTTCCACATGAACTGTGGGTCTGGCTGTGTCTTGTACACACTGGTGTAACGTACAAGGCAGCATCACCCAGTCACAGGCTCAGTTCAGGTGTTCCAGTTCCAGTGCCACCTGAATTATTAACTATCAGAGCAGTAGGTATGAAGGCACTTCATAAAAAGGTTTCAAAAAATCCATTTGCATGAACTATTTGGAATCTATGAACTGGGCATTTCAATCCTCGACCCTAGCCAAGGATTTTACTAAGTAGTTACACATGGAAGTTCACAGTACAGATTTTACAGTGAATGCTAAGGCTGTAACATTTGCCTGGCCAGCAGGAAGCCATGCTTCACTGAGGAAATAGAGACTTCGCACACCCAGGTGCTACCAGTTAGTGATTCCTTTGAAAGGCCTGGAGATCCATAGCTGGATCTGGGGCCACAGCATGGACACACAGGTCCTCAAAGTTATTTTTGGGGTCTTTTCCCATAATGTCTGCTCAGAAGCAGACAAAGCAGTGTATTCAAGCACTGCCCCATCCCCACCCTATATACCCGCAGATCTAGATGCTTAAGGTCAATAGTTGGTGGAAGGGAAGGATGAAGGAGCAACTAAGTGAGGCTAGTGCTGTGTAAGAAGAATGGGCTCACTGTGGACTTCCTCTTACAACCCTGTTTCCTATGTGCAAAATCAATTTCCTTTAATACAAACTATAAAAAAAAATAAGCACAAGGAGGTGCAGGAAGTCCTCATGCAGGCTGATACTGCCTACATAAAATAAGTGTTTTCGTAAACAAGTAAGAACATCCATTGGCCAAGATATGTATGAAGATCATCCACATTTGTCACTGGGACGCCTGCTGCCAGAACCAGAGAACAGTTACCATTCCCTGCCCTATAACTTGACATAATGCATGCTGCCTTCTGTAGAGCTCCTTGCACAGACTGTTCTGTTACAAAAAACATTGCCAATTTAAAAAAAAATATACTTGGTTTCTCATAGTACAACACATATGGCACTAGAAGGCAACTCCTGCGAGCCTCTATACTTTAGGGAACAGCATTTGCCAAGGGAGGAGCCAGAGCCTGGACTATCTCAGCTGCAGCTCACAGCTCTAGCACTCGATCAAGACTGTTAGAATAGCTGCTATGAGTTAGGTGGGACAACTGTTAGTCATCACTGCACAGCCCATAAGCTCTTATCTTAGAGATGGGACAGATAAAGGCTTCTAGATTGCGAATGCATTAACAAAGGCCTTTTTCAGCTGCAGAAGGATCTGTGTGGCTGGACTCCAAATGCAGGCAGAGACATACTGACGGGCCTCCATGCCAGCAGAGCTCTCGGCGAGATCAGAACCCCCCAGCAGAAACAAAAGAAAAAAACCTGCCCCCCTCTCCAGAGCTATTTGTTGGTTTTCTAACTCAATGTCAAAGCTAAGCTTCAACTGCTTTTTCCCCCGAGGCGCAAACAAGAAGAAGAGCAGCAAGAGAGTCACCTCTGGACAGACTCCTTCCCTCAGATCTCATGACAGATGTATTTTGAGGCTTCTAATCACTGGGGTAGGTGGTGTAACTATACAGGACTGCAGACCTGTAGATTTCGTATGAGTGCAGGGGGTTGGGAAGATCACATCCCTAGCAAACCCCAAGCAGGACAGAAGCCCTAGGATACCATAGCAACAAGACAGCTAAAAATGGTAATGAAAACAAGAGCAGAACTGAGATCTGTTACATTAGGATTACCCACCAGGTGTGCATTAGCCATCAATTATTGCAACAGAACAAATAAGGCATGCAAATATTTTGGCCATCTCATTGGCCATTATCTTGTGCTTTTCTTTGTTTTGCAGAAAGAATGGGTGAAGATTTAAGGCTCAATCATATTTCAAAAAGAGCACTGCTAAATGGGTTGATTTTGTTTATATCCTGCATATTTCACATTGTATGCGTATAGAGAGAGAGAGAGAGAGAAGACAAAACCTCCGGGACTAGCATATGTCATTAATTCATCCCACTAGAATGTAGATAACTATAGTGGGTTCAACCTCATTTAGCATTTACGGCATCTGAGCTGTTGTTCTACCACCAAATCATCTGCTTAAATCGAATAAAAATGACATGGTAAGATTTAACATTGTCAAGTTAGTAATTTGTCCTAAGGCAGCTGCTGTTACATTTGTGTCTTCTGGTTTTGTTTTTCTGACTGCTTACCGCACTGCTTGGAATAGGAGTTCTCCAAAAGAAGTTTAGTCTCCATTAATGGATTGGTTGGCGAAGTCCCATCCCAACAGCAAAACTAACATCAACAGAGGAGTATAAAAATATAGCAGGTAGAAAGAATACCTTCCAACCAACACACAGGCAGAAAAGGAAGATGACGCACTGTAGTCCTTTTCTGACCATCAATGCATTTAAAATATTATAAAATTAGTCATGGAAACAGAACCAAAGATCCTGGGAGATTCTTTAGACACAAGCTGAAACAGCAGGGTAGAAAAGTAAATGAGCACTCCACTTTTAAATTTAACAGCAATTGGCAGTGCCCCTGTAATTAGCATTTTCTCAACAGCAAACATTCTGAATAAAGAATGTACCGTATCTTGAATCCCTGTGCAGTACACACAACTTGCAGTTTAAGTGAGCTGGCAAAGCGAAAGTGGACAAAATTCAGAGTTTAAGAATTTTTGTGTAGAAATCCCCTTCTGTTAACAATCAGACCAGATCTGAATTGCATAAAATATTCAGGTGCCTTTTAAAGTTACAATAGAATAAATACTCTATTATCATTGGTACATTCCTTTCTCAATCTAGGTATACAATAACTTAATATATTTAATATTTAGATAAACAATTTTTAGTAGATGCTTTGGCAGTCGAATTCTTACATATTCTCTATTTCTACAGAAGTATTTTGTTATATTTTTGGAAAAAAATATCTGTATACTACTTACAAGAATTATATGCTGTACAAAACAGCAGTCCAAATCATCACTGCAAACTGTAAAAGAAACAGCTAATAAGAGAGTATAAAAAGGAATGCATATTTGCTAGAAGATACCCAACATTCACAGGAAAGAAGAAGATACATCTGCACCATGATTTTTTCTTTTCTTGCCAATGAAGCCAGAGAAAGATTGTCAGTTATTTGAAAAGCATTTCACTTATTCCAGTTTATGCAACAAGTGTGTTTCCTACACTCCACACATCAGTGTTACAAACTTTTGGAACAGACTTGTTCCCTTGGGCAATGCTTGTTCATGACAATTAAAAAAGGTAAAAAAGTCTTCAAGCATCTGTTTAGTCTGACTAAAAAGTTACTAACTGATACATTAGGATAAGCGGGCAATAGGTGTTTCCTCCTTGCAAAATGACTGTTGTATTTTATTTCTAACAAAAAAAAAAAAAAAAGAGAAAAACATGGAAGGTTCTTCTGAGTGTTCACACTGAGAACTCTCTGGTTGGGCAACAGAGTGGAGCAATGAGAGTCCATAAATACAGACAGACACAAACCCAACAGGAGATCATCTTAATCCAGAAGATGGACCAGGTTCCGGTGAAGAATTTTTCAATCTGAGCACTTTCATAACTGTAAAGGAAAAAAAAAAAAGCAGCAATAAACTCACTATTCATATCTCAGACTGCAGTATCCTCTGTTTTTCCAAGTGGGTCACAGACTTCAACTAGGTTAACCCAGACATGAAGCAGGGGACAGCAGCCCTTTATAGAGCAAGATCTTGCTCAAGAATCGCCCGGGAAGGACTTGTAACACCTCTTCCAGCTTCTTACTTAAGGAGAGGAGACACACTAATGGCAGAAGTTTCCATTCACATCTTCCCTCTCAATGCAGAGACATTACTCAGCTTTAAAGAAATACACTTACTGGAACCAATGAGTTACTGTCATCATCACGTAGAGTGAAGCCAAGAAGAAAACAAAGTGGAAGTAGGCATAACTGTACACTGTGCTTTTCTTCTCATCATAAATAACAGTCTGGCCTCCCCTTTTTTCAATGTGGTCTTCAGCATCAGCTGTGAGAGACAGGAAACAAGAAAGCGTTTGCAAATTTAGTAAGAACTGAAAATAGCAGCTGACTTCACAAAGAACACAGCAAACACCTATGGTGTGGTTTAGAAAAGTGTGATACAGAGCAACATTTGAACACTTCCTTGCCCCCAGGGCATGGGCCTAAGCCTTTAGTAAAAGAAATCCGACTGCCACTGAAAGCTTGCCTTGTATCAGCTTCTTGGCCTACTGACTAGTTTTTGAGCATTTGCGCCATTTAAATTGCTCTGCCTGTATGACACTCTTCTGGCAAGTCCAAGCTGATAACCCTGATCGTACCAGGTCTGCAAACGGGACACTCCCTTCCTAACTCACTCCTGAACTGCAGTCCCTGCAGAGCTGCTGAGCCAAAATTCCAGCAGTCAATCACACCCGTAAGCATGCAAAGAGCAGAGATTACTTTTTGTATGTTGCAGTAATGAAATGTCTTGTAAAGAATTACTAACTAGCTTGTTGTTTTAAAATGGTATTGTTGAATCTTTTGCTTCCTTCCCTGGCCTAACTTTGAGCACTTCAGCTGCTTCAGCTGCAGCTCTCTGCAGCTGTGTCCTTACTGTCTTGGCTTTAGTCTGAAAGCCACAAGTCAGGTAAATTGTGCAGTGAAAATGTAATTACCATCTCCGTCAGGCACACAGCAAAAGCAGCAACGAGCTACCTGTGGAACAGAAAACAGGAAGGGTGAGAGTCTGTGCTACAGCAAAGAAGCAAAACAGTTGGTGAAGGAAGGTCTGTTAGGTCTACACTACAGACACTAATTTAGAAAAGTCTCGTTTGTATTTCCAACCAGCACAAAACTCAAATTAGGATTAGCCAAGTAGTTAATAACAGAGCAGTTTCTAAGCTTCGGAAAAACCTACTCAGTAAGATTTGGAGCAAATTAACCATTCTTTAAGAATTACTCTACCTGTTTCACATAACTCAAGGTCAAACACTGGTGCAAATAATTATAACAAAATGGTGGAAAAGCTACAGTAAAGCAGTTGCACATTAGTAGTTCAGAGGGGATTAATTTCTTCAGACTTGCATCTAAGTGCTTTTTAAATAAAAAATTTCTCTACTGAAATGAAAGTATGAGGAACTTTTAAAACCCTGCTGCATGGGTTGGAAATCACAACTGCAGAAGCAAAATCAGAAATGTACTTATCTTTGCAAGATTTTGCTGAAATGGAGCCAGAATGAGTACAAGCAGAATCAGTAAAAGCAGAAAGCTGGTTTTACTGCTTTATTTAAATGAAGATTTTTATTTTTTTTTTAACTGATGGAAAAAGGAAGTTGAAATTGACACTTTTTGTGTTGAGTGGTAATGTAAATGTGAAAAGGGTGCTAATCATCCAATAAATATATAAGTAAGTGCATTTTCTGCACCAGACCACAGTACAAGTCAGCACTTTCTGTAGGGCATCACCAACATTTTTTGTTCTGATAAAATCCTACTCTGGGATTGTCCTGGTTTCAGCTGGGATAGAGTTAACTGTCTTCCTAGTAGCTGGTACGGTGCTGTGTTCTGAGTTCAGTGTGCGAAGAATGTTGATAACACCCTGATGTTTTCAGTTGTTGCTCAGTAGTGTTCAGTCTAAAATCAAGGACTTTTCA
>JAVJGG010000074.1:57650214-57677184 GCA_035590195.1 Aviceda cuculoides
GATGTAGGCAGTACTAAGATAATCAGTTGCAATCATTTTTATGTATATGTATACTAATCTGATTAATATGCAATTAGTTATTCTATATAACCTGTTTGTGCTAAAGCTGTGGTACGCACGCCAGGTGGAACTATCCCCCATGCATCCAGCACTGCAATAAAGAATGCCTGCTTTCTAAAACTCCAAAACGAGTCTCAGACAGTTTCTTTGACTGGCTTTTCGGTATCACTCCCACAGCGAAACGGGTTTTGCGTCCCCATGCCCAGCTACTACAAACACCAAGTGCCTCAGTGGATACTTCTGCGGTTTTGGATTCTCACAAACACACTGATTAAAGACTTGAAAAATAGAAGTTAAAGCTGCAAGTAACACCAATGGAGAGACAGCTAGGAATGGAAATTCATCCTCCAAACACACATACATTTGAAGAGAGACACTAGAAAGCCTAAGCAAGGGGTCACTGTTACTTAGCAAAACCCCACTCATTTCCTAGTGCTTCTGGGTGTTCTCAGCATAAGAAGGCAGGTTGAAGGAAGAAACCTGTACTGCTGAAACAGGGACAAGAAATATAATCTGAGTGAGATATAACTACAGGCAAAAAGAAAGGAAGTACTTATGTGTGGAAATAAAAATAAGAGATAGGAACTTGGGATCATAGGCAGTTGCTATGAGAACAAAGGCAACCAGGACTGAAAATGTTCAAGAGCACTTCCACTTCATTTTCTGATAGCTTCCCAGCAGACTTTTCCTTCAAATGAGAGGACATGATCTTGTATGGAGCACAACAAGATTTACAGGAAGTCTGCAGGACGTTAAATAAACTGCAAGAGCAGCAAATTATTTCAGTACATAAAAGCACCTCCACCGAACAAGCAAGAGCTGCAGAAGGGCCAATGTGGACAAGTGTTCTGATGAGTCCATACCCAGAGGCACGTACAAACAAGCTTCTGTTTTCACCTAATTACAGATTACTTAGCCATGAAAACAACAGCAAGAAAAGCACATGAGGAAGTCTGCACAGAAATCCGGTGGGAGGAAGCAAGAACTCACTTCAGTTTCAGGTGTTGCATATATTCCCCTCAGTGCCTCTGAGCTTGCACGTGTTGTTGAGGTCAAACTAGGAGCAAAAGAAGGTAACATCAAAACCCTTGTCATAAGTATAAGCCCAACAGGACGATTTTTTCAACACCACAACAAACATATTCTATTCCTATGTCTAAGCTAAGCATTTGCCTGGATATAGGCATATATCAAGCACTAAGCATGTGAAACGTTTGTTCTGCAAAAGTATAAACCAGCCTGACAGCCAGCCACTCGCCAACTCAGGCTGAATCATGAGCTTAAAAGTAGGTCACTCCTGAAAGGTGGTGAATTCATCACCATCAGACAGCAGCAAAGAGCTAAAGCGCTCCAATTTGCAATTCAGAAGAGATCTCCCCTGCTGTGCACAACCAATGCTTTTATATTAACTTCACAGCCATCACTTAGGCCCAGCATTTCTGTAAAGGCTTTGCCAGTGAAGTTACACCAACCGTTATTGTCAGTGTACCAGTTGCTGGAAATCACTTTCTTGCATGACTGTAGTTGTCTGCGGGAATCCTGTCTGTTTTCTTCTGATCAGAATAATTTCTTGCCCAGTCTTCCCCCCGCAGGGAGATGTGTGTTAATGCTTTGCTGTACACACTGAGCCTTAGTAAGCAATCCTTCAAAACATTCCCCTTGATGGCCTTCTTTCTACACAGCTACATGGTGCACTTCCCCTGCAGGCTACGTGAAGGTTGTCTGCATTCCTGAAACACCTTCCTGGTGCACTGGAAACACTGTTCTAATGTGAACTAGATCCATGACACGTGATATTAATACATTTGATACCAGGATTAGATGGAACACATATGCATATTTGATAGCAGAAGAGTAGCTGGGCTACCTCTTCAGAAAGTCTCTCATTTTCACTTTAAAATTATGATGGAGTTTCACTGTGTGAATTTTGAAGTGGACTGGTTCAGAAGCAGAATGTGCTCAAAACCGTGCAGCACACAGGCAGTGCTGTCTCCTGGCAACCTGCACAGCCAAAACATCATCTTTCAATCACCAGCAACTCACCCCCCGCCCTGTCCCAGACCATGACTTAATTTATTGTTGTAGGCTGCAATAATACAAGGTGAGCATCACAAATATATAGGCACAAACAGATCTTTTTAGAGCAGGAGATCGCTGGCAAACCCTGATGGCAGTACTGTGCTCATCGCTTGTCCAAAGGAAGCCCTAAACCCTCCCAGTTTTGTTTGTTTTACACCCTCAAAGAACAGTCACAGCCTCTGCCAGGAGGCTACAGAAATTTCAGATACTTTTTTTAGATGGACATAACTGCAGAGAGTTTTTCTTATAGAAAGAGGAAATACAGAATCAAAGCACCCTGAGACTGTTTGGGATCATGCACAGCTGGAAATTCCTTCCCTCCACCTCTAGATGTAAATTGCTCCATCTGGTTTTAATGAAATATATTAGTTTCAAAAGTTGTATTATCTTGTTGAACATTTTTGGCTAAAACATCTAACCATTCTGAAACTGAGGAGAACGTGAACCCTTCAGCTCAGTTCTATGCTACTTCTCCCCATTATTTTGTCTGCATGAGACCTGCTATAAGCCTTCACTAATTGGACCATAACATTGCATTTACAGTGAGGTAACTGCAAATCGCCAGACTTACCAAGAATATAAAATGCAGCCAAACAAAATGGTAGTACCCAGGCCAGTAACCAGGTTTTCATCTCTGTGCAGGCCTTGACTAAATTCAGGTACACAGATTGTGATGTTCTGATTGTTTTCATCCAGGACTTCACAAAACAAAACAAAAAGAACAGTTAGCAAAGCTCATTTCACTGTATTTCAAAGTAGTCTTCAGGCTGGAGGCTTTCACCAAAATATTTTTATTACTTCATACACTGGGTAGGTACATTTCAGTTGTTTCTATCTCGTCTTTTAAAAGGACCATACAGAAAAAATTCTGTAAATCTGACCTGGCAGATTCTGTGTTTCGGGCAAAACAAAAATGCAACTTGGTAGAGTACTAAAATTTCTTGTTTGACAAGTGCAGACAAACAAGGAAAAAGACTGTTTGGTGAACTAAGAAGTTGGAAGTTTACCAACACTTCACCCAAGACTACAGAGTTGTATAAGACCAAGATAGTACAGACCTGAGACCATAAATTTCTTTGACAGCAGGGGCACCTGGAGGACAACTGTGAAATTCATACTCAGTGAAAAACAGGTGGTGTGTAGTTGCCCTGTTCTCAGGCTGATACACAGAAGACCAAAGAAAAGGAGATGCACCAGTTACAGGCAAGATTTTATCTTAACATCTAAGCAAATGCTACTTCTAGGTCCCTGAAATGAAACCAATTCAGTTCTTGATGTTTCAAGAAACATCTGGCTTTTTGGTGTCTGCTTGGAGTCAAGGCAAGGCAGACTAGTAGCCCGCAGCATCACCCAAAAGCAAGAGATTAGAGGTGCACCTTATCTCAAATCAAGAGCTTTTTGAGCCAATGCTGTTTAAGACAAACTGTGTTCCTATCTACTCTTTCCTTCCAGCAGCCACACTGCGTCCCCATTGGGACAGCACAACTGTTTGTAGAGGCAGAGGGCAAAATGCACCAAAGGCTAAAACCTGGGTTAAAAATAAACTCAAAGCCAGTCCCCTGACCTGGTGGGGAAGGACTTTGCATGGTCCTGCAGGGCTGCACAAACAGCAGCACACAGCGTGGATGTGGGAGCAAAAGAAGGGATGACAAGCCTTTATGGAACACCTTGGCCAGAGATGTGCAGAATCTACCACCTACATCCATCAGGGACACTTCTGCAGCAAGATAGGCCCACTGTTTGGCAGGCCTTTTAGCTAAGTCTGGCACAAAAAAGCTAAGGCACACTGATAAGTACAGGTTCAACAGACATTAGCTTTTGTTTGCCAGTTCCTTCTAAAAACATTTGCAACTCTGCTTTCTGAGTGTTGCAAATAAACAGTTGCAGCTTGCATTTTCTTCAGGCCCGGTTTGTAAGGTGGCCAATTTGCAAGACGGCCAATTTGAAAGTCCCTCCCTGAGGAATGAGTCAACATTAGGTAAGTTCATGGCAAATCTGAGTCAAAGGGCATGGGACACCTTAGTAAGTGCCAGTACCCCATACATTCTCCGGCATGTGCCACTGTAAAAGCTGCACAGGCCAGTATGAGAGTCCTCATCACACAAGACAGGGGAGAAAGGAGCATCTCCGAGAGCAGATAACAACCATGAGAGTTCTCTGGCCTGGGAAGACAAGAAGGAACATCTGATTCAGGAGGTCTGAGAGACTGTGCTTGATGCATACTCTGACAAATGCAATAACCACACTTCCAATACATACAAGAAGAATCAGAGCATTCACTTAACTGCTGAAGGCTTTGACTGTCACAAGCATGAAATAACACAAGGCCAATGATTAAATATCATACATCACTTTCTTCCCCCTTTTTCTTCTCTTTTTTTTTTTACACTGTGTCAAGTCTTATGAGTAATTCAGATGCCTTTTAAATTAACTTCTATATTCATTCAAAAACACTGCTTAAGCTCCATAAGTAAATCTTCCACCTAAATACTGTATTTCTTTCTTAGCATTAGAATACATTTGTGTGTGTGCCTGTGTCTACACAAGTGTGACAGAGAGACAGTCCTTCCTCCATCTCTCCCCTTTCTTCTTGGGAGATGTCTGTTAAAACTTCTTCCTGCCAACGGACTTATTTTCCTCTAGTTATCATTATTTCAACTATTTAGCACTAAAAGTTGAGCAATAATAAAGATGGGTTTTAGCATTATTAATTTGAATCAGAAAAGTCTTCTGTAAGTAAAAAGAATGCTCCCTGTCCAAATAGGTGAATCTGATGGTTACCTGGGAAAAGGAAATAGTTTGAGTTGTGCTTGTGAAGTCTTGCTGGGGTTTTGTAGCATAAAGAACTTAAAACTCTAGGGAGTTCCCTACTCCTGGCTTGCAATACCAATGGTCAGAAAACTGCAGTACAGGAACTCTGCTGAAGAACAGCATCATCTCAAACACCTGTAGTATAACTCCAAGTCCCTTCTCGGAATGTTTCCTCTCAAAACGAAAGACGAGTGGTACTCAAGTTTTTGCTCCATTAGGAGTCCAGAACTAAGGCTATCTAGCATACCAATTCTAGGAGAAAAGAAGTGATTTTAGTATCCGCTCTCATGGCCAGCAACTACTAACTGGTGGTAGACCTAGTAGACTTTTGGATGGAGCTGATCACACAGCTTCTTCCAGAGGCATCCAAGAGCCATTTGTTCCAACTCCTTTCCAATCATGTGACCAAACACATCATGTATTTAGTCATGTCCTATCATATGAGAACATGCACTTGCCACACGAGGAACAGGCTACAAGACTCTGGGAAATTTGTCTGTAAGAAACAAGCTGGAATTGCTCTGGTGCAACATATGCAACTCACCCAAGGTCAGTTAAGCTCCCCTAGATCAAAGCATTTAAGATAAATGGAGAGTGCCAATTCCATGTGCAATCTCTGCTGCACAGATTTATTTTTAGTATTTGCAATTTCTTCTGCATAGAAGAAACCAAACCCAGCACTCCTATATCCCTGAATTTGTTAATTCAGGTTTGCTAAATTCTTGCTTTTAATACATGGCATGTCTAAAAGAATTTACATAAAGCATCAGATAACTTACTAGTTTCTGGTGGTTTGCTGGATAGAGCTGAGAAAGTGAGGTACATGACGTAGCAGCTGATAACTCCTGACTGCAGCAAACCAGAATGGGGCTGGCCTTTACAATGAAGAGGAAAATAAGTGATTTTGCAGACATTTTAACAAACTGAAAAAGAAATTCATACCCTTTAAAGAACAGTACACTGGTATCTTTCAGAAGAGAACAGTACCTTTTATGTTTCACTTAAAGCAGTTCATAAGTTTTTGAGGCAGTTTAGATACATTTCCACTGGCATGTAAAGAGAAAAGAGTCTGTCCTTTAGTTCTGCTGACTGTTTTAGAAAGGCATTAAAGATTCCCACATAAGCAAAGACTCACCCCTCTGCTTTCACCAAAAGCACAAGCTTTCCAAAAGCTACTGACAAGCTGCCATGATGGTTTTATTTGCCTGTAAAATCTGTGTTGGAGTCACTCAAATTACTATTTCCAGGTCCAATGTATGCAAGATACTAACAGCACACATAAAATATACTGAAGCATGAAATACTACTGTCAACTCCTCTAGGTCCAAACTTCACAGATAGTAAATCACAAGCAGTCAAAAGTAAATGGTAAAACAGTGGTGAATGAGTTTGACAGCCATTACCTCAACTGCTACCACTGCAAAGGCTGTCTAGGCTCCACAACACATTACCAGCCATCAGCATGTGAGCCTTCTTTACACTATGACTGCCTGATGGCACACCCAAAATGTCTCACACCTCTGTAGTTTTAGCAGCTGAGCTGATGACCAGCAATAGCACTTCATAGTGTAGATAAAGGACAGGGGCAAGAGCAGCACCAGCTCTGAGCTATCACAAGACTTTCTGCCCAGAACACAGCTCATGCCTCCAGGCACACAACTGTGGCAGCATCCAGAAACCCAGGAGAAGAAGAGGTCAGCAGACTCACGATTCTGGACACAGGGCGATATGGCCACCAGTGACACAAAGAGGCACAGGCCACCGTTAACACCGATCAGGACTTTGTTGTACATGCAGCCCTCTGAGCGTGTGTAGAAAAGAGCCATGAGGATGAGGGCTGCCACAGCCACGGAGTACAGGATGAGAGTGACCAGGGCAAGTAAACCATTCCACATCTGCTTGTGGTTTGCACCTGCAGTCCTGGGGAAAGAGAGACAAGCACCTTATCTTTGTCTTCCCTTCCTAGAGAAAAAAAATTCTAATAGCTGCATAGTTCATAGCCTCAAACACAAAAGACACTGCTTACTCTGCTGAAGCATGTGTACATCACTACACCAACACGGGCCCTTACAAAGTTCTTCCCATGAAACTGAGGGAAACATTCCTTAGGATTAGTGTTTATCTTCTGTATTGTCATGCCCAGCTGTTTCTGTAATTATAGCCCAGTGTGACTGCTAGAACTCCCAATCTCTGTGATCAGCCCGTCAGCGCATCTCAGCTCAATACTTCAGGGATTTCCTCAGCAGGAACTCAGTGTGCTCCAGACTCAGCTAGCAAGCAGTGCTCTTCACACAAGGACAGCAAAGGCATATTGGTTGACATGCCTCTCTTCTGCCCGTTGCACTACCTTGACAGTTTTACTACCCTTTCGCTTAAAAAGCCTCCTCTCCCTTTGGGTTTATCTCACCAGTCTCCCTCAGCTAAAGCATGGTCCATCTTGGGTTTTTTTTCTTCACCTTCCAGGCACCTCTTGCAAAGACCACTGGTTTTTTTAGGAGTGGGAACTAAAGAAGTTGTTTTGGCACAAAAGGCTTTTTGGTACACAGAAGGTTTTTCGGAGGTTTTTTTGGTGGTGGCGGTGGCTTTGTTTTGTGGAAACAACTTATTTTAAAAGAATATCTAATGTAAGAGAGTGCTAAAGTTAAACGCTGCTGCTAGAAATCTTTCATCCACAGAAAAGCAGCTACAGTAATTAGCAGTAAAAATATCTGTGGTATAAGGAGATCTCACCTCTTCCTCCCTGAAAACAGCTATCTAACAGAGCCCAAAGGTTTGCAAAAACTCGTCCTTAGTAGTCAGTATGCTAACTAGAACAAGAGAGGACTGCAAAGGTTTGCAGAAGAAGAAATGAGAGGCAGAAAGGGTGGAGGTGGAGGCAGGAGTTCCTGCTTATATGTGGGCAGACAGTTTAAATATTTCAAATAGATGAGAGTCTAAGGGCTAGGAAGCTAATAGCAAATATGCTTAAACCAAAAGTGAAGTCAATGCCAAAATGAGGTATATGCGGGTTAATAATGGAAATTGCATATTTAGATAAAAACAAAGAATTTGAAGAGAAAATAGCAGTTCTTATGTTGAGAAAAAAACCCTGATGTGCATTAAGCTGACACAAAAAAGCAGGACACAAAAAACTCCACACAGTTTCACTATTACATCTTGCAAATCCAGTTTTATTCTCTCGTACCACTCTGTTTCTTAGCAGGTATATTTTCGTATAAAATATAAAACAACTTAAAGTAAAAGGTTTTTGCATCCCAACATGCTACTACTTATTGGAAGCTGAGCAATTCAGGTTAAGACTAAATCAGCAGAGTAGAAGTGGATAAGGAGGAAACATCTCCGCTGAGGAAGGAGAAAGTGGATGAAGCAAAGACGAACAGCTCTAAATATTGACAGTAAAGTGTCTTATTTCAGAAATTACATCCATGCTACTTCTAAATTCTTTGTTGCGAGAAATTTATTGTTCAGGAGTCCACCAGAATTTTATGCAAATACTACTTGCTCAACACATACCAATTTTTATTCCATTTGTGTGCGAACTCAACAAGCAGGATGAGCTGAATGGCAATGAAAAGGAAACCTCCTGTTGCTCCTACGTAGCGCCAGGCTGCAAGGCAGAGAGGCAGAAAATAGGTCAAACTGCAGTTGCCTTTCCCTTGAGATAAAATGGAATTATTGACTATGCAGTGAAGCCGTTAATGCGGTTTGAATATCTCAAGCCCACAGATGTAGTGAGAGATGAGAGGTTTCAGCTGAAAGGCCAGCTCAGCTAACCGAAGATTAGCTCCTTGATGAATTCAGTTTGCAATCTGCTACATTTTCAAAATAAGCGTGTTTTGACATTTACTGAATTTCCATAACCTAGAGAATTTTTGTGGAGACTATGAGTTACTATGTTCAGACAGAAAATACTGAAACCTTTATTGTGGCTGGCAGGAGGGAGGTCATGTGAAGGCATTTCACAGGAATCTAAACCCTGAAATTGCAAGGTACTGGAGCCCAGTACTAAAAAGGGCAATTTCTTACCTTCCAGATTCCAGTACCACAGAAAAACAAGGGTGGAGCTTATCTATTTACAAATGCTGTCCTGAGCCACTCCCATAGAGACAGGAACAGTTGGTATTCACTGACTAGTTTTAAGACAGGTTATTTGACTACTTAACCATTGACCTACATATACTGTATTTGGGTAGCTGTTTGGATACTTTGCACAACAGATCTCTTATGTGCAACATCAGAAATCTCTGGGGAAATACAGATACCTATTTAAATGTTTAGTTGCATATACAGCTTGTGCTGCTGTGCAGTGCAGAGCCTATAAATGACTCCAGGTGTGCCGCTGATTTCAGTGAAGACAACCAAGCAAGCGCATTAGCAAAGTTCAACCGTATCCTACCATTGTGTTTTCCTTTTGAAAAATGCTTGTGTAAGTGAAGTGGATAAACAGAACAGTCAGGGCACATTACCCTCAGCAGATGATGTAGAGATTTTTTTTTTTTTTTTTAAACTGTACCATAAGCTCATTATTTGAAAGCAAGCAACAATGCCATTTGTTTGATTTTGCTGAACGTATTGTATGGACTCAATAAGCATGCTGTTCTTCAAACAAAAACAAAAAATGGAAGAAGCTAGCATGTAGAAAAGTACATAAAAAATAGGCAGGGAACAAGGTGTGCATATGTGTTTGGGAGAGGCAGAGCCGGAAAAAGCAGACAACCGATTGAGTGAGTAATTAAATAGCAGACTCTCAGTATCTCCCACTGCTACAGGCAGGACACTGCAGGATGTTTTATGGATCCATCATAGATAAGGTTAGCATGGCCGGTGTGGATTTAACACTACAGCCCACACAAACCTAGTGCTTGCATGTAATACTCCTCCATGATTAACAAACTGCTAAGCATGGGAAGTGTAACAAGAGCTTTTTTTTTTTTTTTTAAGAAATAATAAGCAAACTGGGAGAATGCTCACCAAAAAAAGACAGCATTAAGTTTCTTGATGTGAGGGGAAAAAAAAGGAAAAACAAAACCACACAATACCCAAACCATCTGTAATTCTCAAATTCAGGGGCTGACTGGAGGACAGGTTAGCAGGATGTGGAGAATACACCTTCAGAGAGAAAAGTCAAAAGCTAATTTGGGGAAGAAAGCTTGTTATGCTGTATGTTCACACTAGGTCAGTCTGCTGTTGAGAAACAGCACTCTAATCTGCACAAAAAGTTGTTTCGTCTTTTCCCTAAACACATCAGTTCTTGACGACTTTTCACCATGAAAAGGGTTGCTTGCAAAGATGATCGGCAGTCTCGCTTGCTCCTGAGTACAATGTATTGCACCGCTACATCTTTCTAATCCAGACAGTGATTAGATACTAAGGACAAGCACATACAGCCATCCTGTGACTTTGCAGAGCAGAGGAATAAGGATAAGGAGCCCTTCACTTCTGGGGCATCAAACTGAACCAGGACCAAACAAACAGCCAGTAAGAGCAAGAAGCTGAATTACACCTATCAGTGGTTTACCTGAAGTAGTTTTTACCTTAGTCTCCCAGAGCACTGTGCTCATAGTATGTCTGTCCACTCTATTCTCTCCCCCTGTGTTACTTTTTCCTCTTCCGCTTTTAAACACGCTGGCTAGAGAAGATCAGTGTTGAAAACATAGGCAACCAAGCAAGTCTTAGTGGAAGCAGGCAGCTGACACAACCACTTGTTTGCACTACAGATCCCATTCCCTTCCACCCGCACAGACTCAACAGCTTAAGGGTTACAAGTACCTGGCAAACTGAAGAGCAGAAACTCATCTCAGCATCACCGGGATTTTTGCTCCTAGCCCACAAGAGGCCTGGGAGAACCCCCACCCCCCTGAGCTGGCATTTAAGCACTGGGCCAGTACCAGCATGCCTGTGTGGTGCCAGGGCATCTTCCAAAACTGGAAATGCTTCAGGCACAGCATCCTCAGCAGAGCACTCTCAACACGCTTCAAAAGGTCTAATTTTACCTTACTGCTTTTACGACACCAGCCTGAAAACTAACAACATCCCAAATTCTTTTGCAGCATTGCAATTTCCAGGCAGCAAACACCAGCGCCTGGCAGGTCACTGTGCCCCCTTGAGCACTGGCACCACTCCACTGTGCAGCACAGACCCTGGCTGCTGCGCTACGGCAGAGCAACCTCCACAAGGCAAACTAACACGTGGCACTGCATTCTTGAGTGAGTAATTTCTTGTGCATCATTATAGCTTCCTGAGTCTTAAAGAATTTGCAAGACAGCACCACAGTGGTATTTTTACCCACCCATTTGGCCTGCTCTTGGTCAGAAAAAAACATGCTCTTTACTGCATATTCACATGTCATGTGCTCACAGAGCTCCCCCCAGACAGCTCCAAATATTCCTTTTGCACCTGGACTATACTGGCTTTACTTGAAGAAATACAGCAATATTCACTTTGATTAGACCTTTAGGATTTATAAGCACTCACAAGGTAGTATAGAACAAAGCAGCGTAACAAAACAAGACGGACATACCATTGAGGAAAGTGTCCTGATCAGGAATGAAGAAGGCTCCTGAGCACATTGCTGCCAGAAGTATAAGTTTAATGAGCCAGAATCTGGACAAGAGGAAAAAAAAAAATCATCTGGTTCTAATAGGAGTTAGAGGTCTTCAACTAAAGTACCATGAGAAATCTCTATTTAAAGCTACACAAGAGAAAAAACAACCTTTGATGACTGATTGCTGCTTCAGTTAGTTTTCACTTGACTGCATTATTTCTGACAAAAGCAGTAAAATCACCTTTTGTTTTGGGTTTTATTTTGCCCACTACTACACACAAGTGCAAAGTAGGCAGGGCAAACCTGTAAAAAGAAGTGGAAATTAAACAATCAAACAAATACTCACCCATTATGAATGTATGCTCGGCAGCTTTTGCTGCTGTTAATTTTGATGGTGAACAAGAAGAACAAAAAGAAGAAACAGGCCATTCCAAAACAGACTTTGTACACTGCAGAGTATCCCACCAACTTCTCGCACATCTCACCCGCCTGAAGACCCTTGCACATTTGCTTGTAGAAGGGAATCTGAAAAGCACAACATGTTTCAAGCCATTAGATAGGACACAGGGCACCTCATAACCAAGCATGTCTACATCTATGCACCACTGACTTTCAATGGCTTCATTTAACACCTTTCACTCTTGATACCCCTCAGCCTGGATTTAAGGGTTCAGGGGACATAAAGAAATGTGAAACACAAGGGACTGGAGTTTTCCAGAGCCTCCACTCTCAACTCCTTTCAGGTGCTTTGGGGTACAAGTCCACCTGCCTTTCCTTCAGCTCTGTTGGCTTACTGCCCTTTATGGCTTATCCCCTCACCCTGCAGACCCTCTCCCTTCTTCCCACCCTTTACAGCAAAAGACTTTGATTGCTTCAGTAATCCAACTTACATGAACGGTTTTACCAGCCAAAGGGGCATGAATGGGGCTGCAAGGCACAAAGCTCTGGCTCGTGCTGGCCTCCGTGGAAACATAGACCAAATCACACCCAAGCGGCACAGGGCCAGCAAGTTCCCTCTTTTCCACCACAGCTCTGAAAGGGAGTTGTGCCAGTTGCCCTGATTTTGTTTTAAATTAACAGAGAGGCAGGAAAATTCCACCTTTCTTTTGACTCATTAAATATTTGCCTTTGAGGCCTTGCTCTCGCCACAAGGGGAAAACAAACAGCTGCACATTTTGGCTTCAGTTTCACCAGGCTGACGTGATGCTGGGCGGTCAGAAAAGCAGGTCTATGTGGCCAGGACCCACTCCTGTGGCGTGTCTCTGTGCAGACACCCCCCCTTACAGCCAGGGAGCCATTCAGCTGTGCAGAAGCACAGGCATTTAATTAGAAAACCATCGTTCATTTCAAAGAAAGAAGGGCCTCTCTGTACACTCACAGCCCTCAGCTGAGGCTGGTGAGACCAGTCGAGCAGCACATCAAACCCTCTGGAGCTGATCACTGCTGCCTGCACAGGTGACTGGAGGAGAAAGACGACAATGTGTGCCAGGACACAACATGCACAAATAAATAACCTGGGCAAAGGAAATGGGAATCAGACTTCAAAAAGCATTCAGCCAGGCCAGATTTTGCTTAGGAAAAATATACAGAGATTGTGGGCAACACCATCCTTGAACATTTCCAAGAAATTAGCAAAGATAGGAGCCTCTCCTTCCTTTGGCAGGCAGGTCAGTACACAAAACCAGGACAGGGAAAGAACAAACAGGACCCAAGAGCAAGCAATCAGGCAGCATTCCCAGCTGGGTAGAAAGCCATCCGAGATGCAGAAAACAAGGGATAAACATGTAGACTGCCGGCTTCCCTCAGCAGGGTATGCAACTTCCCATCCCATGGCAGCAACCCAAACCAGTCAGGAGCACAACAGCCCTCCTACCAGTTTCCCCAAAACAGCAAATATTTTAGCAGCTCACAGCAATACTTGAGTTGCTGTGCTAAGGGTAGCAAACCTAACTACAGTACAGAGCTGATCCTAGGTGGTCTAGAACCAGCCGAGGAGATGAAAAGCAGGTCTCAACACAGCTGTGTGGTGTTACAAGAATGGATTCAAGCTGAGCCACTCTGAGATGCTCTTTCAGAAGTAACTCAAGGATGAGTAGCCACTTCATAAGAAGCCTGACAGTAAATGAGTAGGTGTGGCTAACTCACATCCAAGAGTTTTTAGAGAGCTCCTGAGAAACTGTCTAGAGCACCAGCAATGCCCTTCCCAGGTCTTGAAAGGCAATGAAATGTCAGACTGGGCAAACGCATCAGCATTCAAAAGCAAATGGATTGACTGGAATAATTAAGAGACCTATCCATGCCCAGTGATGCCAGGGCAAGCCAAGCAGCCACAGCAATGCCAGGGAAAGCAACTGGGCTATCAATTAATGCTTTCCAGTTCCTTGCTTATAATAACCATCAGTCAGCACAGATTAAAAAGATGCATAATACTGAACTAACAATATCTCTGAGAAAATTAGGTATTTGTTTGATATAGACAATATCACTGACCAAGAGGATGGATTTCTGCAAGATCTGCACTTGATACCAAGCAGCATTTTGCTTATGAGACTTACAGAAACAAAAAAATAGCTGGAACTTGGTTAATTGACTAGCTAATTAAAAACAGATTTCTGGGTAACTGTAAATAGGCATCTTCTTTATTCGCATAGGTTTCTACAGAGATCTTGATGGGATTTTTGACCCATTCTCTGTGTTCTTTTCTCTATTTAGTAGTAATTTCCTTACAGATCTGGCTGAGAGAAAATGGATGGATTCACAAGAACAATAGCTCAGTTTGTGCCTATACAAGCAACAAAGAGCTCAGACCTCATGTAGTATGCACAACACTATGCAGTAATAAGTGATGGCCACGGGAATAGTCCTGTGGGCTTGAATGCCCTTTTCGGAGACCCGTGATCCTGAAGGAACAAAACAAGAATAAAACCAAACTCTTGGGGATCCCGGCAGATAATAAACATGAGCACAATGCTGGGGATAAAAGAGCTGATGTAATGAAAAGGCCATGTTTTCCTGAGAGGATGGTCTACTGCTGGAAACAATTTATCAAGGCTTATGTGACTTCTTCACTGAAAGTTAAAAAAGACTAATTTTTTTTTTTTTTTAATTCTGTATCTCTGAAACATGTTCAGCTGCTCAGCAGCCTGCCCAGCCTATTTAATTTACCAGGCTTTCCACTTGCTGCATAGTTTTGCCAGCTGTTACAAGTCACGGATTAGTTATTTGCCAAGTCTGATATGGCGAAATATCTACTTTTATACCTTTAAAAGCAACATAAGCTAAATTCTTTGGCCTCTAAGTAGGGGACAAAGCATTCTTGCTGCAGAAACTCAGGATCCGCTCAGATAACGTAAATGCCTCAGTTGCTGTGCAAACAATGATGTTATCACAGCAAAGTCAGCAATTTTCTAAGTGCAGCGAAACCCTTTGAGACAACAGCAACATCTACAGCAACAGGGACAAAGTGCCCTGAACTTGCCTTCCCCTTACTGCAAGCTGCTGGCACCCAAAATAAATGCAGTGCAAGAAGCAGGCCAACATGGCCACACTGCATTCAGGCTCCAGCCGATGGGGCTTGGCCACCACCGAGCTTGGGTCTGGGTGCACCCAAACATGTGAATGCAGAAGCACAGGAAACAGCATCGGAGGAGGAATAGGAAGGAAGATGTGTGTGGAAATGGGCCTGAAGAGCCCGAAGGAGGCTGCTTTCATCTGGATGTCCTCATCCAACAGAGGGAGAATGTGGCAGATGAACTTTGTTATGGAAATGGAGGAAGCATGAAAGAAAATCTGTGTAGGTGGGGAGACAAGGGCAAAAAAACAGGTAAAACTGCCTGTCTTGAGCAGCTGAGAAATGGAATAGAAAAACAAAAAACAATCAGAACAAAACACATGCCGTCTTGCATCTATGGCTAAGCTCTTATCAAAAATAGGCAATGGGAATCTGTGCTTAAAAAACTCATTTTTGGTAGCAAATTTGGGTTTCAACATACTATAATGCAGTTAAGGGCCAAGATATAAACCTGGCTGGAGAAACAAGCCTGAAAGCATGCTCTGCCAGAACATGTAACCATCTAGAACCAAAATGCTTTGACACAACTGAGCTGGTTTTTACTGGTGTTCGTTTTCCTTCTTATTTTTCCTTTCATTAAAGTAGGACATGGATATTTTCAAGGTGAAACCACTAGTTTTGAAAGAGCTTTAATTTTAAAAATTTAATTAAAAAAAAAATCAAAACATTATTTTGACAGACCAAAACAATTCTCTTCCTTTTCTTCTCTCAATTATCCTTTCAAAGCCTGTGAAATGCAACATGTTCAACAGAACATTTGGGAGTAAAGCTGTACCTGTTTTTCAAAAAAACAGAGTAACTGGAAAAAAGAAATAATATATGGATCAAGGCATAGAAGCACTTCTTCAAGTTGCGTCCTGCTTTGCTTCATTTTGGAACAATCAAGTCTCTAAATCACTTTGTGTAACTGCATATTGGTCTTTTCTGTCCTTCTGTCCCCATCCCTGAGGCTCTCATGTATTGATTGATGCTCCACTCCATCTTTTGCCTTGAAACACAACCTTGCTCCTCCGAAATCTATTCTACATGCTTCCATTCAAAATATTTTCCTGGTCAAAACCACCTACTCCTTCGATACCCTTCCACTGCCTCTTGCATCTTTCCCAGACATCAAACACAAATGCCTTTGTTTCTTTGCACATTTTTCAGAATTTAACCCTTTGGGCCTCTCTGTCTCTCTCTTGATGCCCCGTGGGCATAGGAACACTCAGGAGATGGGGAAGAGTGAAAACAACAGAGAAAAAACTCCCCCTCAAAAGACACCATTCAACTCTTAAGGCTCACCACAAAATACGATGTCCTCAAAATGCTGCTGGTTAGATTAGGAACCAAGGTTTTGCAACCCTACCCAAATACTTCACAGGTACTGTGTCCTCCCACTGACACATGGTTTTGTCTACCTGCCAATTTTGGTGAGGTTGTGGAAGCTGAGCTCCCTGGGACAGTGCATCATTTTTCGAGCCATGTTGCAGGGCACAGAGCAGGGTCCCCAGCTCTGGGCTGGCACCTGCAAAGTCTGGCATCTTGGGAATGGAAAAACTGTCCTAAATGTGTTTTAATAGACAGAAGGCATGACCATGGGAGTAGATAAATACTGCAAAATAAATACAAACATTTTTAAAAGTCGCTGTTTAATGTGCCCATACGAGACGTACATTTGCTGTTACTTCCTCTCAAAATAATGCCAAAGGACCAAGTGCTACAATAAATACATTTAGAACTACTTTAGACTTGGGAATTTATAGCCAATCAATCAAAAAACCTTCTCTCTGACAAGGGAGAGATGGCATTCATGTAACATCAGCATGAGCATTTGAACTCTAAACTGGTAAAGCAGACACACGGTTCCCTGCCAAGATTATGGCTCCATAAAGGACTGCACTAAAATCTCAAAATTTTTTTTTAATACAAAAATTTAAAAATTCTTACTAAAACTAATTAAAATTCTGTCTCCTCTCAAGAAAGAGAGGGTGAGATCCTAGAAGCACCATGCTAAGTATTTGCTTGCAGTTTGGCTTCAGGAGCTAGGAATGCTCCATGACCCAGCCAAAAGCAAAGGAATCAGTAAGTGCCCAGCACTTTCAAAACACAGTTCATTATTGGGAAGCTCAGACTGGTTAGTCTGAATAAATATTTTCAAGGTGCACTCTATTACAACTGGGCTGAATTAGCTTCAGGACTCTTTGAACTTTTAACAGCCCCAAACATAATTATTAAATTAGAGAGCAGATAAAGAAAGCCTACTTTCAGATGGTCCATTTCCCATTCAAAGACATCAAATGCTCTAAATCAAGAGGGCGATTACCTTTCCACTTCACACTAACAGCTACTCTTTGTGCCATTTCTTCCCACACTGAGCTTTCAAGACTATGAACTGGAAATTTGGCAATACTGAAAAGCATGTTGTTGAAGGCTTCTTGAATCACTTCTCTGTTGGATAAAGAGCGAGTATTTTTTTTTAGTGATACAAGCTGCATTAAAACCACACTACTGATGGAAAATGACTTTATAAAATTTGGATAAGAGCACATAATTTGTCTCCCACACACTTGAGTTCCTTGGGCTAGTCACTTTATTGCCAAGCTAAGCATCTAGTAAGTCAAAGTAATTCCTGGCAAGCAATTTCAGCACACACATGTTGGAACAGTTTTTAACTTGCAGCTCATAGGCAAACATCACGTCTGCACTGGGTCCTCTTACAGGGTTGTCAGCAGCTCCTGGTGGCCAGGGGTAAGAAGGTGGCACTAGGATAACTCAAGCAAAGCACTATTATATGGAAGAAAAGTAGAACAGAACATACAAAGAGCGTACAATCGGAAGAGAGGTAGGTCACTGGCAGCAGAGCACATAAACCCTCAAACTAGCCCTGTCATAAGACCTCTGGTTCATCTGTGTTGCAGGCACAGGGTGCTACCACCAGCTTCTGGATCCAGGCTGCTGGGAGGGAAGTGTTTCACAGACAACTGAAAGTCAAGTGCAGAAGGTAAGCAGGGCATCAACTTGACCAGCAACTGGTTAAATGAGGGAATGGCCTTAACTGTGCACCCACTGGCACTCTCTCTTGGGAACGTTAACACAAAACAACTAGATGCCTGCAGCGAAAGAAGCCTTCTGAAACTCCAGGGCAAGCACAGCCACAATCTCAAAGCGGGCCCAATGCCAAGTTTGGTGCAGAAACTTAATTTTTAAGAATTAAGCAATCCAGCCATTGTTCCCTCTACTTAAATACAGACTTCTCTCATTGTAGTTTGTAGAGGGCGAGAAAGAGGATCTGTGCTACTGAGAGCAACGTGGGTGGCTTAAGAAACCAAACCAAAGATGTGGTACAACAGGTCTAGTGTGTGACCGCAAGCAGGCTGGTGAGCAATTAGCTTAGGAAAGTTATATTAAGACGCTGAAAGAAACTTGAGTCTTAAAATCTAGTTTTAGCCACAGCTCCTTTCATGCTTTTGAAGCTTTTTAATTAAAAAGACAATTAGAGATGAACAATATCTGCTGTGGTTAGAGGCCATGTGAACACGATGACTCAACACACACTGAAGAAAACCCCTTGTAGAGGATCCACAGCACTGTGCATTGCAGTAGTCTGTCACACAGCACCAAGAACACAGAATTAAAATTATAAATCCAACACTTGAAGAGTTATTTTCTTATTTGCTGCTTCTGCTACTAAACAAGTTGCCAGAGATCAACTCAACGTTAGGCTGAACCAATTTGTTCTACTATAACATGTTCCCTAACAGCGTCTAGTGACACTACCTGCGCAGCAAACCTGGGATGGGTTCACTTGCAGCAGGTTTCTGCACAATGAGAGGAGGAAGGCTGCTAGTCCTGTGATCCTTGACTCCTCCTGTTGTGAAACACACTTGATGGGTGAGCAATTGACAGGAAGAGGCTGAGCATGGAAAGTCATCCCATCTGGGTTTGGAAGTGGATGGGTGGAGGGAACTGACTGCCTCTTCCAAGGGAGCGCCCCTATACATAAAGAGCTGTGGAAGGAGCCCCATTTGCTTCCCAGGGCAGCAGTGGGTTCATCTCTCTTACTTACGTGCATTTTCATTTCATTAGCTACTGTTGTTGACATCATGACACAACAGATGATAGTCACCAGGATGAAGTAGAGCGCATACATGAAGCGGGTGCTGGTTGACTGTTTTATCTTGGGGCAGCATTTGCAGCACAAAGAACAAGCGGCAGTACCACAGCAGCAGGCCAACTGGAAAGTAAGACAAAAAACACAACGTCATTCCATCACCGCCTTTAGGTTTCCATTGCAAAAGTCAGACAGGGAAGCTGGGAGACTTCTTGTAAAACTCCAGAATTTCTTAAGTCCTCTCCTCCCAGCTGAACAGTATTTAAGTGGAAGAAGACTGTCTTGTTCATGAAAAGTCACTAGGTTTAAGCAATTCAGTTTCTAGCTTTCCCACACGCTAAGGATGACAGTGTAGAAGATGAGGAGGAACAGCTCCCAAATTCTTAATCTTGCTTTTTGCTATCTCTGTGTAGCTCACGGTCCTGACATTTTTCACCCAGCAGAACAGGCACTGCAATGGTAAGGCTCTAGTTCCTGCAAGACACTGTCCCCACTTCGTAGTGAAAAAACAGATCTCACAAGAAGGGCACAGACTCCAAAATGGTTTGCTTTTTAACATACAGACAAAACAATTTTGTTTCTAAGACAAGCTGGAGCTTTTGTTTCAAACAAGCAGTACAGATCCACTTCAATTCACCAGAACCATACTGTCCTTTTTAAGGTGCCCTGCTGGTACACATGCAGACAAAAAAAAGCTTCTTTTTTTTTTTTCTACAGAACTTTTTATACTACTAAAGAAGGACTTTGAGCAAATAAAAGCGGAGAGGGAAAACTGTTTAAGACGCACTTTGGGATAGTTGTGCTGAAGGCTTTATAAACAGACAACCGCTACAAAAAAACCCAAACTCAAACCAACAAACAAAAAACTACATTAACAGTTCTAAATATTTTGGTCGGTAGAGAAAAAATCTGGAAATACTTGGCTTACGTAAACAAAGCAAAAGATAGCTGAGCTTGAAGGACCCAAAATATAATAGCACCATCTTGTACTGAAGAAAGCCAAAGAAATGCAACTTCACAGTTATTTAAACACACTTTGCAAAGGTGAAAGTGGTGATTCCCTGTGCAAGATGGCAAGGAAAAAAAGCCACAGCTGCAAGGAAAATAATATCAAATCACACTTCAGCTGATACTGTCTCCCATGTTCAAACATTATTAGAGACAGAATTCCTTGTGTATTTTAGTTCTTTTCCACCTGCAACTGAGGGTCCACCAAGATAAAAACCGAGAAGCACAGCAAAAAGCACATAATTGACTTATTCAACAGGAAAAACGGTACTGAATAAATCCTGAAAGAGATCTAGCTTGATGGTCGTTATTTCTTTGCTGTCAACAGTATCATTAACTTTCAAAGAAGCTGGATTGCCCTTCCCTGCCTTCTACTTTTAGAAGTCATATATAAAAATATAAATATAAGACTTATTTTTATACATAAGGTGGCACTGCACTTGGCCAGGCCCTTCCTTGCAATAGGCAGCAGCTTCATATGGCTCCTGTGCTTAACCCAGCAGCTGCGACCACAGGAGGGATTTTTGGACATCAGGAGGCAGCCAGGAGCACGGAACCTCTCTTCCAGGTCTCGCTGCTGCTAGCCCAGAGCAACCTCACCCCTCAGCACTCCCATTTTCAAAGGGCTCCCTGCAGCTGGTGTGTGGCACAGGGGCTCGAGCACACCAAAGTCGCTTTTTCCCAGTGTTTCCTCAGCCCTCAGAGGGGCCACAGGGATGTTCAAGGGACCCCCTGCTTTCTAGCAATCAGTTGTACAAGACAAATGGCTTTTCCTGGCCCTTGCCAAGGGATTCAAAATGCAGAAGTGCCACATTTGAGTCGTCCAGGCAAACTTCACTGGCTTGTATGTGTCTTCAGGTGCCAAACCATAACGCACCGTTTTCCTCCCAGGACAATTCCTCTTCTGGCACCAACGACTGTCCGACCCAGAGAAGGGGGTTTCACATGCGTGTTTGCAGACGCACATATCTGCTATAACTCCAGAGAGTCTCACAACCAGACTGGTTGATCAAAGGGCCTCAAATCATGTTGAAGAAGTCTCCTGAAAAGACTCCCAGCTTATCATTTCCTCGCCATGACTATCTGCTGCAACACCCCACAGAAAGAGGGTAGAGGAGGGGCCCGTGCCTTGCTGGACAATGGCTCTTCAGCTTGCAGAAGACATGAAACTGGACAGTCCAACCCAGCTCCCATGCTGCCCTTCTCTCAGTTCACCGCTGGATCTCACGCCAGAGGAGACAGGGGCCTCAAAGCACACAGCTGCTAAAACTGCTGCTGCTGCAAAACAGAAATCCTCCCCAAAACACACAAAGCTCCAACTGTGGGGAGGAAACAGAACGGGCTCATGTTGGCACCAAAGCTGGAAATTAAAAATACTACGTGCATAAGCACAGTGTGCAAGTAGACTTCCAAAACAGAAGGCAGTGGTGGCTGAATGGCAATTTTATTTTTTATATGTAGTGAAATTAAGTTAACTTTTACAGCACCAATACAAGTCCAAGAAGTAAGGAAGCTATGGCAAGTTACTGATTCAGCAAACAAATGGAATAATAACATTTCAAAACAAAAGACATACCAGAAAAGTATAATCCATCCACTTCAGAATTGTGGGGGGGAAAAAAGAAAGACTAAGACTAAAGGTCCTTTCAGTCTGTATCAGCCAGATCCAAGGTATCCACAATGAACTTCAACTGCTGGCCATGCTCACCATAACGTTAAAAGCTATAGTACAGAAGTAAAAAGGTATACAGCTTTGGCATTTGTAAGGGGAACAACATTTTCCTAAGTCAGGTGCTAGAGAGCTCTGCCAGTGAAACCTCATCTACACCCAGCAACGTGTTTGCTATTCCAGTCCTGGGTCCCTGGAGCTGCTATTTAAAGCAACAAATACTTAAACAGAATATATAGCTCATTTATGCATTGTTCCACATTAATTAGATTTTAATGATAAGTTTCTAATACTGAGCAAGTACCCTATAAATCGGCAATATTTGTGAAAAGTACCAGTGTCTCCATCTTTTTTCAGATGCACTCCTTTAAGCACTCTGAATAGCCACGGAAACCACTGAAAGTTGGTTAGGTTATTCAGACACAGTCCCAAATTTGGTGGAATTTTTTTTCTGTTGGTTTTTTCTTTTTGTTTTTTCTTTTTTAAACTCTGGTTATGACTAACTACATTCCAGAGTGGGCCACAATGAAATAGGTGTTATCCAAAAATAAATGAAAACAGTCTCTGTCCCAAGAGTAAGATGCCGGCCACAACCTACTGACCTGCAGGGTTTCAAAGTTGTCTTTGGGTGGCAGACTTCAAAGACCACGTATACAACAAGTTCTCTGTTAAAAGGTTGTGGTCAATGGGCAGCTAAACTACGCGGTCCCTCCTGGTGCCAGCTGGGCATGGCCCATCTCACCTCACCTCTGCCTTCTGACGACAGTGAGGGTTTGCCTGGGGCTCAGGACCCACTGGTGCACAAGTGCAAGCTGGTAACAAGTTCTTCCTGTGTTAAAAAACCAGGCCGTGAAAAAAAGCAAGTAATGTCATGAATCTTTTACAGACGTAGCTTATCATGAAACAAAAGCTCCTCCAAAGGATGGGTTCTGCAGAAGGAGGACACCATGCGGTTTTCAGGACAGAGACAACCAGACAACCCAAGGTCTGCGATCAGTGCTAGCAGGCAGGCCTTGAAAATCCCGGTCTGTACCTACAGAGCTCCTTCAAAGTCCTGTGATCCTTCAAAGTCCAAGATCCCCAAGAGCGCAGTCTGATGGCATCCGAAAGCCAGGCTGCTCTGGCAGGAATTTGTCATGCTGCAGCAGGTTCTGGCTTCAAGCCTTTCTCATCCAAAGGCTCCCACAAGTCAGGCAGCAAGTATACAGCCACCTCAGCTCCCTCTCTAGCTTTACATCTCCTCACCGGGTGAACAACACAGCCTGACAATAATTACAAGCGCTACGCAAATATTTATGCTTTCCACAAATACTCACAGTCAGCCGGCCCCCTCACGCTAACACACCACGATGCCAGGCCTCCACAGCTCAGGGAGGGTGCAGTACCAGTTCGCCTGAGGTACCGAAACCTGAAAACCTAGCGTACTTGAAAACAGACTGCGCCACGATTTGAACTGCCTGGATGATGGCTGACTTGATGGATTTCACAACAGCAGCCATGGAAAGCTGCATGGGAAATTCTTCTGTTAAAAAATATTCAAAGCACAGTTTCACAGACATTTCTTCTGGTAGCCAGGCTGGCTCAACAGCCACTGGCTCCCCCAGGCCTTCTCCTCTGCCAGTCACTCATACACTCCTGTTGTCTGAAGAGCGTATGAAATAAATAATGTCTCTCCTGAGTGTGTGATTATTGGCTCGTTGCACACCGGCAAACAAATCCGCTCTTCCGACAACAGTTTTGGTGATCCAGATGGGACAGCCATGAAGCCTTGCCCGGATTAACCTGCTGGCTACCGACAGGGAGAAGCTGCTCTTCAGACTCCAGCACACCCTGACCTTTTGTTTTGGGGAAGAGTACTCTCTCCCTCTGGAGCGGGTAAGGGACTCGAAGGTGCAACGCGTGACTTAAAGAGATGTTGCAAAGGGGCATGTAAGATTATATAAAAGGTACTTCGTGCATGCTTGACAGTGACGACTGGAGGGCATGAAAGCGTGGATAAGAACGTTCATCTTGGGCAACAATGTGGGAGTGGGACAAGGGGCAGGACAGTCTGAATCTCCTCTCTGCCCTCCATTAGGATGCATCTGAACTACTGGGATAAGTTTGGTGGAGATCCCCTAACAAAGTGAAAATTAAAAGAATACTGCAGTCAGTGGTGGCCGATGTATAAATCGGATGATGGGGAAAAATGGCCAGAGATGGGAACTTTGAATTATAATACTATTTTGCAAGTTATGTCATTTTGTAGAAAATGGGATAAATGGGATGAGATCCCATATGCGGATTTGTTTTTTTTCTTTAAGAATTGATCACCAGATAAGAAAAAAGTGTAAGTTGTTGATATCTGATTCAAATGTTTTGATGATAACAGAGGATAAAAAGAAATTGCCCTGATGTTGTTCTGCTTGTAGTATTGGGAAAAGGTGTCTGAAAGTGGACAATGAAGAAAAGAATGTGCAATTGATGGTTTTGATAATAGCGAAAGAAGCAGTGAAGGAAGTGAAGGATTTAGTCCTATTTTGGGTAGAACAGAATCCTGTGATTCAGGCTCTGTTACGCCAGGCGGTGGGGACAGACAGAATGCTCGTGTATGTGAAAGTCCCCTTTTCAACCCCAGTTTTAATGAATTGGAAGGAGTCATGTTGGGAAAATCCAGAAAAAATATACCAGTCCTTTAAAATTATAATTGAAAATCATAATCCACACTGGAAAGATATGCAAGTATTATTAAACACCTTATTTTCACTTGAGGAAAAAAGGATGGTGTTGGAGAAAGCTCAGGAAGAGAATAAGAAAATAAATGCTAGGGATGGTCCCAGATCTTTTTATGCCACCACAAGAACCAGATTGGGATCCAAATACTAGTGTGAGCAGATCGATGAATAATCAGTATCAACAGTTGATATTGTACGGAATAAAACGTGGGGTGCCTAGACCTAAAAATCTTGCCAAACTATATCAGCTGGTACAAAATAAAAGTGAGGATCCTTCTGCCTTTTATGAGGACTGTGTGAAATTGTGCTGAAGTGGACTAATTTGGATCCTGAGGACAAGGCTAACAGAACGACTTTTACTACCTTGTTTGTGCAGCAGTCAGCTCTGGATATAAGAAGAAAGTTGCCAAAGGTGGATGGCATGACTGGAATGTCAGTATCTCAGTTAACAGAAATTGCTTATAAGGTTTACAATAACAGAGAAGAATCAGAAAAAAAAGGAAGAACACAGAGAAAAAGTAAAGGAAAAGAAACAAAACGCTGCAGTCTTGGCAGCCGCATTCACCGAAGCACAAACCTCCTCTCAGGGAAGAGGTTTTCCGAAAGGATGAGTGCGGGGCAGAGGACAGAGAGCAGGAAGAAATATAGGGAATAAAATCCGTTTCAGGAAAGATCAGTGTACAACTTGTAAGGAAAAGGGACACTGGAAAAATGAACGTCCAAAGAAACAATTAACTAATTGGACATCCCCATCTGCAACCGTTCCAGAGGCAGACCTGCTTATGATTGGTACAGAAGATTCAGATTGACAGGGACCGAGGGTTGAGAAATTAGTTTCCCCAGCTGAACCCCTGGTTTCAGTTAAGCTGGGGAATGAGACAGTTAAATTTCTAGTCGATACAGGAGCAACATATTCTGTTGCTAAGAAATTATACTAAGAGATGGGGTACTAGAAGGGTTTTCTTCAGACCGAGGACCTCACTTTGTTGCAGAAGTAGTTCAAGACACGTCAAGATTTTTACAAATTAAGTGGGATTTACATACTCTATGGAGACTACAGTCCAGTGGAAAAGTAGAAAGGATGATCAGACGATAAAGAGACAGACTGGAAAATTATGTCAGGAAACTCAGATAAAATGGATAGAAGTTTTACCTCTAGCATTATTAAGAATTAGAGTAACTCCTAGAATTAGAGAAGGAGTTCGTGCATTTGAAAATTTACATATACATTTACACTATAAATTTAACATGAAAAGAAACCCAGATGAACCTTAAGGGTAATCAAATTTTTAGTGATTATCTCTTTTCTGTAGCAAAAGTTCTTGCTTCTCTCCATAGGTATGTCCAACTGAGAGCTCCTGTGCCTTTGGATTCACCTGTACATCCATTTAAGCCAGTAGATCTGGTGTATCTACAGACCTGGGAAGAGGAGCCACTGACAGAAAAGTGGAAGGGACCTTGCCTTGTGCTACCGACTACAAACACTACTGTGAATCTTCAAGGAATGGATTCCTGGATTCATTACACTCGAACAAAGGTGGCCCCTCCAAAAATATCGGAAGTTGAACACGTACGCAGAGACAAATGAACTGCACTTGGATTTATATTAGATCAGTTTTACATTCAGAGTGTATACAAGGAGAAATTTTCTTGGGTTATCTTTTAGGAATAACAGTAATACCGTTCTTATGGTTTTTATACAGGTACACTACTTTTTTAAAGCCTAGCAATAAAAGAAATATGGTGGTTATTTTTTCTCATCTTCCCAAGTCAGACAACTAAAGGGAACCAGGAAGGATGCCCTGAGTCTTGGAATCATAATCTTCATCTGAAAATGATTGAAAAAGCTAGGAGAATAGCTAATCAAACAAGTTGCTGGGTGTGTACCCATTTTCCAGAACACAGTGATAAGGGAGTACCCTTAGTGGGAATACCAATTCCTTTTAATACCTCCTGAAATAATTTGTCGATAAAACCAAAATTCACGAGAAAGAATGAAACTGACCTTCGAACTTGGGATATATGGGATTCCAATCTTTCAGATGTTAAATGTGTGACAATGAATAAGACTAAGTCATCTGGTAATGTTTCAGTAGGACATTACCCATACTGTGATTAGTCAATGCAACTACAAAGAAAGAAACAGCAGGATGGCTATTGGAATGTTCCAAAAAGTAGTGGGTGGTATTGGTTATGTGGGAATAAAGCACAAAAGGCCCTACCTCCCAATTGGTCAGGAACTTGCACTTTGGGTGCAGTTGTTCCTAATGTAACAGTAATAAATGAGATCAAAGCAAGATTATGGGTACTGTCTAGGTTTGAAAGACAGGTGTCTGCCAAGGAAGGCAGGAGCCCCCCCCCCCCTGGAATGGCAGATGCAACCCCCTTTCCCTCCGAGTTATTACAATTTTGAAATCAAGG
>JAVJGG010000074.1:57677284-57688544 GCA_035590195.1 Aviceda cuculoides
TTTGTCCCCCTAGCAACCCGTATGGGGAAAAATTCCTTTAACAGGAAAAAAACAGAAGAGTTTCTGAAACTCCAACAGGTACAAACATATATGAGAAGATATCAAAGAAGCTGCAACCTGTTAATCAATCATCCTACTGGCTTCCACTCATTTTTGAGATGGTTCCTCCCTCGGTTAGGAGTTAGTGAACTTTAGAAGGCAATACTGAACATTTCTGCCCTTACTGAGAAAACAGGGAATGAAGACTGCTGATGCCATTAAGGCTCTACAAGAAGAGGTGTCCAAGGCTGCCAATATAGCCATTCAGACCAGGATGGCATTGGATGTGTTGTTAGATTCTCAAGGAGGTGTATGGACGGTAATTAACAGCAGCTGCTGTATATACGTAGATCAGAGTGGAAAAATTGCTACTGATTTGAATGAAATCTGGCAACAAAGATCTTACATGAAATTCAAAAGGATGATACATCTTTAGAATTCAAAGAGACCTGGAGATGGTTAACTTCCTGGTTCCCTGATTTAAGCTTATGGCTCAAGAGATTGTTGACGTTATTGATAATAATCTTGTTAGCTTTTGTGTGTTTATATGTACTTCTACAACTGTGCCTGTAGGTGTGGCTTGGCAGCAAGCAACCTGAGGCAGAAATAAGAATTATCTAAGGAATACCCTTAGACAAGTCTCAAAGGGTGGGGACTGTTGAAGAATAACTCAGAGATTTAGAATGGTCTGATTATTTTGTGCAAGATGTATTTTGTATATATCAAATTAACAAGGAAGGCTGTAATCAGAAAGGCACACAGTTGGCATTCCTAGAGTAAGGGCACCCTGGAATAATTAGGCCTTGATGTTTTCAGGATGCTTTGTGTGCATTGCCAACTTGGCAAGAATACTCAAGGTCCATCAGAGAGAAGTGAAACATTCTTGAGATAACAAGAAGGATAATTGGACCTAAGAAACGTAGGATGTGACTGATAAAAGGAAACATCCTGCTCCAGAATGTGCCAAAGGCCGGAAGATTGCCAAAGCAACATGGACGAAGAGAAAGGTAAGGGTGGCAGGGGGAGATCACGACCACCAACTCAATTCCAGGCTGGAAGAATTTGCCCCCTCACACCTGCAAGGAGCATGTGTACTAATCTACATAGCAAGTGAGGCTAATTTAAATATAACTGGCCAATAGCAGATGAGATGGTGACTACTAACCAATGAGTGTAAATTTAGGTGGGTTTTTACTAATCATGTAACAGAATAAATACTTCATTTTTCTTTGGTGTGTTGTGCTAGCTTTGTGGAGCTACCACCTAACACCCATCTTTGTGCAAATATGAAATAAATAATGCCTCTCCTGAGTGTGCGATTATTGGCTCATTGCACACTGGTAAATGAATCTGCTTTTCGGACAACACTCCTACCCTGACACCAGCACCTCAGTAGCCCTGACAGTTGTTTCTTCTGCTGGGGGTTACCAAACAAAGAAACCTACAGGCTAAAAAAACCAAACCAAACAAACAACGACGAAGGAAGAAAAATTACATCATCGATCCTTCCCAGCCACTGATTTATTACGCAATGGCAGAAACAGTTTTACTATTTCAAGTGAGGGCACCGTGCATGGGCCTGAGGGGAGAGCAGAGGTGAATACCTTGCAGCAGTCCTGCATGCTTTGGCCCTTCTCTGAACAGATGTTTCAGTGGCATCTTCCTACCAGTTCATTCCATTTGAGTGCAGCAGGTTCCTGCCAGTGCAGAGGAACAATAATTTTTACATCCACACAGGGAGGAGCAGAAGCAAGCAGACTATGTAACAGCCGTAGTCTGCGCAAACCACTTTTCCAAGTACAGGCAGGCCTAGACTCCCATCTTATGCCAGTGTGGGGACTACCTATGGTGAGCAAGAGTTAGATAGGTTAACAAAACAGAGTAAAAGCAGGCTTGCACACAAGCTGTCAGCTCCCTACAATGAATACTCCACCAACGTACACTTAACATCTGCCACACGTGCAAGTCTTGATTTTTGCAAGCTGTGATCCAATCTGATACATCAGTGGAATGAGGTATGACAGTAATGTTAAGCACACACGTAACTATTTACATACAAGACTGAGAAGTAAAGTGTGTCCTGCCTATGGCTTTTGTACAGAGAGAGACATTTTTAGAAGATATTTTCCACAGATGTTTCAAAAAAAATCTCAAAGGTCTTGGAAAATATTTTGCATAGCATTTAAAACAAAGTGAGGATTTTCAGGATCACTGCCCATAAGAGCCTACGGTATTTTTAAATTATACAAACCATAGGGAAGTATCAAGCTTATCACAACTAAACACTCTTCCGTTTGGAAGACTTCAGCAGAAATGGTAAAAATCAAAGGGAAGAAGAGCACATTGAAAAAAAAAAAAAGTGCATGCTTAAATGAAACAAAGCCTTAGCAGCGTTTCAGCTCTTCCCTCCTAACTGACTGCCTGGCCAGAGCGGCTACAGAGACAGCATGCCTTCCGGCCTCTCCACGGAGCACAGGAATGTGCCTTGCTGAAGCTTCTTTTCACGAGGGCCTACAGCAGCTTAGTTTTTCATGCACTGCTTGATTACTTGACTGCCAGCATTATCTGGGCCATAACATTTGCAGATAATGCGTTCACTGAGCTGATAACAGCAACATCTATTAAAAACACGCAAACATCTACTCTCACGGCCACATGCAGCATCCAAGCAGGCTGGCAGAGCAAAGCAGCACCTGCCCTGCATGAATAACATCCTGAAGTGGCTACACATCTGCCCTTGGACTTTTAGTTTCAGGAAGGAGCATCTAGCAAGCCAACCATTCTGCTAGTGCACTGGTTCATGAAAACAAGAGATGCCTGATGCCAGGTGTCCCAAGTGTTAAGAGCTGGGCTCAGACTGCTGTTGAAAACTCCCACTGTTACGCATACACATTTTGCAAAGGTTTCTTCAACCAGTTGCACGATTACACAGTGGTTTGCCACTGTGAAGTAACTAAATTCACCGAAGAGGCTTTATTTTGTCCTTTGTCTGACTTAACTTGCTTGTCATTGCTGCTTCTTTAATATTGAGACTTAACACATGGCTTAAGCCAAGAGGTTGTGTGACCAGCATTCCAGTTAATCAACTTGTGACCTATTTATGGGAGCACACCTCACACTGCAAACTATGCAAAATTAAAACCGACTTCAGAGAAGTCATGCCAGCCTAGATGTAGCCCAAACACCGCTTCCCAGTGAGGCTTTCCTGCCCCGAGCCGAGTTTCCAAAGCGAAGTGCTTGAGCCCTGCACCACAGGGCAGAACTGCCATACAGCACCAAGCAGCTCAAAACCTAGGCAAGAAAGCAGCGTGTAAGACAGCTAAGCTGTTACCAAAAAAGCTGGTCAAAGAAACTCTGTAAGACTCAGTTTTGGAGTTTTAGAAAGCAGGCATTCTTTATGGCAGCACTGGATGCATGGGGGATAGTCCCTCCTAGTGTGCATACCTTCACCTAACAGCAAGCAAAGCTTATATTGTTCTAATGTACACATATTTGTTACACTTCCTGGAATTGTTGTACATATTCATGTTATTTCCCAGAAATTACATAGTGTCCGCCTGTTTGGGCATGCGCTATTAAATGGGACAGTGGTCTTTTGGGGTCTTTGAAACCCACTGGTGGTCATTTTCTTGGTGTCCACTAATTGAACTCTCTCTTAAGGCATGTGCAGCGTGGGTCATCTCAGGTGGTTCATCTCTTCTTCCTAGTTAGCTGGTCCTGGCAGGATTTAATCACAAAGCTCAGCAGAACTTAAAGGCTTCTTATCTATTTGTGCATACTGTTAACAAAGCTCAAGGTTTTCTTACATACCAAAAGTTTCAAAGTCACTCAAGCAAGCATAAATTAAGCGCTACAAAAATACAACGGAATCTTTCAATGCCAGCCTTTATTTCAAGGCACGAACACCAAGAACTAAAACGCGGGAGAGCCACTGCCAGGCACTAGCAGAGCTGAAGTTAAGCTGAACTGAGGATGATTAGCTTCTGTCTCCATGCTTAAATGTTACTAAGTGATGACTCAGCTCAGCACTAGAAAAGAACATCACTGCAAAATGTCTGAACTGAAGACTGCCCAACTGCTCTTCTCCTGATGATTTCGGAAAAATCAAGACGATTGTTTAGTCTGACCTGAGCCTCGCAGTCTATCACGTCACTCAGCTCCCCAGTAGTATAGCTATTTTCCACTAGCATAGACCATCTGGATTTGACAGCAGTATGAGGTGGACTGTCTGTCCATCTGCTTACTTACATCTATCATTAAAAACCAGAATAAAAAAACCCAACCTTCTAATTTGTCTGCTATAGCTCCCAGGCACTGTTTCTTTGTAAGGCTTTCTTCGCTAGCTTAGAGAGTCTTTTAATTACCTGGTCTTTTCTCCCCACTCATCAAAGGAATCCAAACTGTTTACCCTCAGTCTCATTTGAAGGCTTTAAGACTTTTCCTCCCAGCACCTAAGCTGACAGGGTTTTCTTCCTGCATGCCCTCAAATGTCCCCAGTCCCTCCTACAAAATCATGGCATCATCATCAGCCCAACTGCAAACAGCCCAGCAAGTCACCTTGCTCCTCTCCCCCGCACGCAGCCAAAGAGGAGGCCAGACTCTTCCCTGCAGCACCCCACGCTGCGGGAACAGCCTGCCCTCCCCGCATACCTTGCACAGGCAACTAGCCAGCCGGTTGTACTTAAAAGGTGTATTTATTTGCACTGGGGCCATGCCACCTGGGTGACATCACCTTCAATGGTACTCTCCGCTCCACCAGTCCTTCCATCACACTGTGTGCTTTTGGGGGCAATTTTAAATGTACTTTCAGGTCACTGATGAAAACAGGCCTGTCTCCTGAAGCTTCTTTGCATTGATCCATTCACTGAGAGCAACCTCTGCTGGGTGACAGGTTCAACTGTCCTCTCCTATCATTTCGTATCTCGTGGTTTTCTCATCTGCAGGTCATTCCAGCTCACACTGCAACCACTTCTCTGCCTTTCACAGCAGCGGAGCTACCAACAGAGCAAGTGGAAGATGAAAGGCAAGTCAGCAATGGCAAAGTCTGACAATTTGAGGCCATCACTTCATATAATGAGCAGATTTTGTGAAGGTTAGCTCTGATGTTTGAGACCAGGACTCTAGAGGTAGAATGGCACACACAGATGAAATGTGGTGCATCACCAGGGACAGAGAACCAAGTGCATGGCAGCAACTGCTTAAGTCCATGTACCATTTCAGTGAAGTGGTTAAAATGAAATTTCTGCATGCATTGACTTAAAACCATGTAGCTGGAACAGCTGCTTCACTTTTGAATGAACTGACAGCTCTGAGCTGTTCCAGAAAGATGTTGTGTCTTTAAAAGGTGGTTTCAGTATTGAGTCCAAGAGAATTTTAAGGCAGGGAGAAAAAAAAAAAAGGCATTAACACTTTGTACAAAGTGACAAAAGCCAATAAATTGGTACAAAACATAAACTATTTCTCACCACACCATACTTAAAAAAAAAAAAAAAAAAAGAATTCCACCTAGTCCAAGCATTGCTAAAGACTTTCCAGTTTAGATCAGTGTCACAACAGCCAACTTCACACACATTTCCAGATTGGCAGTTTCAAAATGGAGCCTGCTCACGTGTTCCCATTGCTTACTTTTTGATGAGCATTTTTAAATACAATAACTACTCAAGAAGTATGTTGAATAGTATTCCTGAACCACTGTTTTGCCAGTGACTGTAATATAAGCAGCCAAGGAAAAAAACACATGAGATGGGTCTCTTCAGAAAACTTTAAGAACAGTTTCTGTTAAAACTCAGTGTGAGAGATGACAGGTTAACACATTTTGGATGAGTCCTACTGGACAGAAAGAAGTGCAAAACTTTCCATTTTCAGACTGTGAACATTTATATGTTTAAATACTTGAGCATAGTCACCTCTAATTGCTGGAAGTTCCAATCACTGAACTGCAAACATCAGTCCCAGCATAGTTATCACTAATTAAAATGATGTCAAGGTTTCTAGGTGTGTCAGGACTCCCTCCAAAACAAATATGGAGCCACCTTCCCCCCATATACTGTCATGGGCAAACGCCACAGTCCCCCACAGCTCTGACTGGCTCGGTCCCTCACCACCTTATGCTGATGGTGAAAAGTATCTCTTGGGTGACCTGAACAATGCAGTAGGTCAAATTCATTTGGCAGAATGGTCAATCACAGCCTAAAAATCTAGAAGGCCAGGCATTTAATGTGTCAAAACACATCAGAGACCACACAGTTGAGAAAGAAATGGAAGCGCCATTAACTCAGGTATCAGTAAGGGCCTTGGAAGCAACCTAAGGTCCAAGGATCTTCACACAGCTAAGTTGAGAACACCATCCAGCCTCAGCACGTGTTTGGGATGGCAGCAGTCAACAGCTCCAGATGAGACCTTCAGCTTATACTGTAGTCACAGCTCAGACTTTCATTCAGTTGCTCCCCTGAAACAAGTATGTCTTGCACCACCCACGAGTGTGAGTGCATCCATTGTAATGGAAGTCTCAGTAACAGAAAAGACATCATGGAATACCTACACTTACAAAAATTAAAATAAGAGCAGCAGTAGGATTTATGTCCTTCCACAGGAAAATAGCCCTTTGCCCTTAAAAGCAAAGGCCCTGCTCTTACACTGCCTTCACTCCACAGCTGTAGAGCCATAGCTATTTAAGCTGTTTCTTTAAACCCACAATGCAATCAACTTGTGGGATGGAGAGAAAAAGACTAAAAAAAAAAAAAATTAGGCAGCAATGGGAAATTAAGCAGGAACAAGAAAGACTATCTTCTGCCTGGAATGAGAAATAATATCTTCTGCCTCTTAGGCAGTGCCAGGAATGGATTCCAACCTAGCGATGCAAATGTCAAATGATAAAACATTTACAGGACCTCACTGTCTTTTGGTTGCTTTTTCCGCGCTTTCTAATCACTTTTGAATCCAGCAGCAAAATTTATCCATTTATTTGAGGCAGGCAGATGGGGGCCTCAAAGATACTACATTCTTACAATTTCCCTGAAAATAAGCAAAAGGTTTAGCAGAGAAAAATGATCTCTCAACCCTGAGCAAGGAAAAGGCTGCAACACTAGTTCAGTATTTATTTGAAAGGGAATTGACATAAAATACTGACCTCAATGGACAAAGCTGCAGAAAACCACGCTTTGCCAATTCAGTTGTTCAGGCAACCATTTGTTGAAAGTAAAGCCTCCATGTTTCTGCAAACAGGGAAAATAGTCCGCAGTCTCTTTTTCCTAACTATATTTAAGTGGAGTGCATTATAATACTCCACATCAGACCTCAGCTAGTTTCATTTTCAATCATGATTAACAGCGGTGGCAGGGGTGTGGAAAGGCAGCTGTGAGAGGGGGTAAGACCCACAGCTAAATGTCTCTTCTTTTAACCGACCGTCTCAGGTTAAACACGATAAACCAAACCCCTCTCACCCAGGAAGACCGTTTGCAGGAGAGACGTGTTTTGGGGCGCAGCACGTGGAGCGGTGCCAGGAACGCTGCCGGCACCATCCCATCGCGCTGCAGGGCATCACCCCACATGCACGCCCCAGCAGTGCCCCAGCATCCTCGGAGGACACAAACCTGGATGAGGATGACCCTTTGCACCACATCATGAAAAGAGCAAACCACGAGAACAGGGCTGCAAGCCCCCTTCCCAGCCTGCAGATACAAACAGGCAGCCCCAGAGCGCGTGGGGGGCTTCCCTCCCCTGCCCCAAAAGCCATGAGGCCCCGGAAGTCATAAGACTGGCCAAGGCCAATCTTACAAATAAAGCTGGGGTTTTTTTTGTTTTGTTTTGTTTTTTTTTAACCTCCTCAGAATTAGAGGTCCAGGTATAAAATGAAAATCTGATACTCTACTTTGCGGCACATCTTACTGCATTTACTACATGATACGACTTATAAGTGCAGAACAGTATTAAAGAAAGCACTCAAGAGTTAACAGACCTACAAAAATAGCTTTATAAGCTTTAATAACTACCAGTTCTAATTGAAAAATCCATCTTCTTGAACAACCCAGCTACAACATACTGCACCTCAAAAATTTATGTTAACTATCTAAATTACACTCATTAAACTCTGGAAAAAACATATTCATTGTAATAAAGATTTTCCGCAACAGCTGCTTTTCTTAACCATGATCTCAACTTTATTCTCTTGAGAATAACTACTGAAGAAAAGCCAAATGTAAAATCCTGTTTCCTGTCAATTTAAGCAGATGTTTTTATGTAATCAAAAGCATTGTGGAGGCCCAAGCCAAACTGTATTCTCACAGCATTCTCAAAATAGATCTACCAATGAAACACTAGCAAAAAAAGAAACATTCAGCAAGCTTATTACAGCTCGGAAACCTAAAAATCGCAATTCTCTTCAAAACGAGGTTGTACATTGCCCGATAAAAACCAACAGCAGAAATTGAACTTTATCAATAGCCAAGTTTCTTGAAAGCAAGTTCCCAGGGTCTACTCAGCAAGGATATAAGTCACACGGTAATGTTAATTAAGATTATTTTAAATAATTTTTAATTGGAAAATCAGCACAACCATAGTACACTGCAGTTTGGCAGCTTGCTGCTGTATTCTTTAACAACAGGAATCTGGGCTGTGAAACCTGAATGCATTTATGCTGACAGCCACCATCAATTAGATGTTTAGCACGGTTTGACCCAAAACTAAAAGTACGGATCACTCATCATCTACTTCACAACAGGAAAATTTGCTGGTATTACGAATAGAGAAAAAAATGGATAATCAAGTGATGTTAACTCACAACTGAACTTTGATATCAGCTTCAGACATCCACGCATGATAACTGCACTTTCACAGCTCAGAAGGACAATACCAAAGTTCTCAGTCAGTACTAGGAAAGCAGATCCACAGAATCAGAGAGGCAGATATAAGATATAGGCAGGGCAAAAATACTTCATGCAAAAAAATCCCACCCTGTGGGATACCAAACCCATTAACTAGTATATTTTAGGGAAAAAGGAGGGACCCAGTATGAGTGTTGTTTTTCAGAACTTGTATAAAGTTCCATCTTTCCTCAAGCACATCATCTCTGTTTCTGAAGACAGGGCTAACTTAATCTTTGGGGAAACATTTAAGCAGAGGCCAAATTCCTTCTCAATTTTCCAGCTTGATTAACATTACCCATAAGATGCCTGAGGAAGTTCCATTGAGAAAGAAGAACGTCTATTCCTTTTGTTTTTCTTGTATATTAATCATGTTAAACAAATATCCCCTCATCAAGGTTGGAATAAGTCAAGCCATGAAGGCAAAGATCATTTTTTCTTTTTAAAAAGTTACACTGCATGCTAATGAAACATGGTTTATGCCATATATCATCTTCGCCTATAAAAAGGTTTTCCACACTATGGTCGCTGGTCTAACTCCAGCAACATGCCATATTTAGCACAGATAAGTCTTACATCAAAAATAGTGCTTGAGCCAGCAGAATACATCTCCCCAGGGTATTGCATAATTTTGGCACTATGACTGCATCCACTTTAGGGCTTTTGCTTCAGCTCCAGCATCACTACAGAGTTCAGTTTATTTACAGACACCAAAGTGATACATCAGTGTCATTAAAACACATTACTATCAGATATTACTACACAGGGTAGGAACAGTGGCTTTAAGAATGTCTCAAAGTTCGGTCACCCTAAAGCCGTGGCATTCACCACACGAGTCTCACAATGGTTTCATCCTCCTGGTATCAAGTTACCTCTCCAGGAGCTAGACCAAAAAAAGCAATAAAAATGCCACGAACCACTGTAGTAACAGCACCTACTAACAGCGCTTTGTTGAGCTGCTCGAAAACTTGTTTTGCACACTGCCAAAATGCACGCGAAGCAGCAGTCAGGGAGACCCCCTGCTTTAAGAGGAATATTAGCAAACGCAGTTGCTGCTGTCCCCCAGGACCACCCACGGCCGTTTGACAAGGTGCAGGGGAGCTTGCGGAGGATGGGCGCATGGAGCAATCCTCACGCTCAGCAATCCTCCCACCCCAATGAAGGTTCAAAGAACCGTTGTCAGAAGACAAAATCTAGCCCGGGATTTCAGCCTTCAGGAAAGACCTGAGATTTTTTCCAGGTGGTTCACACAAAAACAAGAGAATAATCAGATTCCGAGGGTGGGCAGAGTGTCCAGTAAAGAAATACTGACAGAATTAGGACTGTAATGTGTTCAAATATGTAAAACACCAACGATAAGTTCAGTGGCTAGTCTGCCGCAGACAGGACAAGTAGTAATGGGTTTCTATTGCAGAAGAGGAGATTTGGGAAAACGAAGCACAAAATAAAGTGCCTGGGGGAGCTGCGGTCTAACACCAAGCTAGAGAGACAACTGGTAGGAACAGGAGTCCTTCCCTTGAGTGCAACCAGTTAGGAGATCTGGACAGGGCCTCACAATCACCCTTCCCCTCCAACTCCACGGTCCTTCCTTCATCCATCAGAATGGATTCAATCAAGAAAACGGGTGCATGGTGGTAAGATGCGGAGGGCTGACCGCTCACCCCATGGATGCTGAAGGGCGCAGGTCCTGCACTTGTTCTCATCTCTCCCTTCCTCCGCCAGCACCTGCCTTTGCTGAACCTTTCCACAAGCCAAATTTAGAGGAGTTCGTGAAGGAGTCTGAGGAGTGCCAGGCAGCCAGCGGCTAAGAGAGAAGTTAAGACTGTCCCGCTTCTTACACCGGGGGGTCTCACCTCCCCACCACCAGGCACCAGCGGCAAGGGCTGACCGCCTCTCGCGGCTCCAAGGGTTCCACGGGCAGCGGCTCCTTGCAGCGCAGGTCCTCAGGGAGGCTCCTCTCAGCGCCTGCGCCTTCATCCGCGCCCCACGGCCCCACCACAGCTCCCGGCGCGGACCCCCGCCAGCAGAGCCGCCCTCCGCTGCCTGCGCGCACCTCAGCGAGACAGGCAGCGACCCGCCGCCTCTCCTCCCGAAACACGAGGGGAATCCGTCCAGGGAACTCCGCAAAAACACCAGCGCGCACGCTTCCAGAGCCAAGCTTCGCAGACGGGCTGCGCTCGGCTGCCCCTCCGCAAGCGCTGCTCGTGTTTTAACCTGCTGATCGCCCTGGGGAGGACGGCTCCCCGGAGGCTGACCGTGGAGAGCGCGAAGCTGCGGCCGAGGGGCGGCGGAGGGATGCGGCCCGCGGCCCTGCCCCGTCCCGGGCTCCCCGTCCCCCGCCGTGGGCTGTCACCGGCCCG
>JAVJGG010000074.1:57689075-57723557 GCA_035590195.1 Aviceda cuculoides
GCTGCCGCTGCTCGCTGCGGCGGGCCTCGCCAGCCGGCCTGCCCCGCCGGCGGCTGTGCCTTCCCCGAGCGAGGGGACACCCTCCGGACCGGCAGCCCCACGTCCGCCCTCCCAGCCTGGCCCCAGGGGAGCTGTGCCTCGGCCGAAGGCGCCAGCGCATTTGTCTCGCACGGCAGGCAGCGCAGCCTGTTCGAACTTTCTTGCCTCGCTCGCCCGAGCCAAGAGGAGCGGCCGTTCCGCCTACAGCTCTGCCGTCCCGGTTGAATCCGTGCGGCACTGGCCCCCGCAGGCTGTCCTGCCCTCGGGGATGCTGCCAGGATCACTCGCCTGCTCATAAACCTCTAAAACACCTGCTTTTTAGTAGCTGCGAGTTCAGCGAACTGACTGGAGAAGACAAACAAAACATAGGGATCTTAAAAGACCTGACATTAAATGTCAGTTTAACACTGCAATGCACCAACCTTGGGTTCAAGCTGCTTTGCCATATCCCACGGGCCTCACACCGCCCGCGCCTTCACGCAGGAGTCGTGTTTGTTCGAAGGACAGCTGCAGGGCTGTGCTTTTCCTAGTAGGAGCCGAGGTATTTCCCGGTGTATCCGAAATACTTCTCCAGCATCAGTTGCTAGGAATCGAGTGCAGTACCAGGCAGTCGCTGAGCGTTTCTCAGCTTCCTATAACGGGATCTTTGCTACTGCAGGCAAAGGCACCGATAGCAGCAACGAGGGTCTCCCTGAAAAGACTCCCTTGCCTTCTCTGCTTTGTTGCCTCTGTATGTGAGTGTGCTGTAATATTTAAGATCACTGTTTGGAACTTTATTTCTAGTCTCAAAATGCCCTAGCTTTAGGAATTCAGTGCGACTAAAAGCTTTTGAACTGCATACAGGTACGTACATGTAGGTAATGCAGCTGCACCCACCAAAAAGGAAATCAGTGTGGCTTGCAGGGTGTATTGTGTAAAAGCCCTTCGTCTTCCCTCGTGTGCAAACAAACAAAGTTGATGCTTTAGGAAGTGGATCATATGATGAATCGGCATTACATAATTTGGTGTTATACTGGGGACCGAAGAGACCAGAGTTGCCATAAGAGTACAGTTTATAAAAAACAGACATGCTTTATTTTTAATGGTGGTCTAACATCTGCATATACGCAGTTACAGATGGGGTATTTACCACTGTTTTAGGATTAATGCTGTCAAGCAGACAGTTATTTAGCTGCAAAGGACACCAGCTTGAGGGCATCCCACAGGACCCCACCACAGTTCAGGCACTGATGTGGCTGATGCTCCTACTGTGTATAAGCAGCAAAAGCCTCAACCTCAGGTGAGGACTCCTGAAGTCAGGACTAGGGGTAGAAGTCTCAGCACACCTTCTCTGATTTACAGCTCCTCTCCCCAGAGGCAGGGCTGAAGAGAAAGAATCAAGAATTGAACAACAGACAGGAAAGCAGCGCAGCCCGTGAAGAGGCAATGGAAAACCACTGGTGTTTTTAAAGACACAAGTCAGGTGCTTGAAGCATGTGGTTAAGACACAGGAACATGAGCATCACAGCATAGTTAAGAACTCAGCAAAACTGCGTTCATCTTCTATTTCTGTTCCAGACTTCTTATACAATCACGAGAAGCTGACTGGTCAGGCTTTGCTTAATTTCCACATCTGCAAAATCAACTCAAAACATGAAGGAGAATCTGAGGTTTAATTTAAAAATGAAACTGTCTTGCAAAGAGAGACTGCTGAAGGTGACATAAGGGTATGGTGGAAGAGTACACCATCAGCACGTCCGCAATAGCAACAAGCATTCAAAGCCTTCACCGGGTGAGGAACACCGTTAATTCACTGCTCCATGCAGGTCTGTTAATGCCTGCACCATTACCACCGACACAAATCCAGCCTCTGCACTGAAGAAAACAGCAGAGTTCTGTAATGGACTTTCCAATCAGTTAGAGCACCCCAAAGCCCTGGGCTTTTCAAGTGAAAAATTCATCACCAGAAATGCTTGAACTTTCCTGCTGTGTTGCTGGCAAGCATTAAGCAGGCTAATAGCAAAGCAATGAGCAGATGTTACTACATGAATAGAACTGTCACTCTGAAACTATCCATGCATTTAGAATAAGGTTTACCCGTCAAATACATATTCTGAAAAGGCTGTTTTGTTCCCCTAATCTGATTTACTGGCCAGAAATCTTCAACCAGTATCATGCCTCGAACTGTTCCTTTTGGCAGGGTAAAGAGTGCCTCTTTGAAGAGATGCTAATTCTGACTTAGGTTTTCAACTGACGGGGAATCCATAGCATTACTAGAGAAAGGCCAGATGCTTTGGCCTTGCTTTGTGTAAAGAATTTTATGAACGTAGATTTACAGAGATGTAATGAGTCAGGCAGAACGGGGGCAAGAACTGGCCCTGTGGTAGGTAAGACAGCAAAAGAATACCCAGGAATGGAGTTAAAACTCTGTGCTCGGTTCAGGTGCTGGGGAGCAAGGAATTAAGTAAAGCAGTTGGTTAGAAGTTGTTAACCACGTGGCACTCCCCAGAAAAAATCCTGTTAAGAAGCTAGTTGCGCCCTGGGAGCAAGCCACCTTCCTCAGTCAGTGTGTATGCAAGCAGAGCAGAGTAGCAGAACCTGAAGCCCCAGAAGCAGGTCACTTTGATCCACTTACCTTCAGGCAGCCTATAAAACTCTGCCTGCAAGGTATCCAGCCCTGTTTCATACACACCAGTGACCTGTGGCACATCAGTTTTGCTCGAGTCACCAGGAAAGGCATTACCCTGGGATCCCAACAGCAGTTTCACTTGCAGATGTTGCACCTCCACTTGCATTCACTTTACTCATTCCCAACTCATTTCTACATGGATTATGTAACAGAAGCAGAGGTTTTCACTGTCCCCCTTCACTGTGAGAAGAATGCAGTATTACTGCCTCTATAGAGAACTCAAAAAAACCCGTTAGTGGTGAAGCAGAAAGCTTTGTGGCATAGTACAGGGAAATCATAACTTATCAGGAATGCGCAAGGACTCTCTGCTTCCTCAGTACTTGTATAGTATGAACCAACTCAATGTATTTTAGAGTAAGACTATCGGGAATTGTGTCGTTTTGTTCACACTTTCTGAAATGAAGCTGCAACTTGGAATGATGCTTTCATTGTTTTGTAATTTCAAGATTTTTCAGTAATTAAAGGATTTTGGTTTGTGCCAACTGGCAAAGAGAAAAGCACAAAAAGTCTGCATCCAATGAGAAGAAATCTAACACTTGGCTGTTTATCAGGTGAAATGAAATACAGAAAATCTTTCCAAATGTAAATGCAATCAAAAGGAAACAAACCCAGATTGTTACACATCATGGCGGCCACTTACATAAAATTAGTTCGTTTTTATAGTGTAAATTTAGACTTTATATTCTTGTTAAAATACAAAAGATGTGACATTGCTTTTTAGGTAAATGTGTATTTTGCTTGAGCCTAGCAATTAGATACCAGTCAAAACTGTGGTTATGGGAAGGAGGGGAAATGTCTGTGCATATGCATGCACATGTTCTGGAAACCACCACTCAGATCCAAACTGAACCTCTTACACAGTTAATGACCTAACTGCTGTGATGTTCGCTGGGATAATTTCCTGTGGAAAAGGTATTCCAGTAAAGGGGAGCACCATGCAAAGGTGTGATCAGACAGTAACATTTATTTACCACCTAGGAGTTTTACTTGTGTGTGACTGCAAGACCATTCCCATCTCACAGTCTAGGTGGCTGCAGGCCATAATAAACTCATTACTTCCCCAGTTTTTTTACCAAGTATGCACCAGCACCTGGATTATAGACCACTTCTCCCCAGATCCTCTTAGGTAGTCAAGGGCTTCTAGAACCTTTGGATATCTACCAAAAGCCAGTGTATCTAGGAATCATGCCAGGACCAGCTGCCACAGCACAGTATAGCCCAGCTGTAGACCTGACAAAACGCAAGCGGGAATAGCCCACTTAGACACAAAGGTGCACCATTAGCAGTTGAAGCATCTCAGAGATGTTTTAAGCTTGGCTCGGTGCAGGAAGCTCAAGGGCAGGGTATGGCCCATGCCAATATTTGCCAAGAGCACCAGGTCACCCGTTACTCCTTTAGCTTGGAGTTCTTGGCTGCTACACCTTACTTATTTGACTCTCCAGTTGCCACTCTGCTTGAAAATAAGTAAGTACATCACCATAATGGCTGCAAAGAGTCCAATGACAGAAAAAAATTAACTCATGTTGTCTTTTGATGTTTGAGCTTTTGGGATATATGCTTTCTAGCTGTTGTCAGCCTCTCTAGGGGCAGGAACTACATCTCCCAGTAGCAGCTTTCAGAAAAGCATCATTTGGCTTGGAATCTAGAAACAGACATATACTGTAGTATTTGTTACTGCTGTAATTGGATGACTACCTTCAAGATTGTGTGTGGAGGTGCAAGGAGACACACAGAGCAACTGTAATAGCAAAGAGAGGACTGAATGATCTGCCAGTGCAAGGCAGGAGCAACCTGCAAATATAAATCTCTGAGATGGGCCTGATGACAGACACTGTCAGTGCATGTAGGGCCAGACACGCACATGTAACTGGCCCTTCCAGAATATCAGGTTGGTCATAATGCTAAGTGGTGGTATCTTCCACTCTATCTTTATTAGTGTTCCATAATTCACACTAATCTTTTCTAGCTGGTAATAGTAATTAAAAAAAAAACAGAAAAAGAAAAAAAAAATCCATGCACTTAGGTAGTCAAATTTGGTTAGATCCTAATCAAATGAAATGTTTCACTGGTTGGACTTGAAAGAAAGCATTTCATAGCATTTGAAGATTTTAGTATTAAAAAACCCACAAGGCTGGTAATTCCAGGCAAATTTGCTTAAAAACCCCACACTTTTATTTTGAGAATAATAGTTTAACAAACTGGTTCCTTAGTTGTTTTTTCATGCCAACGTTAATTCAAAGTGGATTGAGATCTGCATTGTCTATTAAGGAAATGCACCAACTAAACATTTCTGAGTAGGTTAATTTTTGTAACAAAAGTACAGAGAAGTAATATTACACAACTTTGTACTGAATTCTCCAGGTGCTACTTTTGCACGCTCTTTGTTGACCCTTTTTTAGCACAATACCATGTATTGCCAGTTATAAATGTCATTCTTTCTGACCTCTCAGCAACTGTATACAGTATAGCTCTTCATTCCTAAATCAGTATTTTATTATATGGTGTCTCAAGTTTCTTGATCACAGCTAATACCTTTACCTTACAAATAACTGATATAGACATTTAAGTCAAATGACACTAAGGAAACATTGTGCTAGGAGAAAAGGAGACAGCAGCATTTCCCAGCACACTTACACATTTCTGACACTCAGGTAACCAGCCAGCAGCAGGGAGCCTGGTGCTGGCTTGAGGCACTAAGGCTTACTGGAGTTAGTGAGTGACACATGAAATAAAGGAAGCCTGCATGCCCCCGAGTTACTAGGTAAGGTCAATATAAAGGGTCTTATTAAAGAAGTTCTACAAGAACATGAAGTTAAGCAGGCTCAGGCTGCATGCTGAGAGACAGCCCAGTTTGCCAGCTTGAAGGTCCTTGTAAGGATGGAGGAGTGATGATTATCAGAGAGACAAGGGTTAGGTTAAGATCACACAGTTGTTACCACATCCGACCATCTGCCTTATTTCTCTGTCAGACACTCCCTCTAGTGGCAGGAAAAACTGATTCGATTGTAAATCAGCACTTTAACTGCAATTAAGTCTGATAGATTAAAATCAGTTTTTACCATCATATATAAAGATAGAAACCATGGTAGCGCTGTTTTTCTGCACTGTTGACTTCCTCAGGCTTCTGATGTCAGAAAACCAGGGGAAGCTCCTGAACATATGGGTAAATTTCAAGTAGCAAGAAAAGGACAGTTTTACATTTGTCAACCCAGTAGTCGACTTCTTCAGAATCAGCAGATTGCAATACTTTGTTAATTATCTGTTAATTTTGTCAGTGAACTTCTTCCCTTAAAAAAACCAAACAAAACACAAAAAAACCCAGACAGACAGACACAGATTCATTCACAGATGGCAAATCCATGCAGGACAGCGTAAGTATTCTTTGAGGGTACCTGCCTACCAGCCTGGCCAAAACTGGAGGTTTCCCAAAACCAAAGCACATAGCTCATAACCTGTTGTCAAAAAGTCAGCTTAGTGTAACTGTCAGTGTCCCTGCTGCCCTAACGCTTTCTAATTAAGAGTGAAATTCCCCCTCTCCTCCTCCCTTCTCTGCATACCATTCTCTTCTTATCACAGTAATGAATGCTCTTAGCGTGAAGGTTTCTGGGCACAATTTGAGCTGACAGCACTAAAGGAAACAGTCACAACCCTGATGGCCTCTATGCTGACCACACAGCAAGCTTCTCAGAAAATCCTTGTGCAGAGCCTGCCTGCCTGTGGATTTAATTCTTTGGCAGGAAGAGACAGACCCCTCCCCACCCACACCCCTGTCCTTTTATTTGAAAGGGTTTCTAAAAGGAAATAAATAGACAGTTTCTGATTAAGTGCTCACAAACAGAATTAAAAAAAAACACCTAGAAGACCACAGAGATGCTATTGAACTAGCTTTGTGTCATCAAAACTGAGATTTTATTGCTGCTCTACCTGGGGAAGCTTGAAAGTGAGAAATCAGCATTATATGACGAACAAAGTTCGGCCAAGCAGAGCTCTCAAGCTAATAAGAACAGAGCTGCTTCTGGACCTTTCTTGGTAGTGGTGATGGGCTACAAGAGGAACAAATCTAATTCTCAGCAGGTCTTCGGTAAGGTTAGAATCAACAGAAGGTTCTCCTAGGCAGTGCTGTATTTTGGAGCCAAAGAGACTGCAGCCATGCATGTCTTTTCCCCAGCCTCTGACGCTACTGAATATCAGCAAGGTGTATGTCAGAACACAGCCTGCCAAAAGCATTCAAAGCACTCAGCAGAGCTCTCCAAGAAGTTTCTCTATCTCAGCCTGACAAACTACACCCAGACCTATCCCTGTTTTATCCTGTGATTTTATTACAGCTTGGTGGAGAGAATACCTTACCTCAGAGACAAAGTCGACATAGTTGAGTATGAAATGCAAGGGGGAACAGAGGTATTCAAATGAAAAGCAGGCCTAACTATAGCCTTTTTTTAACAATTCCTCCCTCCTCCGAGAGGCAAATGAGTATTAAAAGGTCAGAGATGAAACCTGCTCTGTAAATGAATCATTACATTGGAGCACATGGAGCATAAATGTTTGTGCACCAGAAGAAATGGCGGAGTAGGTGTTAACTGAGCAGTGTACATGCAGTAAGTCAAGAGAACAAGAACAGGCACAAAAGCCAAGAATGAACACAGGTAAAAGTAAAGGACTGGCGGTGCTGCCTGGAGTGCTGACAGCATCAAGGCCACACCATGAATAAGAGCATACCATAAATGCAAAGCAACAACTCTGTTACAACTCAATCTGGCTCTGAGCCTTCTTTGTCAAAACAAAAAGGCTGCAGGGATCACACAGCGTTGGCACCAATCGAGAACCAGGGGGACAAGATGAGGACGTGATAGCTAGCAGTCCTTGTTCTCCATGCCACCACAAGTAATCCTGGTATCTGTGAGAAAATGAAATCAGTTGTGTTTAAAACAGAGCGTGCCTTCCCCTTCTGTATTGTGTGCTCATACAATGAGTTTTGCTACATTTATTGTGTCAACAAAGTGGAAGGAAGAAAACAAAGTTTTAATTCAATTATATAAACAATTTCAGTACAATGCATAGAAGTTTACTCAAATTCCATTAAGTCTCAAGGTACGAGCCATCAAGTTTGCGAATAGAAGTACTAACCTTCCAGGAAGAAACAGCAGTAACTCATGATAAAAAGGTGGTAAGGGAAGGACTGTCTCAACCCAGCAGAGAAGGCATTTAAGTTACATTCCAGTTTGCACAAGTTTACAACTTGGACCTTTGCGCAAGCATGCACATTGCAGGCTCAAGACAAACCATCCTTGACTGTTGTGGTTCTGAACAGAAGCCAAGTAGATTGCAGCAGCTGTATATTCAATGAGTTGGTGTGATAAAAGATGGATTGTCAAAGCTGAAGCATGATTAGCACAATATAAAACTTACAAGGTAACCAAGGCACAAATTAAACAGTATTTAGATGAGTAATAGCATATGATTGCATATTAATTTACCCAGATTATATTTACAGAGTCTCAAATATTCCTTCTAGAGTTCTCACCTAAGTCACAGAAGTTAAATCAAACTATCCAAAAGCCTCAGATTAAGAAAAAAACATCATGATGATCCTTTTTCTAATCTTATCTTACTCTGTGATGTACATGCACTTTATCTATGCACACCACCACCATTAAGAGCAAGGCAATTATAGTCCCTGACACAGGTGGCCTCATTCATGAACTCAGATGAAAACAAGACTTACTGTATACCCTCATAGCACAGAACAGGCCCCAACCATACACACAGTGCACAGTATGCCAAATGAATTGCAGTGTCAGAGCTGGAAGGGAACAGCTCCTAAACTTACATTATATAGAAGCATTGCTATTTTTGAGCATCTGCTGTGGTAAACACATGACTCCAAGCATACAAGACAATAGCCTTGGTCACAAAATATCCTCTCTCTTCAACCCCACTATTAAAGAGCACAGTAACCATGCTCTCTACATTCGAACACTGACTGCCCATCTAACTCAGTACCTACTCCACAACTTTCGACAATAGAAGCTTAGAGGATTGCTACTTGGTCTACTAGAAAAAGGTTTCATTCAGGGAAGGGTATCATCTAGACACATGCAGTGCAGCATTTGACAAGAAGGGAATAGTGTTACTCTCAAAGCAGAGCTGACAGAATACTTAAAATTGTCACTGCCATGCAAACTCTATTTGTTATACCCAATAGTTAGGACAGTCACTGAAAAATGCACTATCTGTTTTAGGGGCTGAAGGTTTTCAGGCTTAGAAGTCCAGTCAGAATGCTGCCCTAGGTAAGTTAAATGCAAAAAAGTTTACAGTACTCCTAAGTCTGTTCCCTGTTCAGATTAACATATTTTTGTACATATGCCTGTGAGAAACAGGACTGCAGTTCTCTTAATCCCCCAGCCTGCATTGAGGAAGATGTTTGATTACACAGACAGTAAAAACCACTGTAACTAATGTTATTTGATAAACATTTTCTCTACACTGTCTATTAGATCGTAGTAGGAAATTTAAGTTTAATTTTCAATTGCCAATAACTAATACAGAACACAGTAGTGTATTGGGAGATTAGTAACTGTTCTGTCTTACAAGGCCAGCATACTTCACATTGGCTCAAGGTAGGAGTAAACTGAAATAACACAGGAGCAAGAAGATGGTTGCTCTTCCTCTACAAGCCTCAAAGTCTTCTATTAATACACTTGCTACATACACTAGAAAACAAAATGCTGAAAGCAGCTCACAGGTGGGAAAATGACAATGGCTCACCAGGTATCCCCGAGATCCACTGCACAGCAGGGGTGGGCATGCGGTTAAGCTGCATCAACAGCACCTACTGGCTTGTTTCTCTCCATTGCAGAAGCTTGGTTACCCAGCAGCCACTTTGCAACACAGCCATGCTGGAAATCAGGCAACAGAGCTTAGCCCAGTATCTGCATTATGAATTGTTCAACAGCCACAGGTTGACAAGAGGGCTGGTATAGTTTTCCCAGCTGGACCTCCCTCCATCTCTTATAGCAATCTTGAGGCTGTGAAGGAAACAGTATTTAAATGCTCTCAGATAATATCTCCTGGAAGACTGGACTCTGCAAAAACACCCCAACACTTCACATTCAATCTGTGCATCATATTGTTTTCAATACAGTAGAAAGTCTTAATGCATGACTGCTGAGAGAGCACATGCAAACTCATTTGTTAATACATTGGCATATTAACTGGAACGAAAAAGCATCCTGTCCTTCCCTCATATTGAAACATTTTTTCCAACATTTATTACAGGGCTGGCAGACGATCATATGTACATCTAAGCTTCAGGTGAGAAGGGTGTTATCTGTGTTTTCCTCCTTAGGGTGTACATCTGTGCAGGACAGCACGTGATTCAGCATAAAGATTCTGCAAAATTAGTCTGTGTAAAGCTGTAGCCAGCAAGCAGTTTTGACAGTTACTACCTCAAAGCATGAATCAAAGTAACAAGACAGCAAACCAGAGAAAGGAATCTTCTTGTTTTGCTCAAAAATGCTTTTATTCAAAGGAGTAGGGTTAATGAAACCTCTGTTTCAGCAAGGAAATATTAAATTCACATTTTACATATGACAATATTACAAAATAACCATCCAGTGACTATTTCAGCGTTTTTTCAAAGGTTGGGACTCAGGCCATTTTCACTTTTTCATCCACCATCCACAGCAATCAAAAAATCAATTTTTTTGGTAATCCTGAAAAGTGTAAATCACATTGTTACCAAAGTACAGGGGTCCAGCCCCCTCCTCAAGGTTTTAGTATTAATTTGATACTGTTCTTGAGATACATCTACTCTGAGCTGCTTAATGCTGTTTGCTGCAGCAGCAATACATAATGACTTTTCCCAATGAATCTATGGAAGAATGCTAGAATCAAAGCTCAATTGAATCAGTACAAGTACTCCAAATGAGTCCCAAATTCTGTAATTAAGTGTTAATTGCATTTGGGATACATGTAAGTAGTTCTCTTTATTTGTATAAAAAGCTAGCCAGTTAATTCTACTTTTAAACCTAAGACAGACAAACTATTCTAAGGTTTAATCCTGCCCCATCACACACACACTTGTAACGATTTTTCTAACATGCTGTCACTAGCCAGTAATAAGCCGTCTCCAGGACGTAATAGCCCTTTCAGTCTCTGCCTCATTCTTTAACCATGTATTTGTTTAGTATCAGCTGTAGAGATGATGGGGGCAGCAGTACTTTTCTGATTCTATTCCAGATCTTGTCCTCTCATTTCTTCATACGCTACTTATTTATAATGTAGGTAGAACAAACCATAGCTGCCTTCTGGTATGGATATGAAGCTTACTATGAAAGGATCAAACCGTTTTTGCCTGCCCTATAGGCAGAACTCTCCTCTAAAATACACTGACATTGAATCATACCTATGAACTTTAAATGAATGCCCAAAGAATACAAATTATTAACCTTAGATATGAATAGAATGATTTTTTTTTCCCAAACCAGTGTAGAATAGTTCTGAAATTAGATCGATTTCTTATATTGCATTAACCCAGGAAAAAGTTTAGTGCTGTATCTTTTATACTGTTTTGCAAACATATGGCTCCATAGAAATGCAGATTAATAAAACTAGAAATTGGTGTCTTGGGGAAGGAGTGCTGCTTTTGACTGTTTGCCAGAGTAAAGATGAACAATGATGTCATAATAGCATCAGTGTCTCCACATACTTCACTCATCAGAAATAAGTAGTAGCAACAGCTAGAAATGATGCATGCTCAATACTTTTCACAGGCAGTCATCCATCTAGCGATGTTTTTCCCCTGACAATAAAAAGGTTGTTTTTTTTGTGAAGTACAGCTGCTGCACATTTAAGTTTGGTGAACATGCCCCACATGCTACAGGAGTTTGTTCTCATGGAAAAGCAGCACTTACGGAGACAGCATAAATTCTTTCTCCCAGCAGCCAGCCCCTGTTGCCAACATTTTATAAGACGGGTACACATCAGTAATCACTCAGTCCGTTCTCCTAAGTTCAGACTGCTACCTCAACAGGGCTAAGGGAAAGAGAGTGTACTGTGCAAGATGCAAGCACAGGCCAGCCTAAGAATTTCAGGGGATGCAAGTTATTTTAATTTGAAATTACTTTTGCACATTAAAAACATGCTATACTTCAAATTCTATTTAGACAAAGACTGTAGGATTTTTCTTCCAAACCGACATTCAGATTTTAACTTTAGATAACGCCATGTAAGCATGTAAAATGAAATCCAGGGTAGCAGATTTGCTAGCTTTAACATCGGCTCTGTTTAATGTTTGCTGGCACTGGAGGATCTACCTTTGAGACCCTCTGGTTCTGTCAGCCCAGCTAAGACAGTAACAGAACATAATGGAAAATCCACATCAGAAAATCCATTATGTTTCCATTTCCACTTAGTAGAAATGATACTGCTTTTTATACGGATACTCAAATGTCTTTAAAAGTAATGCTGACTTCCTAAATGCCTTAGTTATAGCCAATCTCAAAACTCCAGGCATTTAACACACAAGTCTGATTTCCTGTTGCTGAAGATGAGACTTTCAGAAAGATGTTAAAGCAATTACTGTTCAAGCTTAATACAGCTCTGGAAACTCTGTTCATTGTCAAATGCAAGACTTCAAATGATTAAGTCACTGAACTCAAGGAAGCATTTCTTCCTCTTTCCTGTCGTCTAGTTAAAAGGCATATTTTAGGGTATGTACTCCAAAATGCTAATCACATAGTCCTTGCAAAAGGAGCTAAAAAGCTTAAATTAATTACTTAAGCTATGGTAACTTGACAAGCTCCCATGTGTTAGTTGACCCATAGTACTGGGGTCAGCAAAGAGCATGCAAATAGTCAACTGATTAAATTTTTCTTTGAGATTAGAATCTTAAGCTAGTGAACTAATGCATCGTACTTTTAATTTGACGCAGACTAAGAAACAAGAAGTCAAAGTGCCCAAAAAGTAAGTTAAACTCTAATAATGTAGCTACCTCTGCGAATTCAAGAGGAAATGCACTTTCATAGAAGCATCTCCATTCCAAAAAGATACCACTCTCCTATCAAAACAGTCTCATACTGGCAATAACAAGCTGATGCTAACCTGACAGCTGCTATCTAGCACATTCAAGCTGTTAAGAAGACCAACTCCAAGTTTAAGAACCAACATTTGCCTCTCTACTATAAGGTCTGGGTCATTTAGTGTCAGATACAGAGTCCTCAAGCTTTTCTTGCCTTGCAGATACAAAGTACATGCTACTGTTTGGGGAAGAGTGGAGGCTCCATATAGAAGTAAAAGTTAGGGAATAGGCTTGCCTTTTAAAAGGGTCATAGAAATGTGCTTAATGTTAAGACTGCTCTGGGTAAGGAACAGTTAAATTGCTTGGTCTAAGAGACAGTGAGCAGAAATCTCCCTTCTGAACCTGATTTACATTCCCACTCTGACATTTGAAAGAATAACATGCTATGTTTCACTCTCCTCTCTCTCTCCCCCCCCACCCTTTTTTTGGTTTTAGTGATGTAAAGTTAAGTGATTTCCACCACAGTAAGACGTCTCAGAAAAAAAATAAAGGGCATCTTAATAACCTATAATTTACTGGGTAGTACCACACTCCATTACAGAAATTAATGGAATTAAATATTGCTTCTAACAAATAGATTCCTAAGCATCACAGAAGAGCCTTTTTATACCAATTCTGTTAGAACACAGAACTAAGTCATTCTCACCCTAAAGCATTTATCCTAAAACATAAATCATTAAAGGGCTTCAGCTGGTGCTGGTGCCCAGGGATGTAGTCCATTCAGAGTTTTTGTTCTGAAACATTGGAAGTATCACATTCTCTCCGAGCATGTAACTGCTATTTTAAAACAGGTGAAACATTAAGAGGTTACCTTGATCTATTCCTTCTATTCTTCTCTTTTTTAAATGTAAAAGTGTATTTTGTTGCTCCTTTACAGCTTCTGCAGGACAGTTGGGTCTTGGCAGCTGATTTCCTGGAGTGGGTCCTGGTCGGTTACTGAAATACTTCTGTTTCAATGCCTTAATGATAATGGAAGAAAAATAACCAAGTAATTAGTATAAAGTGTCAGAACACCATCTATGAAGAAGTTATAATGAAATAAAGCACGTGCAATGGGGACTTCAAAACTAATTGGACACTTTCATATTAGAAGGTGGCCTTGGGGCAAATAAAGATTTTGTGTTCTCAATGACTACCCACAGCACTTTGATTTGTAAGCCAAGAGATAACTACGTACTGTTATTTTTAACTAGTACTCAGACATTCTAACAAAACTCTAGACTACATTGAAGGTGGTCTTATACAAACAGGAAGTTTCTAGCTCTGAAGAACTTAAAATCTGAACAGACAGATGAGACAAGAGGATAAAGAAGAAAGTAAGAATAAAGAAAGATTAAAAAAATGTATCTTGATCAAATCTAGGACCTGGACACCAGCTGTTTTGTTAGCTTTTAAGACAGGTCTTTCCCAAATTTTCTATAACTGTGCTGTTTCTACACTGTAAACTGTGAGAAAAATGGAGTTTGAATTAGAGCAGAACACAGACACAAGTGTGCAGAGTTAATTTCATGTAGTGGAATTACATATCCTATTTTAAATTTTAGGAACTCCACAGCTTCCGCAAACTGTGGTTAAGGAAAAGAGGCTAAGCTGTCTCTTAAGTAATCATCACTCTTGCTAATATCAGTTACATGGTATCCAATGCCAGCTATAAAACAAGACAATACAGTAAGTGCAAATTCTTTCCTGTCTTAAACTGTGGCACTGTCAATAAAAATGATAACTAGAAAAATCCTATATATTCAATATTCAAGTCACCATCCTACAATATGACCTATAAAATGACTTCATACTTAAGAATTAGTACAGACATGTCCCAGGCATAGCAAAACTAATTATTTGGAAACATATATTGAAAGCTCTTAAAGATGGTGACCAAAAACACTGATGTGCTCTGAAAAAGCCTTCTAGTGAAAAAATATGTAACACAAACTAATCCCTGGATAGGGATCTGCCTTGTGTAACAAGCAATGAGGGAGTCCTGGCCTTAAGGGGACAGCTCTGTTTCTTGCATGCTTCCCCGACAGTGTGAGGTCACAGAAAAACAGTTTTGAAATTGCCAGCTGTTGTATCTTCCTCATAGCAAAAATCAATATTCTGAACTAGAACATTCTGCAATATTTTCATTCAAAGTCCTTCATTTCTCCTCATTAAGGAGTAGTAAAGCTGACACCAGTTTCACCCAAGTATAATGGAAAAGGATATTCAGATCAGAATGCTGGTTTAAATTACCACAGAACTTTTTTAACAAAGAATGAAAAAAGTTTAAATGAAATTGAAGAAGAGACTGTATCAAGTTAAGGGTGAAAACCTTTCAAACCCAGGGAATAAGAAATGCTAAGACTTAAGTTTCAAGCTTTAGGTGACAATTTTGAATGTCATATAATGACTGTCTGAAGGCCATGACTCATACACCCTTTAGTTGTCTGCCTTTGCTCCACATTGGGAATGGAGACGATCAGTCAGCATTATTCATGCCTTTCAAAGTTCTCTCTATAAAACACTGGAAATTTGTTTCTAGTATTTCATAAACAGAGCTATATATATTTCATTTCAAATCTGGCTTACTGGCTTCAAAGCACATTTGTCTGATATTAAACAGTAGGTTAATGAACATTAGGACATAATGCAAGTGTACTATACCTGAGTAGCCGTAACCCTAGTGCAAGGATTAAATGTGAATAAGCCTTGCAGAAGGTTGAGTAAATCATCACCAGCTGCACTGAAGATATGTTGAAGTGGCATTCCAGGGAAAGTCTTAAATGCAACATAATCTGGAAGACTTGTCATCCCCTACAAAGACCAAAAATGGAATCTATGTTTTTCAAGTTAGAAAGACTTGAACTTCTCACAGAAAGGGAACTTCACATGGCTGTCTTTTGGCAGAAGCAAACTATCTTTCAAAATATCTTGCTAATATGTGGTCACTGAAATAAAATAAATGTAGTCATAGTAGGTCATAAAGACTTCTTTTTTTTTAAACTGTTATAGTTGTTTCACACTTTCCCTTTCAAAGTGACCTCCCTTCCCTTGCTTTAGTGGTGACCAGTCTAAAAGGAAAAACTGCTAACAAAGAAAGGAAGTACAAAAGAACTCTAGAGTGGGTGTAGACTTTTACAAAAGTAAAACTTTTTTCTTCTGTGAACTGACATGGTGTAAGAGACAAGATTCACAAAAGACCTAGTCTCCATTTTCTCCCAGTTAATAATACAGTCCTTCTCCTCAGTTAGCTGATCATCATGAGCATTTTGAGCTACTTTTGAAAGGCACAACTGAAACTTTTTCTCTGGGGAGCAGGGGGAAGGAAGGAAAATATGCCAAGCAGTTAAACAGATGAATTGCCTACTTTTTCCTGCTGTAGGTATGAAAACAATCCCATTGTATTCAAACTATAATAAAAATGATCTTGTAACAGACAATTATCCAAACATAGTATTTTAACACTGTTTTAAGTATATTAAACCTCTAGTAATCACACTTCATTAAGTACATCCAAGCAAAATAAAGTATTAACACTGAAGTGAAAAATGTGCTCAATCAGTTATAATCTTGACAGTAAAGGTTTCAATTCTTGAAATGCATGGTTTTGCAAATTAATTTGGGAATGCATCATCTCCATCATGCTAGCAAGTCTCCTATTCTGCCTTCTCCCCATCCATATCTTAACTCTTCCTCTCCAAAGAAAGTAGAAATGTCATTGCAAAGACCTTCATACATTTCATTTAGAATTCCAGAGCAGTAACAGAATTGTGTGGGGCTAGTAGTGCCTTATATGATATTTCTCCATCTGGCTATAGCTCCATTTGGTGATCATGTATCATAGCATTCAAGCACCATTCACACAAAGGAAAAGCAGCACGGAGAGGGAGCAGAGGTGGGATATGACAACCGGTTAACAAGTCCGGAGAGCGCTTCCACAACTCAACCACAAAAGAGGATGGTCTGATCAGGCAATTCTGGACCACCCATGCCCATCGGCAGGTCCAGTCTGCCCGTCCAAAGAAGCCATGCCCCACTTCCTGTCAGCCTGCCTGATAACCACAGTTATGTAGGTCATTGTGCACCCTGACATTAAGTTTAGCCCAGTATTACAGAATTACTGGATTTACTGTCATCTTGACCCAGATAACGATACTACTGATTTGTATCTGTTACTGCACCATTATTCTCAGATAAACTGTTTATCCCTAAAGCTATTGGTCTGTTACCATAACCTGAACACGTAACTTGGCTGGGCCATCTCTAGTGTCAGAAGTGGGACATAGTACACAACATCATTACCTGCCCCAACCTTGTACTGAGTGCCCTAATTGGTTGTTTTGCCACGCCCACAGACACCAGATTCTCTGACGGAGGGAAGCATCTGTTCCCTTTCCCATGGCTACTTTAATTACAGAAATTCAGAAAGACAAAAACATGACGGGGAGGTTACTCTGTCTATTCCTCTTTGCCCACTGTCTTGGAAATACTGAACACCACTGACTGCAGCCAAAGTTTCAGTTGTCTCCCTACAAAAAGAATGGACTCAAGCCCAGCAGGATACTCGGCCTGCGTCTGAAGACATAACTCTCGCCACTGCTTGTGTTAAATATTAGAGCACCTCGATGTCCCCCTGGTGGCAGCACCTGCCCGAGAAAAACTTGACCCGCAGCTGGAAGCTACAGAAAAGGAAGTTTCTGCAACAAAAATATATAAAGCTTTATATATTGACCAAGATGACATGGAAGGAAATGTTTGGTTTGATTTGGATTCAAACGATGATACATCAAATTATTGAAGCCCAACGAGACTTATAAATCCCATCAACTACTGAAAACGAGTATGATGCTAATGGAAGCATCACAAGTATCTCCACGTGCCCTTTTACAAACAGACACCTAGCCAAACCAAGCAAGTGCTATCACAGTCTGTTATTGTGGATTACTTAGCCTGGCTTGCAAATATGAGGAGGGGATACTATTCAAATTTCAGAATCAGAAGCTCAGACCCTCACTTTAGGGTCTGGAACGTGACCTTAATTCCACCAGAAAATACAGACACTGTCTTTTGGGCATCAGTAGCTTATGTTCAAAGAGAAGTGCACTGACATCATAGAATGATTTGGGTTGGAAGGGACCTTAAACATCACCTAGTTCCAACCCCCCTGCCATAGGCAGGGACACCTTCCACTAGACCAGGTTTCTCTGGATGGATCCTAGACCAGGATGTTCAGAGATGACTGAGGACCGTGGCCAATCTCACAGATTTAGAACTGAGCATAGCTAAGTTGGTTATCAACCATGCTTCAGACATAGGCCCTGTGGCAAAGACCTGCCATCGTCCCACTGAGATGCAGTGGTGCCTACTATTCAAAAAGGGTCCACTCATAGGACATTTAATATCAATAGGCACTGGCCTTACAGGTGCAGCACACAGCCCCACACAGTGCCTGCCATTACAAAAGGTAGCTTCTGCTGTGCCTGTTCTGTTATCTTCCCATCTCCCTAAAGATGTAGCTACAATTACCACCAAATCCTGTTGCACCCCCGTAAGTTAAAAAAAAAAAAAAACCTCCCTAAGCCTCTGTGAAAGGGCCCTGACCCAAAGACCTCAAGAAAGCCCGTTTGGTCCAGGGCATTCCCAAAATAGCAATACACACAGTCCCACGATCAGTGTTGCTGGCTCTTGCCAACACCCCACATTGTGCCACACATTCTCCCATTGGAGGTAAAGCCCAAGTGCCCCTCCTGCCATTCCAAGAGCTGGAGCCTGGAAACCTCAGCCTCTGTTACCCAAACTTACTAGAGGTCCAATTAGCACCACAGAGGCTGGTCAGAAGCCACCAGTCTCTCTGACATGCTATAGAGGGTGTGGCTTATATGGACTTCCAATCTAGTGCTAGATGTCACCATCAACGATAAATTGTGTTTGCATTGCCTCATTGATACAGGTGCTCAAACTTCTGTCATCAATAGATCACATACTGGAGGGGACCACTTCCCTCATACTGCAGTAGTCTGTGAGCTCACAGGACCACTCACAGCTCTTCCTGTAGTCAGTCAAGCATGACTTCCCCAATAGATGTACGGCCCAAGGATCTGCAGTTTTGGGATATTCTAACATCTTAGATATTAACTGACTCAGAAGCCAAACCTTCCACGATGCTTAAGGCAAGGTACGGTATCTTGGTACTTCTGAAGCAAGCCACCTGCTAGTTCCAGTAGGTACCTCCCCTACCTCCAATGACCCATGTTGTTAATTTACAGCAGCACCCTGAAAAACCAGAAGCCCAAAACCTCATCACCTGGCTCTCTTCTTACAGGGCTGGAAGAACAGGAAGTAGTCATTGTGAGAGACTGAATGAGTTAATGTCTCAAACATTGTGGTGGGGCAACAACAAACCCTGCATAACAAAGAAGCCAAGTTCTGCCTAGCACAGAGGGCGGAGGGAGGGCATGCGGGAGGATGATACATACGCTGAGCAGGGCAGCTCATCATATATGGCCAGAGGTCATACAAAGTTTGTGTGAGGAAGGGGCTCACAGCTGCCCGAGGGACCCTTCACAACCGCCCCCCTGCAATGGCACCTGCATGAAAGATCGAGAGTTATGTAAGTCCCTACAGGCGGCGTGCAGGAGACCAAGAGGGGCATGACTGACATGAGAAAAGGCGGGAACTGGGCTATAAAATACTCCAACACAAGGAGCCCTGCACACACACCCACTGGAACTGGACCCCTGGGCTGACTGGACCAACGCTGAACCCAGAACCGCTGAAATATTTCTCTTTTCTCTCCGTCTCTCTCTCTTTTTTCCCATAATCTCCACACCTCATCCATTTAGACAGAAACTACTGACCAAGTCCGGGACTAGGAATGGATCCAGCCGCCCCTGGGCTCCTCTCTGAGGAGGAGTCTGGAAGGCAAGGGGGTCTGCTCTGAACCTCCTGACCCAACGGGAGGGATCTCCTTATTGCCTGAACTGATAAATATGGTCACCATGGGTTACTGAGGTAGTTCCATGCCAATTCCTGTTGGGAGAAACCCCGCCACCTGCTGTTATGCCTCCCAAGTGCAGGCTGCTTCTGCCATGAATAAAATGTTTAACTGATCATTTGGTGTCATCTCACCCTAATTTAGCCCGAGGGAATTCTGAATTCACCACGACCCATCCCTGGTCTGTCCAGCCCAGGTTGTGACAGTCACTCACATCCACACCCCATTTAGCAGCTCCATCTGACCAGTGGGCAAACCCAACAAATAGGTCCCGGCATCTGACTGCTGACTACTGTAGTATACATTCTGCCTCCTCTCCGCTTCATGCAACAGTCCTAATAGCTGCTGAAGTACTCAACACCATTTGACTGCTTCTTACCTATGGATGGCAGTTTTGGACATTAAAGATACGTTCTTCCAGTGCCCTGTCCACTTAAATGATCAAGGTCACTTTACTTTTACATGGAATAGCATTCAGTACACCTTTACTAATTTACCTCAATATTATCACCACAGTCATACCCTTACTCACAGTCTCTTAGCCTTACCTGAAACTTCTTCCACTCCTGATCCCTTTTGCCACCAGTATACCAATGACATCCTCATAGGCAGACCTACCCATGAATCTGTTGCACAGGATATAACCCTCTTAGTTTCAGCTCTGAAAGAACACTGGGATCTTTCTATTCCTCCCTGCAAAGGCCACGCTCCTGCCCAGAATGTACAAGTCTCCTTGTATGCTGGTACCAAAAGTATTCTGAAATTATCTTGCAATCTGTTTTACTTTTACCTACTCCCTCTCCAAACACAACGTCCAGAGATTTTAAGCACTTTATAAATTACAGCACACCCATGTCCCTGGTTTTAGTCAGCTAGTCCATCCTCTGTATTTCTTGCTGCAAAAACATTTCACCTGGGACTGGAACACAAGTCATCAACAGGCCTTAACCCTTCTCCTAAAAAGTATTCAACAGTATCAACACTTAGGACCCCTCACCCTTACCAGCAGATTTGAACTCAGGGTCCAGTAGAGCGGAAATGGTGCCTGGTGGGGACTGTTCCAGGAGAGACATTCCAAGCACTCTACCCCCAAACCAAACCATTTTGGTAGCAAGGGGTGGCAATGTGCACAAGCCTCATATAGTGAATGGGAGCATGCTTCACTTGCTACCTTTTCTGACATTGACAAACTCCTTGGGGATCATTCCCTTACACTTAGGGTTTTACATCCTATTCTTCATGACATCCTTCACAACATTGCTTTCCCTGAAGGATGAACTCAATCCATTGCCACTCAACACTGGGTTCTTGGTATACCTGTCATCACTGATGGACCCAACCTTTAGGCCCCCAACCATTGTATCCTCACCCACCTCATCTTTCCCATTCCTGTAGCCACCAACAATCACTCAGATTTGCCATTACCTAAGTCCCTCCTTTCACCACCCTGCAAAAAGGTGCCTGGTTTGCTGATGGCTCAGCAATCTGTTGCAGTAATGCCTGGTTTGGGTGTGACATCACTGTCCGTACCACTGATGGCCAAATCGCCATGGTACTGCCTATATGGCCAAAACTCCTGGCCCTTTGCTGCTCTGCCCATACTGTCTGACCCCTGACCTGTTCTAGGTGCACCTGCTGGCTTTCCCTCTTGGAAATTGTGCTCCTTCTGCACTCTTACTGCAGAAATTAGGGGCCACTTTCTTTAGGAAGATATGTGCACACTTCAGCTGTGGGTTGTGTTGATCCCATTCTGCTCACCATGTGGTTGAGGCTGGGTGGAATGACTGAGCAGACGCCACTGCTGCAACCAGAGGGGTGGAAGTGATAGTAGACACCGACACCCATGATAATCTGACAGCAGCCCAATAATAGCAGATGAAACTGAGGAAACCTTAGCCCAAACCTGTAACTTGGAATGTGGGACCACCATGATAGCTCACCAGTTGCATGAGCACTGGAGTTAGCCACTGCTAAAGCTTTAGCCCAGGCTGCAGCACACTGTGGAACACATCTTCAAATGTAATGAACAGAATGTATTCAAATTGTATTGACAAATGGGAAAACCTGGCTTAAGGAACATTGCTACTTTAACACTGGTAGGAGGAAAACCCCACAGCTCTCCAGTATGGAATCCTTCTTTGAGATTACATTATACCTCCATAAGCCAAGAGCAGAACACCACAGTTAACTGTGGGATTGTAAATAATTCAAATGGGAGATATCTCTATCATTTAAGGGACCAACACGTCAGTGGATCAACAATCAGCATCTTGTATGCCTACGTTAACCCTTCTGTAGCATGACCCTTATATTTTCTCACTGTTGATACTGTATACCTGCAGGCTAATGCTCTGATAGCTTTCTCAAGGGTAATATTATTCCCACATCTCCAAGTCCCTCTACTACTTCCCTTCCCAAACCTACCATATCATCCATACCCTTATCTATATGAATTTATCTCTAATTGAATGGATTTTACAACATGAAGACTTGCATCAACTATTGAAACAGGCAAAGAAGCAGGCACAACAAACCTTAATAACCACGGTACCAGAGATCAAACAAATCCTGTAAAGTGTTTAAAAAAAAAAAAAGTCAAACATAGTTGGCATGAATTCATTTTAGGACAGCCTCCCACCATTAGGGGGATATGGAACATCCTGCTTCTTTACCTAGTTGTTATCCTTATATTCAGTGGCTTCTTACTTGTTTTAGTTGTCACATTAAAGATTTGTACTTGCCTTTTGGCCCGCACTGTTCTGATGGTTTCTTGGCACACCACGTTATTGACTGTCTTGTCTCAATTTAACCCATCATCACCCCATGACTAGACTCCTCTCCACACCTGACACTCCCAGTGAGGTGGGTAGTGTCAACATTGGTCTTGGCCTTATGCTGCCACAGCAAAACAAGCACCCTTTCCCCCACACAGTCGCATGGGCTGCGTGGGCTGAAAACGTGGGCCAAAAACGTGGGCCTGTATTGCCTTATACAGTGCCTGCTCCATATGGTGACCACACATCTTACATGGCTATAGCTCCATTTGATGATTGTGCACTACTTAAGGTAGCATGTGAGCACCATTCACACAAAGGAATACTGGTACAGATGGAGAACAGGTGGGATGTGATAACTGGTTAGCAAGTCCAGAGACTGGTTCCACAACTCAACTACAAAAAAAGAAAGGTCTGATCAGGGAATTCAGGACTCCCCGTGCCTACTAGCTGGTCCAAGTCACTCATTGTAAGTTCTGCCCTGCTTCCTGTCAGTCTGCCTGATAACCATGGTTATGCAGGTCACTGTGTGCCCTGACACTAAGTTTGGCCTGTTACTACTGAATTTACTGTCATCTCAGAGATAACTGTTCTACTAATTTGTATTTGTTACAGTACTGTTACTCTGAGATAAATTGTTGAAGCTGTTGGTCTGGTGTTTCTTAATGTATCCCAGAACTATAACTTATCCAGGCCAGTTTAAGTCCCTACAAATTGTTCCTACTTCTGGAAGTGATTAAAGCCTTTCAGGTTAAAGCAGACTAATTAATCAAGCATCTCAAAAACATTAAAGCAACAACAATAATTTCACACCAATAGCCATGGGAAACTGTGGATACATGCAGAAAGGAAACCAAGAAATTTCACTACTGTTGCTTAATGCTAACAGCACTGCTATATTGACCAGAGATTAGCCAAGAGAAACAATAAATTTCAGCTGCTTATCCTCTGCTTTGTGCGATCAGGCAGATGCCTTCTGCAAATCTACTCAAGTATTCTGGTATACCCTTTAATTTAATTTCAAAAGCTAAAATAAAGAGTAACAAGTAAAACTGTTGTCAGTCTGTTAAACAAAAAAAGGACTCACAGGCCACTGTTCTTCTGTTGGAGTGCCCAGTGTTTCAAATATCCTTGTCAGCTGGTCAAGATCAGAATCTCCAGGCAAGAAAGGAACCTGGAAGAAGGCAACAGCATTTGATTTGATTTCTGAATTTCAATTCTAGAGAGGAGCTTTGAGCTATCCCTTATAATTGCAGGGCAAAACATCTTCGTATACCAGCTACCCACAAAGAAGTACACTGACTATTTGAGGCCTTCTAGTTATGTACAAATAGATTCCAAAGGTTTCTTGCCGCCTGGGCTTGGTATGACTGACTTGATAGCAGAGTGCTAAATATAAGATTAGACCACCACCACATTAATGTAAAATAACTAAACACAGGAAAGGAAAGATTTTACATCTCAGTTGCCAGTTGAAAGTTGGCAGCTCACATTGATCTTTCCATCATCTGCTCCCTGAAGTTAGGTTTTACGTATATTCAAAACATTTAAAGTGAATCATAACTGGGTTACACAAGCAGCAGTTAGACTGATGGAATTAGACAACAGCATGAGGGACAGTAGTGACCCACTAGGTTAGAAACTGCTTAATCAGTGTCACATCTCATTTAAATTAAGCAAAGGACAAAAAAGGGGATATTTGCCCAGTTTAACCTGTAGCTTGCGCACCAGGCACACAATGCAAGAAAAAAGAGACTTTGTGACCAAAGCAAAATTATTAAGAATTAGAGGCAGTGTTTAACCAAGTAGGACAGAAAGACTGTAATGAACATCCCTACTAGGCAGCGTACTAAATTTTGGTGTCATGAAAGTGCCTTGAACAAACTGCTTTTGTAAAGCTCCCAGAAGTTGCATTGTCCCTCAACCCAGTACACTCAGGAAGAAAATGGACAGATACATTCAAAATTAATCGCAGTGATATAACTGAACCATTATACATTTTCTGCTTTGTGAGAAACCAAAGAATCAACAGAATTGAGCAATTTCTTATTTCCTTTCTGACTTTCCTTGAGTTTATCCCACTTAGGAAGACTAACGCATATTTATGTACACATCACTAGTGCTGCTTAAACAGCCACTATACATCTCCATTTCTGAACTGCCAACCAAATTGTACCAGCACACCTGTTTGCGTGATAAACCAAAGCAAAAGGTTTCTTTCAGGGTGTTTTCAGACAGACCAGTTCCCCAATATGGTTCATGACATGGCCACACAGACACTTAAAGTATGGTGCAAAAACCAAGCAGAAGTCACTTACTCATGGAAGAAATTATACCGCAGGCTACTTCAGGCTTTGTGCTGTGTCTGTGACCCCACCCTCCACTCCCCACCTCACACTTTCATGTCCTCTACAAAGATCTGCATAATAAATGGTCTACTTCAGTAAAACATACTTAAGGACCATTACATCTGTGCATTGTACTCAGGAGTGGCATAGGATTACGTGATGTTAACCTTCAGCTTCAATCCAGTATTGTCAGCTAAGCTTAGAAAAACACAACTCTTCTGCTCATTACAAGTAAACCCACAGTTAAGGTACTGGTGATAATTATTTACAGTTATTGAGGAACAATGTATAAGGGACAGAGTATGCATGTATCTATGATGTCACAATTCCAGAAGGATAGCAAATGAAAACTGATAGAAGGCTGTGTGAATGGATCTCTTCCAGTCCTCTGAGTGTTATCTATTAAACTTTCCTCAAGGCAAGACTGTGACAGTTTGTTGCAATTTTTTTACCCAGCTGTTTTCCAATGATTGTGATGCTTACAGAATCTCAGTCTATCCCAAAATTTCACTTTCCTTACAGTTTGCAAGCTTTTTTCCCTTCCTTTCCTGAACAGCCTAACTGCCTTCACCTGCTGCTGTTAGGAGGAGAGAGGAAACCCTCATATGAAGTTGTAATGCACTGAAGAGCAAATAAGAAGTGCTTACATTTGAAGACTTACCCTGAGGAGCAATTCAGCTAAAATACAACCAACAGCCCACATATCAACACCAACACCATACATTCTAGCACCAAACAATAGTTCTGGGGCTCGGTACCATCTGAAAAGAAAACACATATTGGGAAAAATCACCTGGCTTTGCTCATGGCAAATGCTGTATCTTCTAGCAATGCAAGAACTACAAAGAGGATACTGTTCCTGCCTATGTATTTTTTCAGAGAAGTGCTATACTCTATCCTGCAGTGCTTTAAAAAAAGACTGAACAAAGCTGTGCATTCTTCACTGTGGGGTCACATATAACCACAAATTAACTACAGTTTCAACTGAGCTGATTAACAAGCAACAGAACTGCATATGTGCAAAGGAAAAAAGTATTTAAAAGGCAGATTTAGATGTTATAAGCAAAAATTTTCTTTAAACTTTATGTTGAAGAATTGTCAGGAAGACAGAATTCCTTCCAGCTTCCAAAAATCTCCATACCAACAGACCTAAGTATAAAGACTAGCTTCATGCAAAATTAACCTTGACAGCAGTTCAAGACAGCTACCTCCACTGCCTAAGGACAATCAAGTTTAATGCAATGATCTGACACATGCTGCATTTGAAACTACTGTAGCATTTCTGCCTTTTGAACCAAGGTGTTAAAACAAACCAGCTTTGCCTGAATAGCTTTAGCATTACAGCAGACAAAAAGAAGTACCTTGCGTACTTTGCAGTCCCGCTTTTTAAAGCATACCTTGAATAAGCATGCCATAAATAACATTAATAAATATTTCAATTGGTTCAAGCTTTTGTCTCATAGTAATGTGACTAGCTACAAAAAAAGATTCTAGGTCTCATGATTAACAGAAAGCAACAGCTGTCTGAAAGCCAGGCTTATAGGCAGTTACATATTATTTCCATGCATTTCAAGAGTATCATACCCCAATATCGTCCCCGTGGACGCATATTCTAGCAGTTCTTACAGAGACTTTGCTAAACAATGCTTTCTTGTGTTTTCTTTATGAGGCTTTTGCCACTACAGCCATATCACATCAGCTAGATGTCAAACTTCAAACATGTTGATTTGTTTGACATGACATATTTCAAAAGACACTGCAAAACAACCACACAATCACTATGTAAGAAACAAAATAGAACGGCTTACCTTGTTACTACCTGGTGTGTATAAACTCTATTTGGGCTTCCAAAAGATTTTGCCAAGCCAAAGTCAGCCAATTTTAAAACCCCATTTTCATCTAACAGCAAATTATTTGGTTTAAGATCCTGTCAGTACAGAAAGTAAAGAAGGAATTTTGTCAGTGTTGATAAAAACAGACGTATAATGAACCTCCTAGCAGGTGTGCTATAACAGTATTTTAAAGTGCAGGCTTTTGATTCTATTGTAAGTCTACATTGTGAGGAAAAAAAACTGAAAAAAACACCAGGAAATCAATCATTTCATCATACATGAAAATCATAGTGAAACACACCCATTTGAATATTATCATACTTAAGCTGCAGAGTTTAAAAAAACCTGCCTCTTGACAGGTTTTAGTTGTGCTGCAGGAACAGTTCTGTCTTAGCTGCATAGTTGCCCAAGGGATAATAAAAAGACCTTGCAAGTGTTTCAAGTAAGTGTAGAAATCATGGAAGTCATACAGTTTAATACAGTAACCGTGCTAGGCATTGACCTCTGGCCAGCAGCAAAGCACCAACACAGCCATTGCTCACCCTATTCTAATCCCCTCTTCTCGCCAGCATGACAGAAGAGAGAAGAGCAAAAGCAAGAAAACTCCAGGAGACTGCTCTAAAGGCAGTTTAACAGGCCAAGGAAAGCAGAAAAAAACCAAACAAGCAAGCAACGCACTGGAAATCATTCACCACCTCCCACAAGCAGACTGATGCCCAGCCAGTCTCCAGGCAACAGCCACCTTGGAAGTCAAAAAACCTCTTCTTCCTCTACCCCCATTTTTACTGCTGAGCATGGCGTTATATGGCACGCAGTTTCCCTCTGGCCAACCTGGGTCAGCTTTCCCAGCTGTTTCCCCTCCCCACTTTTTGCCCACCCCCAGCCTACTCACTGGGGCACCGGCAGAGTGGGAAAAAGAAAGCCTTGACGGTGCCCAAGCACTGTGCAACAACAGCCAAAACATCAGCATGCTATCAGAACTGGTTTAGGCACAAATTCAAAATATGGCACCATACAGGTTATTGTGAAAGAAGTTCAATTCATCCCAACCAGACCCAGTTCACAGTGCTACTCAAAGTCACATGTAAGTTGAGACACTTTACATAAATATCTAAATAAGCACTTCAGCAATTCTTAAGATTTATGGTACTGCTGTTGCCTCTCCGAAACAGCATGAATGCTTATGGACTAAGAAAGAACATCTGAACATCAAAACTACCTTTATAAAACTTTAGACTCAAAATTCTATCAAGTGTGACTTTTGTTATGGCATAAAGGCTTTCAATTCAGTACATCCTTACCCTGTGTAGAATCCAGTGTTGATGTAAATATTCTAATCCTTGAAGTGTCATCAGCATATAGGCCTTGATGTGAGATTGTGTCAACACAATACTAGTATCCTTTATAATAACCTGTAAAGTGTTACGAGTGATAGTAAAGATTAACTTACTTCCATTCTTTCAGCTCAAAAGTTATTTCATCCTTTAAGACAAAGTTCAAATTAACAGTCACACATTCGCTACTATTCTCACCCTTTTTCCAGAATAATAATACAGATCAGAAATTTAAATGGGGAGCCCAGATAGCCTACATGAAATTAGCATAACCAGCAAACACAAAAATGGGTGGGAAACATGAGTGTATTATTTTATCTCAGTTCCAGGCTGACACCCAAACTTACAAGACAAAGATGTACACGTAAAATGATAAATGTGTCAGTAAACCTGAAATTATGTTCCCACTTATTCCTTCCTTCTCTGTACAACCTAAGCATCCAATCTTCTTAAACGCAATAGTTTCCTCTTCTATTTCCAAGAAGATCAGGAGGTATGGCCACTTTACTATATTTTAACAAATCTACTTATGTTTTCTACATTCATTGATTTTTAACATTAAAATTCTAGGTAAACATCCTGTTTGAAAGCAATTTCTATACTACTCCTCCAAAATTGCTTGCTAATATTACTGTCCAGTTCAGTAATAGCCTTTCCTAAGCTTTAAGTTGTTTGAAACTTAAGAAATAGCTAAGACTACACAAAATTTCATGTATGCAGCACATGCCCAATCACAACAGGCTGCAGGCCCAAAGGGTGGCCTGAGTGATACCACAATACAACTAAATGCACTGCATACCACAGCATTATGTAGTACAAGAGTATTTAATTCCTCTTTGTACACTTGCATCTCTTCAGCTGTAAATGTTGCATAGTTACTAAGTAAACAGAATGAATCCTCTAGAAAGTCTACTTATTAAACTTCTATTAGCAAAAAACCTGATCTAACCTTTTCAGTCTTGTATTCATCTAGGTTTCAGCAAGCCTATCAATGTCGTCTTTTAATATTTTAAATGCTAGCCCCAGTTCTTAATAGCATATGTGAAATGAGCTAGCTAACAACTCCATTAATTTCAGTCCAGAGTAAGTATAATGTGTGCATATACAGATCTGACATGAATTGCCATCTAGGACAGTCTTCCAAAATTAAGAATCTTGCATCAAAATCTCATACAAGGACTTCTGCAAAGACAAACTGACTTAAGGTCATGGAGAATGAAACATCTGTAAGATGCTGATTTGCAAGTACCTAGCATTGTTACATTTAAAAGAATGGTTCAGATGCATGCGATTTTAGTACCAGCTCATCACTTGATATACTTTAGTATCACACTTACTTGAATATGTTTGATGATATTATGCTTAGCAATTGCACTCTGAGATGCTGATCTATGACTGAGGTTCTACACTGTGACTGGAGTCCCTGAAAACTAACATAGTAAACATAATCTGTTTCTTGAAGATCATGCTGACAAGTATTTAAAAGTATCAGCTGAGAACTCACAAAAATTGTCAAATTATTCAACCTACTTTAAAGATATGACCCTAACCAACTGACATAACGGAAGTCACCTTTCTAACATGGGCAAATGTAAGCCTGTTAAAGTAGTATTTTCAAAAACCATTTGAAGACACTGAAATAAAGTCTTTAAAAAGTCTTACCTCTAGATCCGTTTCCATAAAATCAAACACCAAACTAATGTTGGACTTGTGACCAAATGCATCTAGAAGCTGTAAAACAAAATACATTATGATGAACCATATTCTCATACTTCCAGTTTTCTAAAATTCTGCACCATTGTAGTCTGCATGTGGATTTTTAGCTTGCTGAACTGGTTTAAGTTTTTTGACTTGCAATATAAAAATTCTTACTCAGTTTCACTTTTTAACTCAGTCTCCAAAAAAAAAATCCTCATTAAGCACAGTAATAACATTTTACACAATTGTCCCTGCTTCCTGGAGTTGGGCAGGGGGAGGGGGAAGAAGGAATTAACTTTACCATGTCGGCTACAACATATATGTAACACACACCTTGTCCTCTCCCCAAACCTTGCTGTTGTACAAACTCCTACCCTTTCTTGAGACCAGACTAAACTCTCCCATGGATTTAGCTCTGTATCTGCCTCCTGTAAGCATGCAGTATTTAGAAATTCTAAGTGTTAGGGTTATTAACTTCCTTTCAAAGATATTCTTAGGCACCTATTTCATCTTTGCTGCAAGCTTTCTATGATAAATAAAACTCTTTGGAGAATATCCAAACAGCCCTTTCTTAAGATAAAACTGTATAATGACAAAATCGGTTTTTAATTTGAGGTAACACAAGTGTGATACTCAGTAAGAACCACAGATCATCTAGCCCGGTATTCTACCCTCATGGAAGGTATGCTCTCCAGTGTGGCTCATTTATTACAGTCTCAATACGATGACCATGTGAATTATCCAATTGCAAGATAGTAATTTGCATAGCTCATAACAGCAGTGACTATGCTCATGCTCTTCCTCTGCAGAAACCATGGTAACAGGAGATACCATGCAGGTGAGCCTACAGGCTTGGCCACTTTTTGTAATTCGCACCCCTTATTAATTCCAACATCCACAACAGTTTTATCAGGACTGCTCAGAGGGGTACAACCTTGTCTGTTGCCTTTAGTATCTGCTTATGGACCTGCTGATTGATTTGCCTAATTCCCTTTTGAACTGCTGATGCTACCTGCTTCTACAATGACCATGGCAACACATTTGAGAAACTCACTACACACTGTGTCAAGTAGTACAATTTCCACCACCCCCCTGCCCCCCAACACAAATATGTTTTAAACACACCTCTTATTATTTCTAGTACTGTGGGGTTTTGCAAGTATCAGTTCTGCATGCGCTTTACCTACCACCTCAGTTTTGTAGACCTTTCCATTCCCAGACTTTTCCTCACCAGTGAGGAATCCCAGACTTTTTCATAAAGATGTTCCATCCCCTTCCCATTTTAGTTGTCTTTCTCTGCATGTTCTCTAACTTTGACAGCTAAAGCAACCACTTTGAAAGTAAGTTCACAATTTCCACTCCAAAAAAGTTAAATAAATCTGTAAAATTCATATTTGGTCTAATATTTACAGCAAACCTTCAAATTATCACTATTAGCTAATCTTAAAATATCTTTAGCTCCAGCTGGATATCTGTAGCTGGAAGTCAACCTAAACACAACTGAAAAGATACAGGTTTCACTCCTTCCAATAGACATTTTTAGATATCAGCACTAAACCCTAATAAGTCACATGAATCCCTTATTACCATTAATTACAAAAGCCTGCTTTTGGCTGTCACCAGTTCCATTTGAAGCAAACAATCAGGTAAATTTGCACTAATTTGCAAGTCTGTCAGAGAGATGCAAAACAGGTAATCTAAATTTCCACAGTTGTCCCCACCAATAATATCCATACAGTCCCAGGCTAAAAAGTAAGAGGCTTTCAAAAGAAACTACTTTGCCTTTGTTATTGAAATAGGTGCTTTGCCATAACAATATTTTACTGCCCATTTGGGGGTGGAAAAAACAGCTCAAATAAAATTAAGTAGCATCTCCATGACCCAATTAATTCCAAATTTCAGCTTTAACCTGTACCAAAGGTATATGAGGACTGATTCTAGAAGTAGCATTCATTTTACTTACACCAATAATATTTGGATGGCTTAGCTCCTGTAACAATTTTATCTCCCTGAGGGCTGTTCTGTTGATTCCTACATTGAAAAAAAAGAAGGGGGGGAAAAAAAAAAAGAAAAAAAAAAAGATGAGACACAGAACAAAATTTAAAACTTTGGATTAAGCTCCAGAGAAACCTCTTGTTCTGTTACTGATGGACAATTTACTACTACAAACTACTTTCTCACCACTCAACAATTCACTAAATAACAAGGACATTGCCATAGATAAACTTTCTCCCACAGCAAATAAATTCTACACCACAGTAATTGGATTTATATTATGAAGCAACATGCCCCCTTTTTGGCAAAACCAGAAAGTTCTAGCAAAACCTAGGAAAAAAAAAAATCATCTTTTTCAGGGTATTAAAAGCTTTGGTTTTATTTTAAAGAAAAGTTACATCTTGCAAATATCAGTTCTTCCATGTGTGTCACTTCCAGAGGGAGGCACACTCACAAACCTCATGAATATATCTGTTCCTTTTTTGACACAGCAGTATTTAATAAGGCAAAGCATGTAAGTTTTTCTATATTCATGCTGTGGCACAAAAGGTACAGTGGCCAAAACTTGCTCACCCTTGCTTGAATTCTTTAACAGCCAGATTTTATAGAGGAAAAACTGCGGTGAGACAGTGCACTTCGGCAGTCATACTGACCACACTGCATCAAACCATGATTCCTGCAGGGTAACAACAACTCCTTCAAAAATGCTGGTACTTATGGCTTGCACAAAAACTTACTGGCAAGTAAATGATCCTGCAGTATGTTGTGCAGGAAGTTTCAGCTGTGCTGAGCTGAAAAACAGTGTCCTCCCAAAACCTGGGAGGATTCAACACATAAGACTCTACTGAAGTTTTAAGCAAAGCTACACTGATTACTTTACACTCCTGCTTTGCCTATTTTAATTACCTGCTTTGGAATTAAGTTGACAATGGCTGCTTTTGGGTGGGCAAAGCCTTAGATTAAACTGGTGTACTTTTTTTTAAAATCAGACAACACAGGGAAACCAGATATGATCATTCTTTGAATGAATAGCTAAAAATTGTATAGGCCAAAAGTAATGACTGTCCTTAAAGGACATTAGTTCTCTGAAGGCCAGGTAGATCACGACTCTGGCAGCTGGCTCAACTGTGAGAGTCTGAGATGAGCACTCAGTTTCTATTTAAAAATTCTTCCCTTAGACTTGAAATGGAGAGTTGGGAGCAAAGATTCTTCACTGGAAAGCTGGTAACCTGATGCAGGATCCCAGAACGATGGCAGCCTACATGCATACAAAATTCTACTGCACCACACAGGCTGTCAGAGAAAACCAAGATTATTGGGGGTTTACTTGCAATATCCATACCTAAAGACATGTGGCTGATCAGAGCACATGATCAAAAGACACTGCTCTATAGACCTGATTTCTCAGCATAAAACAAACTCACAAAGAGAAAAGGGTTTTAAGATCTTGTTTTCACCAACTTTTGTCTCAGCATAAATCACAAAAATAGAACAAAGGAAACATCTGAAAACAGAGATAAATACTCTCACTTGTCTTAAATATTTAGGGCACAGAGATGCATCAATACAAAAAGGCATTCTAAACTCAGTACCATAAAGATTATTATTCTATGCTATATTCAAGTTTGTATTCCACTTAAACTGAGAAGCTAAGCAGTTATATACACATATTTAGACATATACTATGACATGTGGATATCTCTGCTGCTTTTTTCTGTCTCTGAAGTTTGGGAAGCAATCCTCTACTAAGCCTTACACTGACAGTTGAGCTGATTTTTCTCAGCCAAGTTATGGTGTTACAAAATTAACGTGTTACAAAACAAAAGCAAACAAAGCACTGCTTCTGCAGCATGAATTTGTTTAAAAACTCACCATCTTTAGCTTCTGATCTATGTCCCAGTTTAATCTGAAAAGAAATGTTTCATATTTATATAAGATTAAGCCATCTGTGCCAACAGTAGGCAATACATACTTTAGTGTTACTCTTCTAAGACAGAATGAGTTTCAGTACCATGAAGCATTTTACCAGCTAGGGTTGGTTTTGGTTGGCTTTTTTTTTTCCCCTTAAAAAAATAATTGTCTCTACAGCATTAGTTTTTATAAAAGCTTAAAAATAATCATGATAGTGCTGAAAACAGCCATAATGCAAACTGTCAGCAGAAAATGCTTTGTAGCCACAAAGCTTTATTATACCATTAGTGAACTGTTCCTCAAGGAGAAATGAGGGCAAAGTAATTGACGGTCATCTTAGAATGATTCTAGTAAATACTCTATAAACTTGGGCTGGCTTAAAGTCCTTCTGTCTAAACCTACTCCCTTGAAATTCTGAAGTCCAGAATCCTGCCACTGATATTTTGAGATGTTAAAAGTTAAGTAAATATTCAATATAAACAAGAACGCTTTTCACAACAGCTGCTACTAGTAGCAACCATACAGAAGGAGCATTATAATACTAAAAGAGATTAGTGTATCAAATAAAATTACTTACTATTGATATGGTTCAACTTGCCTAGTAAAGTAGGCTCTTTAAGTAACGAAAGCACTGTAATGAGCATTCTTCATCCCTTACAAAGCACAGCTAATCACCTATTTTTAACACAAAAAGCTTCCTGCAATTTCTTCAGATACTAAGAAGTAAAACACTTCATGACAACACAAATACTTTAAACATTTGTATTCAAACAGGTAAGTTGCAGATCTAAGATCTCTTTGTCAAATTTTGTCAAAAAACTACCATCTAGTC
>JAVJGG010000074.1:57765500-57778761 GCA_035590195.1 Aviceda cuculoides
TACTCTATTTCATCACGACTATGGAAGAGAAAAAATCCCTTGAAATGAAGAAATCATTCTCTGAAGTGCAAAGCAAAAATTGGCTCACAGTGGAGCTCACTATTCATGAACAATGGAGACTTTCCAAGACACCTGCCCCAGCTGACTCCTTTTTTAAGCATTAAGCATAGTCCATAAATTCTATTTCAAAGTTTAAATTTACAATGGACTCCATTCATAAAACTGTCATGGTAGGTTTTCTAAGAGCATTTCACATTGATGTGCAGAATGCTTCCAAGCTGAGTAAAATCCGACTGGTTCATACATATCAAAGCTTTCTCCTCTATGGACAGATTGTCAACTTGCCATTGGACTCTCGGAGAGAAGGCAGGGTGAGAAGTGTTAGCTCAGAAGTACCAGACTACAATGGGACTTGTTCATAAAGAGCTGATCTATGCTCTTTGCTTCTGTTCAGATCCCATTTTAAGAACATGACCTAACTCCCATTGAATCCAACAGGCTTCCGTAGGAACTGGAACATGCCACATGTCTGGAAAGGAGTGCTGCTCTGGCATGAAGCAACACTACTTGTGAGTGGGAGTTAAGAGTGCATGGCAGAACGAAAGAAATTTCTGTCCTATTAAATTTCCTCTTTGCTATTGTACTGAAAAATATAACTTTTTTCATGCCTTGAAAAATGTTCATGTTGGACTAATTCCTAGCTGATAGAAATTGCCGCAATTGTGACTTCTGTAGGTCGTGGTGAATCCTGATTTATTTGTACTGTGATCCTTTATATAAAGTAGAACAGATGTATAATGTATAGATGGGGTAAAGATCATCACGTAATGGCAGCATTCCTGTTCTCCTTCTGCCCTGAATTTCTTGGGGTTTATTGTTTTTCTATGAATTTCCAGTCAATTTTCTGCAACTATTTTTATGCCCCTTTTGTCTTTTTTTGAGGGAGGTGAAAATTTTACAAAAAAATGGTTAGAAACAGAAGACACTAGACAATAATTGTAGAAACTGAAATTGATAAAAGATGTGCAAACATGTCCATTAACACCCAGATTTCTACTCATGCAATCACAGTGGAAATACAAGACTTGTATAATGTGGTTTACCAAAACAGCATAACTTAAGTTTGGAAATTCTAGTGTAGATCAAGATTGGTATTTTTCATCTTCTCTCTGCTCAAGTAAAAATAAAGTGCCTCCTTTGAATAGACTACCACATTGTTGGTCACAAACAATGAGCTGGGAAAAAGCTTGATTTAAACCAGTCTAAATATACTATGATAAAAACCAGTAGCTTTATAAATTTTGGGGGGTTTTCTTTTAGATACAAACTGTAAACTCTATCATTATAGTTTTATGAATATTTAATAAGTATGAGAAATTTTATAAACTATATACATGCTAAATTATTCCGAAAGAATGAGAACTTCACAGGAATACACTTCTGGGAATGAGCTGTAGGAGTCTGCAGGATACTGTTCCCTTGCCAGGCCAGTAGCATTTGAAAAATGACACTAGGGCCATCCATTTCCAATGGGACTGATTGTCCCATGATGAATTTTTTTTTTTACTGGTGGCTACTAAAATTCCCAATCCTTAAACACTTCTCGACTTTTTTGTAAAGCCTGTAACAAAATCTTCTTTATTTTGGCATGTAATAGACTCCTGTCTCCAATGTCAAATGAGGTTCTAAGAGGAAAACAAGCTAGACTGTGCTCATACTAGTATACTTAACACTCATATTTATTGTTTTTCCCCCCTTAGACAAGACTTTCTAGATTGTAATTTTTAAAAATTCTAGTTCTGACCAGAAAGCTTTAGTCCTGACCTCAGCTGAATAGTGATATTGTATTTGATCTTACGTATTAAGAAAAGCAGGAATGGTTTTCTATTCTATTCTATTCGATTCGATTTGATGAAAGAAAAATTTCATAATCTTTTTCCTAATACATCTTCTAAGCACTACTGCTGAATCCAAGGAGGAAAATTACCTTAATAGTAAAGAGAAGTATCTTGGTGATGGTCTGTCTATATGATAGACAAGGGAACTTGTGGAAAGATGCAAAATGACAGGAAGAAAAGTAGATGCAGGAAGAAGTTTTGATGAAGATGGGTTTTGTAACACATTAAGCAGTGTATGTGTGCGAAAAATACATCTTAAATCAGTGATGACATTTCTCACGGTCTTGAGAGAGTTTTCAGACATGAATCTCTGTGCAGTCAACAGGGAATCATTATTCTTAGATTCAGACTCAGAAGGCCTGAAATCTATCTGGCCCCATACTTAATATTTGATTTCATTTACACAACACCTTCAATTTCCTTCATTCCTTTTTAAAAGTGTCTTTTCCTGGTCTTAATCTTTTTACATTCCCTAAAGTTTATAGTGTCTATCACATAATAAGCATTTTGAAATAATGCTGCAACTTACGCTCTAGGGAGAAATATGTAAATTTTTTTCTGTGTTTAATGCATATGAGTAAGTGTGCTTGTATGTGTGCATGTGTTTTATTTACTGTGTTGAATTAAAATGACATTATCACAGCAGTTAGAGGAGGGAGAGACCTATTCTCTTCAAGCCCTCTTCCCTAAAAGGCAATATATTGCCTCCCAAAGGCAGGATAGGTTAGACAGAAAGTTATTACGTTCCATCTGAACAAAAACACTCTTACAGATTTTCTCATACAGAATGCCATTCCTGCTTTTCCTAAATATCTTTTTGGTTGAGTTTCAATACACAGCCATACATCATTTTAATGCATAAACTCTTTGCAGATGATTTTATGTGCATGGAGTATGTAAGAGATTTTGTTATATGAATTAGTGCATTAATGTGCCTGGAGCTACTTTAGTGTTTTGCTGGCAGACTACATTTAAATTCTACATATTTTTTCATTGATCACAATGGCTTTGCCTGTCAGGCATGGATTTTCCAGGGCCATTGACAGACTTTTTCATGTGCAATATGCACAGTTGCTTTTTTTAATAGCTTCATCATAACCATTACATGTCCATTTTTCTGTCTACAAAACCAGTCTAAATTTCTGGAGTCTTCTGGACTTTACAAGGCATGTAAGTGCACACTCAGTTTAAAGTAAAGGCTTTAGCTGTATTATTTCTATTTATCCTTAAACACAGGCTTCAACTGAATAATGAATGTTGAGTATAAGCTGTCTGCTGGTCCTAGAGTAGGGAGCTGAATTCTGCTCTCTTTCACCTTCTTAAATCTGAGAGGAAATATTCAGCTGAACCAGTTCTCCTGAATTGTTTGTTTTTAAATGATCTCTGGATTAGTCCCAAGAAAAATCATAATGAAAGGATAGGGATAACACAATTATATAAAAATGTAATTGTACATATTATTTTAAAATGTAAAATCCTATGGATGCAAAATGGGTGTACCTTACACATCTGGGAACTTACTTGCCAAGTAATGTATTGCCTGCTCATTCTGATAATAGTCTATAATACTGTGCTCCATATAAGTTTTCAACCAGGAATTCCAAAGTGCCAAACTGTAATTTACAATATGATGCTGCTCTTGCTTAATCTACTGTTTCACTCAGTCAAATGCAAAACTCTTCTCCCGAGACCAATATTCTACATAAAAACCAGACTCCCCTAAAAAAGCAAATGACAGAACTAGTTTCCATTCAGCACTGCAATAAAGTGAACAGATGTAAATTAATGGTAACTGGTCCAAAATGAAGCAATATTTCAAAATTATTATTTTTTTAACTTTTCATTCCACAAAAAAAATGTTTTCTAATTTGATTTTTTTTTCTCCTACTATTCAGGAAATGAATTTTGAAAAACGAGTGAGCATTCCACTTCGTTCTGAGTTCTGATCTTCATTCTTTACTGACAAAAGCAGATCTTATGCTGGAGTTTTCCCTCACTGGCCTTCCTCATCCATCAAAAATTGTAGAAAATGTGGAAGCAAATTATAACTCAAATATCACAGTCATTAATCACAGGCTATGTTTTAATTGGACACACATTTTGACACCCTAAGAAATAGATGGATTAACAAAATATCAGAACTATAATTGAAAGATACAGATTGAGAATGCTTCGGCCCAGTAATTCCAGGATTTCACACACTGATATGTCTTAACTTCATTAGCATTATTCTCAACTTTCCCTCCTGCAAATGGAATAGAAAGATTAAAGGAAAATGACTGTACGCTTAACAGAAACTTAAAGAGCTATGAGAAGAATGAAAAGTGAGAACATTTGAAATGTGTTCCTCTATGAGATTTCTTATTAAAGATTTCACTAAAGAGTTTTTAAAAATTGTTCTACTTAGAGTTATTAAGACGATTTTGGAGACCAAATTCAATCACTAAAATGTAAAGGGAGGATTTCAGCCCTCCTTTCTGTGTAAATCGGAATGTAACCTTAACTACTGATGCCTCCAAAATTTTTTAAGGTTGCCAAACCCCACAGCTGCATTCACACTGGGTCTTTGTCTTTTTCCTAAATTAATGGGATAACTGAAGAATAGTCTGATTCTCTTTGCTGGACAAGCTCAAGAACCTCATGAGGTTCAACAAGGCCAAGTACAGGGTCCTGCATCTGGGTTGGTGCAACCCCCACCATCAATACAGGCTGGGGGATGAAGGGATTAAGAGCAGCCCTGTGGAGAGGACTTGAGGATACTGGTGGATGAAAAGCTGGACATGAGCCGGCAAAGTGAGCTTGAAGCCCAGAAGGCCAACCGTATCCTGGGCTGTGCCAAAAGAAACATGGCCAGCAGGTCAAGGGAGGTGATTCCGCCCCTCTACTCTGCTCTGGTGAGACCCCCCCTGCAGTACTGCCTTCAGCCCTGGAGCCTACAGCACAGGTAAGACATGGACCTGTTGGAGTGGGTCCAGAGGAGGGCCACAAAAATGATCAGAGGGATGGAACACCTCTCCTGTGAGGAAAGGCTGAGTGAGTTGGGGTTGTTCAGCCTCGAGAAGAAAAGGCTGCAGGGATACCTTATTGCAGCCTTTCAGTACTTAAAAGGGGCTTATAAGAAAGATGGGGACAAACTTTTTAGCAGGGCCTGTTGTGACAGGACAAGGGGTAATGGTTTTAAACTAAAAGAAGGTAGATTCAGACTAGATATAAGGAAATTTTTATGATGAGGGTGGTGAAACACTGGAACAGGTTGCCCAGAGAGGTGGTAGATGCCCCATCCCTGGAAACATCCATGGTCAGGTTAGACAGGCCTCTGAGCCTGATCTAGCTGAAGATGTCCCTGCTCACTGCAGGGGGGTTTGACTAGATGACCTTTCAAGGTCCCTTCCAACCCAAACCATTCTATGACTCTGTGATTCTATGAATCTTCCTGTATATATGGAAAAGACTGCCAGCCAGGCTGACAACCATTTAATGCACAGACTTAGGCTACAGCCATTATGTCTAGAATTTCTAAAAAAACAGGAGAGCTTATCAAAAAAGCTTCTAACAGTCCTAAGTGGTCTGAGATGTGCAAATGGACAGGCAGCCTTTAACTGCAATTTAAAACCTATAGCTATGTTCTAAGTTATCAAAGTAAGCAATGCCATTCATTTGGCTGTAAATATCAGTATTTAGATGTAAAAGTAAAATCTTATCATATTCTTGAAAGGTAAGATTCCTATCAGGAAAAATGCAAGCATATTTAATTCAGTGCAGTCAACTTCACATTTTCTCTGTTCCAGTAATAACAGACACTCGTTCCTACACATAGCAAGAAAGGATACGATGTTCTGCTATTTTAGCCATGAGGTCATCATTATCAAAAAGTAGTAAGCAGATGACAGCTATGATGAAAAATGCAGCACCTCTTGTCTGTAAAAAAAAAAACCACAAAAGCACACCCCAAATATTTTATGTGCTGAAACAGATTAATCTAAAAAAACCCAGGAAACCAGTCCTCTCCCTCCCCTCCTCCTGATCAATCTAAGCATATTTCAGTTCAGTAAGAATAACACGAGGACAAGAAATATTTTTTCTTTTTTTTTTTTTTTAATTAAAAAAAAAGAAAGAAAAAAAATTGACGCAGACAACATAATTTTATATTTATTCTGGTTTTCAGATTTACCAGATAACTCAGGGCAAATCACCACTGTAACAAGCTAGAAGCCTGTATCTTACAAACTTCAGGTGTGATTGCTTCCTTCTTCATGGTGTTTCTGCCTGTCAGAGTGCACAGGTACTTTAGCCCGACGATTTAATATTTTGTAGCAGCAAGGAGCCATAAACAAGATCTAGCAGACAAACTGTAGAATTTTGTCTTAGGGGAGGCAAAGGCTACAGCACTGTGCAGAGGCTCTAAGAAAGCAGAGCTCTGCAGTGCTTTTGTAGGGAAGGTTCCCAGAGCTTTCACCACCCTGATTTAAGACACTGCACTTTCGGTATTCATCATCTTGGCAAGACACTAAGCTCTACAGCTAAAAAATACTATTACAATTCATCTTCTGAAGCCAAATACAGCCATCACATTCTCGTTTTGGAAAATCAGCTGACCTCTTTGCCACAGTTCACTTCATAAAGCTGAAATACTCATAGGACAGGGTTATCACTCCCTTGTTTCTGCTGTGTTAGATATGCAGCTTAACTGCCAAGCATGGCCCACTAAGACACAGATTGACAAAGAACCTCTCTGAAGCTCTACATCTACCCCTCGGGTGGTTGGCTGGAGAAAAAATTTGTCTTCTAGACGAAGAGCTTCATGCTGGATGCCCTAAGGATCTCAATTTGAGGGGGGTGGGCATAGAGAGTCAGAGCAGATGACTGTGCTATTCACTCTAAGGCCAGCTTAAAAGTGATTAAGGGACTCCAGCAGCAGTTATGATTCAGAGATTTCAAAACTCCCAGCCCGAGGCAGCACCAAAACCAGACTTTCTCTTACACAGCAAGTATTCTAGCCTCAGGCATATGACATCATAGGTATCTTCCTCCAACTCTACGTTTTTGAGAGAAAGTGGTGAAGACTCCTAGGTGCTGGCATGAGCTCATTCTGCTTAGGGCTGATTAGGCACAGTTAGAAAACACCTTGTGAAATGGTGTGTAATGGGACTCAGACAAAGGATGTCTCAAGTACAGATCTCTGATTCAGTGAAAGACTGGGCCCAAGTATTCAGCAAATACAGGCTCATGCAGACATTAAAGTACTTAGAGAACTTTTTGGCAGAAAAAACCAAAGTACGTGAAAAAGATACAGACATTGAAGAGGCTAGGCCGGGATCTGGAGACTGTATTGCTGGACTTCAGTGCCTAAAAGCCAGGACCACTACACACACATATGTCCTTTTGTCAGTCTGGACCCCAAATCCTGTTACAAAGAATGCTGAAGTGCAAAAATTATTCTCAAGGTTCTTTTCTGCCTTCAAACAGAAGAAATTCTCAGGTATCTGCCATGGATCTCCAACAGCCTCACCCACTGTTTCTCTCTTAGTGACACATTCATTATTTCAAGTAGTACACTTTATGATTTTACCGCTAATGAAACTAAAAAAAAGCACAGTTTCTATGAACATAGGTCCAAAACACTGTTTGTTCCAGGTAAAAAAGTACTTGAATTTATAGCATTCTGTATATTTTACATTTGGTAAAATAAACTTTTAAATACCTTTGCTGGTCCTCCACCTGAGCTTGTGAACAAGACACTAAGGAGTGATAGCACAACTACATCACTGTGCTCAAACAGCAACAATGTCCTATAAAAAAAGTGAAATAAACACTTATATCCACTTATAAGGAGTTTACCTCACAAGCTTAATATATACTATTTCAGCTAAAATTAAATGACACAGCAGTCAACTATTTATCTTGTGATTTCAACAGCAAGTTTAAACAATTCAAAAGGATAAATGCAAATCTATTTGCCTTCACCAGCAATAGATCTAGCTGCGGACAGCTAGACGTATCACAAAACAACTTCCTAAATCAAGGAACAGATTAAAATTATTCGTTGATACATGACTTTAAATTGTACTTTCTTCTAGTAACACAACAAGATACTAACTCACTCAAAATTGAATTATCATTCCCATTACAATACCTCCTCTAAACCAAAGTTTCTGGCCTCAGAAAAAAGAGGTCCTGGTGTAACGGTATAGTATATTATGCATATTAATGGTATAGTAGTTTATGCAACCTCAGAACATCTTAATTGCTGAAAATAAGAAATTCTAACTTGCACACTATCTCCTTCAGATAGCAAAGGCTGACTAACAAGCTATATTGACAGCTTTTCAGAGTGGAACATGAAAGTAATAATCCCTGTCAAGTTTACCAAATGCTTCTACCATTCTCCACACAGCAGTCCAAGCTGCTAGGGTCCATGTTACTGGTTCTGTTTGGGAAGACTGCCAGCACCCAGAAAGGCACTACAGTATTAAGAAATCCTATTATTCTCGTGTGTGCCTTCTCCTGTGTAGAGGATAAAACTTCAACTGCATAAAATGTATTATTTAAGGCTTTACCTTCTTCTTTCTAATGAAAGATGCTTTCTAATTGCGTTGGTTTTGGCTGGGATAGTATTAATTTTCTTCATAGTAGCTGGTATGGGGCTACGTTTTGAATTTGTGCTGAAAACAGTGTTGATAATACAAAGATCTTTCAGTTACTGCTGAGCAGTGCTTACACAGAGTCAAGGCCTTTTCTGCTTCTCACCCCACCCCACCAGCGAGCAGGCTGGGGGGGCAGCACAAGAAGCTGGGAGGGGACACAGCCGGGACAGCTGACCCCAACTGACCCCAGGGATATCCCAGACCATATGACATCATGCTCAGCATATAAAGCTGGAGGAAGAAGAAGGAGGTGGGGGGGATGTTTGGAGTGATAGTGTCTGTCTTCTCAAGTAACTGTTACGCAGGATGGAGCCCTGCTTTCCTGGAGATGGCTGAACACCTGCCTGCAGATGGGAACTGGTGAATGAATTCCTTGTTTTGCTTTGCCTGTGTGGGTAGTTTTTGCTTTACCTATTAAACTGTCTTTATCTCAACCCACGAGTTTTCTCACTTTTGCCCTTCTGATTCTCTTCCCCAACCCACCTGGTGGGGAGTGAGCGAGTGGCTGTGCAGTGCTTCGTTGCTGGCTGGGGTTAAACCACAACACTAATCCACTAACCTTCATCTTTGGAAGTCTAATGTTATTCTTTTTCAGTTACTCAGTCAGCACTGCCAACAAACAGCACAAGTGATTTTATTCAGAGTATATGCACTAATGCCAGCCAATTCCAACGCAGCACAGGCATATGATTAAATACAACAGTGCCCTGCAACAAATGCAGAAATTGATTTTAGTTACCTGGCACAGGAATACAAGCTGCTATCACTAGCTCTCACGCCATGGACTCCCAACAGTTACATAAACAACTGGGGTTACATTAATGAGACTAAGAAATGATGAAAGCCACAGCCACTGATCTCGTTGTATCACTCACATCAATAGTTTAAGCACTATCAAGAATTTCCACTGGCATCTTGTCAAAGAATGAATGAAGAAAATGACAAATTCTACAGAAAATTACATGTAGCTTTTCCCAAGCACAACAGAGTTCACTGGAAAAAGCCCAAAGATCCATTTAAAATTTCAAAAAGTAGAGCAAGAGGCTGGCATCATGAGCTAATGGATATGAAAAAAAAACCCCAAAGGAACAAGACAGGGAAAGATCACAAAAAATTAGCTTAAAAAGATAACACATTGTTTACAGTTAATATATATTTACCTCAGTGGTCCACAAAGAGTAAGGCCAAAAAACCACAAGAGTGAAATGATAGATCCCACAACAGCATGCTTAAAAATTTTGATCCACTACAAAAGAAAGGTATTTCATTATAATTTTCTCCACAGTTTCAGAATAAACACCACACTATTAGCATTCTTCTAGCACATAAGCTGCAGAAATAGAGAGGAAAACATATGCTCTGCAAGTTCTGCAAAATTCAGAGTATGGTTATCTTCTTAACTACTTGGCCAGGCAAGTAAGGTTTCTTTGGACATATTATGAACCAGAACTACTTATTTCTTTTCTACCAGAGTACTAGATTCTACAGTATAGTCTGAGATCTCTTTAATAAGAAGCCTGAAAAAACCACTGAAAAAAATTCAAGTCCATTTACCTGTCAAAGATGCTGTTTATTTTCTAATCTATTGTATCTGATAAATATATATAGAACTAGATAAAACATCCAAGATAAAGAGACAAAGACCTTAAGTCTACATACATTTATGCATATGTTAAATTCTTTCTTCAGGATGCAGGTTATAATTCAGCTATTCAATACACTATTAACTGTAAATGCAAATTTTTTAAGAAAAGTAACTCATTTTGGAAATACAAGGAAACGAGACAAAGTGCCTACAACAAACATCACATCCTCAAAATGCAGAATTTTAAAATTTTAAACAAGAGAAAAACAATAAACAGACAGATTTTTCCAAGCAGAAATCAAAAATGCGATTTATTCCTGTTCTCACTTTAAAATTCTGCCACACATGTCTAATCAGGAAAGCAGCTGACATCTGTAACACTTCTCAGGCCATCCTTCAGCTTGTCTTTACTTAGCACATACACTGATGACATCGTGCGTGGATCGAGTTTTTGTGCACACAATTAAAACCAAGATGAATACGGAGCGAGTGAAAATTTCTTGAACAGCAGGTTCCAGGCCCTACTCTGACATCTCAGGATACTGGGAACTCAACACAGGTTTGAAGAGCATAGACTAGCCCCTCATCACAACGCACCACACAAAAGCACTCTTTTGGCATGGGGAACATGACTGGAGCACTTCAACATTTCGGCAGTCCAGAAACTGCCCTTTGAAACTGTCAGTCAGCCAAGTAGACTAAGCTCTTCTTGCAGATCCAATCCTCAGAACAGATGCTTGTGTGGAGCCAAGGACCAATCTTTTCACAATACATGGCTAAAAATGCTCATTGTTTTTTACAGTGCACTAGGCACAAAGTTAGTTACGCGCTTCTGGAAATTGTGACCACATCTGCCAAGTGCGAACCTTTGTTCCCTTTCATTTTTGGCAAGAGCCACGCTGTGAAAAATATCTACAAAGATGTGAATCATTATTACATATGTCAACTCACCTGATGCTTGGTTACCACTTTTCCAGAAGAAAATGGTTTTTGAAACAAAACCATAAAAAATGCAGACCTGTTAAAAGAAGAAAGTTTTCTCTACTAGTGTATTAGCAGTCAGCTTTTTATTCACACTAGCTCTAAATAACTAGGCCTCTCCTATCAGGCTCAGTGGACAAAATGGCTTCTCTACATTTTTCATTAAAAGGCCACACTGACCACACCCATTGGTTTGATCTTCCCGGCTGCATTATATGTGTCAGATACCAGTACAAAGGTCATGACAAGTGACTTTAGTTCTGGTCAATTTTAAATGCAACTTTTTCAGAGAATGGCTTATGAGAACTCTACCTGTGATTTACAAAAATCAAAATACTGATCTCAGAAGTTCTGAGGAGAAATACTACTATGTTTTTTATTAGCAAGTTACATACACCCAAAGGCTTACTCACATACAGAATGCCGAATACACAGCATGTTAGAGGTGGTAAGGACCAGTACACATCTTCCTCAACTGGGATCAAGAGTAAGTGACGGGGAAAAAACACTACGGTGGTTGGGAACATGCAAGTGAGAAGCCCAGAAATGTACACAAATTTGAAATAGAAGACAAAAATGAGGTTCTAAATGTTCCAGCTCTGCCCAGTTTATTATACAAATGGTCTTCCACATCGTATCAGGTAAACATTAAGCAGGATTGTGTCTGCAAAGATTGCTTCTGTATATTTGCTATCAGTTTCTACACTTTAGTTCTCAATCAAGGAAAACCAGCAGTTGAAGCTTGCAAGAACTAGAGGAATAAAAATTATAAGGAAGAAAGCTTGTCTTCTACACACTTCTTAAGAAAATTTAGACATGTCTGAGTTTCCTACGATCAGTACTGTTATAGTATGATCAATTTTGAAGTAGCAAAACCAATGAAGTTTCTCAAGGCTAGAGGGGCCTTACAGAGAGATCTGGATAGACTTGGGAGAGCTGAGCAATCACCAACCGTATGAAATTTAACAATAGGAAGTGCCGGATTCTGCACCTGGGATGGGGTAATCCTGGTTACACGTACAAATTGGGGGACGACAGGCTGAAAGGCAGCCCTGTGGAAAAAGATCTGGGGGTTTGGGCTGATGGCAAGTTGAACCTGAGTCAACGGTGTGCCCTGGCAGCCAAAACAGCCAACTGTGTCCTGGGATGCACCAAGCACAGCACAGATAGCTGTTCAAGGGGGGTTATTGTCCCACTTTCCACTGCACTAGTGCAGCCCCACCTTAAGTACTGTGTGCAGTTTTGGATCCCTCAATACAAGGACAGGAAACTGTTAAATGAGTCCAGAGGAGGGTGACCAAGATGGTGAAAGGCCTCGAGAGCAAGACTTAGGAGCAGCTTAGGTCACTTGTCTTGTTCAGCTTGGAGAAGAGAAGGCCAAGGTGTGACCTCACCACAGCCTACAGCTTCCTCACAGGGGGGGCAGTGGAGGGGAAGGTGCTGATCTCCTCTCTCTGGTGACCAGAGATAGGACACAAGGAGACGGAAAGAAGCTGTGTCAGGGGGAGTTCAGACTGAACATTAGGAAAGTTTTTTTATTGAGAGGGTGGTTGGTCACTGGGACAGGCTCCCCAGGGAAGTGGTCATAGCACCAAGCCTGTCAGAGTTCAAGGAGTGCCTGGATGATGCTTTTAGTCACATAGCTTTGCGTTAAGTAGTCCTGCAAGAAGCAGGGAGATGGACTTGATGATCCTTATGGGTCCCTTCCAACTAGAGATATTCTACAATTCTGAAATTATAGTGAGCAGAGATAAGAGAGAAAAACACTGCTATGAACAGAGTATTTCCTGGATGCACTGGTATGCCTTCTCTTCCTCAGTTAATCTGTAACAACATAATGTGGGGTATAAACTTGATGCTGACAGAGAACACCACGGACAAAGTGTGCCTGAACAGTGGCGGACAGGGCTTCACCCCCTGCACACTCACCCCAGCTGCACTATAAAGATAAACTGCACGAGGTGGACCGCTTTCAGAAGATCGTAGGATTCAAACAGCCCCACTGCTTTCAAAAACTTGGTGAAGCACAGCAGCACGATGTACCGCGTCAGCCTGCAAAAGGGGAGAGGGCCGTTCGACATTTTGAAAATGAGCAAGTAGAATAATTTTCAGCTAGTCCTTCAAGAACCTAATATACATACCCATAGGAAAAT
>JAVJGG010000074.1:57781902-57868431 GCA_035590195.1 Aviceda cuculoides
ATCAGGGTGTTATCAACATTCTTCGCACACTGAACTCAAAACACAGCACTGTACCAGCTACTAGGAAGACAATTAACCCTATTCCAGCTGAAACCAGAGCACAGAATTTCACTGGTCAGAAATCAAAGATTATTTTTTTTCATTTGCAGATTTGCAAATTGTTCCCAGTGCAGGTGGGTACCTCTGCACGGCAAGCATAAGCCTATTAAAAGAAATGCTGGCTCTGCTATCTCAGCTGCCTTGTGAAGACCCCTTAAATGCTTAATCCACGGGTCCTGCCTCCTGTCCTAAAGCCCTCAGTTCAACAGCCTGAAGTTCCCTGAAGCCCATGGATCAACCAGAAGATGTCGATAACGTTTGGAGGCAGGAAAAAAATGTTTAGTTACATGCCATGTGCGCTGCGTCCAGGAGATGGAGATGTTGGCAAACAGCACAAGGGAGAGGACAGCAAACCAGTGGCAGGGGTGGGTGGGTGGCCCAGGAACCGAGCAGGGAGACCGAGTGCTGTGGGAGCGGGCAGAGGGTGAGAATCAACCTGCTGGGTCAGACCCGTGCAGAGTGGGGAAGAGAAGAAGACTAGAGAGGCACAGGGGAGAGCTTTCTGGGACCAAAACTGGGAGAAACACAAAAAAAAGATGTGAGAGTTAAATGACAGCATTGCGAAGACCAGGGGATGCAGGCATGGATCCTCAACCCTTTCTAAGGGTGGGACTATGTGGCATGCTGGGGCAGGCTGCCACCCAGCAGTGGCACGCCTGTGACTCCTGGATGGTGACAGCATGGACAAGCCTTGTGTTGTCCCAGACGGTGGCCTGCCAGTTTACTCAGCTGGCCATCACCGAGCACCTCCTCAGCACGGGTCTCAAGCACCCGTGCCTGGTGGCCTCCTCTTGGCTGCTGGTGGTGCTGGCTGTCCTGGGCTGGAGTGGTGGCAGGGCACCCTGCCCAGGCTGTGCACCCTGGCAGGACACCCAGCTCAAGGAGCCCACCAGGAGGACACATGTCCTGCCACACCGGCTGTCCTGCCTCACCTGTACGTACAGAAGCATACCTAGGAGATGAGCTTACGTGCGTGTGGATCTGCCTGTGATCTTGACATACTGGAAATCCACCCCTGGGTTGTCAGCCTTGTGCAGTGGTATTTGGTTTGGCCAAGAGGTGTCTTGGTGTCAGCTTGTGAACTCTATTATGTGTGAAAACATGTAATGTCTCCACTAGTTGTGAAAATACACATTACTAGACCCTGCCAGGGTCAGTGTGAGGGCTGTTAAAAGTGGATGTCCATATATTGAAGTGGAGCACACATAGATGGCTGCTGCCCTGCTTTATAGGGGACAGGTAAGTAAAAAAATTACAGAAGAAAAAACACCTGGTAAAACTGGTTAGGATTGTTCAAGGGTATGGTGAAAATAAATGACTATTGACTAGAGCAAAGTTGGAGTCTACAGGGACAGGTGAAGGAGGGAGAAATTAAAGTCTTAGGAAGAATAGACCCAAACCCAGAGACTTTATGATTGAAAAGAGAAGTCATATGCAGGAAGTTATGGGGTTCTTGGATAGGGTTTGAAAGGGCTCTTATTTAAACCCTGCAAAACATGCAGAAATGGTGAGGAAATCAAGACATAAAATTGTGAACACCTATTGTTTCTTTTAGTTCTAAATGTGTATTAAGCTTGGGTGGGGTTTTTTGTGTTTTTTTTTTTTTTTTTTTTTTTTTTTTTTTTTTTTTTTTTGGAGGAGGAGCCTTGCGAAGCCTGTATTGCATGCTCCTGAAGACTTGAGTTGTGAAATCAGAGTATATAAAAGGTTGGAGCTCTGGGAAAAAAGTGTAGTTGGAGTGTTAGCAGCGGTCCTAGGGTATCTGTGTTACTCCTCGATGCAAATGTGACATGGTAAGAAGGAGAACACATGCCTAAGAAATGTCCCTGTGAAACAATGAACCTGGTTGTTGCTGCGACATACTGAGACCAAGGGAAACTTGGAAAGGAAAGGCTGAGAGAAATGTGGGAGGATTATTTTTTTCATTTTTTCCACTAAATGAGATCTTGGGGCAATTGATGCAAAAAATGGCCTGTGTCACTTTGTAAGTGATGTCCTTCTTTTTGCTATTTCAAGATTACTCTTAACTATGGTAGATTAAAAAAAAATCCCATCCCCCTGAAGGCAAAAGTACTTAAATTTGTGCTCAGTGAAGAGCTGCAGGGTCATTTCAAATTTGGGCTTTTAGTCTGTCAAGAAAGATCAAGATCTTCGGGGTGGAAGGAAATGTGTGGGTGCCACCGAACACAGGAGTGGCTGTCTGGAGCCGGGTCTGGACTTGGGTCTGTGGGGACAGTGGCAAATGTCCTGGTGGGGGAGCTCTCGCAGAGCTGTGCTGCTGATGGACTTTTATTCCAAGTTGTGCTTTCACTAAGAGTTTTGTTTAGAAAATATACTAATAGCTTTGTATTTATTGAGTAATAGCGACACAGATATCTGTTCCAGGAAAAGCTCACTGGGATTAACTAAATAACTGGAATGGCAGAAAATTTCTTTTCTGATTTGGCATGAAGGGACAGTGACTTTGCTGAGACTTGGCCTGTGTGTTTCTTCCTTCTGGTTCTAATGCAAGCCACACTCTTTCAGTTTTCAGCTAGCAAAGAACAACTGAGCAGAGACTGGCATTACTGGGAAGTGTGCAGACTTCAGTGGTCCATGGATTTCGCTTCAGTTGTGATACTAAACTGACCCACAGCAATTTGCAGAGAATTTCAGGATTGGTGGCTGAGGAAGTGAGGAAAGAAAGGCAGCTGTCTCTGAAATAATATGATTTGGATTGCTGTGAATCTCTGTCTCTTCTTGCACTGCTGTTGTATATCTGTGTATATCCCTGTGTAAACTACTGAAATTACAGTGATAGAAGAGAAAGCAAAAAAAAAAACCAAACCACAAAACCAAACCAACCAAAACCCCCAAACTTCTGTGGCAGTAATTCAGAGAAAATAAATGACATAGCAAGAAAGCCTTATTGTGACTTAAAAAATGACATTTTCCTGTTATAAAACTCCAATATTAACTATGTAGTAGGCATGAGAAGGGAAAAAAGGCCTGATAGAAAATCAGAAAAGCGCCTGAAAATCAGGGTCGCTTCAGAGGCTTTCGTGATTTCCTGTAATGTGACATAAACAGTCTACTGTGTTTTTGCTGGCAAATTTGTTGCTGAGGTCAATGTAGCAGAAAATAAAAGTTGAGAAAACATACACAGGGCTGCTGTGCTGGAGTGAGAGTTGTGTACCTTATCAAACCGGTCGCAAAGGATGGTGCCTGTTCAAATTTACATAAAACAAATGCTAATGCGTCTGTTAGACTGTATTCTAACATATGTGTTGCTTTCTGTCAGTTTAATTTTGTGTTATCAGAAAGCTTTTGTTTAGATATAAGCAGCTTTTGTTACACGGGCTCATTAACACAGGTCTCTGGCAATGGTTTTCCCCCCACTCCCCACTGCAAGCTGGTGATGCTGAGCAGCAGTGCTCGATGCGGCCCCAACGCCATCTTTCTGTTTCTGCTGTGCAGGGCACAGATGGGGCTGCTGGTGGGGATCTGGCCAGCTCCATGCCCTCTGGTCTGGAGGGCAGTCAGCTCCTCCACCTAGCTCTGTGCTCAGGTGTGTGGCTCTGCTGAGAGTTAGTCTGCAGTCTGACCTGGGTTTTCCCTGAGAAAAGCAAGAGACCCCAGAGGTCAGTCCTCCCTTCCATGTCCCCCCTTCAGGGTTTGGCCCTTTGACAGCAGTGATGCATGCAGAGAGCTGAGCATCTCCCATGGCCGCGTGTGTGGTTTGCTAAAAAGTTTAGTGGAGGGAACACGTACAGCAAGAGCCAGCGAAGTGATGTGGTTTTGTAGGGAGCGGAGTTGGGGACTGAACCTCAGTCCTAGGCCAGTGGTTTAACCACAAGGTCAACTCCTCATTCATTACAACTTTTTTAACAATAAAGCTGAAATAAATACTGGAAATTGTCTTAGGGAATTTTTTGCAACTTTCCAGTCAGAATTAATTAGGTGCTATGAGTAGAGCACCTGTACCATTAGAAATGATTCACTGCTTTCCTTCCTAAGGATGTAAATTAACACATGTTCTGTTTTGCTGACTGAGTGAATTCTGCTTTAGGAAACTCGTGAAGCATGGCTAGTGTAAGTAGAGAAAGATGCATGATGCTAACTGTCTGTCTGAAAACAGCAGCTTCAGTTTGCTCTTATTTTGTCTTGCCTCCCCTCCCTTGTGACAGCCCTGAAAGGAACACATGCTGCTGAGAAGCCTCTTTCAACAGCATTTTGCATCAAATTTCCCCCTTCCCCAGCACGGCTGAATGCAGCAGTCACAGAGTCGCAATCTCGTGAACATTAGCAATAAAAACATTGTCCTCTTCAACCTCCTGGATGATACTTAGATAAAAACAGTAATGGTCGGTCTACACCACCCCACCTACATTTTCTAGCACTAGTAGAAAATTGAAGAGAGCTGGTAATGCAGGCAGGGGAGATGATGGAGACATGGTGAGTTCAAGGCGATAGATAGTCTAAGCCCTATGACCTGCTTCACTGCCCTCCTGCCTACCCCCGAATACTGCTCAGGGGCTTAAAAAAAAAGCCCCTGGGCATGTATTAAAAAAAAAGTGTAATAAAATGTGCTTTAAAAACCCTATATTTGGGCTATGTCCTTGTAGACTGTGCCTCACTGTGTCTGGCTTTGTGCCTGTGTAAGCTGTGTATGGCCCATGAGTAAGTGCTTGGACCTCAGGCTCCTGGCTGTGGAGGACAGCAGATGTATGGGCTTGAAATGATGTGGATGGTGGGCAAGCCCAGCCTGGGGAACAAGCCTGGCCTGATGCATAACTCATAGTGCAGGCCTATTCAGAAACCTCTCTGTGCTGACAGAGATAAATGGAAGCTGTAGGAAAGTGATAGAAAGCAGAGTTCAGACTACTCTCTGTGGGTGATATTCCTCTTCATGTTTTATTTCCAGTTATTTTAAAATTAAGCCATAAATTGAAGGCAGAATTCACATTACACATTCATCTCCTCTTCTGCAGGCCCCTGGGGGACAGCTGGTCTACTTTATCAAGATGCAGAGTGGAGGGTTTCTGACCATTGTTGAGCTCTTTTGTGTATGTGTATGTACTGCTTGAACAGGCAGGTGTTTTCTTTTATGTTGTCCTGGGATATATCATGCTTTTTTCCCATACTGTTACTTGTTAACATCCATACTGGTATTGCTCAGGTCTTGTTTTGACAAGATGTATATAGCACCTGGTCCCTGGAGAACCAGGACTTATGCTGAGGATACATTTTTGCCCAAATTGGAACATAGAGTTGAATAAAAGACTTTTTTGGGATTTAAAAAACATCGTTATGAAAGCAGGTAAGGTGAGAAGAAGAGGGAAGAGAAATAAAAAAAGGCACTGTGAACAAAGGAACAATTTTATTGCCAAAATCATAGCTATTAATAATATGTAGGTTGTCTAAAATGACTTTCTAACCACTGAATCATTAATTAAGCCTGAATGAAACTTTTCTTGCTATTGAGGCATTTAGGATGGTCTTAATCTGTGTGGATTCTTTATTGTTTGGTAGCTGGGTCAAACTCATACTGCAGACTTTTCGCTAGGAGGACACCAGTCTAGGTCTCTCCCTTCCACCTGGCTGCATATTTTCACAAAACTCTAGGAACTGAATGTCTCTAGGACGTCTACTGCTCTGTCAGTAGCTAAGGCTGGCCAACAAGGAAAAATATCTTAGGAGGGGGTGAATGCAAAGCCTATGAATTTACCTGTAGGCAGTGCTTAGGAAAGCAGGCTGGTAGAAATCACACACCCAGCAGCAGTGAACCTAGCTAGGAAATTAAGCAGTGAGCACGGCTGGGCGCTGGACAGAAGTTGTGAAATAATTTGAGTGGATTCTGGCACATGTGGCTGTGGACAGTGGGTACCCTCAGGTTGTCTTGGGGTATGGGTTTGGTTCTTGCCCCAAGGAAACTCACCAGCGTGACTGCTCACAGCTAATTCACCCTGTGCAATCTCGTGGGTTGGAGGCAGGGTGCAATGGAGGGTGGCTGGCTGGCTTAAGGAGGGAGGTGTGTGGAGTTGCTGGGGGCCAAATGCGGTAGCTTGTCCTGGTGTGGAAGGAAGGGAACCTGAGTGGTCAGTACTTGCAAGAAGCAATGGAAATGGAAAACAAAAGGAAGGGGGAATCACAAGGAAATGAACAGTTGAATTAAGATCGAGGTGCTCTGACAAACTAGTTCTTGCTTCTTTTTCTTTCATGACCTGGTCTTGCCTACAGCTCTGAGCTCATGTTTTTGTACTCCCCAGCTTGCTCCATCTGCTCCCACTTGCTGTTTGGCAAGGCTGAGTGTTTTCATGGCTGGGCTAGAGAGTACCTGGCTCTTTGGCACAGCTGGTGGCCGGGATCAAGGCTTGCATTGCCTTCTGGCTTGGCAGGCCATGCTTCCTCTCACTGCAAATCCTTTTGGCTTTTGCCACCCAGGCTTGTTCTTTCCTGACTGAGTGTAGCCTCCCTCCACCAAGCTAATGGTGCAGCATTACCCTCCCAGCAGCGAGAATTAGCCCTGGTAAGCAGCACTGCTTCCCTCTCAAATGGACCAAGAGAAGCCTGCAGTGCAGAGGCTACAAACATGTCCTTTCTTACCTGACAAGTGAAAATCCTTTTCTAACAGAGCTTCCTTACCTTTTGGGGGGGTCTAAAGCACTGCAACTGCATTTCACACAACCTCTAAGCTTCTCTGTTTGTTTCAGGCAGTAAAAAACAGCAAGAGAGGACATGGTCAGCAAGACAATTCCCCAGATAATTGTGGAAATATGTTTAATCTTATGTTGCTGTGAACCCGTTGTTTGTTTCTTGATGCCAGTAGTCAGAACATTTATCATAACTGCTCTGAATTATCTCAGCATGCCATGATGTCAGGCGGGGTGAGAGTCTCCCTTTGAAGTGGCCTTTCTTTCAGTAGGTGGATTTAGCAAAGAAAAGGAGAAAGGATTTAGTCAAGGTTATTGGAACAGCCTGAGATCACTGAGCTCACTTGGAGCAGATGCTCCTGCATGAACGGTTGCTTTGTGTGTGCTCAGAGAGCAGCAGCTGATGGGTAGTCCTGTAGGATCATGGATGATGAAGGGCAAGGTTTGACACGGGCATCCACAAGTGTGGGTCCACTGAAACCAATGGAGTAGCATATTGTGCCAGGTCTGTATTTGGTAGTGAGTGTAAAGACAGATGGGATGTGGAAGAAGGAGATTACCGCAATTCAGGAAGAAGCACTGGGCTAAGTAGTTAGTCCATACTGGAGATGATCAAGCTGCTCTCTGTCTCCTGATAAACAATTATTGGAATTATAAGCTGAGGGAGATGTCATGTCTCAGTCCTTCTAGTGTAGCCTATTACCAAGGTTCATTTTTCTCATGTCCAGAGCAGCTGGAAGCACTTGAAATGTGCCATGACATGGAGAGCTTGAGTCTTACAGCCATTAAAACACAGCCACGGGGCAGGCTGGAGGGGTGGTGTTAGCTCTGCCTGTGCTCAGAGCTGGTCGGACACCAAGCAGCTCAGCCTGAGCATGCTGTAGTGAGAGGCTCAGCCAGAGTGAGTGCATGCTTCATGCGTGTGGAAGGATTATTCCTCAGCTCAGCGTCAGGCTAATGTGGCCACACACTTCCCTAGATGGCATGGCCCACGTTGTGCCAGGGAGGCAAAGCAGGCCTGTTCCTTGCTTTGATCTACCCCATAGACATGTCTCATGTCTGGAATGCTGCTGGTGCAAAACTGACTTCAACCTGTCAGCTGCTGCAGATTGCCCCATGCAGGTGGGGATGTCAGAGGAGCACCTTAACCAAGGAGATATGTTGACCCTATAGCCTCTGGAGATGCAGCCACCAGAGAAACCTGGAGCTGCAGAGGGGATGGAGTGAGGAGGGTGGCAGGGCTCAGAGCGACACGGACATCTGAGCTACCAGGAGAGAAAGATTTCAGTTCTGATGGCAGCCACATTGCATGAGAGGATCTGAGGAAAAGCTGGGGGATTTAACTGGGACAAATAACACGTCTTACAGCTTGGTATCCTCCACAGCATGAAGAGAGCAACATGCCTTTGCTTGTATGTGTTCCTGTCAGAAAGTTTGGCATCAGTATCGATAATGGCCAAGACCCATTCTTTTTGCCCTGTTTCCCTGAAAAAAGAAGGCTGTTGTAGCCATGTGGAGTGCATCTATGTCTCTATGCTTGCACCTCTCCCCTGCACCTATGGGCTAATTTCAGCTAGAAATGTAGAAGCATTGATTTCCAATAATTTTCATGAAAATGACAGCCTGGATAGAGAGGAGAAATGCCATAGAGGGCTCCTTTGAGGGGCTGGCACCTGTCTGTGTTCACCCTTTATTGAACCCCATAGAAAATCGACATGGGATAATTTGGATATTCCTCATAAAAGAAAGCTTCACCTGGAGTTTGTGCTTGATTAGAAAGCCCAAGCCTGAGAGGCAAAGTGGCAGGAAACCAGACTCCAGTAGCTCAGTGGCTTCTGGTGCTACTTCTCCCTCCCTTGCTTTCTTTAACGGATGTGCAGACCTGAGACCTGAGAGTATGACTGGTGTGAGCATCCTGGCACCAAAGGAGCTGAACTACATGGAGAAGCATGCTGTGGTGTCGGGGGCATGCTGTGAGCTGGGCTTGCAGGTGCTGGCCCGGAGGAAGAGGAGGACCAGGAGTGAACCCAGGGGATGGAGCAGGTTTTGCTGCTGAAGTCACGGAAGAGCCAACCCCGTCCTGCAGAGTCCTATCCTTCTTTAGGAGTGCTCTGTAAAGCGTAGCTCACTGAAGGGCATTGTCCCATTTGCCTAAATGTTTTGACACTGTTAGTTATTATCAGGTTTTATTGGTGCTCTTTGGGGTTTCGTTGGTTCGTGGAGACCAAGCCCTCAGGACATATGACAAGGGATATGAGCTAGAAAAACAAGCAGCCTCGTACTGCAAGAAGTCATGTTTATTTACTGTAAACATGTGGAAGTTCTTTGCTAAAAACACAATATGGGAAAAGCAAACTTTGATGAAAACTAGATCAAGGAACTACTGAGCCAATACAGTTCATATGAAAATAAAAAATAATACTCAAACTAAAGAAAGCCAGGAGCTTTCTTGGCTGTCTTGCAATAGCTGGGAACATTTTAATTGTGAATGCAATTACAGTTTGTGTTTTTCTTGAGGCTTGCAAAATTCTAGCTAGCCTTTTTGTTCTCCTTTTTGCATCTCTTTACACATCTTATTTTTAGACATTACCGCAGAAGAACCCACATGGTATCAGAAAGGTGGGTGTTACTATATTTCTGGCCAAACTGGAAGGAGGAATTTTCAGAATCTTTCCTAGAAGAAAAGGCATGTGATGTTGTCCTTTTTCTAAATCAGGTAGTTTTGGACACTTGAAAACTATGCCTCAGGCTACTGGTCACTCTGCAAATAAAAATACAGGACTACCGGTTGCTCTGCAAATAAAAATACAGGACTCTGTATGCTGGAATATTGATTACCTGTTTTGCTGAACCCTACATTGCACATGTAACTATTTAACAGGGACTAAATTCCTGGAGCCAACTTCCCATTTAATTTACATTACACTCTCTTCGCCACTTTGGCAGTGCAGTTGGATACTTATGCTGACATACGTACATACACACAGCTGCATCTGCAGCTACGTACAAAGGTATGCATGCCTTTATCCCTAAAATGCATACACGTTACCTCTATATCTAGCTATATTTTTTACAAGTGAATCCAGACAGCAAATATGAAACTTTTGTTTTACATGTGATGATTATGGTGTTCTCCTCTTGACACCAATGGAAGATTTGTCATGCAAAGAGTCAAGGGTCAGCCCCTCTTGTGGTATCTGCACTGTTAATAAAAACACCCTAGTTTAAATCCTGATCATATGGAAATCAATGGCAGAGCATGAGGAGTTGGTCCAAAATTTCAGTTTACGCTACCTTCTTAATAGTTTTGTCTATTAAATTTAAATTGCTGGAGACTGTAAGATAAACATTGGGGGTAAAAAAAAAGTAATAAAATGGTTTAATTTATTTCTGGGTCTATCAAATGTTTGTGCTGATAGTATTTTTATGTTCTTAGTTTTCATTTTAAAATAAACAATCACGCTGTGATGGGAGATCTCCTAATTTCCTGTTAATAGAGTTTAAATTGAAAAGCATTTTTCAATAGGAGAGCTGCCCATTTAAATTATGGATGGCAATTTTGTTCCATTTTTAAGCTCTTCTCTTCTGGCTGGAGATCCTTGAGTCATAAGGCATTTGTAGCTTCTTTAACAATACATAACAACAACAGAATTGGCACTTCCATATACATCTATAAAGATGTTAGAAGCATATTATGGTTATAACAGAGAAGGGCAAAATCAAGAAGTTATGAGAGAGAGTCCCATTCACCTGCAGCACTTCCCCAGCTCTGAAACCCATGTCTCTCTCTTCCCTGTGGTGGTGAGTCACCCGTGTCAGCCCATGACCAGACAAGCAGAGGACTACACAAAATGGGAGCCCCAGGAGAGCCATGACCCTCTCAGTGAAGGGGGGACAGGAATCTCCCCCTGGCCCTGACTGCATATCAGACCTGCGGGAACAACAGTTCAAGTCCCACCTAATATAGAAGAGAGGGGAGGCAAAACCTGGGGAATAGGAGATGACATCCCTGCAGGTCCTGATACTCTGAGGTGGCCTGGGCTGTGCAGCTGGATCCCTGCGTGGGATAACTGTGTGAGTTAATAATGGCAGTGGGACCTATAGATTGTTCGACATCTCTAGTTTAGGTGTATATAGTTTATCTTTCCTTCCTTGGAATCAGAGATATACATACATACATATGCATATCCATATCTGTAACCATACCCAGACACATATGTATATGAGCCAAGTGCTCAGTAAAAGGTAGGGATTTCTTGCTACTGATGGATCTGTAGGGATATCTGGTGGGCAGGGTGTTGGGAAGGGCAGGTAATGGGCAGAGGTGTAGGGCAGAAGGGGCACTGCCAGGCTATGCCAAGCCACAGGCATGATAACATCCAAGTGTGAGGTCCTGGCCCTGCTGAAGTAAATGGAAAATCTTACACTGGCTCTAGAGCTGGTATTTCACCCAGTAGGAGAAAGATATTAAAAAGGAACCGATTAGAAGGGAGAAACCCTGGTAACAGCGACCATGGAAAGGAAAACAGGAAGAGTACATGACATCTTAATGAGGCTTTAGTTTAGCAACACATTTTATTCTTTTAGGGACTGATGCAGTGTAAGAGTGATTCCTTGACTCTGAATTTATCTGCTTTACTTGTTTAGTGTCACTGCCATAACTTTATTGATTTTTTTTTAAACACAGATACCGTAAGAGGCCTCTAAAGCTAAAACATATAGCAAGTGAACTCTTCTACATTTATTTTACTTTGCAAGTCAGGCCCCTATGTTTAAATTTGGTGCTTCAAGGTACAATTTGAGGCTTGTTGTAGTTTTATAAATGGCCATTATGTGGGAGTAGGGAAGGGAGAATTCTGTCCCTGAGGCTCATTTTTGTTGTCCCTCTGATTTGAGATTATTACTACAGCACATTGCATTAGTCATGTTGGATATGCAGTAAATGACCTTGACTGTTAGGAAGCCATTCATCAACAAGTCATCAACAAGATAAAACTTAGGGTCTCTTCTTGTGCCTTTGGATGTGAAGGACAGTGCCTGATTGTTCCCGAGCCCCTATAATCAGAATCAAAATGCTGCTGGCTTCCTGGTGAGGTTTTGTTTTCCTGGTACCACGTTTTCCTGGTGAGGATTTGAAGTCCTGTGGGCTGATACCAGGGGATGTTTTGCTGGCTGCTCACCCATTGCCAAGGAAATTCAGAGGCTGGAATTTTTTGATTTTATGGACATGAACAAGTTGTTTTGGAGAGCTTGCCTGGGGTGCCAAACTGAAAGCAAATGCATGAGTGGTTTTGCTTGGAATAGTGATTTTTAAGAATGAACAAGTATAAAAAACCAATGTAGTATGTGCTTCTGCTGAAGCATTTGAGGGTTATCGTATCTCCCATTCTGAAGAGGTGCAGGAGAAGCATGTTTTATCATCTTGGAGTAGGAGGAGATTAATATTTAAAATCCACTGTGTTTTGGTGTTGCTGGTCCAGAACACTGTCTGCTTCCATGATTCCCTTCATTAAGGCTCAAAGCTCAGTTCAGTTTTCCTGGCATAGATATTTGTTTATTACCTTTAGCAGAGTTAGATCTTAAATTAAGTATTGGCTTTTGCAAAATTTCTGCTGCTTACAAGAATGCCTTAGTTAACCTAGCAGATATGTCTGATAAAAGACGGAGAGTATCACAAAACCTTGACTTGAACAGCCTTGAAGTGTTGTACCCAAGCCTGTAACATGACCCAGTGATGTATACTCAACCCCTGATATATTTTTAAAATACTTGAGAACCAAACTCTCAGATGATGCAACTTGGTGCAGCTCTTTCTTAAGTTTACAGTTCATGTTGTCCATAAACATCTACTCATCCATGCCAATTCTAAAGAGGTCCCCTCCATCCCTCCTGATATCTTTGGGTTTCATTCAGTACTTTACAGTGTAGAAGTGAGCTGCAAACCCTGGCTTGCCTGTGCTCACAGTGCAGTTCTTGGAGGAGCCAGATTCACTGGGTAACTGATAATCTCTACAACAGAGGGAATGCAGGGAATTTGTCCTTTGTTTCCAGCAGGAATATATAAAGGCACATGCCACATTTTGTTTTCTAAGTACCTATATCTCTCTTTCTTTATGTAGTTAAATGAGTTGCAATGAATGAATTGTATAATCCACTTTATCTGCTCTTGTATGATGCATTGCAAATGAGTTGTTAGCAGTTTTTAGGGCAGGGGCTGTTGGATGGTTATGTGTGTGCAAACACTGTGTGACAGTATGGGGTATGGTTTCTAAGGGTTACCACAGTAGGTATACATTCTCTATGCCTGGTAAAGCTGGGCCTCAAATAATAGTAGTTACTAAAGAGGTACAACAGTACCTCTATACTTCTGTGTGGGAGACTTCTGGAACAAAAACCACAGCACTGATAGAACAAACACACCCTATTTAAGAGCACTAATAAATGTACCATTTTGCATTACACACATCAAAACTGTGACATATTGTACTCCTACCCACCCATGGTTTTGTTTGGCGACGATCAAGAGAGGGACAATTAAGGTTTTTGTTGGTAATTGTAGAGATCAGCTGGTAATTCAGCTATGTTATAGTTTTGCTAATGTGCTTCGTGACTGGTGAAATGCTGCTGTAAATCACTAAATTGCATACTCCTGTGAGTGCATGCATTAAAACAATAAAGAGTTAAGACAGTATTATTGGGTTGCCCTACAGGATGGTAAACCTGCTTACTCCACTGACTGACATGGGAGTTCAAGGAGATCAGTAGTAGGCAGGAAAGATAAATCTTGTTCTTGCGAGCACTTCTGCATGTGTTCAACCTTAAAGCTGTGTCTAGCTCTATTGGTGTTAATGGCACTTCTCAAGGGCTTAGAGATGAGTTGATTTTTAAAAGCTTGCAGGTCTGTAGGCTAATAGCATCCCAGTATTGGACCATAGGAGAATAAGTAAAAAAATATATCACAAAATGTGCTGTATCAATTCAACAAATGTATTTAAGTTTTAATTATTTATAACATTTCAGAGTAAATTAGTAAATGTGCTGTAAGATACTGATAATAGTAACAAAGTCTAAGTATTTCAAGATCTAATTACATCATCTTGCTATTAAGTCATGCTTAGAAGCAGAAGAGAAAGCACCAGTATGAGTTCAGGCTAGAAAATATGATTCAGCAAAAAAGTGCTGGTTGCACTAGGTTTCTAAAACTTTCAGGAATATTCAGTAGTAAGTATCTCTGCTTGTCTTAATAGATGGGATTGTTTAGCTTAGTTGGATTACTTGGAGTATTGTTTTCTCACAGTATATGTGGTAAGAGAAGCAGCCTGTCCTATAATTTGTATTTAAAAGGTATTTGGAACCCACTAAAAGTCCTCCTGAACCTGTTCCCCATGGCTTTGTTCATGGAAGAGGCACTGCTACCTTGCATGGACCAGGCTGGCACAGCAGGAATGCGACCTGGCGTTCACACGGAGTTGTGGGATTGACCACCACAGCCATAAAGGATAGTGCCAGCACCAGCTGTGGTTAGGCAGAGACACTGCTGGCAGGTTCAAAGGGCTTGTCATGGCTCGCCTGGGCGATAAGCACCATGAGGAAACAGTCTCTGCCACAGCAAGCCAAGGCCAGATCCCTGAGGAGGCACACCGGCTTCCCACCGAAACACCAGGCCGGTGAAAATAGCTGTCATGGCTGACAGGCGGCTGTCATGGCTGACAGGCAGCTGCATCCGGGATGGCTTCCCCTGTTCGTCTCGCGTCTCCTGCTTTGTGGTGCTCTCCTTTACCTCCTCCCTAGCGCTCTGACGGAGAGATCACCAACACGTACCCCTTATAAAAGGATCAATAGACCATAAAGGATGATCATTAGGAAGATAAGACCTCCCTAGCTCATTGGCAATTATTTTATGATATTTCTGATTAATGATTCCATTTTAGCCATTTCAGTGCTCAGCAGTCTTCATTTGTTAGTGTTGATTATGGAACTCCATGCCTTGCTTGAATCTGAGTTATTTTGACCAACAAATGTGAATTAAAATCAATAGAAATGTCATTAGCATCTCACTGCCGTGAAAGATAATATGACCATTTCTCATGCATTCAGTTTATTAAAATTTGCTAAAGTGTGAAATATGTATGACAAGTAATGATGTTTTAATCTTTTGCCAAGGTAACAATTGAAAGCTGATTGATTCCATTCAGTAATTATAAAATCAAAATGATGGAAGATTGTAATCAAGAAGGATTCTGTCTCATACTTTGTCACGCCTCCATGCAAGATAAAATTCTCATTTGTAACATCTCTTTTATCTGAAAAGAAATCAAACTCCTATTTGCCCCAGTTTAAATCTCATGGCTAGTTAGATAATAAACTTTTTTTTTTTTTTACTCTGATGAGAAGACAAAAGCAGCCTGCACCCACCAAGGGACTGTATCCTCATGTGTGCCATGGTACCTTCAAAGCTCTCTCTCCATTTCCAGGTATCCTTACACAGGACAAGGCTGAGAGGATGACTGCTTTGCATTGGTGGGGTGCTGGCAGTTACTTTGGTCCCTGTGAGACAGCTGAACATCCAGTCTTTCCTCCTTCCCTTCCAAAAAACCCCGATGCCAGCTTCTAAGCCAAACCATGGAATTGTGCTCAGATCCTGATGGGCTCTCTGAGCAATGCCCGGCACCAGGCAGGGTGTGCTACCCTGCCAGAAACTTGTCGTCCCACTGACTGCTCAGCATCTCACCTGCCGCTGAGGCACCCCAGAGGTGTGAGCCCTGAATGAGCCAGCCAAGAGGCTGAACCTCCAAAACTACCTATGAATGCTTTGCTTGAAGTTACCCAAAAGAGATGAAACGCTGCTGTCAGTTGGCATTTCACTGTAATACTGAGGTCCGGTAAGAGGACAGGCGCCCAGGAGACCCGGCTTTATTTCTGGCTCTGCCATTCAAATTCTGCGTGGCCTCGGGCAAGTCCTTTCCCTTGTCCTTGCCTTCCCTTGCCTACACACTCCTCTTCTGAACTGCGTAATGGCAGTAGAGATGACTAACTGCAGTGCCATGGCTGGTTGGATCTACATAAGTAAATAAACAATAAAGGCAGAATGGCATGATTTTTTAAAAAAGGTTCTGCTTGGCAAGATCTTGTGTAAACTAGACAAGGAAAAAAATGTGGTATGTTGAGGCTTCTCTGATTCTAATCTCTGCTTACTTTTGGAGGAAAGGGGAGTCTCACTAGCTGGGGAACACAAACAATAGTAGGTGGTGAGTCCCAACCTACCAATGCAACTAGAGGATTAATTATGAATGGTCTGAAACCCAAGCAGGGAGTCAAAAATAAACCCAGCTTATCTTTTCACTTGCTTTAGACAGTAAGAGTAGTCTGCAGACCAGACAGTCACCCGGAGATGTCCTGGAGCAGAAAGCAGTTTCCTTTCGGGTCTGCTTGGTTTTGACATCCAGATTGGGGAAGCACTCAGCTGTTTGTAAGTGTAGAAGCAAGTCTCTGTGAAACACTGACATTTTAGGGTAGGCTGAGTGTCTGTGATGAAATTCCAGATGCAGTGCAGTTGGTGGGTGGCATCAGACAAATTTTAATGGGCTTTGTAGAAGGGCCCAAGCATATCCCAAAGAACAGGAAAAGTAAGCTTTGGTTTGGCCAAATATCTAAGCATGTACTTAACCGTTGAAAATAATGAGAATTAAGCACATACTTGAGTCATCTGCTGACCTGTACCTTAGCTACTGAGTAACAAATACTGACCTGCAGAGACTCCGCATAAAACAGGGGTATGCCTTTTATATGCCCAAGAGAGACATGCCATTTAAAATAGCAGATTTCTTTGATTTTCTAGTGACATAGCAAAAGCAGAATTATGCCCTGTGCTCCTTGGAAGAAGGAATTTTTAAATTATTATCAACTGCATCTTCTCACTGCAACATTTTGCATGATGCAGGTTAATGGCTGGCTGCTAGAAAAGAGGACTTCTCTGTTTCTGTCTGACAGGATTTTTGGCATCCTGCTCATTAGAAGGGTTATTTTATTTAACCATATTGCTGTAGGAATGCATTTTTTAAGTATCCTGCGGCATTGACACAACCTTCATATCTTTTCAGCTTGTAGTTTCTGGAATTCTTTTTCTCCCGATAAGAAGTGATGTTGCTGGGTGTGCTTTTTTAAACAAGCCTTGATGGAAGATCAAGGAAGAAAAGCTAATATATCTGATGGCTTGATAATTTCAGGGTCAAACCAGATTTTAACTGATGATCTTCTTGCCCTTGCTGATGAATCTGTTTGACCAAGCAGCTGGTGTGTGAGATCTAGCTGGCAGCACATAGAGCACATTAAGAAAGCAGAGAGAATGTGAGATTAAACTGAAAAGAGGGAAGATCAGCGTTTCCTCACCGTTCTACATGAAGGCAGAAGATGCTCTGAGAGGATACAAACTCAGTTTTCTTATTGGACCTATGGCCTCTTCCCCCCATCAGATTATTCAAAGGTAAATTTGCTTTTCACTATCTCAGACAGACCATTTTCCCCTCACTGGTATACTTACTTATTAGTAACATTATTTGTAAAATGCTAACTTCATTGCCTGCACTCTTACGATGTTATCTCTATGTGCTTCTGTGAGAATGTAACAATGTCATGAAGAAAAATTATGTAAAAATGATGTGGGTACATAAAATGGGATTGACAAAATGTAATAAATCACTGCTGGGCTGAAGAACAGAGCTGCATGTCTAATGAAATACTTTAGCATTACATCATCATTTATGTAACATCTGGCAGAGCCTTGTATTTCAGTGCTGCTTTGAATTGGGATAATTTTTTCTCTCTGAGAAAAGAAAAAACCAAGCCATTAGGTTTTGCACATAGAAAACAGGGGAAAAGGAAAAAACCCACACCTTTGAAATATCTGTATGAGGTTCCCCTGAGAAGTTATGCCATCCCCATCTTAATGCAAATAACATAATGAGATGCCTACAAAATAGTTAACATCCAGGCAGGATTTTTTTCAGTTTTATAAGAGAAACATAAATTTAATGTGAAGGGGATTTTTTGAGGTTGCACAGTTAATTTTCCCAAATAGGAGTTTTTCTAGTTGGCATCATTACACACACTCTGGGGCCAGGCTTCCAGCAAAAAACAGGTGTGAATTATATATACATGAGTGTTTTCCACAAGGATTTTTTTTTTTTTCCAAAGGAGAATTGAATTATCTTTCTGCTATCATGAACTCCTGGTCCTGTTTCACACAGACATGTGGGTGCTTCTTCAGTGTGGACTCCTCCACCCCAGGCTGCCAGCAGAGTCTTCCTCGTCCATGGGGTGAATCACTGTGCCCAGGTTCACCGGGGGTGCCACGCAGGACAACATGATGTGCCACTAGTGTGCATGTTAGTTGAAATGTATTTAATTAGCTGTTACAGTAAATAAAGTCAGAAATGGAAGCATCTGCTACAGAAGCCTCTGGATGACACCCTGACCTAGCTGAATTCAGCAGAAATTCTGCTATTGATTTCACTTGGCTTCTGCCTTGCGCCTCTTGCCTCTGAGCCCCCCCAGGAGGTCCTGGTGCAGTGGCCATGGTGCTGTGCGTGGTGTCGCAGGGATGCAGGCTGCCAGCCCTCCCAGCAGTGGTGATGCTCTCCTTCCTCAAAACTTCGGCAGGTGGCAGCTGCCTGGGACACAGGAACGGGGCATTGGCAAGAACTTGCTGTACCTAAAATAGGCTTTTTGCTTTCTTTTTCAATACTGGACCATTCAAGGAGGAAGTAGGACAGGTTGCCAAAGAGAAATCACTGTTTAGCTCCTTTTCAGTTAATCAAATATCATGCAGATAAGCCACTGTGACCGTCATCGCTCTTCTAGCAGGGATTTTCATGTGGTGTATTTATCCAGCAGTATAGGTCTGGCTGATACATACATAGAGCTCGTTGTTATAGATATTATACTCCCCCTCCCTATTTTCCCCAGGTTGGTACAGAATGGTAAATATTGATATGCTCTCAAGTAAAGTGCGATATACGAGTTTGGTTTTTCATGGTGGGAACAGCAAGGGGAAGCAGAGCAGTTTGGTTACAACAGTTACTGCTCTGGAAACCCAACACAGAGCAGGCATCTGGAACACTCTCATCCTTTCTGAGCAATAGTTAGAGTTACTGAAAACTTTGTTTGCTTCATTTTTTAAACCAGTGGTGACTTCTATTGATTTTCATTTGGAGGGGAGAGGTGCTGTAGAGCATGAATGTCATTGCAAGCACAACAGTATAAAATTGGCAAAGGCAAAAGAGGGAGGCAATGGCCATATGATTGGAGAGTAAGATTTGGAGTCGGGATGTCTTATTCCCATTTCTGATTTTCCTGCAGGTGACCTTAGGAAAAGAAATCACTATCAGGGCTGAAAGCTGGCCATGCACAGGGCCACAATGACTTTTACTAGCAGCAGAGGAAGCAGTGGGACGTTTTAGGATGAAAACCCCTCTTTTCCAGCACCTGAAATTTTTGGATGAACGTATTTTTCCTTTTCTTGCAGGAGTGTCATGGCAATATACAGCTGACCTATGGATTTCCAAGGGGAAGGAGAAACATTTTTACATCTCAGAGGCGTGTACATGACATTTTTGATCGTGGGCATTGCAGGAGTGCAAGCAGACTGTTGCATCAGGGTGGTACTGGGCAGGAACAGGGTAAGGTTTGAGGACAAGCACTAGTAGAGGCTAAGCTCATCTTGGGGTGAAAATGGAGTTGTGATAATGCCATTTCAATCAACAACCTCTTCAGTGATGAAAAATGAATTGCCGTGGCTTGAGTGATGGGCCTTTGCAGTGAGGTAGCAGTAGATGATGCCTCTCTATAGGGATTTCTGCAAGGCACCAAATGAGACCTCCAGTGAGCTTAGCTGTTCTTTTGCATTTACAATTAGTACCTGTGCCCCTCATGCTATGTCACAGCCACAATTTAAACAGGGTAATAGAAGACTAAGTTTTCTAATGCTAATATGGTTCTTTCAGTCCCCTGGGAAGCATCACAAAAATATGAGCTGACAACGCAAGAGTATCTACGAGCATCGGTGAGAAATGGCTCTCAAGGAGAAAAGAAGAGTTCTTATTTGATAAATTACCAGCCAAATGGCAGGTGAGATTTTTTTGATCTCCAGTTGCTTCACTTTCCACAACCCTGTCTGTGAGAAAACCTGGGTCCTTTCCTGGGCTGGGGTGCTGTAGTCATACAGCAGTTTGGGATCTCCTGGTTTTAAACAGTGAAGTCCAAGGAAAGACATGCAGCTTGCTTTCTCTTCCATGCATAAACCCATTCCTTCAGTGGTTTGGTAGCCAGGAACACTGGCCCTTATTTTTATCCCTATCCTCATGGGATCAGAGCCCTGGTATTAGGGCATGCCTCCTTGTCGAAGACTGAGCTCTATGTCAGTAAAAGAGAGTGAAAAGGCTCTCTCTCTTGCTCTTCTTTATTTTGCCCATGGCAAGTACATGAGCTGCTGAGAACCTGTTGCTGTTTTCTGCTTTCTCAGAATAATTGCCCCTGCCTTCCTCAAAAACCAGAGCAGGATCAGCCTCTTCCAAATGGATTGCCATACCTACTTCTATTTTGTCTTGGTGAAAGAGGCGATGCTGGATGGCATCACTGACCTGACTTAAATGCCTGAAGAATATGTGGGCACTAGTCTACGTGGTCAGAGACCACGTCTGATTCAGTGTATGGCAAGGCTTTTGGTCAGTCCATCACTGTGCCAAGCAGGAAAGACCATTTTACTCTTTAACGCATCAGTAATGTACTCAAGATTTAGTCAGGCGCTAGGGCAGGTGATAATAGGTACCACTGGGACAAGAAGTGAGTATGCCCAGTCTGCCAAGATGATAGCATTTCTGGAGAAGTGAGAGTGGTCACTCGCCAGGGAAGAGGGCTGAAACAGGCCAAGGACCAGTGGTGCCTGGGCAGGCAGAGGGGCTGGAGCCAGCTCGCTCCTGCCACTGGCCCAGGGACCAGTCCCTGTCCCCCACAGTCACTGAGGTCCTGTGGCTTTGCAGCGAGGGCAAGATGCCCTTGTGATTTCGCTCTGTGCAGGAGGAGATAAAGGATGGGGTTTTCCATTTCTATCAGCCTCTGTCTGTAATAAGCTTTGCAACCATGACGCCTATTGGGATTCACGAACTACCTTACTCACATTTGCTTGCATGATGACTTGGCTCAAATTAAGGGTGAGTTGAGCCTAGGATCCAGGCAACTCCAGGCTGGCAACCCTTAAAATGAATCCCTCTCCCCAAAGCCAGTGCCCAGTGCATGGCTTGAGGTCCCCCACACCTGCACCAGGACCTAAGCTGGGCACGGGCAGCTGTCACCACCACTGCCACCGCTGTCCGCCTGGACGAAGGGCTGCGAGTGACCAGAGTGGCCACACCAGCCTGCAGGCAGACGGACGGTAACCAATCAGCCATTGCTCAGCAATCAAAGCTTTGAATACTCTAATGACTTAATTCATCACCTAGCAAATGTTTCCCTGCTGGTGTAACGGATGAAGGAGCAGTAATGGTTACAGGGAAAGAATTTTGTATGGGGATGCATAACAGTGTCATTTCAGATTTGTTTCTTTTTACTTCTTGACAGCTGTTTAGCATTACACAGATGTACGTATCAATAATTTTCCCCATCATTTCTACAGCATAAAGCTGCACTTATTTCCCAGATCCTCTATTTAATTCAGCCAAGCAATATTCAATTACCTATTTAAGCAGGAGGTTGGGGACAAATAAGGCTGGGCTGGAAGAAGAATTGGTTGGTAAAATCACAGCTGTCTGTGGAAAGGTGCCTCCAGCAGGCTCTGCTCCCTGCCTCTCTTCCTTCCAATTTTAGGGAGCTGTAGGGACAGGGGAAAGCAGAAAAGAGGCAAATCCTTAATCTCCTACCCTGGCATCTGCCCAGGCTCCTTCTTCCCACTAGGCTGATACTGTTTGGTAGGACTCTTCTGGCAGGAGAAATATTAAAGTGAGGAGCTATCATTGTCAGTTGGTAGGCTGAATATTACCACCAGCACACCACGTCAAAATATTTGAAGAATTTCTGCTGCCTAAGGTCGTTCCTGCCTTGTTTCTTCCCTGTGCTGGTTATTCACGGTGACCCTTACTAAAGCTATTGGCCTATTCCTGATTGCTCTTCCATTGTGTTCTGTTTGCTTTGAGCTGGTGATGTTTGGCTGACACATGCCAAGTTATTCCCAATTTATTGAGGATGAGGTCAGAATCAGAACCATTATTTGAAAACAATAACTTTGGGATATATAGTTTGGATATTTTTTCCCTTTGCTCTCTGCTATTTGATGGTTTGCTTCCAATGTTCCTTCCCGCTGACTTCCAATAGAGGTTTCTTGCTTTATAAACAACTGGATTGATTTCCAATATGGACTTTTACTTCCCTGAAAAAAGATCTCCTCAGGGGAAATTGGCAGTTCTCTCCGTATATATTTTCTTATTTGCATTTACTTGGGGGGGTTTGGAACCCTGAGACAAGATTTACGTCAACAAATCCCTCTCCCTCTTATCCAATTTAGTTGTTTTAACATAATACAATCATTTTCTAAATCAAACTGATGGAGCGGTTCCTAAAGGCATTACACCAACTGTATATCTGGAATCATATTCGCCTTCTTTTATTGCATTAGCACCAGGCTTGAACTTTTCAAATTTGCATTGTGCTTTGCAGAAGTTCTCAGGATATTTGAAGCAGTTTATAGCTGGAATCTGGTGTGTTTTCAACAGAGACTGGAGAGTGAATTATAGAGCAGAGCTTGTGTAGAGACAAGATTTTAGTTTCATGGAACAAGTAGAAACTGGAATGAGAAAGCAAGGGGAACACTGCATCCACTGGGTGGTTTTGCAGGCACTGCAAAGTGGGTGCTGTGTTACAACACTGATTCTGGGTGTCTCGCTGGACTCTCTAACAGGTTTTTTAACTTCTCTTTGAAGAAGGTGTGAAGTAAGGGTCTGACATACAGCAAAGTTGCATGAGCAGAGTGCCCAGGGGAATGCACTTAACATTTGGGATATAATCTGGTGATGCTTCTGTGCTGGCTTTTGGCAAATGTGCCTCTTGCTATTTGAGGCTATTTGTCTTTCTTTTCACCATATGACTGCCACTATCAGCCATCCTTCTCCAGATACGTTTGTAATACTAATGAGGGGAATTTTCAAAGAGACAGATGAGACTCTCATGCTCAACTGTGTTTTTGGATCTCTCCCCCCTTGTTCTTGTGTGGTTATTTCAGTGATAATTCTTGCTCACCCAGAGCAGTGGATAGTTTGGAATAAACTGGCTAGCCCAAAATACACAGAAAATAAGCCCAAGAACATACAGTGAAGGCATGAGGGGAAAAAGAAGGCTCAGATGACATCAGTTTGGGCAAAGAACTGAGTTCCCCAAGCTATGGGATGGAGAGGTATGTCAGTGCAGAGACCCTCTGTGTGAGCAGGACTGCAGTGCCTCTGGTCCCGGGTGAGTTTACATGAAACCCTCCCAGTTTCTTGGCACTTGGGATATACATATTTAAACCACAGCCCAGCTGACTCTGCACATGTTACGGAGATCTGACTGTCACTTAGATGATGAAAATCCCAACTTGCTCATTACTTGATAACTCAGGCCACTGTTAAAAGGTTGTAGAAGTACCTTATTCCAGTCTGGTGTCATTTGGTACCTCTTCCAACCTTCTGTAGCAGAGACCAACTAATCCTTTTGTAAGTCACCTCCCTTTCACAGGCACTGGCAGACAAATGGGTGCAAAACAGGTTGTTGGGGTGCATTATTGCTTTTGCGCCCAAGAAATCACCTTGCTGAAGAGGAGTAAGTCAGCAGTGGGGCAGTCAGGCATACTTGCAATTGCAGTTCCTGTACAATGAGCCTGGCCCACTTCAAAAGTGTTTATTTCCATTTCCCCGCTCCCTCTGAAAAGTCACAACTTGCTATTTGACAATAGCTTAACATTAATTAAAAAATTAATATCAGGATTATGAATAATGAATTGGCATAAGATAGCTGATAGCTGGAGACCATTCTCTGTTTTAAGTGCAAACCTTACCTTTTAACAAATAAATAAGATAATAATAATAAAATACATTTTGAGGTCTGTACAGCAATTCTTGGAACAAGATTACTTAAAAAAAAAAGGAAGTCCACTACCTGCAAATGGCACTTAGATGAACTTCTGTGGTCCCAGTATAGACATGTAAAATGAGGCTCTTGGTATTTTTCCTGCAGGGCAGATCATGCCAGGTGTGGCAGGCATTCCTGGGCGATATGAAATAGGCTCATGCCCACTTGACAGATCAAAGAAATCCGTGTGCTTGCCCATGGCCAGGATTTTACGTGGTCAGGGCATAATTTCTGATGGTTTGGTGACCCCTTCACAAGTCCACTGGAGGGGAAGGTGTGGCTCAGTGGAGGATGATCAGGAAAGGTACCCAGCCTAGGTCCTGTTGGCAACAGATTTCATGACATGGGTGGTTTGGGGTCCACTGATACTTTTGCCCCTTTTGCCCTGCCCTCCCTATAGTGGGACTTAGCTCCTCTCTCTGTAGTAAGGACTGGGCATTCTGTACTCTCCCTGCAAAAAGAAGTCAACTGCTGCTAAATTCATACTCGGTGCACTACATTTTTCCAAAACCCAAGAAGTTTGTGGCATGGCAGATGCATGTGGGCTGATGGAAGTTGTTCTCGCTGACAGTGCACTAACCTCAGCCCCAGTGACAGCTGCAACACCCTCTCCAAGATGTTAATTGTTGTTAAGAGTGTTTAAAACATCCTTTCAGTGCTTGCCATTGACTGCCTACATGAGCAATTTTACTTACAACCCAATCTTTCCTTTACTATCGATTATATTAGGAAAGAGATGAAAAATATGAAACCAGCGTTGCAGAGAATAGGCCAGTTATTAAGGCTCCCTCTCCAAATTGGCTGTTTTAAAATTCAATAGATGAACATAAAAAGCTGATCTTAGTGAGAAAAAAGCCTTCATGCAGTTTGTTCCCTCCGCTTTTTATTGTCGGGCTTTGCAGGGAACCATGAAGCTCAAGTACGCTTGACCTCTTGCCAAATGATTAGTAGCATATTTTTACCTCAGATAATCACATTTTGTCACCATTTCAAACTGCAACAAGTTGTCATTATCTCGCAGATGTATTTCCCCTTGCCGTATATCATCAATGTAGTATTTCTCTGTGTGTTACCAAGCAGCTTTTAGATCAATACCCTAACATGTGGTGCTCAGGGTTAATGCAACTTATAAATATTGAAGGGGCTTACAGAGTCATGGTTTTGAGGAATCCCTCCCTCCTCAGGGGCAGTCTTGTACAGATGTGCTGCTCTCTTTCGTGTGTGGCCAGTGACCAAAACCAAGGGGACATCCACCACGGCATAGCGCTTATGGCCATCAGCGATGGTGGGGAAAAGAGTGCTGGGGGCATTTTTTTATTTGAATGGTCTTGATGGAGAAGGATAATAGAAATACCTGAAGTGTAGTATCCCTCACCTGTGCTTTTTCACGCTTTTCCCTTTCTGTGTCATACATCATGGATAACGGAATGGTCAGAACTGATTGCAAAATCCCATGGAGGGTTGTGATAAAGCTGTGTAAGGAAGGAAGGAAGGATTGCCTTCTTGCCCTGGGTTATGATCCTCCTTGGTTGCAGAGGGACACCGCACTGATTGCCTTCCAGCCACACACCACCAACAACCTGCACCTCATCGGCTGTCTGCTCTCCACTGGGTTTGTTTCACCCCTAAATGCATTTTCAAAGGTGATAGTATTGTCCTAACAGAATTGGTACATCAGTACTTCTGCTGTATTAGGACCAAAATGCAGAGACTGGGGCAGGCAGCCCTCATACCCAACACTTGGATGACAGCCTGTGTGGCACAAATGGCAGGCCAGATTTGTGCCTTTTATAAGAACCTAATATTCATCACATATGCAATGCACCCAGATAATCAGTGCATGGACAGGGAATGGGGAGCATGTCCTCTGCTTCTCTGCTCTCCAGCCTGAACTGCCGCAGCATCTTCCTTTGACTTACATTGCAATGTCACCTCTAATGTTGGTGGGTTTTTAACTCAATAGTTAAATCCGCTGCAGGAAATCAGCAGCAAACTGTCTTAACTTGATTTCCCTAACCTGGGGACCTCGTTCACCACCGTCTTCCCAGCACATAGATTTTCAGATGTCCTTGTTCCTTTAATGCAGTTATGAAAGGATACTTGTTTTGTATAACCTTACAGATCTGCTGACAGTATAGAGAAGAAACCCAACACAAGCCAAATTTTGTCATTTCTTCTCCAGCCAGAAATTAATTTACCAGCAGAGGGCTCTCTCGTGATCATGTTGGTTTTTTTTTTTTTTCCCTTTGCCAAGGCTATAATGAGGTTTGAAAAAAAGGATAGAGAAGGCATGAAGCAATCCATGTCCCCAGAGTTTAGGGCAGAGGCATGCTCGAGATGGGCTCTGGCTCTCTGAGTGTTCCAGGGGTCTCTTTTCTCCATGGGAGAGTTCGAGGAGCCGTGAGGCAGCGCTCAGCTGTGGGATCCCTGCTCTCCTGCCCCTTTATTCATGACAGGGACTGGGCAGCTTGTGAGGTTGCTGCTGGGATAGAGGGCAGGATTTTGGAAAACGCACTGTGGGGGGAGTCTTTCAAAACCTAACCTGGGCTCCAGCTAGCATCCTGGGGCAAAGCACAAGTCCCATGGACCTTCAAGGGAGGGTGACAGAGAGGGGTGGCTGCTGCCAGCAGCTCATCCACCACAGCCAAGTGACTCAGCAAGGAGCAAGGGGTGCCATGGGGGGCGGTGGGAGCACGGATGTCCCCTGTGGCCCCCTGGGAAGATGCCCTGGTGTGTCTGGGGCTGCCCCCCCTTCGCAGCAGGCAGGGCATCGAGGCTGGCATGGGGTCTCCTCTTTCTTCCCCAGCCTGAGCCCTTTGATGGAAACCCAACACTCAGTGCCTCTGGCCCTTTGCTGAATACTTGGATGCAACGCCTTCGCTGTCACAATAAATACTAATGCTAATGCACAGCAAATACTACATACTGTCACAGAGGAAGGGTATGTTCTGACACGCTTTTATTACTGGTAAGTTGTGCTTTTGCTGCTTGCTGGTGTGATGGGAAGGTTGTTTCCCTTGCCTTCCCTGCTTCTGATGGCTCTTCATGCTCTTGGTTGTGCTGTTGAGATACACTGATTATGGTATATAAAGTACTGCAAGTAATTTTGCTGTAATGGTACTCTAAAAATCCCTTGAGCTAGTGGCGACAGATCCTGTTGTGATCCAGCTGTTGTCCTTTTGTAACTTAAACAGTTCTATTTGCTAATAATGTATATAGTGAAAGAAATACATATGTACAGGCACACGTACATGAATGTGATTCCAAATGATTACAGGGTTAATAATCTGTGTGAATATATATGAATCTGAAAATAAGCAGTATGAACTCTTCATATGAACACCTGTTTTATGTCTTACAAAATGCAGTGATTCTTCTACTGGTAGAAGGTGGGATATTTATTATTTCGACTGAGTTCTTAGAAACACAGGGCAGAAATAGAATCAGGAGCAAAAGTAGGGTTTTCAGAGGGTTTGCACAGATCACAATGTTTATTCTTTTCCTCTTCATAGTGTAGACAGTCTTCCACTTCTGTCCTCTTTATCCTTTTGATACATATAGGACTATATCCTGAGTGAAGCCAAACAACAGAAAGTTAATTTAGCAATTAAATTGATACTTCAAGAAAAAAAAATCTCACTTTATTATATTTATTTATGAAATATGAAAAGCAATGATCACCCTAGTGATCTCAGAGCCTGTTTTATAAACTCAGCTGTATAAATACATGTAAAAGCTGTGTTGGGATATAACTAGGCCTAAATGCTCTGAACTTTCCAAGGTGGTGGTCAGTCCTGGTCCGCTTGCTCACTGAATAGCGAGAGTGGGAGCTCTGGGGGCTTTTCTGTCCTTCAGCGCTGGTGTAAGTGAGAGCACCATAATCTCTGGGTTGTTTTGTTCTCTGGACATCCCTGTGAGGTTGTGGTTCTGTTTGCATAGGTGGAATGATGAGTCACAGATGCTCACAGACTGAGCAGTTCATCTCCAGGAAGTTTGTGCCTGAGCTGAACTCATGCCTCTAATGCCCCAAAACAGTCTTCAAGCCACTAGGCTGTCCTGAACATCTACATGGTGCCAGAACCATGATTTTTAGAAGCTTACATCCTATATAATCACCACCCTTGCTTGGAAGCCCTGCGTTTCTATGGACAGTATGATCAAAATAAAGTCCCTTCATGGGTGCTTGGTGCATCCTGGCGTTTTGGGCACACTCCACACCAGGAGCAGTGAGCTTCTGCAATGGAAAGGGACTTCCCTCCTGTGAGGGAAGGGGAGCCCTGGGGTAACAGCTCTGGGCAAAAAAATGCCCACCACCTTTGCTGCAGCACGGTGGTGTCTGCTTCATGAGGAAGATCGCATATCATTTGGGGTGAAATTTGCTGCATTTGATGCCTTGAAAAAAATGCCACACCAGAGTGTAAGCATTGCCAGACAGTGGGCATGGCCGAGCTGGCAGAGCTCGGGCTGAGTCCGCCGTCAGCAGATGGACGCGTGCCCAGAGCCGGGAGCTTGGCTGGGGCTGGATGCGGCTCACAGCTCAATCCAGCAAGGTAAGCTCCTCTTTCCAGAACAGGTGGAGACCCGATACCGGTGCTCAGTGTGTGTCCCACATGGGTGTTTGCTAAACGACAGACTCTGCCTCTTACCACAACGTCGGCTATCAGAAAGTGTTTTGTGCAGGTTTTTTTGGGTGGCTGACACAGGCGTTGCTGTACAGAGCCTCAGTCACGGCAATAAACCCATTGCCTGTCTGCTTGGGGTACTTCACACTCTTTGCTCGTTCTCCAAAAGATCTGAGTCTCTCCCTCTTTCTCTTTCTCCTAGTCTAAACCGACATTTTTAATGAAAATATAGATCTGATTTTTTTTGCTTAAACTGCAAATCATAATTCAAGACTAAAACAAATTTACTATGAGAAGAACAGTTCTTAAAATAATAGTTTCCTTGAGTTAACTGATAGCAAATCCTGTATATACTATATAGACATTTAGTATTTAAATACAGTAGTATCAAGGAGGGGGAGGGCAAATGCTATTCAGACTTTTTCCCTGCGTACTTACCCTCAGGGACGGCACGGCAAGCTACACCCTGCCATCAGAGCTCTGGCAGTGTTAGCTGCACCACCAGCTCCTGCGCCCACCCCCGCCTCACTGCACGCGCGTCCCCGCTGCACCTTGCGCATCCATCTCTACAAGCACGAGCTTGGGGTGCAAATGACCAGGGGGTGAACTGAGCTGGGCAGAGCCCTTGTGCAGTCTGGCACATCACTGGGCAGCCACTGCGGGCACTCCAGGCAGGCTGCAGAGCGGTGGCCGCAGGAAGAGAGATGACTGCAGGGCATGGGAAGCTGAGAATGATGTGATTAATTACTTTGGCTACTTAGCAGCTAAATGTTATGATCATTATTAAATAATGTTAGAGATTGGGCCCTGGTGATTTGGCTGCCGGATTCTCAGCTTGCCTGGGCTGGTGTAGCTGTACATAAGCTGGGAGGCTGCACTAGTTTTACCCTAGCCCCAGAGCAGCTACAAACATCATATGGAAAATAAAGGGAAAATATGTCATGTTTGTGTGAACATGTGGTTTTAAGAATGAATGACAGTTGTCAGACTGGGAATCAGGCCAGATCTTGGAGAAGGCAATGCTAACACCCAATCCTCTAGAACAAAATGTGGGATCAGTATCTGTAACCAGATAGAGTTGACATTTTTGAATGAATGGAGCGTACACATCAGCCTAATTTCCCTCAGGCACATCTCCTCCATCTTCTGTAGCAGTTTTGTTGTATTAGTGACTGCTCCTGTGCATGCTACTACTGCCAGTGGAAAAAGATCAAGTCCATTCAAATGATACCCGCCTCATCAAACAGTGACAAATGAAGACCAAGTCAAAGTATGCACACCATTTTTAGAGAGGTTACTGGCTGAAAGTTGATCCTGGTCGGTGTCTCCATAGATCTGCAGCCACACTTTAATGGGCCTGTTGGGGAATGGGATGTATGCTTTGGATGTTTCATCAGGTAATGTCGGTCTTTGTTGTGGCATTTACAGTGTCTTAAAGGAAAATTCCAGTGATTTTTCAAAATTTTAGCCAGTCATTGAAAGCAGTGGAATTACCTTTGGAAAAAAATTAATGTTGTATTTGTGATACCGATCATCAGTCAGGCACAGAAAGAAGAAAACCCCCAAATGCAGGAAAGCAAATGGTGATAAAGATCCTAGATAAAGTCACTCTTCTCAGCGGGCAGCAAGTCTGATGAACTGAAATGGAAAGTCCTTCTCATTGATTTCACTGGAAAAAGTAATTGACTTTGAAATCTTTGAATAAGTTATAATCTGTATTTAATTTCTTGTCCAAGGAAGAGAATGTAATTTTGTTTTTCTTGTGGCTCCTATTAGCTTTAATGTCAGTTGCACAGACGAATCCCTTGCATCAAGCTCCAAATTTACCCCTGATGTCAGTGTGCTTAGGACTGAAACAAAAATCAGCCTTTCATCTCTTAGTTGCTTAAAGGATCATGTCATAATACCATATTTATTAATTCAAAATCTCTCTTGTCTGTACATGCACAAATGGAGCTGCATATGCAGAGGAAAGGCAGAGAAAGTGTAAAGGCTGTAATTTTAGACATTAAGGCAGCCTATTAACTGAAAATATTCTTACAGTTGTAGCAAATGCACACATTTTTGCCCTTAGACTGCCTGAATGGAGAGATTCAGCACTTCAGGCTGTCAAGGTCACAGATCCAAACTGCTCACTTTCTTGCAGGGCCACATTACATTTTGAATAACATACATACAGTGTTTGGATTTGTTGTCAGCAGTTCCAGTGTGGAAGAGGGGTTTCCATCCAGCTGACCCCTGAGGATGCCCAGAGAAGCCACAGTGGAGTTCCCTTGTGCGGATGAGTTTGGCTGAGATCCGGTTCGTCTCATATTGGAACAATCATCTGAAGACAAAGGAGCAGTGCTTGGGTTTATGTACCATGTTTTGCCTGTTCCAGTATGAAGGATGTGATTTGATCCTGCAGATCTTCCTGAAATAAAAACTTCACGTGTGCACTTGCTGTCCACTTTACCTGGATATGTACAAGCTGTCTGTAAAAACTCTTGTCTACTTTACTTGTCACATTGACTTGTTAGCCAAAGATTGCTTGGAGGAGAAAACAGTTTTGATAATTACACTCTAATGATTTACACTGGCAGTTTGGAGACATTACACTTCCAATCACAAACAGAAACAAGAAGATCAGAAAGCTCATCTAGAAAGGCATCTTTAGGGAGAAATAATGAGTCTTGTTAAGTCAAGGCTCCAGATAGCAGTGTGTGCTGGAAAGGCAGTGAATGTTATAACATGTTCATGTTATATGTTCGTGAGAGATCCTTTAAAATTTCAGAAAAGTGTAAACAGACCATTCTGTGAATGATGGCTGGGGGTCATTTGTTTGCATTTATCAGCCTTTGTTGTGAAAATTAAGGGACAAAGGCAATCATGACTGTGTATTTTTGAAGTGCTCTGGTAGGTAGAAGCCATGAGCTTGAGGCGTGGGTGGGAGATGTGGCCATGCCTGGGTCCCCTGTGAGGCGCCTTCTTTACATAGGACAGAGCGTCCCTCCCATACTCGTAGTTTCACACTTATAAAAGCCTAAGGGAAATTGGAAAACCAGATGATAAATCTATTTTAAAATGATGCTATACTATTTTTAAATGCCTGTCCTCTTTAAGAGAAAGGAAAAGAAAAAAAAGTGATCCAAATATGTCTCCTTCCCAAGAGAATACAACTCTGTCTTTTTGTGTGCAGGGTAGAGAATCAGAAGAAAATTTTTTTTCCAGAAGCATTGCTATTTTGCTGATACTTTCTTGTATTTTTCTGATAAAAACAGAAGACAGGCAAAAGTATTGCTGTACACCAGTGTATAACACGGGGTTAAAAGTATTGCTGTACACCAGTGTATAACACGGGGTTAGTGTATTCAGAGGAATGCAGTCTGTGCCCTGATCAAGCTGCAGGAACAGCCTGGATGTAGGTGTTCATGTCTGATTAAGTGCAGCCCAATATTCTGTGCTGTTCTTCATTGTGTTTATCTTCCTCTTGTTTTTCATGACAACAGACATACAGATTGGTTCCACCTCAGTCAAATTCTGGCAGCTTAATGTTGTTCCTAGAAGGACATTCTTGTACCAGTGGAGTATCTGTTCTGGTCTTGCTTTTTACCTTTTTTCTTCCTTGTTCATACACTCTTCTTTTAACACTGGTTTTATATTCAGTCCGTCCAATTTTGTCATCACGTTTAACCCCACACTGTTTTTGTCTATTTTCCTGAGCTTATCCCAGGAACTTTCAAAAGCTTCTTTTCCATTGCCCTATTGAAGGTTTTACAAGCCACTTAGCACCAAGTTCTGCTACAGGTTAATGGAATTTTTCTTTTCCTTAATTAGAGACTTTTTATTTATCTTTTGGTACTATAAGCTGTCACAGACTGTTTTATTTGAGAACCTGACTTTATCCCCAACCATGACAACAATTTTGCTATTTATACTACAGTCCTGTGAAGGTCATAGCGAAAAGGGCAATATGAGAAGTTGTAGAGATGCTTCACTGTAAAGGTCAAGCCTGTATGTACTGCACTGGATGAACTATGTACAGCACTGTAGGGGGTCAGAATAACCTGTCTGAGTAAATGAGTAATTAACTAAACCCAGAGGCAGTTTTTGGTCACAAAGGTCCAAGGTGGTGTACCTGAGGTTGCTTTTGACCAGCATTACCAATTCTGCTTGAGGATCATTCAGGCTGCCTAGAACACCATGGCCTTCCAGCATCTCTTGTCTTTCAAAGCAAGCCCTAAACCTTTCCCTAGACCTAAGGCAAATTTGGACTCAGCCATTATGGTAAACAGATATGACTTGCTAGAAAGACTTACCTTCGTGGTAAGTGTGGGTAATCTTCTCCCCCACAGCAAAGGCACCTTACTGACTTTGAGATTTCATCAGAGCTCATGATATAAAGTTAGTTCTGTTGCAAATAGTTCCCCATGCACTGCCACTTCTGTGTAACAGGCTACAGGCACCAGGCAAGTTTTACTATTAATTTTTGGTGTAGAGTTAAGATCTTCTCTGAAACTTTTGATGCTGTTGACTGATCACTGTTGCTTTGGTGGCAAGCTGGTGATGCTAGTGGGACATGGTTTTAGTCCTTCATGGCAGAAAAGGAGAAAGCTGTAGAAATGTCTGACTGTACATTGCTAGACTGACATATGCTGTTCCTTGAAGTCTAACCTGTTTTCTGTCTTCTTCAATGTATTCACGAGACATTTCGTTTTTATGGTACATACGTTATGACAGTATCTCACCAATTCAGCATCTGAGCTGTGTTTATCCTTACAACCTGCTGTGAATAGGGAAGCATTTTTATCCTTACATTTTTTAAAGAGTGAAGAATTGACAGTAAGGTATTAAGTGACTTGCTGAAGATCACAGAGCTATTGCAGGCCAGTAAATACTACATCTGAAACTCATATGGTAACAATTATACCATCCCTCCTCTGAGACTGTGTAAAGAGACATTTTCTGGCGGTAAGGGACAGCCTTACCAACAGGCTGATAACACATGAATGTGTTCGCTTTGTGGTCCCAGTGTGACTTGGCAGAGCCCTTGGGTAGTGCTTCCAGCTGGAAGTGTGTGAGCCCTTTTGTCTTTGGAAACTTTGCTCTCAAACACAGCCATTCGGTGGAAGGGAACTTATACTTTCTCCATGTTTCTGCTCCTGAGGAGATGTGGTTGGAGGCAACAAGCAGCAACAAGAGCTTTGGTGTGTTTTCACCACACTATCTGTGGACATAGGCATGAGACGTAGGCATTTTCTGTGCATTGCATCATATTTGCTGGCTGCACTTTTATTATCTCTTGATGACCCTGAAGCAGCAAAGGTGCACTTGTTCACCCCTCTCTCATTGGGAAGTAGCAAAAGTGGTCACTGATTTGAATGGCCACAACCATCTGATTTCCAGAGCTGGCGTCAGAAAACACAGCTCTAACCAAGATTTTATGAGACACTCCCTGGATGAGAGGACAAATTTTCCTGCGAGGCCTGGCTGCAAAGATGTAGCACATTTAAGTGTTTGACTTCACACTTTATGAAAGTCTTCTAATCTGCCTGCCTTTTTAAAATTTTATTAGTTGGAAAGGTCATGAACTGGGAATAGACTGACAGGTCTGGAAGTGTGGGTGGCCATGGGGAAGCATTACAGGGTTGGGGTGACTGTAATGTTGAGAGCCATCCTAAACTTCATGTTATTCAACATTGTTATTGGTAACCGTTTTTCCAAAGGTAAAATAGCTTCTGTTGAAAATTTTATACCACCATGAAGACTAGTGGAGGCTACCACAAGGATTAGTAATTATTGCTGAGAATAGCAAACTCAGAAGAAGTTCACCCATTTAAACCAAGTAAGTTTCAGTGTATTAAAACTAAATCACACACCAAAGACAGAGGGCTGCTGTCCTTTCTTACCAAATGAGACACCTCAGACACCAGCTTTGACTTGGGCAAAGTTAAGGAGGTGACTCACACCTGAGGGGCTCCATCCTCTCTGAAGAATGTTATGGAGAGGCTGCTCCCATCATGCTCACCCCACTGTAGTGCATGCAGACTCTGGGGATCAGAGCATCTGCTGTCTCTGTTATCTATCAGAGAGGTGATTTACTTGTGATGAGTAACACTTCTGTGTGGAGAGAATAGTAGCTATTAAAAGAGTATTTAATATAGCAGAGAAAGGTGTAACTGGCTGGAGCTGTAGTGCAGGGTGCTGGTATTTCTGGAGTAAACCATGGAGGTGGGAGGTGGAGTTTCTATTTCCTGATGTTTTCACACCAAGACTCAATGCCCGGACAGACCAAAATATCTCAGTCAGACCAAAACGAGCTGTTCTTTGGCAGATGCAATTGTGAGGGTCTGTGGGGCAGTGAAGCAAAGTGTAGGATCTGCCTACTTTGTGGATCTCAGGGACCCATCGGGTAATGAAATTAATCCTGCCCAGCATCCTCTATAGAGAAGATGGTCCATGTTAAATTGGCACAACTTTTTTTATAAACTGAGTTGTTGCTGGCCCTACTCAGAGACATGCTCTAAAGGATGATGGCTCCGTTTGCACCTCACCAGCTGCTCAAACGTCCCCTCTGCCAGATGTGGCTGCCACAGACAGCTGTGCTGTCACCCTGCTGGGTGCCCTGCAGAGACCAGCCATCTGTCCCCTCAGGTGGCAGCTCGCCGTGCTGGCCCGCTGGGGCTGCGACATTGCTTCCAACTTTGAAGGGAGCCTTCTCTAGAAACAATTTGGTATCTTTACCATTTAAACTTGTTATGTTTGTGATTTAATAAAGCTCATTTTCAGACTGGCATATATAAGGTCACTTTTATTTCTAAGAAACATATCCAGAGGTAACGTCAAATAAGAGATTTCTTTTACACCTGTCCTTATACACAGATGGGTAGAAAACAATAACATTTAGAAATAAACATCCCCATATGGACAATGCAAACAAAATCTACACTGCAGGCAACAAACCAGTCACAAAAGAAGCTGTTTTAAATATTCCACTGTCTAGCAATTACAGGGGATTAATAAGCATGCAGCATGGGCCAGCCCATCGGCTGGTGATCAGCAAGACCCTCCAGAAACTTCTTGAAGGGAAGAGCTGGAAATGTGAACGGAGCCTCTGGTCAGGGGCAAGCACAGGCTGATGGCTGTGCCCCTTGTGTGAGATGGCTTGGTGCACAGGTCCGACAGGCTCACTGCCCTCTGCGAGGAGGAGGAGAGCTGCCAGCACGCGGTGACACTGGCTGCCGAGGCTAGTGCAAGGGAAACGTCACTGTGTTTGACAGGAGCTAGAGATAAGACAGACCCATAATTCAACACAGTTACAGTCTGGTCTTTAACTAAGTAATTTACCTGCAATTGCACCCAATGCTGTTGGTCACCTGGGGCCGTGTCCAAGGCTGGCGATGTTCCAGTCCTCGGGGGCACTGCGAGGTGCCCGCGCTTCCATGTTTCGACTGCAGACTGGAGTGCCAGCAGGTAAAAGCAGAGATGTCCAGGAGAGCGGGCAGGAGATGCTGCGGGCTCACAGGGCACAGGGCTCACAGCTGCGAGGGCTGTGGGGAGCACTGATGGGGGCTTCGTCCCTGCCAAGGCACCCTTCCCTGCTGCCTCGTCAGCAGGCAGTGACGCTTGTGAGCTGAGTGCTGGCAGGAGGTTGCTGTGCTCCTGAAGCATCTTTCTCCTTGAGACAATTTTTCCTTGGTGAGAAGTTTCATTTGGCTGTCCCTTTCCCAGAAGTTTTAATGATGCCTAGTGCAGGCAGTTATTCTGGACCACAAGTTGGTATTTAAATTTGTGTTGGTGTGGCAGCTTCACTCTCTTGTTTGCCTTTCTGTGCAAATCCTCTCCTGTCCTCTTCATGAGGTGCATTTGGCTTTGTCAGTGACTGCTGTCCACTGAGTAGTTCCCTCACTCCTCCCAGCAGATATTGCAAATGGGCATCGGAGGGGTCTCCAGGCACCTGAAAAACTGCTGTAGACAATTTATTTTTTCCTGCACACCCTCTGGGTTCTTAAAGATCACAGGCAAGAGTTTTTCCTCTCCTAGAGAAGGCATCCAAGGAATGACGTGCTCAGAGACAGGACAGTTATTGGCACATTTTTTCTGATGCCATGGACAGCCTGGAAGATCCCTATTTCCTTCTCCAAAATTAAATGGTCCAGGGGGGGTATATGGTACGGTGCAGTGCAGGGCCACCCACAGGGCACGTGTGAGGGCTTGTGCCCCAGCCCCCAGCCAAAATATTGCAGCAGGCTTGCCACCTCCACAGGTTGCCCCAGAGGTGGCTGCCCCTGCCCGGGGCTGGTGGGGAGCTTCCCACCACGGTTGCAGCTGTGGCCAGTGGATACGGCACTGCATGTCTCAGTGAGGCAGCACAGAGCAGCACCCTGAAGGCTGCCTTTCAACTAAGACTTATCAATCATTTCATGATGGATATTCCCGTCTGCATAAAGCAAGGAGTGATATTTATTCTCTTTTTACTGGTGCCTTTAACTTTTAGATAGAATGGAAGAGAATTTGGTTTTATATGGCTCCTCTCGCACTTCCCTATTCCAAAGCACTTTTACGGAGCAGTTAAGTTAGGATATAGTGCTGGTAATGCAGTGACTCTGGGCAAATGAGCCAGCCTGAACTGCACCATATATCACTGCACCCACCACTGCTGGTTGTGATGTGCACGTTGTTTGATCTTTCTTAAGAGCTATTCCATACCTGCCCTTGATTTTGACTGACTAAATCCTAGCTATGAAATCTGTGCCTTGGTTCTTTTTTAAAACACTTTTTAAAAAGGGAATTTAGCACTTGTAAAAGTTGTCAGATTAAGATAGGTTTATGGAATATGCAGTTTTATCCCCTAATAATGATGGCAAGGCATTCAAAGCTTCAGGGGGATTGCAAGAAGCATCAAATCAGCAGTCAAACTCTCCTGAGCTTCGTCTGTTTGTAGGGCTTCTCTGAGAAGACTGGCCTGATTTGGTGCCCTTTTCTTGTAAACAGTACTATCCCCAGTGATAAAGAAATGGGGTTTTTCCTTGCAGGAGATGAGATAACTTTTGGAAACAAATGACAACTCCCTGTCCTTGCAGACAGCTTTACTTACCTGTAAAATACTGTGACCAAAAATAATGTGTTGGGGAGGCATGCAGGTGGCTGTTGGTGCCCCGTGGTTCCTCGGTGCTGGTGGCAGGTGGGGATGTTGACACAGAGAGCAGGAAGCAAAGGGCAGCTCCTCAGTATCAGAGCTGCCTCAACCAGCCAGCCTCAGGAGAAGCAAACATAGTTTTACCCAGCTTTTTAACCTGTTCAGTGACTCAGAGCAGCAGGTAGTGCCTTCTCATTAAATGTGAGCTGAGGCTGTGGCAGCTGCATAAAGCTTTGAGATATTATTCATACAGAAACACCAGCATATGAGTTTATTAATAGCCATATACTCCTAAACACACTGCTCGATATCAGGTTGTAGCTCTTGTGATCATTCATTTTTTGTCCTCCCATTCTTGCCTTTGAAGTGAAATAGTAAATAGTTATTTCTGTAGCCCAGAATCTTCCCATTAGTCTTCATTAATGATTATTTCTGTCACTTTCAAGATGGTTTTGTAAAAATTGTACATGTATAATTGACCAAACCCCTCTCTCATTTCCTCTTAAGCAACATTATTGATGTCAAGTGGGAACAGAATCCCACTGAAGTGTGAGTAAGAGCCAAATATGGCTCAAAGGCTACACTGTATTAAAAGCTTTCCTGTCCTATTGTAACCAATATTTTTACTGGAAGAAATCATGAGGTCATTAAATGGGGTATCTTACCTCTGAAAAACCATCAGGGGAACATGTAACAGCTACAGCTGAAAGAAAAAAATAATCAGGGTTTTTAAAAAAAATAAAATAAACCCAAAATTTTTAGGGCTGCTATAAAACAAGAAGCACACTGTATTCCAGTGCAAACCACTAATGGTTAAATTCTTCTCTCTGACTCTTATGAGTCAGAGTAGCCCCACCGACTTTAATAGAGCTATGCTGAAATTACACTGGTGTAGTCAGCTCATTTTGGCCCTACAAACTTGGCATTTGTTGATGTAGATCTGATCCAAAGCCCATGGAACCCCTCGGGAATCTTTGCATTCAGATGATGGGATTTGGATTGGATGGTATAAGTTTAACATGAATCACAAGTAGCTCAATTTGGTATTTGTACAGCTCATAATATGCAAGAGAGCCACGTGAGCCAGCTGGAGTATTGGTCTTGTTGCTTAGGAATGGAAATGAAACCATGAAGTCTTTCACTTAGTCCACCTAATTGCAATCAGATGGTAACTAAGTAATTAACAAACCAGAACCAGCTTGGGGTGCTGACTTCATATGATGGGTTCTCTCTCCTGGTGCCAGGTCACCAGAGAATTGATTCTCCTCTTTTACTTCTTCTAAGTCTTGGCCATTCATAACACTCATCTCGTAATGTTGAGGTTGTTAATTGCTTTTAATATTTTGTATGCTACAGGAATAGCATTATCTTGCCTGCTATGTTTGCTTAGTTCATTATGTTCTGTGCGTGTAGTGGGCAAGAGGACCCAGAGGTCATGAAGCCTGTTTCTGACCTCATTTACATTGGGGCTGCATCAACAGAATTTGATGAACTTTAATGAAATTATTCTTGATTTATAGCAGTGCAGCATAAATACAAGACAGATCTACTGTAATTCTGTTGATCTGCTAGAATGACCTTGCTCATAGTGAGGATGAGAGGGAGCTGTGGTTGATGTATATATATGTGTATTTACATAATGATTCTTTAAAATGGCTGTTCATGTTCAAAAGGAAAAAATTATTCTGTGTTCATCAGGGATTTTCTGGAGATGTCATACTGGTGTCAACAGCAGCAAAATTTAGCCTAGTGTATTGCGTGCTTGGAAGCAAAACAACACACAACCAATACACACATCCCTTTTCCAAGCCCTCTTGCTGTAGAAAATGTCTGTCACCTTCTGTATCAATGAAAGGAAAACAGCTAACTGCCAATTTGTATAAAGAGAAGAAGCCTTTCTTCTAGTCTTCATCTAAGAAACAAGCAGATGAGGGCACAGGATGCTTTTGTATCAATATCACATAAAGGATAATGAAATTGGAAATAGATTCATGATTTATTGTTCCTCCAGCAGCACACTTAAGTATATGGGAAAATTGGCTTTCAGTATATACAGTAGCTGCTTACATAGCATGACTAAAGAAAGACCCTGTGAATATGAAAGGTCCCAGATGAATGAGGCCTGAAATGGAAGACCTCTATTGCTATAGCAGATGGGATTGTGTGGCTTCCACGTGCCTTGCCAGTAATTTGCCAACATTTATGTTTGATCTTTGGCTAGCAGAAGCATTGATTTAGTAGGCTGTAAAGGCCCGTTTCTCCACCTGCCATCTAAACTGATAAAAATCATTATGTTGCAACCATCCCTTTTTCTAGGTGTCAAGCACGAAAGCTATCACCCGGGGAATGGGGAGAAGTGGTGGTGTAAATCCCGTGCAAGGTTCCATGTCGCTTACTATGCTGGAGAAAATACGAGGCACGTCTCTCGGCTGCTGGAGAACGGTTTCGCTATGGCGAGGAGGAGGGTGCTCTAAATCAGTCAGGAGCAGGAGAGTATTTCCTAGCAGAGGAGAGACGTACCTGGAGGGCACAGCCCCGCTAGGGAGAGGACAGCCCTGTTTCTGGCATGTTGGCTTGCCTTGTCCCCAGTGGAGCTGCCATGCCTGCGCAGGGAAGTCCCCCCTCTTTTAAGTGAGTGACCCCAGACTACTGTGGTGCTTTTGCAGTCCTCTCTTCTTGTTAGGGTCGGTGGCAACCAGCTTCCCAAGACCTTGGTGCTTGTGACTCAGAACAAGAAAACAGCTGAGAACCTGAAACATCGTGTGAGCCTGGAAAGCCTTGTTTCTACACCTGATTTGAGACACTACCAGCCTGCTCGAGGTGTGGTCTGTCTATGCCAACATGCGTGATGGAGGGACAGGCTTGGGTGCGAAAAGCACACGTGTCTTTGTGAGGCCCCAGCTTGTAACCGGCTGTGCAGTACAATTTCTTTTCCGTATTAATATTCCTTGGGCAGGCCCTGGAATTGTATCTGTTCCTTAGATCTCTCCAGTTAATGAAATGGCCAAACACAATCATCTGGCAATAGAATTGCACTTCAGCAATACAAACAAAAAGACCCTAATTTACATTTGTGCCAATACCATTAACGTAAATTGGTTATTAGCTATTTATACTAAAAAGCTGTAATAAAAAGCATAAAGGTAGTTTTATTAACTACATTTTGCCCTGTGAAATCCATGCTAGAAGGCACACTTTGCAATCGGTGATTTTCTTTTCTCAGGCAATATGGCATTTGCTCCACCTAACTAACATATTTATAAACAAATTACTACCCCCTTTTCTGCACTTTGCATTTTATAACACATCACTGCTATGAAGTTAATAGGACAGCCGTGTGCAATGCTTTTGTAATTCAATTGCAATGTTGGATTGTTCTTTACCCTATCATTCTCATGTATATGTAGGAAGGGGTAATTAAAGAAAAAAATGGCATTTACAAACAATTATAATGCAGGAATAACAAGGAGGGAAACGGGTTTCAATCACTGCTTTTTAATAGAGATGTGGGGAGGGATGGGGATAGCAGGATAAGAGAGCTGCATCTGATCTGCCCTACTGGTTTTAGTCTCTTCATGCATCTGGGGGAAGATTTTCTGGGGTGCATGGGCTGGATTTTCCCTTGTGCAGTGCTGCGGTGCCCATGCTGATGAAAGAGAGCATGGGACTGGGACTGACAGTTGCCTTCACATATAAAATGTGACCTCCCTGATTTCTAGCACAGCCAGTCCAGTGTCATCCTGAATCACCTGGGTCCCCTCCTAAGCATCTCTACAGCACTCGCCCAGGCACCAGAAAGCCTGCCCCACCAGTCAGGCATGCAGGCAGCGATGGCAAGATGAAGGGAAGAGGTAAGGCTGCTGGAAAGAAGAGAGGGGAAGAGGGAAATGGCATGCTGTTTGGAAAGAAGTCCAGAGGTACAGCATATGTATGCAAAGAGGACACCACCCTCACTCCACCCTGGTGTTGCTGTAAGCGTCTCTGTAAAGTGGCAGTGCAGATTAAAATGTTGCATGAGGTGTGCGGTCCCCGATATCCCAGTTAATGGTATCACTGAGGCTAGACTTGGACAAGGCTTTCTTTTGGCAGCAGAGCCAGCTCAGCAACACTCATCTCCCGCTCTCCTTGTCCTGGCTGCCTTGGCCAGCAGGGGGTCACAAACCCAGGCCCCTGAAAAACAGTCCAGCGGAACAAACCAGCTTAACTCAGGCTGGTCCCACGATCCAGTCATGCCCATGCCAGCCAGCAGACCTGATGCAGCTGAGGGGCTCTGTGAGGGCTGGGACCCCCAGTGGGAGGAAGAAGAGGGAGGAAGGAGAAAAGAGTGGCTGGGACTGGCACTGACACAGGGAGCTGCAGCCTACATGCTAGGCAGAAATGAGTTTTACTGCCCGCTGTAAGTGATGGACAGAGGGAGTGATGCCCGAACCAGAGGGAGGTCACAGACTGGCTCACTGGGGTACTCGAACATTCATAGATGTTGAAAAACTGGGAATTAATATAAGGAGGGGGACACATGGTGAGGTCTGAGGGCCAGGCTGCGTGGGCATGCTTGCCGAAATGCTCCCAGGAGGTGGGGGGGGGAGGGCTGGGTGCTGAGGTCTCCATGATCCTGGGCACAGCCCCTTCCCAATGGTGGGGCAGAGTGCCCGAGTGAGCACCCGCGTGTGCCCTCGGCCCTGCCCCGTCACCACGGCAGGCGTCTGGGGCCAAGGCTCTGCTCCATACCTCTGCCAGGAGCAGCTGCCTTTGAGAGCTGGGTGTCAGCTCCTCAGCATAGGAGCAGCTCTAGGACATTTTGGACCTGAGGAGCGATTTTGAGCAAGCAAACGGTGCTGGGGTGTGACTTGAGGTGATCAGATGAAGCTGTCTCAGTCACCTGCCTCTTCCAGGGGTATTGCTTCAGGCCTCCAAACCACACCTTCTGGTTTGGCTTCACCACCACGCAGGTGCAGTTTCAGCCAGGTCTTTGGGTTCCTCTCTCATTGTAACCCCACTTTGACTGAAGCTCCTTTGGGGAAGGCGGGAATGAGAGAGATGAAGGATGCATGCTTTTCTTTTTCCAGGAACTAAAGGAGTTTTTAATTCAAACAAAACTGCAATATCCCTAATAGCAACTGTGAATTTGGAGGTAATTTATACTATTTCTTATTTCTGTAAAGAACGCATTCTGAAGAATGAAAATAACTTCAGTTTAATGAATTCACATATTCCAGTAGAATTGCAATCTTTCACATTGGTATTAAAAGTTAGTGTTAAATTATATTCTTAAATTATAGTGTCATCTAACCCAGCTATGCCTGATCTCTAACAGGCTGATGTTAGTTATTATAAGGCAAATTAGCTAGTTTGGAAAAGAGGGAGGTAAATCTATTTTCTGTGCGGAAAGTTTCATAAAGTTGTGGCTAAATAATAGCTAGCAACTAGTTTCTGTGCATAGGAATATTTTGAACCCAGAGGACGTTGGCATTGTCCATGGAAGGAAAGTCAGAGCATATATATTCTATGACAAAAAATAGTCTGGTGCTCCAGTTATTCACATAAGGAAGAGCAGTAGACTATTTTTTGTTGTAAGTTGACTTCAGTGGATCTTTAGTTGTTTGCATTCAGTGACTCTGCAGTGGGTTTGTTAGAGGGTGGTTTTTGGCAGCCTGGAAGGGAGTGCCATGCTCTCCTCTGGCCACCTGGTTGGGAATCATAACACTGGTGGCTCTGGCTGCAGGGTAGAGCATGAAAAACAAGTTAATAATTGACCTATGCTCCTTGTTTTTCATTCCTGGGACTACAGACATAGAGATGATAACATCTGGTTTTTTGAAAACTTTTTATAACAAATAGTATGTTTTTTACATCTTGTGTTGAAAACAACAACAGAAATGGTAGTTTAAGGAATGGGTGATTTGCTGCCTATTTTTAACAAGCATTCTTTAAAGAAGGAGAGATCAGATACTGCTAGGGGAGGTCATGCAGCATTCAGAAAACTTTGTGAATCACCCATGATAGGCTGAGGCTGCCATTCTTTGTATGACTTTCCAAGTTCACATAAAGGTTACATGGCTACCAAGATGAAAAGCAGTCTCATCTGTTTTTTTCTACCACAGCCTTTTTCCATTACTAAAAATGAGGATTGTGATGAATCATGTCTTCAGCTGAACATCAAACACAAGTCTGTAGTCTTCAGTGAGCATTAAATATAGATGTGAATATAAATAGAGAAGAGGAGGTTATTATGTAGGAAGGAGGATGATAATAGCAAGGCACAAGTCAGCTATTTAACATGTGCTTTCTGTCCCCTTGGTATCCTACGTTCTTTTATCTGGGGAGAAGAGGGCAATGGTTATCATGACTCTCTTCTAAGCTATAGGCTCTCATCAGAAAATTGGGGATGAATAGTCACTATCCTCTATGAAGCAATTTTACTCTATCTCTGTAAACACCTGAATGGATATTTCACCCAAAATGGATATTTCATTTGTATTCACATGGCTTCCTCCAGCAGTATTTTGTGTTATTACCAGCACACATGGCACAGAGGAACCCCTGAGTTTAAACTTTTCTTTTTCATTAAGGGACCTGGTTATAGAAAGCCTGCAGTTGAACCTGGTCTTCCCACCAGCATCTCTGCTCAAGACCTCAAGGCTCTGCTCTTCCCTCCAAGCCCTGTGTAAGCAGTTACAGGCAATGCTCTGCTCTTCCTCATTTGACCCAGAGTGTGAATAGGTCTCGTCTTCCCATGCGGATTTGTTTAAGTGCGTCTGATTAACATGCTGCTGCTACAGTCTTCAACACCACAGTGTTTGGCTTGCTTGGGGACCCCTGGCTGTGTCTTGTTTGGACCCTGTCTCTCCAAAGGCCTCAGTGCTCAGCCCATGTGCTGGATTTCAAGCCTACCGCCACAACCAAATTAAGTGATTTCTCTCTCCATGTGTATTTTCTGGATACAAATGCTGAGACTACTCCCTTGGCTGCCCGCCCCCCCCCCCCGCCCCAGGCTGCCTGGCTTGTTGCAGATCTTGGTGAAAGGGCTGGACTTTTATGACTCTCCTAGAGTTTGGATCAGCTCCACCATCGCTCTCAGTGTCACTCGTGGTTGTTGCACAGCAAGGGATGCAACAGTCTGGCCATACACACTGGTGTAAATTTACTTCAGGTAAATGAAGACTTGCATGGTGCAGGCAACCATTTTGACCAGGCTGAGGTCAGACCTATCACCAGCTACCTTCCTCTTGGTAAGGAGATGCTTGTCACCTATCTGCTCTTAGAGTCTGATAGGTCTTACTGTATTTCAATCAATATCAATCACTGTTATCCATTTAATGCAAGATTTCAATCATCCTGCTCTTCTACTTCTATTAAGAAAATACCAAATGCCCTTGTTCATTAAGCCACCCATGCTAGTCACCTTATTTTACAGACTACCCACATTACATTGTACTGAAATAAAAACACATTTGTACCTTTTGGGGATGGAGTGGGGACAGTCTTCCTTGTGACTTTGTGGAGTTCCTCGGATACAAAGTTTTAAAGATCTGATTCACCTGGTTGTTCAGAATTAGAAATTTAACAGTGAGATATAATGGATCAGTTTTCAATGATTACAAGTACTTTGTAACTCTAACTTAAGACATGAAACTTTTTCTAAAACCATTTAACACTTAGGAAGGAGAATCAAAAGTCATAATTCAAATATAGCCCCTTTAATTAATTCATCTAAAGATAAAAAAGGGCCCTCTAGAAAGTCTATAAGGATATTGCTAGCAGAAAAAAGTCATATCTACTTCTCATATACATGTCTTCAGTGGATGTCTTCAATGAGCAGAAGAGCCCTTAATGATTGGGCTTAATTGTTACTCATCAACACCACTGCACCATCTGTCCTGAAGTGGTAATTTTCTGTGATAGCTATATAATACCACAACATCAGTGCTCTTCAAATATCAGGATATTGAATTAATCATGAAGGGGTTTTCATTAGTACCGGAAAAAACTGCCTCAATTAAAAAGATTTTCTTTAAAAAATATCTGGTCAAGGATCATTTCAACCTTTTAAGGAAACTGAAATGCATGGGATAAACTCAGCAAGGCTGCTGTGCCCTGTGCTGGTCCTGACCCGCCCCCAGGGACTCCTATCAGCACTGTCTGTGGTCTTTTCCTGGAAGCCCTTCTTGCTTTAAACTTCTCATTTTCTCCCATATTTAAGTCTTGTGGTAGGACACAGCAGTCCCTCCAGACTCTTTGCTTGGCTCCAGCAGCTTATAAAGTCAAATCTCAAGTATGTTCTGCCACAAAATGATTTTTGCTGTGTACTTTCCAAAAACTTGCCACTTGATCTACTTTGATAATGACCACCAATATTCTTAATCAAAGGATGAAAACTTTGCATCAAAAAGAGATGCTAGTAGGGTTTTGAGATGTCTCTGTCAAGTTGTAGGGAAGTACAGAGTCCAGGCAAAACACACTGCTAGATCTCTTCTATACCTGCCAAAGGTTTGAAGTGGCTTGCCCTGGGGGTCCAAGATAGCTGAAGTCTGTGTGGACACAGAAGAGCACAGAAGGAAGACCTGGTAACTCCACAGAGACTAGGGAAAAGGAGTATTTCAGCATAGTGCTAGGAGGTAGAGGTACAGCACAATCCTCCCAAGTATGCAGCCATTTGAGATATGCTGAAGTCATGCACGCATGTTTGGGGAAAATTCTCTGAAACGAACTTTCTGTTTCCGATATGACCTAAAAATGATGTGTGTAACTATTAACAGTGTATGACTCTAATATCTGTATGGTTTCATTGCCTGTGAAACGTGAAAACTTGCAAGTCTGGAAAGGCCCTCAGGAGCTCACCAAGTTTATCCCCTGCTGTGACAAGATAGATTACTTTTGTTACTATCCCTCCGTATGAGGATTTGCAGGCAGCCTTTGCAGGTGAGCTGTTCTAGGGCTTCGCTATCCTCACTCCTAGAGAGCTTCTCACGATGTCTAGCTCATATCCAGCTAGCTTGCTGTGGTACGCCCACTCTGTCTGGTCTATTCCACCACGAGCATGGGGACAGCCATTTCCTCTTTGCTGTAACCTTTTATGTATTTGAAGTTGAATTCCCTGCAGATGCATTCTTGATCAGTGTTTTGCAGATAACATTCTCCACAATTTTGGTCTTCCAAGGCTTTCAGAAAGGCAGTGGAAATCAACAGCTGTCTAAACTCTGCCAGCCACTGCTAAGAAACTTCCCACTCTCTATCCTGATCTGTCTGATGGCACTTGCCATGAAATGTCAGAGATGGAAAGCCCCTTTGGCACAGAGCCCATCTTTTCCTTGGATGGATGAGAATGACCAACTGTGAATCTGTCTGGGCTGCTGTAATGATGCCAAGTGCGTCTCTGCTTAGTACTGCTGCCCAACCAGCAGCCCACAGAAGCTTGCGATCTTCCTCTTACCCAGTATCTGAACACACAGCCGCTAATCATGTTCGAAATGGCTATTCATGGTGTAATTATCAATCCCTTTTGGACTTTACTGTTACTATTGAGGGTCAATTGTCAGCATTTTGAATTCCAGTTTGCCCAGGAATTGTAATACAGACTTTTCCTTTTGTCTTATCTTTTCCTGCATATGGTGTGAGATGTAACAATGTGATCCACACCCAGGAGAAATCAGCACTGTTACAAAGAGTGTGCTGAAAGCACAGTCAGGACACCTTGTGTACACTTAGAAGCACCAGGATGAAGTCTGAGCATTGTCAGCACACAAAATGACCTTATTACACTGATTCCTTATTTGAAGTCTTAATTTTTAAATGTTTCTTTGTTCCATAGTTGAAATCGCTTACACTAACAGTAAGAACTAATTGCTTTTGCCCTATTGATGAGACCAGGAGGTGAACCCAGGAGTAACTCCACGGATGGTAGGATCACCTACCTGCTGACAAATTCCATAATAATATTTGTGTTATATATGGGGAATAAAATGGCATAAAATACATGTCTGGCTGTATGTACTACCTAATTCTTGAAGTCATGAAGAATGCAGAGTGACTTCATACTTCTGTAGCTTTTCAGCTTGGCTATCTATTGCCTTCCCAAGAAAAGGGATCCTGAGCTCTTACAGGCTCTAATAGGTATCCTGGGGTTTGAATGTGACATCCAGGCACCATGAGAGATGACAAATCTATGTGATTTCCGCAGGCTGAGGACCTTCCCTGGAACAGTTTTCTAAGGCTTATCTGAATCTGCTTTGGAACAGCAGAGCCTGGGTGTTCTGGAGCACCCTCAAGCTTCCCCACCAGCACACCAGGGGAATCAGTGTGCCACCCCTAACACAGTCATTGCACTTTCTCATCTTTCCTCACCTTCATTTCCTTACTGATAATTTTCTCTCATCATGTATCTTTTCTTTTTCTCTTAAATCTCTCCCAATATTAACGAGCGTGACTTTTCTGTGGGAACAAAGAAGGAAAGTGTATGCAGCTAGGTTCTTGTATTTGACCTTGTTCGAGGTTAATGAGCCAATTAATTGTACACAAGATACTGGCACTTGGACTATTTCACTTTGCTGTGTAAACAGTGTAACTAGTAACACTCGGTTTCTCTCTGCACCCTTAAATTAGGCCTAAATATTATTAATCAGGATCCCATGAAAGCCTGAAGTATACTTTTTAGCACCAGCAAAGTCTCTCAATAGCAAAAGACAAGAACTATCTGTTGCATATAAATTCATCCTTTCCCTTTCTCTCCTCTACCTGCTTTTGTATTATTACACTGTTAAAAATGAGATTTAAAGCCATGCAAAGTCAGGACATACAGAATTGTAACTTCGGTGACATTTGAATGTAGTGGGTTTTCATGTACAGCCTTATTTATTTCAGCATGCAATGCTAAATATAAGAGCTTAGCCTGTAGGGGGTTCTCTGCAAGGTGCTCAGTTTCCAGTTGCTGAGGAAACTATAACACAGTACTGGCTGAGGCCAGTGTAGAGCGGGAAATCCTTGGGACATGAGCATGTAACTCTCTCCTGGCCTGAAGGAGGGCTCTTCCCAACTCCTTACTGAAAATACTTAACCAACTGCAATGATGGATATATGCATCACAAGTTGAAGTCCTGTTCCTGCAGTGCTACTGCTGAAGGGGAATCATGGGGTGAGGGCACAACTCACCCACTTCTGATCTGGGTTATACAGGGTTTCTTCCTACCTCAGGAGCAGTGAACAGGGGGGTCCTTCTTGCTCTGCTGCTGGAAGCGGGGCTGTGGGGATGCATGGGGACCTGTGTCACCTCCCCTGGGCACAGCTTCTACTCCATCTATGAAGCCACAAGGAATATATCAGAAGTCAGTTTATCTCTTGTTTTACTGCTCAGTGAAGCTCCGTGTAGACTTACAGTGCAGCATACAGAAGGAATAGCAAGGAATCTGCTTGCTCATTAGTGGGACTTTCCTGTTGCTGCTTCATATCACCGGCAAATGTCTCTGGATATGGGATTTTTGGGGAAACAAGCAACTTGTGCCTTGTTCTGAGAAGCTGTGACAAGGAAAGGAAATACAGAAAATGTGATTCTTTCCAGAGTCTCTACCTATGTACCTGGTGTCAGTCAGTGAGGGCCCCTGTCGATTCGTTACCAGTGGAGGTCACGAAAAGGGGATGAGAATGGAAAAACAGAAATGGAAAGAAAAATTCCTGGAGAGCACCCTATTTCTGTCTTCTCTTTTTTCCCACACTAATACACACTGACTGACGTTGGAACTGCTGCTTTCTAGAACAGACACAGATCACTTCAACCTCTTCCCTATCTATTCTTATCCTACAAGAGAACATACAAGGTTGTGTGGGGCAGGGAAACATGGGAGAAGGTATGCTGGCTAGATGGCCTCGTTAGTGGTGAGCAAAGCAGTAGGAAGGCAGAGGACCGAGGACAGTGTGGAAGGAGCTGGCATGACCCAGAGACAAACCCAGGCCTAAAATGTGGCTACAACTGGTGCAAACCACTTGATGGAATCTGAGTCTGAACTTAGGCATGGCTACCAATGACCGTACAGCTGTAGCCACTGATGCCCCTCTTATTTTGGGATATTTTTTCAGCTGTGCTCTTTTTTTCTTTCTTTGATGGACTCAAGAGAATAATTCATTTTGCCTGGTTGATATCACTGCTGGGATATATTCTGAATATTTAAAGAACCACCATGTGCAGCAGGGATCAGATTGTTCTTTATGTTGACTGCTGCTGTGTTCTTGATCTCTTAATATTTATTCTTTATGAGTGTCAATGAAGAATGGGCTTGGTGCCCAGTTAGTTATAATTTGACTCTTCGTTGTCAGTCTGGCACATAATATGATGCACTGAGGTGTAATTTTCATCTTTTGAAGTCTATTTCATATTTGCTAGAGATGTAATAGCAAAAACATACCCAAATGATGTAATTTCTAAAGCTTGCCCTAAAAGTTCCACTTTAGTGAGGCTCTTGCAATATTTTTTGCTGCATTCCAGCTCACATTGTTGGTCTTAAAGTCCGAGTTTTAAGAAGACCAAAGTTAAAGAACATTTTAACATTTTGATCTGGTGTTTGACTAGTCTAAAATGGACCTTCTGGTGGGGATTTCTCTGTCTGACCTCAGACTCACTTACAACTCAACTCAGCTTGAAAAGGTTGTAAAGCTCAGTTAATTTGTCAGGGAGCTGGGATAAGATTTGTGTTCGTAATCACACTTAAGGAGCCATGGAAATCTATCCTGCAAATACTCAGGTGTGAGCTTAAATTCAGCCATTGTTTTCAGTGCAGCTACTTGTGTATATGAAATTCATCAGGAGCTGGTGTGTTTTCCAGAACTAGATGCTAATTAGCTTCTGAATTTGTTACGGCTCAAATAATTTCAGGAATAATATGCAAAAAGTAACTGTGTATCATGTTCTAAATGAGAATACACTTTTAATCTTTCCTCTGTCTAGTGGGACTCTGTGATACAAAACAGTCACATCTGTCTGTTTACTAGCATTCTCCATGACATCTTAATGAAAATAAAGAGATGCATATTTTCTGTGCCAGAATCACCCTGGCATTTATTAACTGGCTGAGCTAAAAACTAACCTTAGATAGAAATAATGAAAACATGAATTCAATGTGACTGGACGATCTCTATAGTTAATGGTCTCGTTAGTGATGCCACTGTTTTAAATGATGGCAGAATCACTCAATATGCACATCAATGTAAGACGTTGATAGATTATTAATTATCCAAATGCTGAACTAAATTCATCCCTTATATAATTCCAGGGAAGTCACATCATGCCAGAAATAAAATTGATCCATGTTATTCTAGGTATGATTGTTATGACTAAGTTAGTACTGCTTTACTATCTAAATACCTGATAAAAGCCCAGACAGACCTTCTATACAATCAGAAGACCATGAAATGAATATCAGGGGCTTTTTTAGGGTTGTAGAGCTGGAGGACTTCAAGAGGTTGTGCAGCCCATTTCCTGGCTGGAACACAGAAGCAATGGTGCCCAGGTTATTCCTGGCAGATGTTTGTCTAATCTGGTCTGAAGAAATCTTGAATGATGGAGGCTCCACAACATTTCATGGCAATCTATTCCCCTGCTTGACATCTGTAGTATACATAAATCACAGAACATTCAGGCTTGCTGAAAGTTGGCTAGATGCTTGCCTCTTCTACCAATCAAAATATATTAGGGAGTTAGATAATTTTGATGATCTGGGTATTTGTGACCCTGATTTTTATTTGTTACACATTTGTGGGTTTATTTACTAATCAGATACATTGAAGTAAAGCGAAAATCACATTGTCTAGCACTACCCACTGGATAATGATGTTATGATGTTAATATACAACAAGCCTGTCCAGAGAGTTTGTCTATATCCTAATTTGTTGTTAGGCAGGTATGTGCTGGGTCTTGTGTGAATGCCTGTTACCCAACACTGATGAGACATCACTGAAGAGCTCTCATTTGGGAAAAAGCCTTTATCTAGCTAAAGATGAAGATTCAGAGGTCTGATTTTATCAGAATTCCATAGCTGGAATAAATCAATTTTCTCGGTACCCATCAGGGGACTAGTATTGTGGTGCTTTAATGATATCTCCACAAGAATCAATGTTTTACACAGAATTGCCTTGCCTTTCACAAATATCGAGAGAGTGCCTAACTGATTGTCAGACTCCTTAAGTAGCATTGATTTTACTGCTGCAATATTCAGACGATGAAGTAATTGCATCTTATCAGCTTATTGAAAAAGTCTTGTTAAAGCAGTCAATGGTCATGGACTTATCCAGCTTCCTCATTTCTCTTTGGTATCTGTTCTGGTGTTTCTTTTTTGTTTTTCAATCCATTGGGTCTGACTTCTGCAAGGTGGGGTGAGGGTCATGACATTGCTCTGTGTCCACAGATATCAGAAGTTTACCACTATTGTTTCCCGTTCTTGGCAAAGATAGTATCCTGTGGTAAGGTGCTAACAAACTCAGACCTTCAGTGGTGCTCACCGTGTCAGGCAGAGGAAGACAACAGGAGTCTGGCTCAGGAGAGAACTTGCACGCACAGAGAAGTGTTAGGTTGACCATGTGAAGGTGGCAAAGTACCTGCGTGAGGTCTTTATGCTGATGGGCTTTGCAATAAAAAGGGGAGTTCTGGGAGTCACCACCAGTGTGAAAATACAGGTTGCTCCATGCTGTGAAACTGCACTGTCTTCTGGTGCTTGCATTGACAGGAATTATATTAAATGCCAAATTGCCCATGCTGATTCAGAGTCCTTACAGACATCTGATGGCATCCACAACTCTGCATGCAGTCTGCAAGACCTGACCCCAATCTGAGCTGTGCTGCATCTTCACAAGAACCTTCTGTACTTCTAGATTACTCTGGCAATCACCTATCAATCACCAGCTGCCAGAAACTTTAATCCGATTACAGGCAATAAAACTGGTTTCTATCTCTGGCGCCTGACTCAGGTTTCAGAGCAAGGGAGAAAGTATGACATCACCCCTGCTTGCATCTGTGTTGGGTAGCTAATGAAATTACACGAAGGGTTTGAAGACCATTAAAGTCAATGTTGATCCTTATTATTATTAAGAGCACTTTCAAATTTACTGCACCACAGGGCAGGCTTGAAAGCATCATTTTTCAAAGGTGTGTGCATTGCATTGGATTGCAGCAAAGAGCCCTGCTGGCTGTAGAGGATGCCGGCAGAAGAGAGAATCAATTCTGAAATTAATTGGCTAACAGTCTACATAGGTCCTTTCCCGCACAGACCCACACGTACCATTATTTGGTGATAATGGGTGCAATAGCGACCTTGGGATAAGAAAGCCCCAGGTGGGCTCCTGTGCATGAGAAGGAGTTGGTGGTTTGCAGAGGTTTCCTCCTGCAGCCTGTTGTGGCTCTGGGGCTGCATGGCGTCTCCTCTCCCCTGTGGGCACTGCTGAGCTCCGTGCAGGGCACAAATGCCTCTCATCAATCCCAGCATAAGTCTTTTGAGTCCTCCCTTTACCTGCTCCCAGCACTATGGCTGGGATTTTTTTCTTCCAAAAGTTGGTTTGACATTTTGAGGCTCAGACTAAAGATGCTTAGATGCTTGATGCCCACTTACATGAAATGCCTCTGGTCCTCAGTGCTTTCCCTTCTGTAGCTGCCTGAACTTCTCAGTTTTAGGTTAAGGTAAATCCAAACTGAATATGATAAACAGCGATACTGCCAAAATGCAGAGATATTTTGTGCGAAAGTCTTTGTTCTATTAAATGGTTTAAAGCATATTGTAAAACATGACACAAGCCATTCCCTTGGATATTTCGGTATCTGAATATATATTGCATCTCATGACATTGTTTCTTCAGTCCACATACAAGATAAAGGAGAATTTTACTCCAAGCAGTGTAGATTTTTCATTAGCTTTTTGGTCAGGTAAAGCTGCTCTCTGTATATTAGAACCCCAAAAAACTGGATGTAGAAGAAAGGGCTTTTTGCACTGGTTTTGGTATGAGCCAGGTGAGCCTCTGGGGATCCTTGAATTTTACTTAAGAGAAGGTATCACTCATCAGGCTCAAGTTATACATAAGGGTTTTACAGACAATGACAAAAATAAAAACTGCTTATGTCACATGTGAGCTTTCAAATCCAGCTCAGGAAGATGGCTTAAAAACTAACTTGAGCAAGCACAGAAAGGTTTCCTTAGTATGAGAACCTGTAGGCTGATACAGGCTGGGAAGGATGTAGATGTCTTCTCTGCAGGACTTTTTGTGGTGTGCCTGCACAGCCCTGTGTTTCAGGGCCCAGACTGGCTGCTGTGTTAGGCAGTGCTGGCAGTGGGACTACTGTCGTCTTTACTCCTCTAGTAAGTTTACCACATGGTAAAGGGTGTCCTCAGCACACCTCTGGACAAACCAGCAGACTCCTCTACCATATCCTGGCTTGTTGCTTCATATCCTCAGCATCTGTTGTCTGGCAGCACAAGGCAGAGGAAAGCTAAGCTTGTTCTATCTTTTGAACAGGTTGATTTTATTCAGGTGAAGGGAGTTCCCAAGTTCAGAGAGAGGAAAACTGGCAGAAAGGTCTCAGAGATGGTGTCCTGCCAACCACCTGCTCCTCAGACCAACAGTGTGAGCTTCTCTTGGAGTCTAGCACTAGCTCTGTAGCTCTTCAGGACATCTTCTGGGCAGGAATCATCCGTGGCCTCAGGATGTATGCTCATAAACAGCTGATGCACGGCAGCAGCTCTGAGGCAAGCACACGGGAGCACTGTGACTTGGAGCAAAACGTTGTATTTTGCAAGTCCAACAGTTTACTGGTGGAGCTGAAATGCCCATCCATGCATTTCCTACCTGCCTCCTGATGCATTCATGAGGAGAGGGGAGACACATCCATGGGAATCCTCAGAAACAGTTATTTCTGCCTCTCAATTTTGCACTGTGTCATCCCACCAGGCTCACAAAGCCTTTGTAATAGTTTGTTCTGTCTAAGAAGTGGCTGTGGGACCGGTGTGCTTCCTAGAGTGGATAATGGTGCCTGGTTTTCCAAAGAGAGGCCATTTACAACAGTGGAAATAATATAATCAGAATGAGTGTGTCATTTGAATCCTTTCTAAATGTTCTCCTATCCAATTTTAATTTTATTTGAAAGATGTACAGCACCAGCCTCAGCACAACAGAGCAGCATCAATTAATACTGGCCAGATAAGGAACTGCATAAAGACACAGCACAGGCAGAGATGGCCCTAAATAAAAATAATGAGTTTCAATCAACAGGCTAGTCTGAGGAGCTACCAAGGGGTCTGCCTCAAATAAAAAAAGTCTCCTCCCTGCAGACATCACAACTTCATGGTTTCTAAATACAAAAGAGGAAGGGAAAGAGGCAAAATTTTAAAATAATATGTGCTGTCCCTCAAGAGTATTTTTGTTACCTGTAACAGCATTTCTAAGTGTGAATTTGTATGGAGAGGGCTCTTGCTTATGTTAGGTTTTCTTACCAGGTACTTGCCATGTCAGAGCCTGTAGGCTCTGTCCCTGGCACAGCTGGGTGTAGCTCCTAAAACTATCAGCCTGGTCAAAAGCAGTGAGGTACACTTTTCTGACTAGCAGCCACAGATTTTCTTTTTTTAGTCTTGGAATTCCACTATGCAGACATTAAACACTATGACTGCAGTAATATTAGAACCAATGTCCTGAAAATCAGGAATTCCAGTGAAATGATGTACTATACAAGATATTTTCCAGCCCTCTGCACCACCACTGAAGCCTTGCATATATTTTGATCCTTCATTTTCATATATATTATACTGCCCATCAGTGTGATGCCACGTGTTGCCAACCAGTGAGAGCTAGTGGCACAGTGCTTGGAGGTAGAGATCAGACTACAAGCATTTGCTCTGCACTTAGAGCTTGTGGCTTTGAATAGGGAAGTTCCCTTTGCAAACTGTAAAAACTAATATTCCCATATTAGGTAAATGTCTGCTGAGGTACTGCTCAGTCTACTCATGTACTAGGGCTCCAGTGGTGCCTACAAATCTGAATTAAAATCAGTCACTCAGTTAAAACTGGCTATTCAGTAAAAGCCCTCATTCCTTCCCCTAAAAAAACCCCAAACAAACCTGCAAGGTCCTCGGGTTAGACAAGGCACATATCACTGCAATGAAATCAAGAACATGGCTCCAAAGCCATAGCATATAACTGTCTGGACACTTGGGGCAAATTTCTGACAAGCCTGAATAAAAACCCTAGAAGCAAGACCACTAAAGAAGGTAATTACAAGAACAGTAGGTGCTAGCTTAAAGCCCAGCTGAGCATAGCCTGACAGCTAAGTTTTTTTAGGCTTTGAGGTGAGGTGTAGGGAACCCTTGGATGTCACCATAGTGTAAGGGCAGGCTCTTGGCTATCCTTTCATGTGGAAAAGACCTTTCTGGGCAATGCAGGAAAGAGAGGGGGGTGAGCATGCCATTTTGGTGATTTCACTGCTCACTTTGCCTAACTAGGGAAGAATGCCAAAACTTAGCCCTTGCTGGGCAGCCTCCTCACATGAGCAGCCAAGACATCTTGTCTTACCTTTGCCAAGGCACTGCACTTGGCAGGGGCAAAAAACTTGATCAAAGATCAGCTATAAGCTGTAGTATGGTGAAGCAACTTGAAGATCTTGGCTTAGGGCTATCTTTCTCAATCAGTCCTAGTTCTTGGGTCAAGTGAAGATAGATGAATTAGATGTCCCAACACAGCCTTAGAAAGAGCAGCTACTCTGACAACAGCCTTTGTTGTGAATATAATGAAAAGATGATGATTAAAACTTATAACATAGTGTTTACTTCAAAGCAATGCTTCTCAAACAGGGGTCTGTGGGGTACTGGTCTAGTACAGAGATAGCCTGTGGTGGTTAGTGTCCACGAGGCTACGGCTCTCTATAGCTGCCATTGTTGACTGTGGTACTCAGCAGAAACATTTAGGAAATCACTTTAAAATGACATCCATAGTAGGAGAGAACAGCCATCTAAAAGAAAGTTTGGAGTCACCAAGAGAGCTCATGAGTATTACCTTCCATGACCTAGTTAGCATCCTACATTATGGAGTCTACAGACTGTGAGATATTAAGGCGGGTTTTTATGGGAGCCACTGTGAAGATATCTGGTTGATTAAGGCTTGAGCAGAAAGGTATAACCTGTGATTCAACCACTTTTGCTAATCAGCCGTTTGGTGTTAGTCAAGACAAGGAACAATCTGCTATTCTCTCTTCTTCCCTCACCCTTTCCTCACAGGGGTATTCACCTATCTGTTCACCTACCTATCATTGATCATAACTCAATATCAGTTCTCCTGCTAGCTGGCAAGATTGCACTGGTGCAGGTTTGTTTTAAAGGGCTTGTTCAATAAGTCTGTATCAGGACAGGACCTGTTTTTTTTTATTGCCAGCTGACCCCTTTTCAAAACACAAGAATTTTTCCTTCCTGTGTCATTGTTACATTGTAGTTGAGAGAAAAAAGAAAAGACAAAGAAAAGAAAAAGCCTAACTAGCATAGGCTAGCATAAGGTAGGATAAATTCATAGAAATGCATGGGTATACTGGAAAACACAATTCCTTCCCCACTGATGCTGTTTGCATTTTAACATTTCAGAGTCAGGTTCCTCCTTCATGTTGATGAGCCTGCGAGCCATAGAACTACACCTTGATCACACTCCAATGAAGTGCAAATTTTGTCACAGGTTACATTAGAGAGCTTCACCTAATTTACAAGCTAAACCATGGTATATTTTGCTAGCCTTCCACATTTCACCGTTTGCTTCAGAATAATTTACTGCCTATATATTGGGTGTTCTATCTATACAAAACCATATTGCAGGCTGTAGACTTATAAAAAGATAGGAGAGTGAGAAAGCATTCTAATTTCTCATCAGTGTAAGAACAGATAAGAAAAAAATTAACACATTGGATAATAGCTTTCTGAATAGAGTTGGATGAGTTTGCAGGCGAGAAGTGCTAGGCACTGATCCTGGTCTTTGTTAGATCTGGAATAAATGCACTGGAGTCAGTGTAACACATTATTCCCAATTTTGGGAATAATACATTTTTTAAGAAGTAATTTATACAGGCCAGATTCTGCTTCGATCTTCATGAGCATGGATCTGGTAAAATGTCATTAGTGTTAGTGGTGTCTCTGGGTTTGCATGAGTGTCACTGAATCAAAGTCATGGGGCAGGAACCAACTATAATCTGGCTTTACATTTCACAGTCACATTAAAGTGATAGGCGGGGACCTAGTGAAACGCAACATATGGTCAGTACAGAAAGCTTCATAAAAATGAAAAAAATGTATTTTAGCACTGTTGTTACACTGCTTGCAATAATACCTGAGCTGGCTTGGCTAAATGAGCTGCCTGCAGGTATGTTTATAGGATCTATCATGACAGAGCTGTCTGCTGTATAGTCCCATGCTTGTCACCTCAGAGTCTAGCCTCCTGTGCTGCTGTTCCTGTTAAACTGCTTATCTCCCTCCAGTAAGCACCAGCCCAGCACCACAGCAGCCTGCCCAATGTGGGCTGGATTTAGGAAACCCAATAGTAGCCAAATGGCAGTTGTGGAGGTGATGGCATAAATATGTCTATGTGTGTGGGTGGGTGGGGTGAGGGAGAGCTATCTGAGCAAAGCTAAGGAGAAGGGCTGAATTTCTGCAAGGGACAATTGTTTTCTTAATTGTCCAGGGTTTCAAGTGCATTGGAACATAATTTGTGTTTCATTGCCAAAATCCTTCTGTGGGAGAGAGACTATTATTCCTCTTTCACAGAGATGCTGGAGAATAGATTTACCAAGACTATGATTTTCAAACATTGGAAAATACATTTCTGCCTTAAATCGGCATTTGGATGCTTCAGCCTTGAACTTTTATTTCAGAGAGGTGACAGAGGTCACAAAGGAAGTGAGCAAGAATTACTCGGTGTCACTTCTTTAGTTTAATCAACCATTTTGCCTTTTTAATGAGAAGGCTGTTTGTCCTTTATATTTCTTGGTCAATTGATGTATGCAAAAAGCTCCTGCAGGAAAGCTTGTAGGCATCTGCCTAGCTTTGGGAAAGTTTGGAAATTTTTTGCAGCCTAAGCCAGAATTTCTTCAATACACCAACAGTCAAAGCAGGCACCACTGCAGCAGAGACAAGGTCTTGTGAAAATGGCCCGTTTATGTCCTGCATAGCTCCTTTTGCACAGGAGCCTTTCCACCTTTGTAACACTCATGAGGTGGCTGCTGGCAAAGGCTGGCTCAATCTCTGAATGGCAGATCAGCATACAACAAGTGATAATGGAAGTCTAGATGGAAAAGTGTCCTTCTTCCCTCAGGAACTATTTTCCTTCTTTAAAAAAACAAAACAAAACAAAACAAAGAGAGATTAAAAAAGTTTGGGTTTTTTCCCCCACAAGTACTTTCTGCTCAATGCTCTTCAAGCATTTTGAAATCTCTGGCACTTTTCATCTTTGAATTCAGAGAACCTTTGTCTGAGGTAGTAAAATCACCAGCTAGCTAAGCCCGTTATCTAGTGGAAGAGGATTAGGTTTTTTTTGATTATGCGAATGACCTTATAGAGAGCATTTGAAAGAGGCACGTTTTTCCTGCAATCAGCCATGTTTTCCATCATTAATCTGCTTAACCAGAAGATGAGATTTTATTTACTTGTTCTCTCAGAAGATATATGAAAAGGATTTTAGGACTTGGTTCTCTCTGGCTTTGTATTAAAACCTTACATGGAAATTTAGAGGATTGGACAGAAACATCTTTTTGGTGTAGACTGGACAAGCAAGAAGGTAGTAAGGAACACTTTACCAATAAGGAAGGGAAAACGTCAGTTTCTTACTACAGCACAATGTGCCCTCTGAGCCTGTTTCTGACCTCTCCCGCTCCAGATTAAACACCCCAGGTCTTGAGGAGAGTCCCTTTGCATTTCTACCTGTGTGAAGGAGTTTCTGGCCCCTATCTTCAGCAATGTGAATTATCTTCCTAACTCAGATTGTCCTAAATAGAGCCGAGGGAGTCGGCAACTTCTCAGCTGTCTACCGTTTCCCAAACTTTGACGTGCAGCTGCCTCTGTCTGTGTTGTGCACCTGGGGCTCCTGCATGAGCAGCGGAAGTGAGCGGGCCTTCCGGGAGTGTGATTCATCCCATCTTGAAGCAGAAGCATAGATTTGCTCAGATGAATTGCAGCCCGAGTCTCTGCTTAGGCTGCACCGGACGCTTCGGGTGTTTGGTCCGAATGTTGGTGTCACACCACATCAGTCCTCTCGGGGTGGTCACAGCCCTGACATCCCGGGCCACCTGGCCCAGGGCCTCCCCCCCGGCCTGCCCACAGACCAGGACCCTGTTTCAGCCAACCGGGTGAGAGGAAGGGGATCCGGCCATCCCCTCTGATGGAGAGCAGGAGTCGGGGACGCAGAGGTTGGCAAGATCGCCAACAAGTGCTGCCTGTTGGGAGCTGGAACGGGATCGGTGGTGTGGATCACCCAGTGGTCAGGCGCTGCCATCCTGCCGGTACAGCCGGCGGCTGAGCTGTGGCGGTCCCTCGCCCATGGACAGTGCTGCCAGCCCTCCTCGGGGGGGTGGTGGAAGCCTGACCCTGAGCCTGTGGCTGTCAGGACAGCCTGGGAGGAGACACCTGCGCTGCTGTGCCTCCAAGGGACCGTGTCGCTGTTTCTGGGGTGGCATCACAGCATAGATTCTGTCTATGCAGGAAACCTGTAAATACCAAATCTGCGGAAAGAGCCTAAATCTGCTCCTGTGGCCCTGTCTATTTTGAATGCTTCCCCAGTGCCCCTTGTTCTCGCTGGTCTGTGGTATAACCTATTACTGCGTTCCCAGCAACACACTGTGCAGAGCACTCTTATACCTTGAGCATAAAAGATGCTATAAAAATGTAATTATATTCTATATCTGATGTTAATACCATATTCTCTCAACCAATGGAGGACTTTGCAGTGCCAATTTAATTTCTCTAATGTTAAATTTCTAGACAAATTTAGCTATGGTACAAAGGTTTTATGTGGAACAGGATTTTTCCTTTTAATTTCCTTTTCGTTCTTCCTTTTCAGCTGAAAGTCTGAGTCTGTAGTGCACATTGCTCTCTCTGCTAGGTTGAATTCAGCAGAAATGGCAAGAAGCTGCAAGAGCGACAGAGCTGCCCGTCTCCCAACTTGACCCTTGTTGCAAGTCTGCATTTCTTCTAAGCTGGAATGTTTGCACTCCGGGTTACTGGTGGCTGTAGACAAAGAAATAACCATTTTCCTCAACAGTCCAGTATGATGGAGAAAATTATTTACCGTGCATTACTTGAAATGTATTTAGACAGTTGCAGTTGTTAAGCCCTACCTTAAAGTTTATTTTAAGAATTAGGAAGTGTTTACCTACTCCATCTTGACCGTCTGAGGGCAGTGTCACCTAATACTTGCTAGAAGTGATATGTCTGGTCACTGCATACTGCCTGAACTGAACCCACCCTCTGAGGATGTCATCCGAAACTCACAGATGTCAAAAAGAGCCTTTCCACACATCTTAACTGCATCTTGGACTTGGATATATGGCACTCATGCTCTGGGCCAGAGTGTCTATTGGGGCCAGAGTGTCTATTGGTGTAAATCTTTAATGGCACTGAATCCGGTTTGGGGCATTCCACATGATGGATTCATAGACCTGAAACTAGATGGGACTGTGACTGACCTTCAGGTCGGACTTCTCACAGACATCCAGCGTAGATTGCTACAAAGTGCTTTTTGCATGAAGCAGTTTATGCTTGGCTAGAGCATGACCTTGAGAAGACCCTCCAGTCTTTTTTTAAAGACCTCAAGTGATAAAGAATCGACAGCAGTCATGGATAAATTGTTCCACAGGCAATCAAGCTTGCTGTTAAAAACATCCATCTTACCTTAGACTAAATATGTTTAAGTTCACATTCCACCAGTTACTTGGAGTAAGTTGTCCTTCACTTAATTTTGCCTTTGTTTTTAATACTAGTTGTACGTTGTGGAGCACAGCAAACTATCAGACTTTCTTGTGGGTGTTTTTATTGATTACATGCTTGCAGGCAACATCTCCTTTCCTTTAATTCCATCTCATCCTGAAACACAGCCTTCTATCTGTGGTCAAAACAGGTGGTTTTGGTAGGAAGGGATGGGAAATCCTATGGAAGGAGCATCAATGGGAAAGGAAGTACGGGGCTTCTGGAATGGGTAGACCCTTCCTAGACTTCCTCCTCTGGAATTAAGATGTGTAGGATGGGGATGATGGGAAAACACGGAAGACAACAGAACGATAATGGTTTATATCAGCTAAGAACCTGACCTCATGTTTATGTTTTTCACAGGCTAGTTGTGGGCAATTGAACAGTGGCATGACTGTGTTTCAACTCACATACATATGAGGTGACATAGGATAGAAGGTACATTTGTATAAAGACATACCTCATAGTCCTTCCTGTTTTGCCAGGAGTACTTATGTGAATACCGCACAGTTATAAGCTCCTCTTTAAACTATGATGGAAACCATTGCAATGTGATTTCTTCTGGTGGGAAATGTCAGAATATGTTGATTTTGAGGAGACAACAAAAGAGATAAAGTAATAGACAGTACCTCTTGGTCCTTCTCTAGCAACAAAAATATTTGTTGGCCAAGTTCTAGATCAATGTCAAATAATCAGGAAAAGGAAAACCAATAATTTTGGCACTGACATGTAAAAGAACTAAAGGCTATGATGATCCTCACAGTAATCCCAATGTATTAAGAGTTGTTCACCTTGAACCTGTTATCAGCTTAAAACATTAAATGTAAGGCATTCCTTTCATGTTTGCCAGATGATTGGTGCTGAGAAAGCTGGATGTTGGCAGCAGAAGTACAGTGTTAAGTACAATACATTGAAATACACACATTTAATTAAATGCCAGTGTATCAAATGAATGTAAGTGGTTGTTTAGGCACTAGTAGACAGCTCTGGGCACTAAGGATGATTCTAAACACACTGGAGAACAATTTTGGAAATAGAAAAAATTTACTCGAGATTTGATGTCTGGTGGGTGGGAAGTTGGCTCAACCCTTTCTCTTTCCTTTACATATTTTTAAGGAACTTATATCATGTGAAAACACTTGCAATGTTAAACTGAAATCAGAAAAGTCTGGTTTAGGGTGGTACACGGCAGTGGCGCAGGAGTTGTGTCATTCTGCCCAGACCAGTTACTGAATTACAGCTAGTCTCTGAACTCCCCATTAAAACCCACTGGAGCTCCGCACTGTTGTGGCTTCCTCTCAGGGGAGCCTTCCAGCAACTGCTCGTTTTGGCAGGACCTTCTTCCATCTGCTCCCTTGCCTCAGCTAGGCTCAAACCCAGAAATCCTCGCTTGTGTGCGGAGGAGCAACATATACCAATTCCCCAGCCCAGGCTCCCTGCCTGGCTGACGTCTCAGAAGAGCTACATAAGCAGGCAGGGAAGAGAAGAGAAGGGTATTGCTCCTCATACTCAGCTCTTCTTCTCTCTGGCCTGAGTAATCTGTAACGCCAGATAGTTGTACAGGTTTCCTCTCTCAGTTTTCCAGCTTTTCCACTTCGGGTACTATTCCTACAGCCTGCTGTGTGCATCCCCTCTCTGCCTGCTCTAACTCCAAGTCTGCTACAACCAAACCACTTTCCTCTGGTCTAATGTGTGTCAGTGACTCTCTCTTCTTCAACTTTGGCTGGGAGAATAAGGAGCTGCCTGCTACCTGGACAGAGATGGTAGGGTATAGGACCTGCAGAGCAAAAATATGGAGCTTTTACTTCAATATGTTCAACTTGGGCTTTATGGCTATTGTGGGCTCTGACTTGCATGAGCTTCAGCCACTTACAAAAAGCCCTGGAAATCCCCAAGAGCTTTACAAAATGCCCTTTGCATGTTTAGCTTGACAACTGGCTCAGGCCCACTCATCCAGGCACAAGAGACCTGGGTTGCACAAGATGTATGGCTAGGACTAATAACAGTTTGTACAAATCCCCATGTCTTAGCTGCAGCCTGTACGTGGCTGCCTTGTTGGTTGCTTACATTTGCTTTAAGAAGTGTTGGTATAAATAGCTGTCTGGGTCTCCACATCTGACCTAACTTTGTTTCACACTGCTAGTCCCATCACTAAGGAGACCACCCTCCATTGTGTCTTTTTTGGTTAGCTAATAATGTTTTTCCTATATCGTAGCTTCTTGCTTTTCCCACCACTACTGTTGCACTTACTGTTTAGCCTAATCCCTGGAAGATGAGAAGTCAGATGTGGTGTTGGCTCAGAAACTGAAGAGTTTTTAACCTCATTACCTTGAGTAATGATCCACACCAGCCATAAAAAGGAGAAGGCTGAATAAAACCTCGGGTGATGGTACCCTTACAGCAGATGATTTATGTTTTCTTTAAAGAAAGAAAAGAAAAAGAAAACAAGTTATGAAACATCTTCCTGGAGGACATACTGAAACACTTTATGCAGTGTGTTACCTGCACAAAGAACAGGATGTATACACCAACGTGAACCACTGTGCTCTTGGGAATTCACGCCATCTTGCTTGCAGATTTTCATATTGTCTGGGAGAGAAACAGAAGAAAGTGGGAGGACGTGTTAGACAGAGGCCTTTGGCACCAGAGAGAGCAGGCTCAGACCCCATGCTGGAGTGAGATAGGAGCGCAATATTTCTTCTGTGACAGTCATAGAAAGTTTCAGATCCAGAATTGTGGAATGGAGTCGTGATCTGGCCAGATGGAAACATGTCTTCACTCTATGGTACATGGAAAAACAAGTTTATCATGTTCTGTCTTTACTCTGAGCCATTCTTGGCAACTTTAGCCTCATCCTGGAAAGAGAGGAGGGGAGGAAGTGCAGAGGGGAGCCAGTAGGCAAGTGGATTATGGGGTTTGGTTTGTACTGTGCTTAACCTCATCACGACTTCTCAGTATTTCTTTTAGCACTGTTTTTCTGAATAGTACAGTGACAATAATCCTTCCCAGATGATGGTATAATGGTTGCAGCTTGATCTGTCATCTACTTATGTGGCAGGTAGGGCTAACTAAACAGTTAGGAAACAGAACTGCTTTCCTGATTGGGGTCAGAAGGTAAAACACAATAAACTCTATTTTTGATATTACAGGTCTTTGTTTTTATTGTTGTTTATACATATAGTTGCCAGCAAAAATAACTTTGGGTCATTTGTCATTTCCTCTTTTGGTGGACACACAGTATTTAGTGATTCAGTTCTCTGATGTTTCAGCAAATAGCCAGATGATTTTTAAAATAAGTGTTCTCTTAAAGTTTGCATATTTTTCCTTCTGTTCATTTCTGGGTCTAGGAAATGGAAAGGGACTTCAGAAGCAGCCCAAGTTTATTTTAGAAGCAGAAATATGTTTGCCATTCTTTTTTCCTGATGTACTGCAGTATTGTCTTCTCCATTTTATTTTCTCAGAGTTGATGTTGAATGTGATTTTTTTAGGGCACACTTTGGATTTTCAGGATTTCTTAAGCACCTTTTTTCTGCATCATAGAAGTCAGAATCCATTGACTGCCAGATGACTAATGCTGACCTGTGTTGCTTAGCTGGATTGTTACTAGACTTTACATATATTTGATCTATAATGTCCTAGCAGAACCCTTCTCCTCTCTCTCTGTCTCATTCCTCCAGTGTTTACCCTGCTTTTCTGGGGAGACAAAGCTTATGCAGCCTGAGCCTCTGTTGGTCACTCTGGTGGCTTTTGAACTAGTTTGTCAATTTAAATCAGATTTACATGAGGTCAAGAGGGAGGTTCCTGCACATTTCATGAAAGTAGGAGGTCTATTAACAGATGGCTGCACTAACAGTGTTGGCCACACTCCCGTGTCCTCCTGCACGCGCTGTGCGGCTTCAGGCACGAGGAATGGATGCCGTGCTCAGAGCTGAATCCCACGGTGACTCCAGGCTGGCTGAAATCCAACAGCGATGGCCACATGCTTTGTCCTGTGCTGTCAGTGCAATTACCATCCCCTGCCTCGGGCTGTGGCTACTGCAGAGGAGGAGTGCTGTGCAGAAGTAGAGGAACTTTTGGGGAGAAAATGGAGAACTCCACCAGCTGGCATTGTGCTAGCGGGCGGGCAGTGTCACTGTCTGCCATGTCCATGCCAGCTTTTGAGCCACTGACAGATGTATCGGAGCCTCCCTCATGGAGCAGAGTCAGTTGCCCCTAGAGGAACTGCAAGGATCATATGACATTGCAAGCAGCTTTTTTTTTTTTTTTAAAAAAAAAAGCCTCTACCTGGAAAGCTCCTCAGCATGTATATGTATCAGAGCAGCATTAGAGCCAGTTTGAAGCAGAATATGACACTATGCATGCCTTTGGTATACCGTTACTGAGACACTAATACACCTGATACACTTGAGGCTCAGATGGCTGGAATGCACATGTGTGAGGTGACTCTGTGCTCCTCAGTTCTTGCTAGACAGTCTTGAATGGGCTTCAACCCCACCCAAAGCTCCCCAGTGCCTTTAAAGAAACACACCCTGGTGTGAAGGGGCCTGTTCGGCACTCAGCAGTGTTTGAAAAAGCCACCCTGAGCTCAGCGTTTGTGAGTGTGGTGTTGCCTGCACAGAGGCTGCGTGTGGGGAAGGCCTGCGTGTGGGGAAGCCCTACACTCTCAGGAAGGGTGGGTGTAACAGACCACTAACTTCTTGGGCTTAGACCTGGCTGACCTAACTTGGGTGTCTGACTTTGGCACCTAACCTGCACTTAAATTTTAGGCCCCTTGTGAAGCAGTCTTGCTGAAGTGCCTGTGCTCCCCGCCTACGGAGTGGGCAGAGGCAGGAGCCCACACCTTGGCAGGCAGGGCCCTCCTGGAGGCTTTCGGAAGCCTTGTTTTGTTTGCTCCACAGAGCATGGGTATTGGTTTCCAGATTCTGCTTTATTAGGCACCTTACACTTGATGGGCAAGGAGGTTAGGTGATTTGGATGCTGGTCTCTTAGTTCAAACACTTTTTTGCAGACTAGCAGTTAATAGACATGGCTGCAAGCACGCACCTGCAGGGTGCTCATGCACTGCTGCAAACAGAGGGGTGCCTCACTGCACAGGTACAAAAACACTCACTGCTGAAGGCATTACTGTAGATTTGGGTGAAATGTGGTTTGTCATTACAGGCAATTTTCCTATCCTCACTCCCGAAGCTACGCCTTTGCTGGGATGTAAGGAAGACTTCAATATCTTGACTCATCCCAAAGTTTATTTGATAAAAGGAAGGCAGTGCATGCTTGTGTGGCTCCAGGTATGGCTGGCAGGATGCTAGCTGCTCAGAAGGTTTTATTTATTCCTGAAGAGTAGGAATAAGCTGTAACATTTCTAACCAATTGATTTTCTTATTTTAGACATCACCACACCAGTATGAACAAGAGGGGCTGAAGAAGCAGATATAAATAGCAGAGATGTGCTTATTTCTGATACTCTCGCTGAGATTTTATGATGTGTTTTTTAGTCTTGATTATACTCCTTGAGGCAGAAAACTGGCTAAAGCAGGTTTATCAAATGTGCAATGAACTTTAGATTATTTCCCTGGTCCTATTGCTATTTTTTCAGAGGAAATTAAAAAGGAAAAAATTATTTTTAGGGCCTAACATTTAGCAGATAGCCTATCTTAGTAAAATGGTCTTATCTGTTGTGGTTTCTGAATGTTTGGCATTCATTGCTAGAAATGTTATCATTTATTTTTCATTTTGAATCCCTCTCACTACAAAAGTGAAAGCACATCATATTTATTGTCCAGTTTTGACAAGACATAAGTGTGGATTCATGGATTCACAAATTCATGTATGAAGTTAAATACCTACTTAATTTTTTGAGGAATGCCCTTTTATGTATCACAAGAGTTAATTTAACTCTGCAGTTTTTAATGTATTTGTAGGTACTGCAGTTTGATGAATACATAATGAATGAAGTCACTGGAAAACTTTTCCTTTTGTTTCCTGTCACCTGATCACCAAAGAGCAACAACCTGACAAAGAAGTTTTAGCCAGTATTTGTTTTGTTGGAGGTTGGTGGAGTGAGTGAGTCTGGGTAAAAATCGTTAGCTACTGAAAACCTGAAACCATAAACTACAGTTCACTTTAGATTGCACAAAATGCTAAATACCAAGGGAAAAATAAGAAAATTAGACTGAACTCACAGGAATACCAGTTAAACTAGTTAGCTAATTTCTGTAAAATACGTTGAAACAGAGAAGTACAAATCAAAATTTAGTTATAACAGAATTTATTTTTTTAATTTTAAAGATCTTTTTATGGGGCCAGTAGAAAAGTATGACAAAACAAAAAGTAGACCAGAACCCAGAATTATTCTTATAGAAACAATAAATCAATGAAATCAGAGAAGAATATAAGCTATGGACTAATGTCCTTCTGCCTGTGAAAAACAGGCAGAGGCAGACCTTGCTTCTGGAAGGCAGCAATCAGGAAACTCAGAGCATGAGGATGCTCAGACTGGCTTGATTTTTGTACTGGATTTACAAATTAATATCGTCACAGGGAGTGGTACCTCCCTGCATTTCTCACTACAAATTCAGTATATTAAAGGACTAAGTAATTTAAATGTCACAAGTTTTGAGTTTTACCAACACTCCAGTCTTTGGTCAAATATCAAATAATAAACGCAGGTAGGTTATAGGATATACTGCCTGTTTGTTGCGTCTCTGTATAAAGACTTGCATATGACAGTGAATCTGTGGCCAGCTTAAAACTTTAGAGAGAAATATTCTCTTAAAGTGGAACATGTTCCATAGAGAAAAATACCTTTCATTTTGATCATTGGATCAATCCACTTGCATTGAGAAGATGCAAAGAAACAGTCCCTAGATAAATAACAAAACGAACAGAGGCTGTTGTTCTTTTTTTTTTTTTTTTGGTCCTTCACACTGTTGCCATCTTCAATTGCACAGCAAACAGCAACACTTGGGAAGCAACAAACAGCTCCAGCCACCTGACAGTAACCTGAGGCTCCATCATGAAGAACAAAAAATGAAAGGTAAGGACACATTCAAAGGGAATGCAGCGTACAGTGCAAGAGACAGCTACTTAGTAAACGTTTGTAAGTGGGACAGTACTTGAATGTGCACAAGCATGCTAGAAAAACAATATAACCTCTTGGGGCCCCTGTCTTTTCAGACAAGAACCTGAAAATTCACTTTTTGCTCAAGATGTCTCTACCGCAAGTATATCTTCAGACATGAGAAAAGAGTTGGAAGGGTACAGAGTAACAGATGACAAGTATGCAATAGTGATAAATAGGAGTAAAAAAAAAAAAGGCAGCAATACAAAGATTACACTTAAAACCCACACTGCTAATTGGAATTGAGTCACAGTGTTTTCTTTCTTGGAAAAGAATAGTAATTTTTCTTCAGCTTTGGCAGAAGAGCAGCATGCATAAGTGCAAATAATATGTGAAAGTAGAACAAGCCTACATGGCACCAAGTGAGATAAATGCTTATCTCATAATCATTAACACCTGGCCTAGCTACTGCTTTGCATTGCCAAAAAATCAGGATTTGGAGAGGAACTATATAGGCTATAAATAATAGTTCCAAGGAGTGGCATCAGAAAATAGTTGCAACTGTATTTGCCTGTGATCATTAAAGTACTATAAACACAAAGAAACAAAGAACATCTCCTCTTGGTGGTCCAAAATCACAGATTTGGTGTGGTAGCCTCTAATTTTTGCTGCAGAAGTAGCTGATGTCCATGTTATTCATGAAGCAAGTCCCTGCTTCTGTTGGACAATCTTTTCCATCATTACCAGCCTGAACAGAAAAGCCCTGCTGTTCCTAGAAGGGAGGGAAAGTGGTTACAGCAGCTTCTAGATGACAGATCAAAAGTGTTCTGGACTCCTGCCTCAGCATGAACTTGATCTACTGTGTTAAGCCATCTATTTAGCAAGATAACGGTCTGTCCGGAGTAGGCTTGATGAGGTAATGGCTTTATTAATTTCTTATAATAAGTAAGATGAGCAGACAAGGCTGTCTGTGGCATTCAGGTATGAGTATTTGACCTTTACAAAATTATCTGCCTTCCTCTCTGTTGCAAAACCTGATGATTTTCAGTGTATCAGAAACGTCACTGGATGAATTTTCCCAGGGCTTTGCAGTGAGCATGAGAAGGTCTGAACTTGTTTTTCACATGTGAAGAATAAGAGCTTTTTAATCACCAAGGCTAAAGCAAGAAAAGGCTATTTCCTCCAGACTCTTCTATTTCCTCTACACTGAAGGCCGTTGCATGCTATCTGCATGTTCTTCTAACTCTGCTAGATGAAACTAAACTTTCTGAAAAGCTACCTGCTCTCGGTTACAAGAAGCTGTTACTTTTCTCTGTAGCTTGTCCAAAAGTTACTATCCACACTGTTTAAAAATGGTGACCTGCTCCTTTGTGGCATTTCCTTCTTAAAATTCAACCCGGTAGTGTTGCCTGTGCCTTTCTCTTTGAGCTTAAAAGGGACTCTAGGACTCAGCATTTTCATTGCCTAAAGGAACCACAGCAAAGCACTTTGCTTTGCTAAAGTGTGCAAATCAAACTCCTGAAGCCTTTCCCTGTACTACTCTTCTTCCAGCCCTGAAATAATTTATACAGCTTTTACCTGCAGTATCTTCAGGTCTTCAACATCTTTTTAGAAATGCAGATGCCAAAGGTGGGCAGAATTGCACTTTAAGGAAAGATGTTTATATACACAGAACAACAACAAAACAGAACAAACTTTTAAATTTTGGAAGAGACTTTAAGGTAAATTCAGACTCCAGAATAACCAGTAGCTAAGTGATGCAAGCTAAGGAAAAAGGGCTCATGTACCTTTAAGGGCATGGTGGCCTTTAAGAGGTAATATATAAAGAGACATGGTGATAAACCACGAGCAGCATTTCTTGCACATAAAATGTGAAGAATGCTGAAAATGCTGCTACCAAATGATATAAGGGTATCCCCTTCTTTTGTCTGCAAAAAGAATCTCTAATAACATTGCCCAGTGTCTCCAAGGATTATCCTGCAGACATGTTCACAGGTGTCCACAGTCTCCTGTGCAGAAGGGCCAACACAGGCATGCTCAGCAACACGTGTGTTTTGTCTGCCTGTGTGTTCATTTTGCCTCCACCACTTTACCACGCTGAGCTTTTCATATTAAAGGCTTAATGTGCCATTTCACTTTACTCCTTTGGTCTTCCACTGGAAGTCATGTTGTAAAGAACCAAACCCAAAAGCAGGTGCTGCAGGTGAGGAGTGGCGAACACTGAACTTGAGGGGGAGGGAGGTGGGTCCTCTTAGCCTGCAAAGAGTTCCGCGGGTTGCTCTTGATGGTCATCAGTAAACCACTGCTGCAGAGTTCTTGGCAGATTCTCAGTAGCTGTCGGGGATGTGTCTGAGAAGCTGTGGGAGATCCTGATCTAGGTTATTCTGCTTCATCTCTGCCACCCCAGGCTCAGCAAAGCCAGGTGCTGTTACTTTGCACACGGTAGATGGGTTGGCCTCACTAGAGGGTCTGCAGGTCCCTCCTCTGCCTCTGCATGGGGACCTCCTTAGCCTTGGGGTCAGAGCCAGGTTGGGCAGGAGTCACAGAGAGGGCCCTGCAGATAAGCTATGGCTGGGGTCAATGTGTCCTGGTGACACGGGGGGAATGAGAGCCATGCACACCTCATGGTGTGTGTTGTGCACAGCCCTCACCTGCCTGCAGACACCATGGTGGCCTTTGCTGGTGCCCAAGAGGACACGCTCTGCTCCAGGGCCTGGAGGGATTTAAACCAACTTTGGGCATGCTGCAGCAGTTACAGTAAGGGAAGGGGCATTCCCACAGGGACAGGTTTTCCCCACATTTACCTACATGTGTTCTGAACATATGGCTCATTTTTCACTTGTTAAGTTTAGAGCTGCAGAAACACGGTGCTTCCAGAAATGTCTCATCGGTGCTGTGGGGAGGCATTTCAGATTGAATGGGGAAAAGGACCAGGGGAATGTTAAGCTAAAAGGGCACATGGCAGAAATAGTTGTAGGAAAGCCATAGCCTGTTGGCCGTCCCTGTGGCCAGAGGAGTGGAGGAGCCAGGGCCAGCACCGCAGAGGCAGCACAGCACAGCCATGAGAACTCTTGCATTAGAGAGCTTCTCCCAGAACAGCCAAAAACTTTAATGGTGGTGGAGAGAATAGGCACAACTGGGAAAAGCTATTTAAAGCACTAGCTCAGGAAACTAGGACTTTTTAGCATGTTTTGAACAAGCTGACAGAGAAAAGGAGCTTAAAGCAGTTACGTCAAAATCCAGTGTATCTGCACTGCCATTGTGAATTACAGGGTGAGGAGAAATGATGGAGCTTGGTACGCAGACCATGTGAAAAGATCCCCTGCTGCCATGCAGGTGTCCCCTCATTTTGCTACTGCAGTGACCTTTTCTGCAGGATGTTGTTTATGGCAGGGGCAAGGCTTCCTTCTCAGCGGGATGTGCACCTGCCTGGGGCGGGAAGGTGGGGTTCGCTTTTGCTTTTTGAGTGTGTCCTATGGGCTTCTCTGAGGTGAGAGAGGAGTCAGTGTCAGGAGCAAACGGTTTACCATCCCCCAGCTCTCTGGTGCCCAGGAGGTCAAATTCCCAAATAATCACATCCTGCCTTTCCAGTCCCTGCCTGGCTTCAAGAAGAGTGGATGCTCTTCTCCCTCCTTCCCTCCTGGCTGCGGCAGGCCTGTTTCTGCAGTCAAGTGCTGCTCCCAGGAGCTGCTTTTCACACTTTCTGTGCGTGACCTTGCACATCCTTCTGGAAACGGTGACTTTCCTTAGAAATAAAGAAGGCTGCCATGCGCATGCACCATGCTTTGCTGCCGAGTGAAGACACTGGGTTTTCTGTTAAAAGTTTTCATCCATGGAAAAGCTAAAAGTTTTCATCCATGGGAGAGCATAGTTTGCTTTCATGTTATACCTGCATTACACCTGCCTTGGTGCTAACACTGAGGAGAGGCAGGGCACAGAGAGAGACTCCCAGCGCTAAGGGTTAAAATAATATGGGCTGCTTGTAAAGAAATACCCTCCGATGAGCAGCTATTAGTAGTGTGAACGTCCTGTTTAGAGGTGCCTGAATCACACTGAGAGAGGAGGGCCCAGCACAACATGGGTCCCTTGGTATGTGCCAGGATCTCTGGGGCCGGTGGCCAGCCAGGTGTGCTCCTGCCAGGTCACTGCCTATCCCACCGAGCCTTTCTCCGATGGCTTCTTGAGTAGACCCACACTTCTCAGCTTCCTTACCAGATTTTGAATTTATCCTTTCTGTGTGCTTGCAGCCTCCCCCGACTTTGTTTCCTCCACACCTGAAGGAGAAGCCACCCTTGTATGGAGGCTGAGCTCCTCCACCTATTGCCCCAAAGGCAGCAGGATGGGCTTATACCTCCTGTTAAGCACCTCACAGAGGGGGTGGTGGAGGATATCAGGCCAGCTTCTGCAGCTGCCTAAATTTAACTGTAAAATCTCCATTCGCCTTCAGTGTCTCGGCTGGCTGCAGAGGTGGTGTGGTCCAGACAGCCTTGCAGGGTGGCCCAGGGTGGAGGCAGGTGCCCAGACCCCCCGGAGCTGCGTGGTGTCCACGTCAGGGCAGCCAGGCACATGTGTGCATCGGGGGCAGCATGTGCCCCCCTCAACCCAGGCAGTGTGGGGATTGAATGTCTTACAGGTGTCGGGCACCCAATGGCCACCCTCAGACGCCTGGCTGTGGTGACTGGGGTCAGCTAACAGCAGAAGTGTCTCAGGCTGGCTTGCACCTCAGGCTGTGAGATATCTGATCAGTTATCTCATGTTTCTCTGCTGGAACCACACACACACGCACACCCACCAGCTTCTGTCGTGCCTGTGCTGCCCGATGGGCAACAGCAGAGAGGAGCTGCTCTGTAATCATAGACATAAACACAGATGTGTCTGACCTCTCTAGCTCCTCACTTTAATCGAAATCACACGCAGCTCTGTGCAGCCTTAAGGAAAAAAAAAAAAGGCAATGTTCCTGTAACAAGGGAGCAGTTCTTAGGAAAGGAAACCTTGTGAATTAGTGACAGAATCCATGCATGCTTGCACAAAGTTGAAACAGTTTTGAAATAGCACAGATCAGTTCTCAGGGTCCTGATTATAAATGCCTTTTCAAAACTACAAGGGAAAACCCAGAGAAAGTGACTTCTCTAATTTTTTTTTTTTTCTGTAGACGTTTCTGAAGAATCCTTCTTTTCTTTTAAAGTATATTTCAGCCCTCCTTTTTAGTCTTTTACTGTTCTTTATACGGAACTCCTAACTTACAAACACTGAATTTGCTTTATTGCAAAGTTTTTGAAAGACAGGACCTGATTGCTTAGTTTCTAGAGGGAGATGGCTATTTTATCTGTAGATGGTGAAAAGGATCAATTACAATATCAATTACAATTACGTGGTATGAATTTTCCATTGGCAAGTTTTAATGGTCCAGTGTCGTTATTGCTTGTGATGTAGCTCCATTAGATGTTCTCTTCTTTAAAATTTTTGTGATATTTTAAAGCTGGAAGGTGCAATGTGAAGACACTTTCAATAAAGCTCACTCTAACCCTGCATATTTTGGGGGATTTCTACTGGCTGCTGTTTCTAAAAATGTGTATATCAATAACCAGAATATGGGCAAGGCAGAAATTTATCTGTTCACTGGATCAGTACTGAAACTGTTTGCATGACAAAAGTGCATGTCATTTCTAGAATATCCAAACAGGAGGAGATAAAGTCATTCTTCTTGAAAAAAAGTTATATCTTTTTGAAATTGGTTTTTAAATATGAAAGTAAAATGTTAATGTGAATAATGCTAAGTCAGCCTGCTCCAGCTGGGAATCTGCCCCATGTAGTCATACTCAGAGGGACGGTATTAATCTATTATTCAACTGCACAAAGTTCAGTAGAATAACTGTTCTCACTAATTGCTAATGGGTGAAATTGCTGGTGCTTATAGGGAGATATTCTGGTAACAGATAATTAAGCAACTAAGTAGTTGAAAATGTCAGGAGAGAAGAATGATCTTTTCACCTCACTGAGTTCATTTTTAAAAATGTGTCAGCTGAGCTCAGTCTGCTCCCATACAGGCAGCCTGCAGCTGTGCTGGGGAGATGCACTATGGCCACTGAGTACACACACTGAGGTCAAAACGGGGGAAAACCCCTTTTCTCGATCTTCCTTCAACAGCTGCCACCCATGCATGCTCACGGAGGAGCTGCAAATCTCCAGCAACTGCTACCTCTGACTATTTCTTGGATTAACTTTTAGAGCCAGGCCTTGATCATCACTTGCTTCATGGCTGAGAGATGTTGCTCCTTCCCACAAGCCGTGTCCCTGTGCTACTCCACCCAGATGACTCTCCTCCAGCTCTGTAGTTCAGGTATACTCCTGGAGCCTCTCCTTTCTGCGAGGTGTCAGAGCAAGGATGGTCAGGTTGTCAGCTGTAAAGAGGAGGAGAAAGCAAAGGGGCACCTCTCTGTCTTTGCAACATGGGTTGGAGGGAGAAAACAATTCATCCAGTAAGCAAAGACAAGAGCCATAACATGGTATTTTGGCCCCTCCACCATCTTTGAAATTAATCTCTCCATGTCCTTGGAGAGAGCAAGGGAGCAATCCCTGACCCCTTGGAGCCCTGGGGCAATGCAGAGAGTGTCTGACCTCCTGGCATTTCAGTAGCCCCTGGTGCAGCAGTGTGGGACCTGGGCACAAAGGCAAGGTGGTTCCAAGCAGAGCTTCAAAAGCTGACATATCACCCCAAAGCCTCAGCACCTGTTTCAAATCTGGCACCCTTTTTTGGGGCGGAGTGCGGCTCAGACTCCTTTTGCTCCCTCTGCCCCTGACATTGCAGCCCCTGTAAGACTGTGCATATGAAAAGCTGGCTGCCCACCAAGCTCACAGCTTTACTGGCAGTGACAGAGTCTCAATATCACTGCACTTTGGTAGCTACTTCTGCACATCACAAGGATGCCCCTCAACCCTTCTCTCTCTCGGGTGTGAGCCTGTCCCTGTTTGCACCCATTTGTCGTATGACCCAACACCCCCTTGCAACTCCCTGTAATCCAGGTAGGGAAGAGTGGAGAGTATTTCCCATATTTTGCTGCTGACCACAGACAGCTATTTCTGATTGTGGGTTAATGAGTTTCTAATGAAGAGCAAGGCTTCCAATAAATAGGCCTTGCATCACTAGCTCCCAGGTGCTGTCCCTCTAGGTATCACCCAAATTAATCTCTTCCTGCAGCCCTGTCTGCTCACTCCGTGCCAATGGCAAGCTGGTGCAACAAGGAGCATGTGTCTACTTAATGGTAACTATTACAGTGAAATATAATATTGCAGCATTTTTTTTTTCCAGGTTGGCCACAGAAATACCAGCACATCCTTGTCTGAATACTCATGTCGCACCGGGCAGAGAGCAGTGCCACTCAGAGACTTGCACTAGCGTTTGAAAGCTTTGACTGGATGACTGGACTGCATTAGTGCTCAGTTGGAGTGAATTTTCCTCAGTAGTCTGAAAGTTAAAAGTCTTTAATTTACAAGGCTAGAAAACGAGTGACAGATGTAGTCCATTACAGGTACACTTAAAAAATTTTCTATTTTGCTCACATACAGCCAGTTTAAAATCTCCCTCGCTGAGAGCCAAGAAACCTCACCAAAACCAGAGCCCTCCTACAGAACTCCTGTCTCCAGTAATGCTTCAGCAGAGCAGATGAGAGCCTGCTTTTCAAGACAGGTTGAACTCAAAGCTGGCCAAGGCTGATGAAAAGGCTGCAGCAGGCTTTCAGTCAGACCCATACTGATTCTCATGTGAATAAGACACAAGGCAGGTGTTCTCCATAAATGACCACCAATAACTTCACACAGCTCCCCTACACAATCAGGGCTAACTACACAGAGGCTGAATTTCTTTTGTAAATGGCATTATTTGAAAATATATTAATGGGTAAAGGGAAGAACCCATAAGGGAGTGGATGTAAGAACAAGACTGCAATGGGGGACCATAGCAGAAAATTTAAAGAATTAGCTAAATACATATATGTTCACTAGATGAGAACAACTCAGCAGTCAGAGTCAATTCTGCTTGATTACCAACAAGACTAGATGGGGGATGAACGAATGTGCAGGTTCCTCAGGATCCAGGGCATGGCTGGGATATGGCATGTTGACGAGACTGCATGGGAAGACAAAAGCTGTGACTACACCAAAAAGGGATTTCTGTGCCCACAGTCTGATAATCTATAGCACTCCAGGGTGAATGGAAGTTCAGGTGTCCACTGTGAGGTCTTGGGCTTTTGTCATGTCCCAACATTTTCAACCCCGAGCGGGCGTGCTGAACCAATGCCTATTTGCCTGACTTGTGCAGTACAGCTGAGTGCAAAACAGGCTTTGTAATTGTGTGGATAGTCAAAATCAAAAATTATGCAGAAATCTCCAAATAAAAAATAAGAAAGCTTGAAAATTTTATTGAATCAATGCCCAAATGCTATCTGACCTGCTAAAGATATTCCAGTTTCATTTTGGCATTGCTTAAATGTCTCCAAAACCTTTTTCCCATTTTAGTGGGGGACTTGGATCAGTTTTGAAGTGGAGAACAGTGTTTCAAAATAAGGAGTAGAAAAGTTTTGTTCTTCAACATTGACTGAAAATGGTGCAGCATGTCTAAAGCAAATTCCCAAATGTCAAAACCCAAAAAAATCTTGAGCTTTGATATACTTTTGACATATTTTTTCCTTAGAAACGTATCAAGTTTGACCCAATTCTTTCAAAAATAGCTATTTAAGAGATTCACTTGTTGACAAAAAGACTCCTTCCCCATCTAATCTAGAGTTAAAGCTGTGAGCTGCAGCCCCGCGAGTTAAAGCTTTCTCACTGGGGCTGTAGCAGGCTGGTGTCTTCTGACACAAATTCACCAGTAAGCCTCGTAACTCAGGGAGGTATAAAATTGGTTGAGCTACACAGCTGTAAAACCAGAGCCATGCAGCGGGGAATCAGGCATAGGCTGCTAATTTCACACCGTTGGGGAAAAAAAAGGAGTTTAAAGTTAATTAAAATCAAAAGAATCCCTCTGTAAATTATGTCTGAGGATGTTGGAGTGAAAAGGACAGAAGGCAAATAAATATTTAAGGCAGTGAACCTAACTAGCTCTGGCAGGAGCTGGTACGGCTCACCTTTGGCCTCACAGTCTTTCCTGCAGCTAAGGGGAGTTACTTATGCAGGGTCTGCTCCCAAGATGCAGGCAGGGTCTGGAGCCCTCCGTCCCTTGACGGTGAGAAGTCACTGCTGAGTTTGTGCATTGCCTTGGGCTGGGTGCTGGAGAGGACTCCTGACTGTTCCCTGCTGCCCACCATGTTTGACAGCGTGCTGGCAAGGGAGAAGCCCCAGGCTGGCCTCTTAGGTGCTCCAGGCATGCAGAGGCAGACGGGGAGGCACCTGCTGCAGATTGCTGCTCTTGTAGGCACAGACAGCTGGGGAGGGAAAGGCATGGGGGTCTGTGAGGTGTGGGACTAGACCTGCACTCCCCGCGGGGAGGGATCCCACATCTGGCATGTGGGGGAAGAGTGAACTGCTGGGGAGAGAAGCAGGAGATTGGGGGGACCTCCATCTGCAGGGAGGCTGTGGGTTAGAGCATCCTTTCCCGTGTCCCCCCAACACAGAAGTGCTATTTTCCTGCCAGGGGAATGCCATCAGGCACCAGCCATCATCCAGGACCTTCTGCTAGCGGGGACCTTCTTTGCGCAGCCTGGAGGATGCATGAAACCTGCGTGAGTCCTCCCTAATGAGCTCAGTCTGGTATTAATCCATCGCTTGGCACCATTGGCCAAATTATGCTCTTGTTTAAACCTGCATAAAACTGAAGTAGCTCCAATAGAGTCTGAGGTATAATGCAGATTTATGGTATGTTGATTAGGAGCAGAGTTTGATCCTGTTATTTTATAATGCTGTGACTGCAGCTTTACTAGTCCTTGGGGTGCAGAGCAAAAGTGTTTGTATTTACTTGCTCTGAATTTTAAGTGCATTTTGCTGTGATACCTTAACTAAAGCATCTTTCAGAAGTGTGGATCTCTCAGATCAATATATTCTCCTCTGCTGGTGAATTGTGGCCTAATGTCCTGAGCCATGCAGGAGCCATAAAGTACCAGTTTGTAATAGCATTTCACCTCAGTAAATCTAGCAGCTCCCACCATGTTATATATATTAGACCCTGACCTTTCAAAGGGCTTGGCAGCCAGCAAGCCCACCTGCCTGTCGGCTGCCTTGTTGCCACGTCAGGTGGTGGGTAACTCACTGTCTTATCATGACATTCACGTTTTCCTTGGGTGAGGTATTACAGCACATCATCACTTTTTCTTGGTGAAAGTAATCATTACCAAAAAGCCCATGAGTATATTTGTGGTGAAAATATCTGGGCACCAAACTGTTCCCACCTCTCATGACCAGTTCTTTAACAAAACAAACTGGATTGTCCCTCCTGTGGGTAGCAGTTTTACATCTAATGAGGCGTTACCTGCAAAACCTTGTCACAATGGCAAAGGGTAGCAGGATGGGGACTTGCCACGCGCATCCCTTTGGGAACATTAAGTATTAAAGCACTAGGTCCCCAAACCATAAAACTTCTGCCTGTGAAAGTAGACTCCTAGGGCCAAAAAGTCACCTTGCAAACATGGAGATGGGGATAGCAGGTGTCAAGTACATGCAAGGACTTGTTCTTCTTCCTAATGCTTTGTTATTCAGGGTCTGCAATCTGAAAGGAAAAGAAGGAACGGAAAAGGTTTCAGTCCAACTGGGAAAGAGATCTCTGGCAGATTTAAATGATGTCCTGTCTCACGAGTTCTGGTTATGCCGCTAATCATTCTTTTGTGATGGAAACACTTGCCATTGCAATCTTTCTAGAAAATACGCTACAGCTGTAGCAGAGAGCCTTAAAGCACCAAAATGTGACAACTCACTGAAATACACAATCTAAGTAAAAAATGGAGCAGAGAAATTAAAGCCCTCCAATGAATAGTGTTAGTTTACAATAGAAGAGGGAATCATAATTTAGTCACAGTTGAATGTTTCCTATTTCCTCTTAACATTCACAGCCCTTTTTTATAATGGTGCTTTTGTGGAGAGAGAGGTGTTGGGATTCTCTGAAGTTTTTGGGAATATCCTTGCTTTATCCTGAAAGCACCTGTCTGTTCCTTCCATGACGCAGCCCCTAATCCTGCCCTGGATGCAGTGAGACGAAATGGGCTTCTCATTTCGTGGTTGAAGTCAGAAGAGATAATATCTACTCAGTTCCCTGCATAAAAATTGCTCTCTAGCATAAGCCTCCCGGAATTCTGCTTTTGTGTCCTCAAAAGGATCAGGATGTGAGTATCCATTTGGTTGTGCATGATCTCTGTACATGCCAAAAAATAGAATATCAGGGTTGCTTGATACTATGTAAAATTTTAATAAGAGTTGAGTCACATAAAGCCTTCCCATTTTATTCTTAATACATGTTCTAGCTGTGTCTGTGGAATATAACTTGTCAGTGTATGTAGGTACAATCTGATCACATTGACATCTTGTAAAGACCGGCGAGGTGTTATTCAGGCAGCTGCAAGGGCAGTTCTCGGAGAGTAGGAAGAAACACTGTATTATGCCGCCTCTAATGTGAGTTTTAAAGGTTACCTCATTCGTGCAGCGTGTTCAAAGACATCAAACCCAAGCCCCAGTAAGAAGTAGAGTCAGGAGAGGGTTAAGGAAGTCAGTGATGCCTGATGTTAACATCTTTCCTCTTTTTCAGCTTTGTAAAAGATAAACGTTTCAGATTTCAATCTGTGATTCCCAGCAGTGCTTTGGGAACACTGCAGTAGGCCTGCAAAAATCGCTAATGCTGGGCCAAGCCGAGATAATGCGTCTCAGCAGGAATGACATAATGCCCTAAAAGAAGACTATGATGTAATGCATATCTCACAAATCAGAGCCAATTTCCGTTAGAAAGCCTTGAAGTCTAGCACTAACACTGCAATATGCAAAACTTTGGGGGCTTAGGTCTTTTTCTTTTTTTAAGAATAATTTTGTAAGGCCTACAGCACTTGTGCAGTCTGTCTCAGTTACTAGAGAAGCTTCTCTCTCGTTCCACACTTTCTTGCAATTTGGGTGCTTACTGAAAGCCATTAAGCATTTCACCTTGGTTGAGGTGCTTGCAATCTGTTAATATGAACACTGTAATTTATAGCGTTAACATGGCTGTTTATGCAGGTGAGGCATAAAGCGTATATAGCATATTACAGTAAATCCCGCTTAATGAAGGTGTTATGCAGGGATTTATTAGACTCACTAATGTCTCATGGAAAAGTTAAGCAGTATTTGTGCTAAGCTCAGCTTGGGCTTCAGCCAGTGCAACTCCTCAGTCCTTGGTGGAGTTGCTCCCCTGAGTAAGCAGGTGAGCCAGATTTTGGCCCATTCAGTTTATAAACCACCCCAGTTAGTTTTCTTGTCTTTTATTAATAACCACGCTATCAGAGCACCAGGACTCGCCTGCTGCTCAGTGCTCCTGTGGTGCATGAGTCAGAGGGACCAGTGTGCTGGGAGCTGATGCAGGGTATATTTCCAAGCAGGGCATCTCTGAGCAAGCCTGCTGGGGTCCTGCATCCTGCACCCACCCTGACCATAGCCCCTGGCGAAGCGGTGGGAAGTCCTGGAGGGTCTCACTGTCCCCTTGGCCAGTTTGCAGTGAGAAGACCACAGTGATTCCCAGGCACATGGCTGCCTTTGAGGCTGTGGCCCCACATCCTTTGTGCACCCTTTGGGGGGTGAGGGCAGGAGCCGCTGCCATCGGCTGGCTCTGCCCCTTGGAGGCAAGACAAAGCCAGGGGTCAGGGTCTGCAGCTGGGGAAAAGCCACGATGGTTGCTGGCATTGGAGGGGATAGCAGCAGCCTGCGTGGGGCAGGATCTGGCCTTGGCTACCTCTGTGGCCACGTCACCCTGCAGCTGTGACATGGCAATATATATCCCTTTGCTGTGTCCTCATCTCACAAGTGTCATATCATTGGAATCGGGCCTCACATGCTTTCAAAATACCTTCATTTCTCCAGAACCAGCCCTGATCAGGGTTGTGCATCCAGTCCCTGGGCTGGGACCAGGGACCAGGGACTTTTCAGAGGTCCCATCCCTGTCAGGGCAGTGGTTTCTGGGCCAGAACCTGCTCTCCCAGGAAAGGACAACCATATTGCAGCCTCTCACATCAGCCTACAGAGACATTCCCAAGGATGTATCCTGAGCAGCAGAGACACTTCAAGAATGTTTGCACTGGAAACCAGAATCTTTAAAAAATGACTGGTAAAGTAGTTCATGCCCCGCAGCCCTCCACCATGGCAGGCAGATGCCAGCATGATTTTGACTGTCACAGTCTCTGTGACAGAGAGCTGATCTATGCTAATCAAATCATCTCAGCTCAAGCAACTGAGGTATTAATATATAACCTCAGCTGGCTCTTGTAAACTTGAGGTTTACATTTTCGCTTCTCTGTGTTAAGAAACATTGGGAGTGTCAGATATTGAAGGCTTGTGTTTACTTGCCTACAAGATGCGAGGTCGCTAACTGAGATTCAGCAGGCAAATAAACTTGTGACCGTGTGCTAAAAATTAATAAACCACCATCAGCACCTCAAAGAGAGGGGAAACTGGCATCTGCTCCTGTTAGTTCAAGCCTGGACCTGCTTTTCATTCAGAATGACCTGACTGCAAATGGAGGCTGCTGTATTTTATGTTACAGACTGCCTTCTAAAGGCGACTGACACAAGACGCATAGCATCATTAAATTGGGAATGATGCTGGACATGCACCACAGCCACACAAGTGAAAGGGGAGTTGCTGCCTCAAATTGTTTTAAAAAGACATTATCGTTAATAAATACCAAGCTGTGTTATGTGCACTATTTCACTAAAAGAAGATAGCCAGCAGTGGAGCTTAATTATCTTGCTCTAGCAAAAAGCTCTAGGGGCAAAAGGGGAATGTGTAATTATAATGTCAATAAGGCCTACTGGCCTGCTGGTGGTCTGGCAAGACAGGGACCTGGCTCTCTAATCCTGACCTCGCCTCTGCCGTATGAGACTGTTGGGGCAAGTCCTTTAACCTCCTTTCTAACACAGGAGCTCTCATACTTCCAGAGCTAAGTAATCAAAGTGCCCTGAAGACTAATTTTTGTACAAGGACTGCAGCATTTGTAACTTATTTTGGCTTTTCCCATTTGCCTTTATGCATACTTAGATACCTACTTACCTTGTCCCAACTAACTTTTACTCAACAACCAGGATTACACTGGCAAAGGACGCATTGCATGGTTTAAGACCGTGGCAGCCAGTACCCAGCCACATTGTGAAACTGACCCACATCAGTTGTCCTGAAACCACGCAGAAAACAATGTAGCTGCTAGCATCAGCCCTATAGGACTAATTTTGCTTAAGAGTTAAGGAAAGAGAAGCGCACAGGTTTACGATATATCTACAACTACAAACTGAGTGCAATGGGTTGTACATCTCGTAATCAGTGCAACGGGAGTCAGGGCATAACAAGACTGTGTACAGTATGAACAAGCCCAGGGGCTTTGAATATCCAGTGATACTGCTGGCCTGTTCACCCACATCCAGTATCTTTGCAGCTTCTGCTACCACCCTAGCCAAAAGAGTGACGCCCCATAGGCCTGGCTAACTGTCTTCTGTCCCAGTGGTGTACTTCTGTGCAGCCAGTGTAGTGCTCGTACCTTGATAACCTGCTGTCGGCAGCAAGCCCATTGCTTTGTGCACCTAATTAACCTCAACAGCTACTCAACAGTTACCTGTCAATTAACCTCAACAGTTACACAGTACTGAGTGAAGCATCTCAACCGGTGCAGAAGTGCCTTGGGTTTATGAATGTCCCCTGGGACTTTCAACAGCACTGGTACGGTATGATGGGGGAAGATTGCCTCCTATTGAGACCTGTTATTTGGTGGAGGGTAATCTCTGTTGTGCTAGCAGATGATGGAAAATAATATATCCCCAGTGCAGAACAGTGCTAGTGTGCTGAACCGCCCAGCCTTGGGTAAGTTAGCCCAGGAAGAGCAGCGCGGTGACATCCCTGGCACCTCTGGTGCCAAAGCTTGCTTTGAGCTACCTGGAGTCTCTCTGTACTGAGGCTGCAGACACATGCCACATGGCCTTGCTCTTGTGGCAGCACTGCTTGTAGGAGAGCTAGGGGCTCAGTCCTGCTGTCCTGCTTTTCTACCTGAATATTTACTGTGCCTCTAGCACTTCTCATTCCTGCATCCCAAAGGCTGTCTATGCATTGGGTCTCTCATCTCCATTTCGAGGCGTAATAAGACCTGGGAGCCACTTAATTCTGCTTTAAAGGTACAGCAAGGTCTACTAAGGAAAAAGAACTGTTCTGCTTAGAAATGTCCCATAGGATGAGAAATTGTAAGAATGATGGCCAGAGAAGGAGTTGAGTTAAAAAGCATTTAAGTGAGATATTCCAAATTCTGAAGGGCACAGTAGGAACTCATCAGCTCCTCCCTTCTGACCCTATCCAACAATATGAGAACAATAGGTCTCTATGACATGAAAGGCAATAAATTTAGAAGGAATTACAAAGGATATTGCTTTGCACACTGAATAGACAGCCTGTGGTCTTCACTAATGCAGACATTCAATGTCAAGCATATATGGATGGATTTTTAAAAAGCATTGGCTACTTTAATCATGACTGGATACCACATGTAGCACTAAGATAACCCAGGGCTGGATTTCACCCTACAGTGTTGCAACTGATTACCTCTGGGGTAATAGTGTGCCTCTGTGGGAAAGCTGCATAGCTGGGTGCATGTATGCAAGTTTTTTTCTTCCTCTGAGTCTTCATTTAGAATGTTTCCAGAGATGTGAGGCTGAAGCAAATGGGATGAAAATGTCCAAAGCTGGAAGTCACATCCAAAAGGGAATTTGGGAATCAAGCTCTTTCTTGTTTGCATAGCCAACTTGGCATTGAACTCAGTAGGAAGTTAGTACCTAAATGTCTTGGTAGGTCTGAGCCTATTGGCTAAAGTAGCAGCTGTGTAATGTGTGTACTCTACATAACTAAGACAGGAAGGAAAGTAATTCCTGTCATCTTTGCTCCCTGGGAACTCAGAACATCCTCTGCTATAATTTTGAAGGCACCTTGAGAGCTGCTTCCACGTGCTTCCATTGCAATGATTCTGTGGGTGAAATCTCTACCGGTTTTTGTTAATTGTGCCCAAGCATGCAGTTGATTTTGCTATGCCACATGGCTGGAACTGACTGTGTACCCACTGCCTGTAGTGCTGAGGTTCAGATCTGGGCCACTCCCCACCCTGTTCCTGGGTTTCCTGGCTCTCTGGATGGTCTTAAGAGCAAGTCAGCTATGGAGTAACATGACGGCATAGATATCCTCTTAGAAAGGAAGAGGATTGCTGGCGTGCAGGAGCAAGATGTTCCTTGCCTCTCCACACACCCGCTACATTGTGGAGGACAGTGACGGGGTGATGGAGACCTTGGGGTCATGCTTGATCAGGAGACCCTTCCTCCTGCTGAGCTGCGGAGAGCCTGTCTTGCTCCTGTGCAGTGCCTGAGTGTAGCACACTGCAACAGTGGTACAGCAAGCCAGCTGTCTTCCCCTTCCAGAGGCCAAAGCCCCTCAGAGGCCACCACAGAGAGGTTTGGGAGCTCTGTGTCATTGCATGCAGGGCGTCTGAAAGTTCAGCATGCTGCAATGCCTCTCTCTGTTGCTATCACTGTCCCAGTGGCTTCCAGTTTCCTGCTGCTGAGGCAAGAGTGATTCACACCTGAATACTCTGCACATCCAGCGGCCCCTGGCCAGCAGGGAAGATCCCTGAAAGCAGTGGAGACCTCCTGGGTACAACTAGGCATAGCTGAGCACGGGCCTGGCCTCTCACTCCTTTGCTGTTTTGCAGGGTGACTCACCCACCCCAAGCCCTGTAGAGAAAACAAATCACAGCTGCAGCTACAGACAGCGATGCTGAGGGCTGCAGCTACAGACAGCGATGCTGAGGGCAGCAGCGCCAGCGCTGAGCAGAGCACAGCCTCCTGAGACCCCATGTCCTGGGCAGGCGGATTTGATGACAGAAGCAGCTCAGGATGCCTTTGGGCACCCCTTTAATTTCACAAAGCAGAACCTGTTCCCGGTCCTGCAGCAATGCTCTGACAAGCTATATTTTCATTTCACATTTCTGGTGGGTGCTTGGAGGAATTGAACATACCCACACCGCAGGATGCTGCAGCGCAAGCAGCTGCAAGTGAAGTAGAAGATGTGTCAACCCTCATGTACAACACCAAGAAGAAATGTATGTTTCTGAGTCCCTGGCACAGACTGGGGCCTCTGAGGGCATGGTGGCTCTCAGCAGCATGTTGATGATTAAATAAATGCTCTGGATGGCTTCAGCTGAGGGAAAGCTGTGCTGCGCAGTGCTGCTGTGGGCCTGAGAAGTTTCTGGCTGTGAGGGGTGGGTGGCTGCAGCAGCCAGCCCTTGGGTGTCAGCAGGGCAGGGGTGCCCAGACCTCCCCATCCAAAACCACTGTCTAGTGACCAAGTGCCCTGACTCCCTGTCAAGGGCACCCGCCGCCTGCCCATTCACCATCAGGCGCTGTACCACCAGTCCTGTGAAACCCCTGTGAGATGCAAGGCCTGAAATGAGTAATTCATGGCTTCAGTAAGAGATGGTGGCACCTCCTGTTTGTCGTGGTTTAACCCCAGCCAGCAACTAAGCACCATGTAGCCGCTCACTCACTCCCCCCCGCCCAGTGGGATGGGGGAGGAAATCAGGAAAAGAAGTAAAACTCATGAGTTGAGATAAGAACAGTTTAATAGAATAGAAAAGAAGAAACTAATAACGGTAATGATAACACTAATAAAATGACAACAGTAATAATGAAAGGATTGGAATGTACAAATGATGCGCAGTGCAATTGCT
>JAVJGG010000074.1:57868531-57894478 GCA_035590195.1 Aviceda cuculoides
TTAGACTAAACACTACTTAGCAACAACTGAAAACATCAGTGTTATCAACATTCTTCGCATACTGAACTCAAAACACAACATTGTACCAGCTACTAGGATGACAATTAACTCTATCCCAGCTGAAACCAGGACACCGTTAAAAGGCCTACACAATATTTTCCATTCTAAGAGTCTGTTTCTCGCTGCTTCTCTTCTTGCCAAGCATATCTGCCTCAAGCTGCTGTTTTGTTTAAACTTCATCCAAAACAATGTCATTGTTTCTGAATGTGAGGGCAGTGGGAAATACTTTTTTTTAATCCATACACAACTGTGTGTGTGTGTATATATATATATGTGTGTAAAATCTGATAATACTTTTGTGTTGTGCACTCTGGAATGGAAGTGCAGACAATCATCACAGGGGACTTTGCCTTTTCTGTGCAAACCTGCCCAAGGTTCAAGCCCTGTTCACCCTGGCTCAGTGAAGATCTGCTGGAGCTGTGTGCAGTTCTGGCTTCCCTGTGGCTCCAGCTGCCGTGAGCCCGCCAGCCCGTGGCTCGGCAGGAAAGGTGGGGAGCGTGGCACAGCTCCCCCACTCCTGCCATACCTCTGATCCAGCTGGTGCTTCTCCTGCCCTGGTTATCCCTTTTCCTTGTCCTTGCTGTAAGCAGTCGGTGCACAGCTACTGGCCAGACGTCGCTACCCCAAACCCAGCCACAGAGTGGGTTTCTACCACCCATAGTGTAGATGGGACACTAGCAGGGACTGAAAGCGGTGGAGGAGACTTTGAAAGGAAATTAAAATCTGTGGGAAAAGAGGCAGCCTGAGTCTTTGCTGCAGGATGTCCACCCATGGGAAACTAGGGCTTGTGGGTCCTGTGGCTTGCAGCGGGGCTTCTTGAAACACAGGAGAGGAATTTTCCGTACCTTTGGCTGAGCAGTGTGGGAGCGGGCGAGCACTAGAGAGAATGTGAGAGTGTGACTCAGAGAGGAGGGGAAGGAGGGGAAAAAAGCTGGCTCCTTTATTTCTGAAAATTATTTGCATAAGGATACTTGCTTATTTCAATGTTGAGGATCCAAGGTTTTGGGTTCACAGGACAGGTTTTCTTTAAAAAGAATGAATTCCCTAGATGTTAGTGATGGGTGCATGTAAGATACATCTGCTGTCCCTAGAGTCTCTGTGCTAAGAAACTGTCAAACATTACACTGGCAGGTTGCATGCAACAGCAGTTGCCCAGAAATGGGAAAAAATCAAGGGCTCCAGGTTTACCTACACCCAATGTGAGTTCATGCTGCAGGATCCCATGCTTGCTGGGGTTTTGTTGCCCTGGCTATGGAAGCACCAGGTGTTTCAAGGGAAGGGTTTTGAGGGGAAGATACTGGACATATATATATTTTAGTCTTTACTCAAGGTAAAGGTCTGGACCCTCCACAGTGAATGCTTTATGAGCAGAAGTAGTTGTCATTAATCTCACAACCCAATTCATCCAGAAAATGGGATGAGAGGGGCAGCGCACTCCACTCGAGGGCAGCTCTTTCACCTGCAGTGCTGCTGGCTGGGAGAAGGAAACTTGCAAGTCAGGATCAACTCGAGCTGGAAGCAGGGAGACATGAGGGGACATTGTTCAGTGGCAGTGCCTGATGTTTTATTTGCCCTGGTCCCTGCGGTCCTAGCTTTTGCAAGAGTTCTTTTGCTTCTCTGGACTCTGGAAACCCCATTGGACCTGCCTCATTCTGCAGGCAATCTGCAGTCTTTCATCGATTTCATCATTTTCTGTAATCTTGTGTCTATTTTGCCATCTTCTCCAAGGTACAGGCTGTCTCCCTTGATGCTATTACAGAGCCTAGCACAAGAAGGCCTATACCTCTCATGGGCTCTTGTGTTTCAAAAATATAGTTTCCCTTCTGCTTGTTTTTGTAAACTGCAATGGCTTATACTGACTCCAGTGGAAATATGCTGCCTAAGGAATGTGGCCATAAGGAATTATCTTACTGGATTGCACCAAAGTTTAGTGAAACTAATGCTTTGTTTTGGTGCAGAATGGGTGCTCAGCAGGCAGTGGTACAACTGTGCTCTCCAGGGGCCTCCCAAAAGGTATCCTTTGCTGATCGTATTTACCAACCTATACATAAACCTAGCATTTAGATTAGGGTTTGGGCTCCTTCTTGCTGTGGAAATAATTCTCTTCCAACACACTCCCAGCATGAAACCAAAGGTTGACCCCTGATGGAGGCAAACTGGGGACATTTAATGGAGAAGCCCAGTGGGGGACGGGGAGGGTCTGGTGCAGGCAGCAGGCTGTGCTGACCCAGGGCACTTACCAACACCACAGTGTACGTGCTCCCCTGTACACCAGGGGACTTTAGGCAGCTGAGTATGTTGCTAGGCATGCTGATGAGGAAATCTATCTACGCTACAGGACAGCTATTGAAATGTGAAGTCTTTCGTTTACCAGATGCTTGCCTGGGGCTATAGCTGGACTACTGACAGAGAAGTAAAATGTCATATTGCCACTGCCACACAGTTTAATCAGGATGCTATGGTGTGCTACTGGTACTGTACAGAGAAGTGGCAGGTATCACAACAGCACCTTAACTTTACCCGCTACTATTCTTTGGACAAAGATGTGTGGAGAGCTGTGCTCCAGCATTTCCTCCCTATTGAATTTGTGACTCCTTGACCAGACTTCCTTTGGTCCTTTGGAGACAGTGCACTTTGTCCTCTAGGTAAATGTTGGTCTGTTTTTAATTTAAATATTAATTTGGGCTGACACAATGTAGTGTGTAATATCGCCACTCTCTGTGAGGATTAGAGTGATTAGGAGTCTCAGAATTCACTTTAATCAGTCAGTTCAATACTGCTGAAATTTGCAGTCTACCCTCTCCCATGCAACAGCCAGAGTCTTTCGACATGCTAACAAAATTGAAATGAGTTCCTTCATCTTAGACAAGGATAATTAATCTTCAAACACTGTTTATCTTAGCCCCAAAATCCCCAGAATTCAGATCCAAATTAATTTAAAGTCTAAATCTGCTTTAACTAGTAATTGGTTAATCAACGGGCTTGATGTGTAATTATATTCTTTGTTCACACTCCTTACAGGCTTGAAAAGACCATCTAATTCCTATGTTGCTTTCATTCCTATAATTAGACCATGTGACATACAATGCTGTATGTATACTGAACAAATTTTTTCCTGGAATAACTTCCCTGAGATTGTTTCCTGCAGATGAATTTGGTCTTTTTTTTTTTTTTTTTTAATTTTTTTAAACTTAAAAAAGCTTTCATATGATTGCTTAGTTATTTTGGATTTCTGTGACATTTAGAGATTGTGCAAAGAGTTTTAAGCTTTGATTCTTTGCTCTCTGCCTGTTGTTGAAGAAACCTACACTGTGTTTTTATTTCCCTCGCTTGCACTTGACATAGCTTTAATAGTTAGGGATCCTTGCTCCCTTTGAATATTGATAGGATGTGGCAAATTGAAGATATTGTCATTCTTATTATCTTCTAGAAAAGACCAGCCACAAAACCTATTAGCTGGTGTTATTCTTCTGGACAGGAATTATCGTTGCTATTAGGAATAGGAGGTCTGAGAATAAATCGGAGAAGGATATTGTGGTCTTTTTAACACGGAGTTGTGGGTCTTCTTTACTTAGCGGATACTGTCATAACCCTATTGTGGTCAGTGGTCTGGTCAATGGTTTTCATATTTCTGTTCACAGAACTCCCTATTTCTATCAGCTTCATGAGTGCTTATATACCAGTACATATTAATATCCTCTTCTACAATAATGGCTCCTTGCTGAAACCTATTAAAGCCCAGTGCCTGTTTAACTCTATGCATACCTAAGTGTATTCCATCTCTCATTCTTGTTAATGACACATAGATTATAGCTTCAAGAAACAAGCAGAAAACCTTCTCCGTCTGATCAATGAGATGCAGGAGAGTTTGACTGCCAACACCTTACTGGTATGAGTTCTTAGAGGACAGGGGAATATCATGTTTTTAAGTGTTTGGGCCCAAACCTCTGTGGATCTGTGTGGATGCATCCTGCCATTTTGCAGAGCCCTTAAAAGTGGATCATTTGAGTTATCTGCAAAACATTTGGAGCCTGCGGGTCCTTTCTTCTGATACCTACCTAGGAACTTCAGCAGCACGGAGGAAAAATGAAAAGGAGAGAGAGATGAGTGACTTCAGATGAGCTACACTGGATGTGATGGAGAGGCAACAAGGGAGCCTTATTTCTTACCAATAGCCAGACAGTTCTAATGCATGCATTTGTCCTTGGTCCCAGAAGCATGGGGCACGTGAGCTGCCTGGGGCTCTGCAGGAGAGGTGGAGGACAGGGAGTGGCCTGGAGGAGCAATCCCGTCTGTGGGGGTTTGGAGATGTTATCAAAGGCACTTCTTCAGGGCCAGTAGCTCCCCCATCATGATGCCATTAAGTGGAGCTGGTGAGTCAGCAAGATGTGCCTTGGTGAAATTTCAAATTCTGTTCAACATCAGCTGGAGAAATAAGCAGTGAGCTGCAGCCTCAAGGTTGTTGTTCTGGGTTTACCCCACTGCCCAAACCCTTCTCTGGTTGGGCAGGGACAGGGTCACCTTTCTTTGTGAGAAACACAAGGTCAGACTTGACAAAGGCACTGTCAGAAAGAGTCCTTCCCTCCGCGAAGCACTATCTTTTAAGATCTTTACCCTTTAAAAGGTTTCTTAGCATTAGATTTTCAATGGCAATGTCAAAGCATGTCATGGATCAAGAAAACAACTGCAGCAATAATTTACATCCATGCAGCTGAAGAGGTTTCCCTTCCATCTCTACCAACTCCATGAATCCTTTTCTGACCATTTGCTATCTTCTCAGTATTTTTGTTAAACAGACAGTTCTTCCTGTTTGCATTCATTGCCCTGTATCTGTTTGCTCCTGAATGCTAGTATATATTACAGTCCAGGTTTCCCTCACTTACTTACTCATCTTTGGTGAAAACCATAATGATCAGAGGATTTCTCACCTTCCCGCCTAGAATGATAGTAGTTCTGCCCTGGTCCTGAGCCTGATCCAAGCCACTGGAAATGGCTTCCCTGGGCTTGCAATGAGCCACCCCTTTAATCTTTGTCCCAGGCAGTGTCACAACTAGGAGCTCAGAGATTTAGGCAGAGAAGCAAGCACTTGCCATGACTGTCTTTCCTAGAGGTCTACTCTACAGCCAAAGGGTAGAAGCAAGCAATATCCAGCAGCCCTGAGTTACCCCTCACCAGGCATGCAGCCGAGTGCTGCCTGCTTCTCAGGCTCCCTCCCCAAGGTATCTTCTCTGCAATGGTGAGGTTACATGATAGTTAAGTGCAGTGGTAATGAGTAGGTGAAAGTCAGTTTTAAACCTCAATGTGTAAAGACTGCAGGAACAAATCTTTGCTTTACTGAGCACAGTACAGAACTTCTGCTTGTATTTATAGTAGAGAAAAATGCAACATGGAGAAAGAAATACAAGAGTTTCTTTTGGATGTGCTTAGCTCAGCTGTGGCCTCAGGCTTTGTGGCCCCTCTGAGCTTTGGGAGCCCAAGCCGTGGGGCTGGCCTTAGGTAAGAATCTCATGACTTGCTTGGCCCCTGCCCTATGCTGTGAAGCAGAGCCCCAGCTAGAGGCCCTGCATGCAAAAAACATGTGTCAGCCTCCTCCCCTCCTGTCCCACCATGCGTAGCACTAGCTTTGAAATAACGGAGCTGTAAACCTGTATTTCCTTTTATTTAATTGCCAGCTTCTGGGTCTCTATGACTCATATTTTTAAGCTTTTCTTAGTAAATATGGGGATAAAAAACACACTTGAAATGTTCTTAAAAAGACAAAACAAAACAAAACCCAAATGACAACAGCAATTCTCCTGTAACTTCCAGCCTTGGGTAGAGAACATAAGTATAAGAACATAAAATATAGGAAGATGTGATAAGATTCTGGAAGCTGGGAATGGTGGAGAAATGATGCTTTGCCTGGGCTTCATGAGTATACAGCAGTCCCATTCAAGCTATTAGGAAGGTAGAAGGAAGAAACATTTTGAAATTACTGAACTGTTTCTTTAAGAAAACAGTTGAAACAAACTTGTTTTGAAATTCACATCACTTCAATTTTTTAATGAGATTTTATTGGCACATTTCTTAGAAGGGTCATAGACCATTTTAGTTAGTGAAAACCTTTTATCCTGGCACCTAAACAAGTTGCTAAGACTGCCAGTAATGACTTTATATTTATACAGCAGGAAATGTTGACAAAATATTTCACTTAATGTTTGTAAAGAGGAAAAAGTGTCTCTTTCCCCTTTTCACTTTGAAAGAAATAGATCTCTTCACTCAAGAACCATCCCACTTTGAAAAATGGTGTCCAGAGCTGCTTCAGTCATCCCAGGAGATCTGGATTTCATTACCCAGTTTTCACTGTACCCCTTCACAGCCAACCCTACAGTAACTGAGAAAGGAAGTCTTTCTTTTTACCTAGGGTACAACATCTAGACACTGCAGAGCTGCAAGTTTTGATTTGTTTCCCATGATGTAAAAGGCAGCCAAAAGGACCAAAAGGTTAACACAACCTCCCGTTGCTTACAGGACAAGAGTGTTCAAATATCCCTGGTCTGTGTAGGAGGTTAAATGTCACAGAAAAGTACGCTTTGGAGACTTAATCCTGCTCCCATACAATTAACAGAGGAAGGAGAGCTGACATGGAATAGATGGCTGTAAAATGAAGCCCCTCAGTGAGGGACAGAACAAAGGAAACTTGACAGTGCATTACTTCTCTAGCAGATGCCAGGATCCTTTGTTCTGCCTTGCCCTAAAACATGTAATATTTAAAATATTTCTGTAATATATGTGGAAGCTTGAGTTACTCAGAGTTTTCCAAAGTTCCAGTTCTTCCTCACCAAAGCGGGAACACTGATTTAAAACTCCCAAGAACAAGCTGTCTTTCCAGGGCTTCCTGTATTGGACAGGGAGATGCTCTGAGGACAATCTTCCCTTTGCTCCTTAATGTTCCTCTTCCTCTGTCCAACACAGAGGAACAGCACAGGTGGGAAGCTGCAAGCTCACAGCATAGGTAGCACCATGCTGGTTTTAGATAGGTTTGTGAATCTCAGGGTGTTGCTTTCTGTCATCACTTAGCTCTTGCTACTCAGAAATCATCATCTCTCTGCCAAACTGATGCAGTATCTGAGTCATCCAGTTCTTGGGTCCAGTTTGAAATCCCCTTTCTTGCTTTACAGTCCTCCCCACTGCATGGTAGGTAGCTCTTTGAGAGGCTGGGTCTTGTCCTGCGATCTCAGCATGACTTTTGTAAGCTCCTCTGCATCTCCTGCCTTTGGGAGCACTCTTCTTTACAGGTCTGGTTTTGGGAGGTCTTATACTCTGTGTTATGACAGCTACTGCAGGGAATATGCTCCTGCTGTACAACACATCTGCAAACTGCTACTTACAGTAGACAAAAAACCTGCAGGAGAATTTGGACATAAAATCATGAATTTAATTTTGAAAAAGAATCACCCCAAATTTCTATTCTAACAGCCACAGAGCATCTCTAAGACCATATTCCTTGGGGATCATTACATTTCTTGCATGGCTGAAATCTCTTATCCTTCAGGCTTTTGTAGGCCGCTGTGCAAAGATCCTCAGAATTGCAGTGGTGTTTCTGCTTAATTATACAAACATCCCCTGGAAAGTGTATTTCTTTCCCTTGGAAGTTCAGCCTCATCATAGGTCTAAATTTGCAGATAGGGGCAGGTACATTATAATGGCGATGACTGATAGCTGAAGATTTCTTGGGTTCAGAGTGTTCCCTAATGTAGGCCATTTTTCATCATCCAGAGTTGCCTGATAATGATGTCATTTCCATTGCTTGAATGTTGAAGCAGGAGCCACATATCATGGCGTTAAAATGACTGTTTATAGGGCAGCTAAATCGTGTTGTTATCAGCTTAGGGCAGTGTTTGCTTTGCTTCTGGGGACAAAATGACAATTGGACTTTCCTAAAACTCATCAAACACGATGAGAATGCCAAGAATACAAATCTGCACTGTAGTCAAGCTGTGGGGGAAAAAAGGGAGAGAAGAAAAAAGGAGAGCTATTTTCGTGTGAAGATGTGATGACCATCAGATAAAAATGACAAAGTTGTACTTGTCAGAAAATAAGTCACATTGCTGATCACTGGATAACTTTGATGTAATATTCCACAATCATTTAACTGAGATTTCATGGCAAGATTAATGATGAAGTTTTTAAAACATGCATGAAGAAGAGCTTTCTTCTAATATCCAGCTGTCAGACAGCCCTTATCTGGGGCTTATGTTGATTGATTATGATTGGGATTGAACTAGAACATGACCTCTAAATAAAAAAGAAAATTATGCAGATTTGAAAGTGAACCATCAACCTTTTGGGTCTTTCCTAAACATTTCGAAGCCTATTTAGGGCCTCATATGGTTATAAATATATATGTACCCTGTATGCATATATATCTTTGCAGACTCGGCACTGTTAACATGAGAAAAATCTGCAAGAAAAAACCTCGCCAAACTTCTCTGCCCTCTGTATCACGAAATACTGTGACTTAAGTTTAATACATCATTTCCAACATACAGGACTCACACTGGAATGAGTTGTTTATGAGATATTGTGTGATTATAAGCAGTGCACAGATTTTGAGTGAAAGCAGACCATTTTCCTTTGAAAAAAATGCTAGTTTCTAGTCTGTGACATTGGATGAATTGTTATACATACTTTGGAATGGATGGTGACCATAAATCTCACCTTGGACACTTCATGAAATATTTGCAGCATATTTTAAACTAGCTTAGTGGTGCCAATTCTCCTCTAGTGCTCACCTCCTACCTTGTGTTTTCGTGGGGGACTTTGACTATGATGAAGGAACATTTGGGTGATGCTGGCCAGCCATGGTGCCTGCCAGGCTGCAGCCAGCTGGAGACACCCTTTTGTGCAGAAGCCTCTCTTCTGCAGCTAAACACTGAAGAAATGCAACAGGACTTCCCCATCTTGTCTTCCGTTAATTCTCCCTGCAAATCAGGGAGGTTCACAGCACTGTTACATGTTTGACCTGATTAGCCACCGAAAATGGATTTGGAGTAGTCAGCAATATGGAAAGTGGCTGGGAAATGCTAGGCTCAGCCACAGCAGCTTTAAAAAGCACCTTGTCCTGAGCAAAGTGATCAGGTCAAGTAGAAGGTGCTATCCACCTTCGTATTGTATTGCTTTGTACAGCACTGCCACGTAGCTCTGGTTGAGGTTGATGCTGCATACAGAGCACAGCATGCCTGCAAGCTGGCAGGACCAACATGCATGGGTCCCACTTTTTGTGTGCCCTTACCAGCACTGCATTTCCATTTGTGCACCGTCCTCTCTGTGTTTTGTCTAAAAGAGACTTTTTTTATCCTTCTCCAGACCTATGACATAATAGGGAATTTATGGAGGTTGTTTGGCCCTGGGGTGAAGTCCTGCACCATTACATTGATCCCTTAATTGAAAGTCATAGCCAGATGACAAAGGTGAAACAGGAGACAAACAGGACTGCTCTGTCTCTTAGAGAAGCTGGCTTGCTACCCTGAGAAGGGAAAACAGGGTGTGCTCCCGCACCACAAAGTGAGGTTTTTGGGCACCTCCAAGCCCCTGGTTGATGTGAGCTGGGATACAGAAAGCAAATGCACTTCTGAAGGGTGGCCATGCCTCATCCATCACATCTGTGTTTGAAAAACCTGCTCATGCAACCATTGCAAAAAAAACCCCCAAACGCGGCAATCTCCCATCAGGTGGCCAATGGTTTATTTCAGAATGATACCCTCAGGTTCATCGATGGCTGAGGAATGCCACATGGTGACTGCTTCTTCCCTAACTTGTTTCATGCACCTGTGCTGCAGCCGGCCAACGCTGAACTCTGTAGCATGTGGAGGACACTGTGCAAGAAGATGTCCATCTTAAAAAAAAATAGACTTTGTTTTCATGTGAAATTCCATTCCCTGCTCCTCACCTTTTTCCAGTGCCCAGTTACAGAAAGGGAGAGGAAGCTGAGAAGCAGCAGAAATATTTCTGTGCTTTCTTCCCAAGAAAAATGGCAGGACTAATGAAAGCAGATTTCCCCCCACCTTTTAAAACTCTTGTTTCTCATCTCAGGTACAGTGGTTTTGGGGTCATCTGTTTTCTTTCCCTCCCATAATAAACCCTGAAATTCTTAAAAGGTCACATTTAAAAAAAGATTTGTCAGTCCAATGAAATTTTTAGGGAAAGGTTTTCAAAACAGACAAAAATGTATTCTTTGTCTCTTCTTTCTCCTGGATCTTATTCAGGTTTCTTATTTGCATATTGATCTTATTTGGCCTAAGTATAAAGAAGGTATAAAGGGGGGCTAATAAGACATTAGTATTTGCAGCTGAATGAGAAACATGTAGGTGGGAGATACTGCCAAGAGCTTGATTTTCAAAAGGGAATGTAAAGGGAATGGAGGTGGAGCCCTGACACTTCCTCATGATCCTGGGAGCGGAGGCTGTGCTGCAGATTAGATTACTTACATGTGGGACACAGGTAAAGGTGGCACAATCCAGATCCAAATGACTGAGCTTTATAGATTTTGATGTGGATAAGGATGTTCATGCCATTCACTCCCAATGGTTTTATAAATCCTATTTTAGGCTTCTGGAATTTTGTGAAAGAATCTGATTTGAAAAATTAATTAAAGTTCAATCATTTAAAATAAAATGGAAACCTGGTTGTTTTTTTTTTTTTTTTTTTTTTTAGTTAAATATCTAGAGACCAGAATGACATTATGTCTGCAATCTGGGAAAACATGAAAAGAATAGTAAACATCTCTTTACAGCAATATCTGCAGTTTACTTTGGAATATTGTAAATGATGTTGTTGTAAAAAAGGTGTCATGATTTTTAATGGCACAGGGAAGCATGATAGCACAGATTTATATCAAAGTCTATTATAGCAGAGAGTCTTATAACAAGAGCAGAATGTATTTATGTCATACTCAAAATGTCATCTCAGTCACAGACAAGACTGATGAGGAAAAATGATTAGACGCAGAGATTTGATTTACCTTTCTTTTCCAGAATGGGGAGTTTTGATGATCTTCCTTTAGGTTTCAATGCTTAAAACCCAAATTTCCAGCCACCACTGGAACACAAAGCAGATGAGCCTCTTTTTGCAATATTTTTCTTTCATTTTTTTACCCAGCTGCTGGAAATCAATGAAGCTTCACTAGTAAAACAAAATCTTTTGGTCCTATTATCTTCTACAGGAAGATGAGAAATACCCTGGTCACAGAACACTACCACATTTCCTTGCTTAGTTATGGCCTGAACATTGAAACAGATTGTCTTACCCTCAACCCTACAGATGAGAGGCTTTGTGTGAGGGTCTTCCCCAGCCCAGATCCTCCAGCTCTGCATCCTTGTCCTGCATCACTGTGAACAGCTAACACTACTGCCAAGGGTTTTAGTACGGACACTATATTCCTAGGGAGTCAAAGGAACTTCAGACCAGCCTTCAGAGGTATTAATCTGCTATTAGCACTTGCTACACTCACCAAAGAGGTTCAAAGGTCCCAAACTCCAATATATTGCCATCTTATTTGATAAAAATTTGGCAAATTTTTAAGGGTTGATGAACAAAGAAAAAGATAGTGAGCGTTCCTAAAGAGACTTTTGGACCCTCCAGGTGAGATTCAGCCATTGCTATTTTTCAGTGAGCTTGTAATTGTTACTGGCAAATTATTATCATCATTTTATAAAAGTTGAAAACAAAGCAGCTGTAGTTTTTCTTACGCTCTTTAGTGGAAAAAAGGAAGACAAATGAAAATTTTACTTTCCTTGTATTTGCTTAATTCAGAGCATGTGGCATTTAATAAATTTGTCCAATTTCAAGATCAGAACTAAGTTGGTTTGAGTAGCAAAAAAAACCCCAAACACACCCCAAAACCCAAACCAAATGACCAGATATTTAATCCAAAACTAGGCTATCACAACTAGTTGGGTTTACCTTGTACAATTTTGTAAGTGCATTTTTTTCTTTCCAGAAGAGACTATACACAATCCTTTGAATGTTACTGGATGCCCTGTTCCTAGTGGAGAAATCATCTGTCTTTTCTGAAGAGCTGTTTTGCCAATATGTCCTGGACCAGGTTGGAGTGGTGGGCCTCATGATTACTGTATAGGCACCAAAATTGCACAGATTCTGTACTGCCCGCTGCTTCCTAGGAAGGTGAAACATGCCCCTCCCGGCTCTGTTTTTTAGTGACTGACAGTTTTAGGTGGGGGAGAAAATCAAGCTGAAATAATTTGATATCATGCTTTTGACATCGCTAATGAACTCATAGAATGGGAAATGCTTGTATCTAGCTCCTGTCCAGCTCCTCCCATTCAGGTTACATCCTATGTGCAGGTTCACCAACCACAGGGTATCAGCCAGAGAAAGTGCTGTCCCAAAATTTAAAGTGCAAGTACACTAACAGAGTTTCAGAGCAGTAGAAAAGGAGCTTCTATTAATCACTCATCAACGTCTTCCTGCTGTTCGGAGACTAAACATGCACAAAACCAGTAGGAGTTTGTTATGTTCCAGTTAGCAACTACTGTACAGAAAAAGAAAATCCTGTCGTGAATTTTGCAGGCTGTCAAACTCAGAAACATCACACAACTCTGACAGCCCTCCTCTGCATTAAATTCAAACACCTACAGCTGTGCAGCTCAGAAGGTGCAGTGGTAACAGCAGGTCAGGAGCCAAAAAGGTAGACCCAAGCATTACTATCAACACAGCCACATGGCACAGACCTAGCACGTTGTAGTATTCCTGCTCTATGTTGTCCATGCACTGGGTTAAATAGCTGCTATTGCTTTATGGATTTTGCAGATCTGACCAGGAACCTTTACGTTTAGTTACATTCTCCTGACTTTTTTTGAATTGTACAGTACTAAAAGCATTGTGTGTCTTCCTTCAATTTAATTTTGCAAATGAAAATGGATAGCCCCTATTAAAGCACAGATTTCTTGGGAGTTTAGTGTGCCTTGAGAGGGTAACACACCCTGACATGGAGGCTGCTTCTCAGCAGGTCACTGCCTCGCTACATAGTGAATCTCATGGAGAAGAACTGCAAATGTACCAGCTGGCCAGTGTTCTTGCACAAACCTTTGAGTGACCCAGGGACTGGGTTATTTAAGGCTCTGTGCCTACATGACTGTTCCCATGTCTGTATTGGTGGGCACAGGATCGCTTCAGAGTCGCAGGTTTGGCTGCGTATCTCAGCTCTCTGACTGAGTCTTTCCCTGGCACGCACCAGCTCCTCTAGCAGACCAGAGAGGACAGGGAGTGTGGAGGCTGGGTGGGAGCCACACAAAGTTTGGACAACTGAAGGCTCAAGCCCAAGTCGAGAGAGGAGAAGTGCTGGCAAGTGCCTCTCTGCACCCCATCACTGACCTTGGGCTCACTCCATCACTGGTGTCCCAGGCTTCAGACCTCTGTAGAACCTGCAAAACCTACCTTCTCTCCTGCACACGCAGGAGGAGGCAGGTGAATGGAAAAGGTTATGTTGTTTTCTGTGGAGTGTTACGGAGATGCTGTGTTTGTTATAGGTATGTGCAGCTCAGTGTATCTGGTGTCACAGTACTGGGAGTTTTTCCTCTCAGTTGCACACATCCTTAGAAATACGGCTGGAGAGTTTGGATCTTTTTCCCACACACGTGCCAGTGAAGAGCAGCATTCTTTCTGCGTCATAGAAAGGAGTTACTTCTGCTTTTGCAGATCTTTGTCTAATGCTGTAGAGCAGGGTCAGGAGGAGATAGAAAGGTGCTCCGGTGGATTTTTCCAAAACCTTAGGCTCTTTCATCTAGTGATGGCAACATAAGGCATCTTCCTGAAACTAGACAGAGCCTCCTGCCTGGTGGTGCTTAGTGCAATCAGCACTAATAGAAACAGAGAAATTGAACTAGCAAGTGCAAGTGAACACATGCGTCTATTATCTGATGTAAACAGGCTTGAGAGAAAGGAGCATCCTCACTGCTCCAGACTCCTCTCGGTTCAGTAAAAGGCTGATAAGATAAAATTTCAGGGTAGCCAGAAAGGTTCCATCATGCTACAGATAAAGGCTCTGTGGGTTAAAATGTGCAACAGGAGAACTGGAAAGAAATTGTGTAGCAGAGAAGGGGGGAGTAAAAGAGATGTACAGTGCCTTGAAGGAGACACAACTAAGTCTGAATTTAAAGCAGCTCAAAGAGAACAGCAGATTGAATTATACATTCCTGAAGGTCTCTATGTACAGAAGGATGCACAGATTTTCTGTTGAAGCTAATATGAAATGCACATATTGTGCAGCATGTAATAAAGTCTCCAAACTAGGAAACATGCATTTTTACAAAGGCAGCAGAGGTCCGAACTTATGGTCTTCCCATGGGTATGCTGTAAAATTTGTGAGCTCGGATAATTGGCATTGCCAGGGAAGGTCATGAAAGTGTGATCACTCTGTATGGCACCAGGGGATTTAAGAGACACATTTATTCTAAACTATAATAATAACAATAACAACAACAACAATAATAACAACAATAATAATAATAAACGCTCTTTTAAGACAATGGTGCTAGCAATTTTATTGTGTTTTTTTTTTTCTGGGAGAAGGTTTTAATAGACCACAGCTATGTAAATGGGGGACCACATCAGCTGCTTTCAAAGCTTTCACATAAGCTTTGTTTCCATTCCCAATTAAGTGTTACAACAATGCTCTTTTGTATAGTAATTTTTACTCCTAAACTTTTCACAAACTTTGTATCCAACAGCAGTTTTAAAACTGTTGCCTGGTATTATTGTGAATTTCTAAGCAACTCATTTGTTCGCACAGTTGCTTGTGCCAAATGCAAACCTGTGATGCCTAGATGGCTGCTAGCACTGAAGGTACCACAATAAAATATCTTCAGGAATACTGGATGTGTTATTAGGCATGGCTTCCAAAACCCTGCAATAATAGTCTAAATGCACAACAACTGTAGGTGAATGAACCAGTAAGGAAAATAAGACACATATACAGCAAAGTATCTGACTGAGGTTTAGAGTGGAATGTTTCAGAACTCAGATAAGTTAATCCAATGCACATCCTGGTTTCACTTGTATAGAACAACAGAACTATGTGGGAATGTTAGTGTTTGTTTTCCTAAGATTGTGCTTATTTGGAATGGAGGGAGATATTCTGACTAACGTATGAAATACTGTGATACAGATAAACTGCAAAGTGTCTTAAAAGAGCTTTAGCTCGAGTGCTTCATCTAGCTGTCTCCTCACTGGCCCCCATTTTGACTAAGAGGATACATCTGGAAGTCCAGTAGCCATAACGAAAACAGTGTCTCTTTGTGAACCTGACTATTCATATTAAGGAAGATACTCTGTTAAAAATGCAACCTCACCAAAGGTAGGTTAAAATCAGCCTCCTTCCAAATTCTGCAGGGAGATGGAAGAAATCTCATTAGAAGTTGTGAGATGTTTCCCAGTACTGCCTTTTTAGCAATAAAGCTTTAGATATTGGTCAATAGGGTTTGTTGGGTTTAGGGATTTAAAAAAAACCCCAATCTCTTGGCCACCTTGGCCTCACTGCAATGAATGCAAAGACAATGGGATGTTGTGTCAATGACTGAATACTTATGGAAACCTCAATCCAGCAACATAGCTAAACATAATACTTCTTTCAAAAGGTGAACAGTAATAGCAGTGAATCCATGAAACCATCTATGCCAGGCAGTTAGCCTACAAAGACACTAAATTCACCTCTGATCTGTATGTACCAATTAAACCTTCTATTAAAACAAGGAAGTCAAGGGTGGTGCTTGTCTTCTTTCATTTGCCTTCTCAGGACATTCGTCTTGTGATCTGACATTCCTTGGTTACCCCACACTCTCCTGAACATCCCCACTAGCTTTGAAAGTAAGCTGAAGTTCCCACCTTGTACCAGGTATGTAGACTTAGGCACCATTTTCTGATAGCCATAGAAATTGAATAAAGCTGGTCACATCTCCTGCTAAACTGAGGGATTTTTCTCCTCTGTATTCATGCAAAAGAAGTATTTTTTCATAGTGAGCATAACATTCAGGTAATACCCTGTATTTTAGCAGCTACATTCAAGAAAGAAGAAACATGGAGAAACAGTACAGCAAATTGTAGGTTTGGTGTTTATATCAATGCAAAATGTAGAAAAGACTTCAGACATGACTGCTGACCTCAGAGCAGCAAAGCACGTGGCAGAGCTGTGAGCTCCGGGGCTCTGACTCTGACTGGCTTTTCTCCTTTTCTCCTTCCCAAATTCTATTTAAAAGTTGCACGAGATTTTTTTAAGAAGTGCCTCAGTTAGTCGACCCTAGTCCCCTTGTCTAGCCAAACACCCAAGTGAAACAGTATATTTTCAGACATCCGGCACATCTAGATGCTATATTGAGTACCTGTGCAGCACACGGGCTAAGTAGTCAGGACACACAATTTTCAACATTTAGTTTACTGGTTACCAGCCATCCCAGGTTGATGGAGACTGATATTTCTTCCTGGTGCCTTGTGACAGCTTATGTGAATGCAGCAGCTGAATTTAGGTGGGTATCAGTATCAAAACAGTCAATCAATATCGGCAATAAGTGGTAGCTTTACTGCAAATCCTCCAAGCAGAGACACTAAGACTCAGGGAATACATAGACTACTTAGCCCTCACCTCTTAAATACACAGCATGGCTTGAAGGATGGGCCATGATGTCAACCTGAGTTTGGTGGTTGACATCAGTAGCTGCATCCCAGAAGCTTGCACCTTCTGGCTGGGCTAACGGTGTTGCTGGGGGCTTGGTGGCCTTCCCCGCAGCAGGGCAGGATGGAAGCTGGGAGCAGAGCAGCGTGCCTGGCTCTGCTGCCACGCGGGCTTTGAGCAAGAATGGCTTTATCAAAAGAAGCAGTGACATTTATAAGGAAGAAAAGAAAAAAAATAAATTCCATGTACCTGGACAGCCAAAGTGCAGCTGGCAGTGACATTTAAGGGAAGACACATATGAACTATGTCTTTCAAACCCTGATAGTCATTTATAGATATAGACAGGTTTGTCAAAGCAACTGAACCTTGAGACTACTTCAAAATACTTGCATGATTAAAGATACAGCAACTGGTAGGCAAGGCACCAGCTAGAGGGAAAAGACATATTTTTGAGACGGGGACTGCTAATGGCAGATGACCCTGGCACAATTTAATAAGTAACAGGTAAAAAAGTGTCTGGACAAAGGAAATCCCAAGAGCTCATGACTGTAAGAACGAACAGGGTAAGACCTCAGGCAAAGACAGCGGAGGACAATTACTTCAAAGTTAACAGGCAGTGTTTGCAACAGTACAATACATCCTGGCTAACACTGTATTACTTGTTCCAGTTTCTGAGCAATTTAGGATTCCCTAACAAAATACAAATGGCTATAAAGACTGATAATATTAAAGTGAAAAGCTTCAAGTCAGAGAGGTTGTTAGGTGCTTATAGTTGAAGAGATGTTCTCATTTTCTGGCATGCATGTTGTTGCAGCTCTCTGGCTTCAGTTCCCAAGGGGATTGAAGAAACTAATGTCTGAGTAATGGGATGTAGGATTTTTAAAAAGTTCCTTGAAGTAATTAAATGAGTGAGTGATGCTGTAAACAGCATGACTTTACCCTGTTGTACCCATTGGGAAAAATATTTGTCTAAAAAAATCTGTAAGTGCTACAACACAAAGAGGGCAACATACCTCACAAGGTGATTTGCAAATCTACCACATTCATTTAAGTGTCTTTTTGAACATACATATTTTTAACCACACAATAGAATTATCCAATTACTATAATATCACAGTCTTGTACAGATTGTGCTCATCAGCGTTTGAATTTAGAGGTGAAATGAGTGTGGAGGAGGAGAAGGGAAATTCCAGCATGTGTTACAAAGCGTACAGGCAAGCTATTTTGAGGAACAGCTTCATACATCTTTGACACATGGTAAAAAAACCTAAAAAAGTTATTTAACTTTTATACTTTGACAATGTTGTGGCTAAAGTTTCCACTTTTGCTACCTCCTGTGATTTGTTCAGAGGAAACATTTTTCTTCCAGACAACTTTAGCAAGGAAAATGCTCTTGCATTTTCATGGGAAAGTGCAATATTAGTTCTGGCTTATTAAACTTTTCCAGAGAAGGGCTTTATAACATCACAGAGATGTGAAATGTCAAACATCTACATACTGTATCCTATCCTTCTGCTAATGCCTAACTATTCAATGTGCTATGCAGAGTGTGTTGTAACCCATGCTTATTTGACCCAAGGGACTGGCCTTGCCATAGTATTGACTGAATGTTTTTTTCCAGTTTTCAGTCTCCATTTTCTTTTGCTTTATGTTCTTGAATATAAAGTTGCCCCTCCTCACTGAAGCCCCTTGCACAGCTCAACTGCCTCCCATGTCATTAGGACACGCTTAGCATAAAAACCTTTCCCACCCTTAAAAAGCAGTATGCTTGAGCTGATGAAAACACCAAGTTCACCTGGAAAAGCAAATGCAATTTAGCTCTATTTATTGAATGAAAGTGTGGGGAGAAGTGCATGTGCTTTCCACGGGGAAGCATGGCCGGGCCTGTGTGCCACAGCTGGCAGAGCCAGCTGGAGCCGAGGATGGAGCACCACCACCCCCCTCCTCCCATGGGACAGAAACACCAATTTCCACTTCCTGTTGACTTGCAAAAGTCCAGGTAAACCACAAAAGTGTCAACATGCTCAACATCAAAGTCATTGTTTTGTACAGGAGAAATAATACTTTAAAATATTAATTTCAGTGGAAAAAAAAAGATAAATACACTTTGGGTCAAGCCAGATGTAATTTCTTGTCTTGACCAATGAACCAAAAAAATGGTTCATCCAGTACTCCTATTTAAACTCTAAAATAGACAGCTGGCTTATTTCCCAGTGTAGCTTCCCAATCATTTCCCTGTGATCAGTATTTCTTCCTTTCTTCCTTTATTCAGTCCTTTATTGCCTGTAGCTGAAGAGAGATGAAATAGAAACAGTATGGATCTGACCCAAGATTGCTACTATTCTGGTGAATATCAGACAAACAAGGCTCTCAGAAATTTCAATTTTGAAAAAACTTTTGATTTTGAAAAAAAAAAATTCAGTTCAAATCATTGCAGTCTAAAAAGGTATAATTAATGTGTCAGTGAGCTGGAATTGTTTCTCTGACAGCCTTATTTGACATTGATTGAACAACGCACATCTTGGGGCACATAAAATTTATTTTACTAATTAGTGAAAATGGTAACTAAATTGATGCAATTTAAAGCATATCAACATATCGCTCCCTTGCCTCAGAAAATAAAGTCATTGGAAGCTGAGATATGTTGAGCAGAGCTTTGTTGTAAGTTCTTTACTTTTTCTGAAGATCTGATTTTCTCATGGGGACTGACAGTCAGGAGGGACAGGTATGTTTAACCTGGATTCATATCTTCTGGTATGAAGACTCCTGGATTCATACCAGTGTTCTCCCAAAGTTCAAAAGTAGCAGATCTGTGACTTTGTTCTGTATCATTAAAATCTTAAAAAGAGCTTTGCACTCCCTGCTTGCAGCTAGGCAGGACTGGAAGGGATGGGATGCTATAAATAGGGATGGAGAGAGAAAGAGAGTCCTGCCCTTTTGGCGATGGAGCCGCATCCCTGGAAGACAAAGTGGAAGGAGGGGCATGTCAGTGGTCCTTGTGCTGCTTCAGAATCATTATTTGATTCTTCGGATGCCGAATGACAAGGGAATGATTCTAGCAAAAATTGGTGAATTCTGTGGCAATTATTGTTTGCTCTGGACACTGCTATGAAATCATCAGAAACGCTGAGTGTTGTGTCTGGAGATCTGGGCTGCAGGGGACAAAAATATATCTGATTTTACTGGAAAACCTAATAGAGGAGTAATATGTGGGAGGGGAAGAGAGGAGGGAGATGAAGAGTCTAAGGATGTTATTTTGTCATTTCAATCTTGTCTTTTTTTAAATTTTTTTTTATTTTTAACACCAATGAGACTCCTTGTCTTGCCTCTTCCCTGGGACATGGACCTCCCTGGACATTTGGCCTGTGGAAGGATGAGGAGATTGAGAGGACACCAATTTCCATATGTGATGTTGCTTTCTCAACCCAGGAGATCCCACATCAAAGGGGAGAGAAGACACTCCACCTCCTTTTCTTTCTGACTGATCCTGGGAGTGTAAGCACGCTGCCTGGGACTCTGGGAAGCCACTCAGCAGTCACAACCCCGAACTTGGGGCTCCCCTATTTTCAAGACCTTTGCTTCTAGCCAGAGCATGGGGATGGGGGTGTTTCAGGGAGGCCATCAGTCCCACAGGGTGGCTGTGCGATGACCAGGGGTCCCCTCTGTAGGGACCCACCGTGGCTGCCAGGTACAGGTTATCTGGGCTGTTAGAGGCAGTGTGACCAATGACACTGGCTGCTCCAGGGGGATAAGGTACATATAAAAGACTGAGTTTTTAGCAGTATTTCTCTGGCTTTCAAGCAAAATCCCTCTGCCTTCTTTCCTCTCTTTCTCTTACTTGTCATATGCTGCAAACAGCTGAGGCACCATGTTTTGCTGTGTTTCAAGTAGTAACATTGAGGTATTGCTTTTGGGTTAAAAAATAATGTGACCCAGAAAAATATGGCCATGAAAGACAGTGAAAAAAGTCAATGTCTGTATGGTAGCAGTGGGCTCACAGGCAAGTCAGCGGTCATTTAATAATAATAATAATTAGATTTCATGAAAAATGTATGCTACTGTGGAAGGGAAGGGAGTCTCGTCCTTGCTTTGAGAAGGTCCAGTGAGCGCAGGTGGCATTAGCTGACAAGCAACTGCTGGGCCTGCTTCTGGCACGGCCAGGGCTGGGGGGAGCCATAGGGGCTGCAGGGGGATGTCAGTGCCAGTAGCTGGGGCCAGAGCCAGCCTGCTCCAGCCAGAGCGAGGTGGAAAAGACAGCAGAGGCACCAAATTAAGCTGGAGCGGTGCCATGCAGCTAACTTCTTACGCACCAAGGGCAGCAATGTCCACTGGGCAGCATCCTGCTGAGCATGCTTCTCACACTCTCAGGTTGTTTGAATTTTGCTTGGGGGCTGGTTTTATGAAACAGGGGTCAGGACTTAAATTTCTAGTATATATATAACAGCATGTTCACATCGGCAGACAGACTGTGTGCTAGAGGAACCCAGCAGTGCTGCCAGGGGTGAAGCAGAGTGGTAGCCGTGGGCGCTCGTCTGGTACCTCCTCAGGTAACTCAAAGTGAGAAGACACAGGGTTGTAAATGCTCCCGTTCCGTCAGTGCCGAAGGAGCTTTGGATGTAATTGCTCTCTTTATAAATCAGAGCAGCATTGGCTTGAACAGCTTGTCCTTTTGGTCTGTTTTAGGAGAATCGACATATATAACTTCTTCCTCCCACATCACAGACGTCACCACTCTCACTGCATTAAAAACGGCTCCGCATTTAGCCGCGTTATTCAGAGGAAGGATCTGCAGACTTTTCTTGGGTGAGGATTTAGCTGAGACGCCAGAATAGCAAGCTCTAGCAACCAAACAGCATTGAAAACCTGCCGCAAGATCCTACTGTTGCCAGTGTGTGGGAAAATCCATGGCTCTAGAATAGGGGATGAAATGATCACAGTTGCTGTAAGAGGAGCTGAAGTTCATCCTTTGCCTCCCCCAGCTTCTCATGGCACAGTCACAAGCAGGGGACAAAACCCAGACTGCTTGGCTTCTCTGGTTAGCTAGGCGCAAGAGGAGTCCTGGTACAGCAGAGGTGGAAACAAGAATTAACTGAATACAAGAATTAACTGAAAAAAATGTTGGGCATTCAATGTAGTGCAGTGCCAGGAAGCCTGGGCCAGTTTGATTCACCAGTGGTTGCTCCAGTGAGATCAGTACTGCAGTAAAGAAGAAACCAGAGATATTAAAGACCTGACATGTACTGAGGTCTCCAGTTCAGGAGTGACAAACCCGCATTCTCTTGGTCAGTAATGTATAGAGTGAGCCCTTCCTTCCCTCAGGTGAGGCATGTGCAACCCCACAGTATCCACCTCCCCATCACTCACACAACACTTCTCATTCTTCATGTAGAGTGGCTTTTCTAGGCAGAAAAACCACTGGTTTTTTTTTTCTCCTCCAGTTCTGTGTCTACTGAGCTCTGACAGACCCCAATAAATGAAAGTTAGACAGGCAAAGGCCAAGATGAAATCAGAAGAGTATCGTGACACTTCTGACACCTGGTTTGGGTGCATCTCCAGCAGAGGACCAGAGGCTCCTGGCTGCCAGGCACCGGGCTGGACCCTGGCAGGACCAGCCTTTTCCTTGCTGAAGCCTCAGGAATGAGATAGGGCAATGCCTCCCATTTATAAGGTTCTCTATCAGCGTAGGAAGCTCTCATATACTTTTTGCCCTATGCATTGCAGGAAGTGAACTGCTCCCTGTCCTTTAGGAGATGCAGGCAGGTGAGCTGGTGCTCCTGTGGGAGTGGCACCAGAAGTGCTTCTGCTGCTACCTTCCTCCTGCAGTTGGCCACATCCTTATGAACAAGCAGTCTTTTCATATGATTTTCTCCTGTGGCTGACTTTTCCATATCTTCTCCACACATGTGTGGGCCTGGGGTCTGAGTATACCCAGCTGCTTAATCTCATGACCAACTGCAGCAATTCCTGTATAGTTAATGTCTTTTGTGTGGTTGTCCACCAACTGCACTGTTCACCTGATAAAGGCTGAAGTAGCTGCGCTACCACCATAGAATACTAAGCTGAAATAGCATCCTCAGTAGCACACCTCATATTAATAAAGCGGAATAATATTTTATGGTCTAGACCGATAGTCTTCCACCTTCCTTTTCCTAAAGTTATAGCTGACAAGTAGGTGAAAGATCACAAAACATCTCCCTTGAACTTTCCATCTGACCCTGCTGCTTGTCAGCAGCTGGCAGGGTTGGGAAAGCGAGGAGGCTCGGGGCCCCTGCCGGTGGCATGCGCGTGGCTGAGGACGCGGCGTCTCGCATGCCTTTCTTCGCCCTGTGGTATGCCACAAGCTGGACCATGTCAATGCTAGCTTGCGGCATGCTGCGGCTGTAGAGCAGGTGCATGAGATGCCTTTCACTCGGACGGCGAGCACACCACATGCCATATGCCTCGCTCCCCGCTTGCAGTAGCGGTTCCCCCTTTGCTGCAGCCTCCCTTGCATGGACCCCCAGAGCCTCGTAAGCAGCATAAAAGCACATGTAGCTATAAGAAGACTTGTTCATGAGGCACAACTCCATGTCAGTTCTTCATGGCGTTATATTTTCCAATCCATATTCAACCCGATGCACATTTGAATTCTGAATTTTGAAATAGAATTAAAACTTCGCAGCAATAATTTTAAAACGTACTGCAGTGAATTGTGGCATTTCTTGTTCTTTGTGATCCTGCTTGTGAGACCAAACTAAGATTTAACGGGTAGGAAAAAAAGTTGGGAGATATAAATACTCTGGAAAAAGCCCAGAGCAATTGCCAGAGGGGGCAATCAGCAAAATTATGCAAAAAGGGTAAACCAAAAGCATCAAACAGAAATTGTGACTTGGAACTATCCCAAATCTGGAACCAATAATATGAGACTCTCACCGTGGGTGAGTGAGAAGGAAAAAGGGAGAGATTAAAAGATGAAGAAAAGATGCAGTGAAACAAAACACTGTGGTTTTCTTCAGTACTGCTTTCTCCCCCTCATTCCTTGGAATAGTCATTAAATAAACTTTGGCTCTGCAGAAAATTCAGGGCTTTTCATTGTTAAAAGAAGACTCTTAACAGACTCCATTTTTTCTCATATGTAGCTCTACATTATCTATTTAAAAAGGGGCTTCCCTAAGAAGCATCTTGTCAAAGTTAGAGTCAAGGGGACAATTCAGCATATTTTGTCTCATTTTCTGCTCCCGGATTGTCCAGGAGGCAGTTGTGATTCCTTTGAATATATTGGAGTTTACTCCCAAAAGGGTTTAAGGGTATTATTTTTAGACTGGATTCATGACTGAATATGATACTTGATATTTGATCTTTGTTGGCCAGTTATTATTAGAGTCAGGCAACTATTCACAGTTGAACTAGACACAACTTATTTAAAAAATGCAGTCTAATTTCTGTTTGCAAATTATCTCCGAAGCAGTCAGGTTTTTGTGGTGGTGTTTATGTTTCACCTTCTATGAGTCATATGTCCAAACAGACACAACCAGGAAGGGCCTCAAAAAAAATGTAAGTATGAATATTTGGTATTCATTTCTTCTCATTTCAGCAGTGTGGCACTGTGTCATCTTCCTGATCAGATGATGAGCATCACATATAGTCTGTTTAAACTCATGAATTATCAGCTAATGTTCATAAACATTCAATTAATTTTCAATTCAAACAATAAATAGAAGGCCACTTTTGGTGCAAATGCTCCTGCAAACACTTACTGACTGCTCCTCAACAACGTCTTGTGAACACCCCCATGAATATGATTCATTCACTTACGTATTTTCAATCATTCTTGTGAAAGGAAGGATGGATACCAAACCGGTGAATCACAAGGTTTTGTGCACAAATGCCTCTGGTCTTTAGTGGGGCATGCCATTGCGGTGTGATACATAGTTGTGGTTGACCATATAGCTAATGAGATATTGCTCCTGTTCCCCAGGTAGTCAGTATAGTCGTTGTCTTATTTGGGAAGCTGCAAAGGATTGTTTCTGCTTGCAGACACTAAAGTCTTCCCCAGGTCTGCTCCAAGGCCGCCCTGTGCCCAGGGAAAGGCTGCTCAGAGACTGAGGACTGAGCATCGAGCTGGGAGTTCAACGTCAGCTCCAACCCATTGCCTTCTGGCGAGTCCATGGCCTCATGTGAGGTTGGTGAAAGCTTTTATTCCCACTTAATTATCAGCTTTTCTGTTACTCACATTAGCCCATTTCAGAGGTAAATAATTTCTCTGAAATACCTTTTATTATGTTTCTGAGAAAAGACTAAGCACATTTGGAAAAAAATCTCTGGATCTATCAGGGCAGCGGTAAAGCTGGCTGGAATAAATGTTTCAGCTGTGCAGTGCCCAGAACATCAAGGACAGAGTTTTCTGTTGAAAGGAATAAGTGGATGCTTCTAAAAAAGGCAGACCCATAAAAGTGTAAAGGCTCCACGTACTGGATGTCAGCTCACTTCAGTATGTAACTCAAAATGCTGCACGTGGTCTGTAATAGACCCTGTGCTTTTGGCCTCAGGTGACTCTGCAGCTGCAGCTGCTGTTGCTCTGCCCACGTGCAGAGAAACCACTACTGTGGGCTGTCCTCACCTGGCATGTCACTGCTAAACACTTCAGAGGGGCTTCTCGTGCACCTTGCTCATATGGCCGAGCTGAAGAGAGACAGTTGGCTTATCCTGAAGCGGGAAAGCAGAGGAAAACACTTGTTGGCAGTGGTTTAGCAGGTAATTTCACCAAGTATCAATGTTTACAGAAGTTCTGATTTCAGAAGTATGTTGAGAGGTTGTATCTGCCAAATCCCCATGAAAACCAGTCACTGCCATTACTTGCAGTGGAGCAGTACCAGGTGTATATCCACATTGTGTGTCTTCAGCAGCAGCTGGGACATGGGATGGGTTGGGGTGGCTGGCGTATCCACCCATGGCTTCACCACTTGAGCCTTGCAGGCAGGTGAATAAATAGAAATGTGTGCAACTAAACATATATTCATATTTCTCTATACCTTATGTTTACAAAGAAATGCAGCAAGCTACTGTCAGTCAAAACTCCAGCCAATGCCTCATTTATTAGTACTATTGTTTGCAAAAAGAGTGAATTTCATATGAAATCAAAACAACACTTCATGCTGAATTCGGTAGACATAAATCAGACTTCCATTTGTCTTTGTTTCCCCCTGGGTGCCCATGCTTTATATAGGCTACAGCTACAATAG
>JAVJGG010000074.1:57894578-57912895 GCA_035590195.1 Aviceda cuculoides
CTACAATAGCTTTGTTAAGATATTTGGCTTAGGCTCTATTAATGCCGTTATCACCCTCACAGACATGGTATAGTTTGCCATCTCTTTTATAAGTTCAGTAACATTTTTGCACCTGTCATACCTCTTTTCCCCTACTAATTAGTGGGTAAAAATGAGTTTTGCCTCACTGTTCTCTGAAAAAAGTCACAAATTTTATGGTAGCTCAGTTTTACAAACTGTATGACACAAGAACATTTCTAGTTAATGCTGTTATTTCTCAAAGAGAAATGTTCCTAGGAGAACAAAAAACCCCTGCCTGTTCAAAAATTACTCCAGAAAGTCAAGGAGAACGATAAGTTAAATGAAGTTCTTATAGAAGCAGGTGCCTTGCCACAACGGCAGAGCTTTTTAATTGCTTCTGTTGAAATAGTACTTCTGTTGCAGAATTAGGTCTGCTTAAGTAAGTAGAAGTACAGTAATTTCTGAGGCTAAACTGCACTTTGCAACAACAAGGTGTCTACTCCAGCCTAGTGCACATGAACATAGCAGCAGTGAACATGAGGGTGAGGGTGGGCTTTTCAGGATGAAGACTGCAGAGAAAACTTTCTCATGAAAGCACAAACTGACATCCTTTCAAGGATGCTCCTGTTTTAATGAAACTCTCCTTCTTGTCACGAGAATTCAAATAGTTCAAGACAGACTGAAGTTTCAGCCCAGGAAGGCCCATGGCTTAGCCTGCAAAGGTGATGTTAGGTGCTGGCAGGGCGTCCTGTGTGGCCAGCTGTGATGCCCCAGCCCGGGTGACATCATGCCCTCGACCTGGCCCTGAGCTCCTGCTGGGACCACCGAGGACTGGGGGACAGGAGCAGAGGCATGTGCATTTGTGGTGCTGGCTCATCCCCTACTGCAACTGCACCCAGGCATAATACCAAAAGGCTTGAATTCAGCTGAAGCTTTGTCAAAATATGAATTAGTACTTCTGGCTGATTTCTTTTAACTTTTGCCCCAGTCCCAGTGTCCCCTGTGTCCTGCTACCCTGGTCTCCATGGCACAGAGCAAGAAGCACAGGGTCATGGGCTCAGAGATAGGGTCAGGTAGCCAGTTCCCGACGTGCCGGCTGTCCCTCTGGCTTGTGAGCACCCTGTTTGTCCCAAACTGCCCCTAGCCATTGAGACACCAAAATTATTCATTGGAAGACTTTGCCTTGAGGGAACTGCAAGCTCTATTTCTTTAATGATTTTAATGGTCAGAATTGTGCCAGGTCAAGTCATTTAACAGTGTATTTAATTAGTCATCTGTATGCATGCAACTTAAAGGCATTCAGCTGTGCTATTTTATAGGGATTAACTAAGTGGGCAGTAAATCATCTATGCCAGCAATAAAAGTATTTATAGCAGTACTCCTTTCTTTTTTTCTTTTTTGTTTTACTATTATTGCTGCATTGTTTGTACTGGTAGAGGTCTGCATAAGAATAGTTCCGCTCTAAGTGATGGGAGAAACACAGTTTGGTGTTTTGACTGATATCAACTAGAAACAACAGTGGGCAACACAGAGGGAGCTGAAATGTGAAGTTCACTGCCAGACAACCCAAAAAGTTATTGCCAGCTGCAGGCCTGCTGTGTTAGAGAAAATAAACACGCAAGCAACTTGGCCCTGTGGAAGCTCATAATTTAAAGAGGAACAGGAGAAGAAATATGACCCAAATGGTAGGTAGTAGTTCTCTGGCTTGAATAAATCTTAAGAGTATTTGGCTGCTAACAGTTCACAAGTTTGCACTGGCAAAATACTGCCTGGAATCAGTGTAGTTAGCCTCCCGGTCTTGCTTGTTCTGCAAGTGAACAAACCATTTTCTATCTAAGTGCCATTGAAATGCTGCAAGGGATTATGGGACCATGATCCTGCATAGATAAAACATGTGTTTTGAAGCAGGGAAATTTTTTTGCACCTACATCACATGGAGAGTCCCTCCTAAACAGAAGCAATGTGCTTGTTGTTAGTTTTGCAAAAATGTTTTCTGTGCTGGCTTTCACAATAAATCTTTCAGGAGAACACTGGCTGTTTATATCAAGCACTGACCTGTGAAGCAGAGGAAAATAGATATTGTTAAAAACCTTGGCTTGCTTGCTTGGAGGTCATGTGGCAGGGCCAGGTAATTTTTGAAGTGGTACATGGTGAGTTGTTTGAGCAGTAAAAGCTGCAACAACACAACTGACCTGAGTGTGCAAGCCTATTTGCACTATTTGGCATGTTTAGCCCAATAAATTACATCACGAGACATCCATTCCCATCGTGTTGTTATTCCAGCGTGACCCAGATGGGCGGCCAAAGGCTCTCCACATATGTGGTTTGCTCTCAGAGAAAACAGGCAATGAAGTCAGGTGGTGTTGAGCTATTGCTGTTTACCACAATCTTGTCATCCTCAGCTCCGGTGAAAGCAAACAGCAGGAGACATCCTTTTTGATCAAAACTTTTCAAGCAATTCTTGACCTCTAAATTTCTCCCTCATCTTTCGGTTAGGTCAAGTGCTTGCTTGCTGCCTTCTCTCTTGTTTTTCTGCTATTCCCGCTACAGACACCCAGACAAATGTATGCTACTGTCTGCAAGCATAGTATGTAGCCTGAGGCTATGTAGTTTAGTTTCTGCTCAGACATAACTGCTTCCCACGTGCCCTCCGTGGGTGCTGTGCCTCCAGGAGGTGCCCGCGGGAAGTGAGGGCTATGGGCAGGGTGCAAATCTGCACGGAGGTGCTGCAAAGTGCTTCTGGTTTCCTTAGCTGCTGAGAGCTTAAAATGACTGCTTGGTCCAGCAGGAGGGATGGGGCCCTGGACTCAGGCTGTTGTGGGAGATGGCTGTATTCAGGTCTTGCACAAGTCTGATGAGAAGTTAAACGGGGCCATTGTTTCTGCCCTTCAGTCATAAACTCTTAAAAAATATTCAGCTATAAGTAGGATAAAACACTTGATAAATTCAGGTCATGTTGGCCAAATACTTCTATCCAAACAGCTAATCCTGAGCGGGGAGAAAGGATTTTTGATAGTGGGATTTTTTTTTTTTCTTTATTAAAAAAAGGAAAACACAACTTCAGGAGTAGCTTTTCCCATTTTGCACCAAAACCATGTTTGGTGAACAAGCCGTTTTCTTTGTCCTGAAATAAATGAAACAATTCATTGCACGTAGAGCACAAATAGCTGCTGGTCAGCCCCAGACAATCGTCTCAGAAGGATGGGCATCTGCCCGTGAGCGATGCCTTTTCCCCTGCTCTTCTGCTTCCTTTCTGGTTCTGTTTGCACAAATTTGTCCCCCCTTCCCAGCTGAACCATTTTTCACTGTGTTTGGTCTTCCTCCCCATTAAATTAATCAACTGAACAAATCTGCTTCTCTTCTGAATGGAGGGCTGCCCTCTCCCTCGCCATCCTGCAGTCATCTGGCTCAGCCCCTGGCTCAGGGGGTCTCCCTGGTGGAGGTGTGGGTGGGTGAGGGCACATAGCTGCTGGCCAGAAGGAGTACACTGGCCTTTACTTCTCTGTTGTGAACCAGCTGGGATAGGAAAGTGCTCTTTGACAGATCCATTGATGTGCTGCTCCACTGGGAGCTCCTACATGTAGATTCAAACACCTACTTTACTCATCAACCCCTGCCCAGACAACCGGTCCTTTGGAAACATAGGACTCTTTCCTCTGGTCAATGCTGAGCAAGATCTTTTGTCCTTCTGCACAACTGCACAGGATAAAACCAGAAAGGATAAGAGTTCTCCATTTCTCCCAAAGCTGTTGGAAGCCCTTGCCGGCTTTCGCTGTGCTTGCTCGCCGCCAGCCCCTGCAGGAGCTCTGTTTGCTCTTCCTGCGACTGCAATTACCAGCACTCCCCTTGGCAGCTCTCCCACCCTGGTACATTCCTTTTTGTTATGCTAATAGACTTATAACCAGCTCCAGCTTCTAAGACTGTAATACATCCCTTTTGATTCTCTAATCTACTTCTCTCTGAGCATTAGGGCAGAGAGCTGTTTGCCAAGGGCCCAGCAGAACGTGTCTAGCTGACTGATTCTAGTTGTTCCTATTAGATCCTGGCATGCTTCTGAGATTTGTCACTTCCACACACATCACACTCCTAATCCTGGGTTTAGCAAAGTTTGGATGGATTTGGATTCTACTACATCTTTTTTAGGGGAGATGATAATGCTCTCTGATGAAAGATCTCTGGCTGGAAAACCTCTGTGCTAAGTGTGAGCATGAGAAGAGCATCCTTTTGGTCCAACATTCTCTTTTTTTCTAGTTTAAGGATGGGTGCCCATGTTGAGATGGCAGTGTGAGTGCATTGAGGCTTTGAACTTATACTTGATAACTTTGGGGTGACGATGTGATTTACAGTTGCCGTAGAGGCATGTACAAACATGGACATAACTTAGATCATGCATTCCACAGTGTGGCCCTCACGGAGCTGATCGCTCAAATTACATTCCCAGGGAGCTGTGCTTCCTGGTGGAAACCCTTTGAAGTGATCAAGCCTCATGGGACTGTCTTTCCTCAAAACAAAACATGAGTATTTTCTTAAGTATTGAACAAGACTGTACGATAAAAAATATTTCAACCTGATTTTGTAGCTATATTCCTCTTTCATTGCAAAGATGGTTGGCCTCTGGAGTGCCAGTCTTCAGCATTTGTACCACTGTACCATTTCATGACTGCTTCTTTTTTTTTTTCACTGATGCATGAGGAGCACTTGTATTTATGGCATTATGTCTAAAGGTCACATAACAGCCAATACACTGTATGAAGTTTGGACTGCAACATCACGTAAGGGATGCTATGCCATTCCACATCAAAGCAAAGCACATATCCTACCATAAACACCTATAAAAGTAAGGGAAATGCAGCCCAGCATGCAAGACAGTCAGTGAATTTTGGTGTGAAACACAACAAGGGCAGTTCCACTGGCAAACACAGAGGGGTTGGGCAGGTGTTTCAGATACAACTGTTTTAAATTCTTCTTCTAAAGTAAAGGCCTCACCTTTCCTTACAAACTTCACCTTCCATGGTGATTGCTGACGGGGCCGTGGTTTGAACCTCACTGAGAAACCATTTGGGGATGGGGAAGTTGGAAGGGAAAGATTCCCATGGGATGTCTAACTTTGAGGGCATGGACATCAACGAAAATTCATATGCAATTACTTTTTGTGTGTCAGAAGTTGAGGGTTGGGTCTGTGGTGGCTGGTGTAAACAGCTGGATGCCTGGGAATCACATATAAACACATGGGAGCGATGTGGGATGGTTTTTAATAGCATGAGCAGGGATGAAATGGCATGGCTGGCATGGGATTTCTTCTGGAAGACAGGCTGCTGCTGCCTCTGCACAGATTGCCAGGCTTTCCCTGGGGTTTAGTTTGTTTGTTTAACCTCTCTCTGACAGTAAATAAGACTTGGAAGAGCTTCAAGTTCTGGGATAACACAAGCTTTGACTTGGTATAAAATGGGACACCTTTCAGTATGTCAGGGTGGAGCAGATAACTGCTCAAAGCTTAAGAGGCCTTCCACAAAGCGGGTCTTTCCAGCCACCTCTCAGGATGTGAGCACCAACACTGAGCTTATCTGGTTCTCAAGGGGGCATGATATTTTTTGCCCGAATTAAATCCTTCCTTCATCTCTGCCTAAAAGGAAAATGTGGGCAGTGCTGCCTTCTGAAATCTGCAGCAAGAAGCCTTTTTCACTGCCTTCCCCACTTCTCTCTGGCTCCCCAGTAAAATTTCACATGGATTACATTTAGCATGCTTCATGGCTTAACAAGAAACTATTGTTGCAAGGGAATTAGATGCATTTCATGTTTGGAAATTTGCTTTGTTGTTGTTGTTGTGTTGGTCCCAACTTCGCTCTGAGAAGGCAGCTGCTCCCTGCTCCTGCCCTTAATATTGTGGAGGTCTGCTCGCTCCCAACTGCTACAGTGCTTCATGCAGCCAGGGAGGCAAAACATCTGCCTGACAGACTGTCATCAGGACAAGGCTTTCTTACTAGGCATCCTACCCCTGTTATTTTTTTACTTTAACAGCACAGCAATTAAAAAAATAAAAGATCTGCACAGAAAGGAGCCAGCAAAAATGGCTGTAAAATGGTCCTGATATGTGATCAGAAATCAGGGAGTATTTGTGCCCCTGGCCTCAGTAACCCCCTACCAAGTATTGGTGTAACAATGCAGTGAAAAAGTTAGGTTTTGAGAGAGACTCCTTTGAGTGGTGGAGAAACTTTTGCCAGCGTAGTCCCACTACGCCGTGCAAACCAGGTTTCCAAACCTGATGTGCCCTGGAGGGCACTTCCAGGTGCTCAGTTTTCCATCACTTCTTCCCACCCTGGCAGGGATGAAGCTGGGGCAACGCACAAGGTGCCGAGATCCCTGCCTTTCCCTACCCTGCCCATGGCCACATGGACCTCTGCAGCTCTGTTTTGTTTTACTGATGATGAAAATCTCTGTGGTAATCATTCACCTGATTTGTGCATGTAATCCATTACTTCACTGGGCAAGAACAAGGTGTCCATGTGCAAGTGGTGGGTGTAATCACCATGCTAATTGGCATACCAATTGCAATTGGTTTTCAGGTGGTGGTTACATTATGCCTTGTATTTTTTTTTAGACAATGCAAAAGTTAGGCTATGCTGCAGGTGTGGTTTAGGCTTGTAGCAGTCCTCTCTTCGAAAATAAAAGCATTAGCAATCCTCCAATTTTAAAAGGTGCTAGTTGCAGTGGGGAAGGGAATCCAACTCAGAATATTCAGAAAACTGACAGCAACAAGGAAACGCAAACCATAGTTTTAGCTGATCTTCTGAGGAGCCTGACCTCTGCGTGGCCTGATGTAAAGCAGCCCTGATGAATGCTTACTGCCTGGGTAGTCTTGGCTGAGCTATTTCCAGTACAAGCAAGAGGTGGTTAGAGGAGTAAAAAGACCCCTCCTGTAATTTTTTTTTAATGATACTGTAAGGGGGCACCAGCAACCCTATAGTGCAAGGACTATGGGAATAGAGGCTCATTTTATTTCCCTGTCAGGAAAAATGCACAGTCATAATCACATAAAATTCTGCACATTAGCCACTTTTCTTTTGTAATAAAGTATCTCTTCAAGAAAGACAAAATGGAGAATATGGCATAAGCCATGATGACCTCATAAGCCATTATAGCGAAGGAATACGCTTAATTCCCTTCTGTGATAAATCTGGAATTGATCTTCCATTTATGTCTTCTTTTTAACAACAGCAGCATGATTACAGCTTCAGGGCCATGAAATGATCGCCGTATGGATGGTAATTTTGTTGTTGTTACTGCACTTCGTTTGGTGAGTAGCCAAACTTCACTTTCTATTTCTCCCTTTCTAGCACCCTGTCCTGCACCTTGGATGCTGATACAGAGCAGCTAACCACCACGTCTTGCCCAGTGGCAGCTGGCACCTGCATTTTGGACGAGCTCTGACTATAAACTGCATGTCCCCCCATACTGGGGAGACATGTTCGATGGGTAAGAAGGAGGTTGAGGATGTGGCAGCTTTCCATGCTTGAGAGTTGCAGGGGTGGGAAGCAATGCTGCTTCCCCAGTGCAGGAGGAAACCCTTCCCGCAGGTCCCCCAGGCTCCAGCTGCAGCACAGGTGAGTGGATGCTGTGACCGAACTTGCAGTGAGCCCACCGAGCGCAGGTGCGTGATGGCACTCCCAGCCGGGGTGGCTTGCCTGGCATTGCTCCCAGCCACTGCACTTGCAGGGGGTGTCTGGAAACCATCCAAGCATCTTGTGTTCCTGCAACCGGGGCCAGCACTGGTTGTGCTTGGCTATTTGAAGCCCTGTGTTAGGGATACTGTGTCCATAAACCAGGGTGGCACGGCTCCAGGAATACAGACTTTGGCGTAATTTGCAAGAAAGACCTTCATCTCAGAACAGGAGAGTTACATGCCCTTCCTCCCGAGCCTCCTTGCAGCAGGTGGGCTGAGGGAATACACCCTCCCAGGGCACGGGGGCTGGCCAGCTCGGTGCAAGGACAACCCTGCCTTTCCTCCCGAGTGTAGGGCGTTAAGGGCACAGATGCTATGTCCACACCCAGACCCAGGCACTGAACAGGATGGCGTTGCCCCATGCACCATCCACGTGCAGATGAAGGCCCAGTTAGACCATACAGGGAGTGGAGACCTACAGAGGAATACAGCTAGAGACACTGGTGCGGACCACGGGTAGTAACGAGGCGGTACAGCCAGCCTGCGCAGCTGCGGCGGCTGCAGCATGGAGCTGAAGAGCTCAGTTTTCTTTTTAGCATTGCAAAGGAAAACTTTAGTGAAGGTTTAAAGGAAGAGAGCTTTGGGTATATTTATGGGCTGTTCCTGCCAAGATTAAGTGCAGTGGGAGAGAAAGCATGAGAAAGTCTGTTTGAACCCTTGCAAGGCAGACAGTTAAGGCAAGCATCACTGACACAGCGGAGGTCAGTGCACCTGTACTGAATAGGTAGTGATAAGCCTCAGAGGAAGGATAAAACACTGTCCTCCCCTAAACCACTCTCCCAGGCTGGTGCAGTGGGAGCTACTTTAACCCTTACAGTCAGTACAAACTTCCTGCTGCCAGTCCCAGCTCTTGCGGAGTATCACAGGGTTCCTTATTACCCTTCAAAGTGACATTAAAGAGGGCCTGTGATAATGACACAGATTGAAAAAAAACAGGTTTGTTTAAACAGTATTTTCACAGGCAATATACTATTTCAATGGGTAACAGTATCTAACAAACAGGAACCTGTGTGAAGGTGCCTGACAAAGCTCGGCTTTCATCCTCTGCATTTGAAATAAATGATTACACAGGCAATATTACAAATCAAGAGGGAACACCCAGGCACACTGGAACTTGAATGCTGGAGCAAAATTTTGGCATTGCTGCAGTCAAACCAGGCACTGACTGTGCTGAGGCTGGGATTTTTTGCAAGTCTCTAATGAATAAATGGGACAAATGCAGTTTTCAGCCTTTACTCAGACTGACATGAGTCATTTAAAGATTCCAGTGGCTCCTCTGAAGCATGCTTAGTTGGAGCTCAGACAAATAAAGTGCTGATGTAGCCAATTAATGAAACACAGCCTTAATTTTACTTGTGGGTTGAAATCAGTGCAATCATTAACCTGTTTGAAGTGCTTTGCTGAGTTAGGAGATAAGACTTTGTAAGAAGATGAATCCGGATTGAACTCCAATAGCATTTTGCATAAACTTGATAAAGCTTGGAAAAGTAGCTTTTCTAGTCGACAATAAGTGTCCACAGTCTTGTGGAATAAAAGTAATGCTTGGAATATCTGCATAAGTCCCTCCCGAGTATTGAGAAGGCATGCTTTAATGTGCTTTCTTTCATTAATGAACAGAGCACAGCAACAGCACCCAAAAATTCAGGAAAGAAAATAAAGATGAAAAACTGCAGGGAACTCTAAGCATCTTCTGAATATAATAGCCAAAATACAGATTTTGTTCTGGACACCTTGATTAATATCTTCTACTCTCATGTAAGGTGCCATGGGACCTTTTAAAGAGCATTTTCTTTTACAGAGACTCTACAGCATAGCTCTCCCTAATCATCTGCTGGAGCAGGAATTCAGTATTGACTTGGAATAATACTATATACTAAATCACCAAAACTATTTTCTGGAACAACTTGCTTTTATTTTGGTGATCTTCTATCCAAGTAATAGCACAGGCCAACATTTTATGACAATGGCCTGATTTCTTTTCTCTGTTCAGTTTTGTTCCTAATATACTTATAGGTTTGCCATCGAAGCAGATTAATTTTCACTCTCAGTTCACTGGTGGAGGCATCCCATTACACCACACATAAAACTCTGTTTGTGTGTGTCTGTGGGAGAGCACACGTGAGGATGTACACAGCCGAGCTATTAAGAAATTGGCCCACTTGCCTGTTTTTTTTATTTTAAGGAAAAAAAAGCACCATTTTTAATTTGCTCTCAATTTCTCCCTCAAGCTGTTGTGCAAGCTAAGATAATATCTGCCCTTGGTCTAAAACCCCTTGTGCCTATTTTAAATCTTTTTCTGTGGACAGCAGCCTGTTTCTTGTGCCGCTGACGCATCGCCTTGCATTACAACCTGCGTACAGTGAGGAGGCCACGGGAAGAGGAGGCAGAAGCACAGAGACGCTGCCAGAAACAGAAATCTCCAGAAGAATATGGCCTCGGCACTAGTGGACAGGATCAGTAGCAGTTAGTGATGCAGCTGCCACCTTATAACAGGATACTGTAATAGACTGGATGAGAGATCTGCAGTTCTTTTGCAACAACTCTCCATTTCACTAAATGATTAGAGTATTAAAGTTGGTGGAAGCCAGCAACACAACTGTTCCATATATCATACATCCAAAATAGGCTGTATGAGGCTTCAGATTTTAATTCTGTATCTTTTATTCTCTATTCTGATTGGGTAGGAGAAATCTGATTTCTCCTTTTCCTGATTTTGGATACTTATGTACCTTTTTTCTAGTGGATTAACCCCATTCTCCATCTGGAAGCCTGAGATTGCACCATATTTTCTTTGCTTTTACAGTCAGCTGGAAAATCTCCAGCCCTGAATGGGCTGTATGCCCTTGGCTTTGACATTTGGTTTCTAGTCTCCACTAATAACCAGGGTTAATTACTTTGCTTGTCCTGATGACTTGTGGGCTTTGAATTGCCCTAATTTATACAGTGCTCCTGTCTCCACACTGGCCCCCCTGTCCTATGGCTGGCACTCCAGCAGCATCTCTCTCTGTGTTGGGAATGTGAGAAGCACATCCTAAAATAGGTACCTCTCTGCTTTGCTTTTCTCTACCATGGGGAGGACATGAGCGTGCAGTGTGTAGGCGCACCAGTTACCTGGCTTTATGTCTCCTCTTCCTCCAGAGCTCAGCCTCTCTCATTTTCCTCCTCAAACTGGACCTCGACTTTTCCTGAAAAAAACAGAGAAATATACTGGCATCATCTTTTGCTGTGTGTATGGCCTTCTTTTCATAGAATCATAGAATAGTTTGAGTTGGAAGGAACCTTCAAAGATCATCTAGTCCAACGCCCCCTGCAATGATTGGGGAAATCTTCAATGAGATCAGGTTGCTCAGAGCCCCATCCAACCTGACCTTGAGTGTTTCCAGGGATGGGGCATCTACCACCTCTCTGGGCAACTCAGTGTTTCACTACCCTCATTGTAAAAAATTTCTTCCTCACATCTAGTCTGAATCTACTCTCTTTTAGTTTAAAACCATTACCCCTTGTCCTATCACAACAGGCCCTGCTAAACAGTCTGTCCCCGTCTTCCTTACAAACCCCCTGTAAGTACTGAAAGGCCGCAATAAGGTCTCCCTGGAGCCTTCTCTTCTCCAGGCTGAACAACCCCAACTCTCTCAGCCTGTCCTCACAGCAGAGGTCTTCCATCCCTCTGATCATTTTTGTGGCCCTCCTCTGGACCCGTTCCAGCAGGTCCATTTCTTTCCTGTACTGAGGACTCCAGAGCCCTCACAGCTGCCCTGCACAATCCGGACAGTGGGAAAAAAAGCAAAATTTGCACGATCGAGCGGCAACCCAAAGTTTATTAAGCCCTGAACCACCATCTTCTGCCCAAATATCCTTCATGTGTAAAAAGAATCACCCATCCTAGCACAAGAAGTCCCTTGGAATGGAGCAAACATTGCCACATTAGTCATAAAGGTGAAATTAAAAGGTTAAACGATATGAGTATTAGAGAGCCAGAGATATTAGAGTAAATAATAGCTACAAATTACTTCAGTCTCTCAGGAGCAAGAAGCAGTGTGTGTCACCCCTGCCAAGAAGACCATTTAAGAAGCGTAGCAAAGGGAGAACGGAGCTGTATCATGGTGAACGGAGGAAGACAATATGGAAAGTCATCTTTCAGGGCTCTTTTACAGGAGATCAGATGACTGATACCAGCTGATGTATATTGCAGAGCTACTTGAAAAATGCAGTGGGTGGTAGATCCTCCAGATCTCCTCTAGAGGCTTCCGCTGGGACAAGACATTACTCATTCAGCAACCCTAAAATAAATGAAATAGATGATACACTGAAAGTAAGAAATATAAATTCTCATATTCACTGGTCCTACTTTGTCTCTGTAATAGGACCCCAGAACAGCTGTAAATTATTTTTAAATCCTTTTATTCTGACAGCACTCTGCCAGGCTATGTTCTTGTAAATGAGGATCAGGTACACGGTTTTCTTCTGAGAAAAGGGCAGTGGGGCGTACCTGCATCAGTGGGGTACGGCGGGCAATCCTGCAGGCTGGGATAGCGTATCATCAGAGAAACCGCGAAACCCTCACTTGCATTATGCTTTGTGCAGCCGAATGCATGATACCAAACTAACACTCTTTCTACGAAGCAGAAAACTGTTAGAGTTTGCTGGAAGACATGATTAAAAGCATTACCGTTTGCTCAGCTTCACAGCGAGCTTTTGATAAGACCATCAATGAGGGACATGTGTAAGCAAATAACTGACCATGGGACAAAGGGGAAAGTCCTTTGACAATTAATATCTGGGTAAGCAATGGGAAAAGAAAAGATCCCAGGGTTTGGTACTATTTGTGGTGAAACATTTCAGCTGAGAGGTGACACAGGGAGGTATGGATATTTTAAGTTTATGAGATTTAACATATTTATGCTGAAAAAGGGACAATTCTTTTAGTATGTCTTAAATCTATGAGCAATCATACACCTCACTGAAGATGGTAGATACCAAATCTAAGGATTAAATGGGAGAAGAGTTCAGTCCCCCGCCATGTTATAAGACAATTGGTCTGATAGGTGCTACCCACAGAATCAAGGGGTTATCAGATGAAGAAAAGGCCAAGGGGTAATAAGTTTTTTGAGCATTTTTGGCCAGCAAAAGGCTTAGAGAGGTGATCGGGCAGTACCCCATGGCACTGGGGGAAGCAGGACATTTGTCAGTGCTTTGTGAGAAAACTCAGACTGTGCTAGAGAAAGACCTGAGTAAAATATCAATTTCTTCTCATAGAAGCAATCTGCAGCACCCAGAATTGAGGTTAAGCATTTGGGCTAATCGCTTTGCAACATCCTACTGAGCTGAGAGAATTAAAAATGGTGACGTGGGGAAGCTAGCTGGGAACATTAGGTTGCTTTAAGCAGTAACAATGCTATGCTACAATAATTTTTTCCCTTCTCTTTTACCCCTTAATTTCCAGCTTCCAAGTTGTGCTGATCTGGAATAGCCTGTCAGCAGGAATATAGAAGGAAAGTCCTCATTGCCCCTTGGATTTACGAAAGAGCTTCTATAGTGCCATTGCCTCTGGTGGAGGAGGACCATATTCTTGCAGGACAGAAGTATTTTCCCAAGCCTTTGTTCTTACATAAAACTCCCTAGAAATACAGCCTTTGGAAAACTGGGCAGTGGCTAAAAATTTCTAGTTTAAATAGGAAACAGTACATCAGATTATCTCCCTGATGTCCACAGCCTAGGGCAGGGCAGTGGCTCAGCACGGAGCACACTTTACTTGAAGGAAGGGAACTGACCAAGCAACGAATTGTTAGTGCATTTGGAATAAGTTTCAAATTTCATAGCAAGACTTACATGTGTTTTCTATGAACTTTAATTGGGAGAAGGGACAAACGAATGCCTTGCCATAGATGAATTCAGCAGTCCCATCATGGTTCAAATATGCAAGGATATTTTGGAAAAGACAACCCCCCCCCCAACTTTCAAACCAGAGGTATGTGTGGAAGGGCTGCTCTGCCCAAAGGCAAAAATATCTTTTTTCTTTTCTCTGACCATTCACAGTGGGTTTATGTGACTGTTTATTTGGCTATTTAACAAATAATGGAACACCTCCTTCATGCAACGCACGGTACTTATGCAGCCGCCTGGGAGCCAAAGACGCTTTCCCAAAGGGCAAGGGCTGTCAGGAGACATACCAAATGTCATATGTTCCTTTAGTCGGACACTCCTATCCTTCTGCTACGCAGGCCGACAAGAGCAGAATTTGTCCTCGGGGATGCAGCTTGCTCTTTCTCATCTCTCTGCTAATATAAACATTTTAATCCTATAATCAATAGATCATAATGGAGTGGTCTCTGGGTAACTGACTGTAGACAAATAATTTCCACTTAACTATTTAAAGCAGAAATTATCCGAAGTGTCCCAGTTTGTTTCTTAGTGATGGGAGAACTGGCTTTTCTAAAGCAGAAGAGAACTTTTGCCTGAAGTTCAGACTGTTTTTGAGTGAGACTGTGAAAAAGTTCAGTTCATTTTCCTCTCCAATTTCTGGTTGGTGGTACTCCAAGCTTTCATACCGTTCTAGATACTGAACTATCTATTTCTACCACTTAATGAATTAAACTCCCCAAACATCTTGAGAAAACCCTCAGAACTGCTAGATTTACTGTTTTTCTTTGTCATCAGGTATTTCGTATTTTCTGTCTTATAAGCTAGAGTTTTAAGTTCGTGGCATGTGTGAGGAAGAAAATGCAGCTAGAGCCAGAAAACAGCAGCAACCCTGTCAAAGAGCTCTTGTTCCTGAAATTCCCTCCTTATTTTCTTGTCCTTGGATACATGCCAGAGGCCTGAAGGCTGGTTTTACCAGACCAGCCCAAGGCCAGCTGATACAAGAAGGTTGCTTAAGCAGTGCTGTAACATTTACCCTTGCTCTGCACTAGCGCTTAATACCATAGATTATAAATAGCATCTCGCCCTGTGATCAGCCTAACATACAGCTGGGAACTCCCCAGGAGCTTATAGTTAAGATCTCTAAAAACCTCTGCTACAAAAAGCCTAAATTATTGCCTCTGTAGTCAGGGGGAGAGGATTTCACAGAGCCCCTACAGCTGTTTTGGGATAGGCTCCTGACAAGTCCCAGCTCAGGGGGCACAGCAGCCCCTCTGCTGGCAGGGCATTGCCTCTGTCCTGCTGCGCTCTCTCTGAAATGCATGTCTGCTGCTCTGGTGTTTTCCTAAGATGACTTGCAAACCAACTACAGTAGTGTTTCTAGCTGTGATAGCTGGCTGTAGCTTGGGATGCAAACTTGGGGCAGGGAGACCTAGCGAGAGATTTACCTTGGTGGGGTGGATATGCATGTAGCTGGCTTTGGGCTCCAAAATTAGACTTTGCTGCATCCTCTCCCCTCCCTCACTTACGGATGGCAGGGGAGGGGACTCCTGGGCAGGGACACAGGCTAGGTTTCCTTCAGCTGGGACAGTCTTGGCCTTTTCCCAGACTCACATGGGAAGTGCAAAGGGAAAGGGAGCCTTTCCTCAGGGTAGACCCTGGGCTGGGACTGTCCCCAAGTAATTGCAAGCTCCTGTGCTATCCCCACCAGAACATGTCTGCTCTGGGCCAGGTCCTCCCGTTACCTTCACTTTCTACCTCTCCTACCTGCACTTTACACATGTACAGAAAACTTCTGGGAAGCCCCATGGGGAGACAAGCCAATCCCCTTTGTGAGGAGGACATTCCTGTTCTGGCCCCATGGCACTGCTCTTCCTGGCACCTGGAGCCCCAGTCCCATCCCTGGCCCCCATGAAGCCTGCAAAAAGGCATCTTCCAGATCCATGGGTCACTATCCTGTCACTCACTGGCATTCGATTGAAGAGTTTTGGATAATTTAAAGACATCTTTTATGATATTTAATATTCAGCAGAAAGCAAGCCACACATGCAGATGCATTTTGGCCAGGGTCTCCCACCTTCTCCCAGTCCAGGCTCTCTATCTTGCTGGCAGCATCCTCAGCCAGCCACCCTCCGTCAGGCAGCAAGGCCTGCCAAAACATGCACCAGCTATGTCCCATCAGATATTGGCTACGTGGACTGGAAAACCCAGGAAGGCTCAGCCTGATACCCCTTAAATGACTGTGTGCCCCTTCTCCAGTGAGCACAAACCTGGGGCATGCCCCAAGGTGTAGCCTGGGTCAGGGCTGTTCCCAAAAGAGGGTTTCAATTGGACCACTCTGTTTTGCAGAGAAGGGCATTTGTGAGCTGTGCTATGAGGACCAGAGAATGACCTGTTTTATTTATTAATTGTATTTATTTATTTATTAGTTTTATTTATTAATACAGACGTAGCTATAGGGACCAGAAGAGCCCCATGAAGACATTTCAAAAGAGGCTGCATGTGTCTGGGAAGGGGCAATTTGTGCAGGCAAGAAGGGAGCCTTTGTAAACTACAGAACTTGGGGCTTTTATGCTGAGAGAGAAAGAGGTAGGCAGATGCCACTGCTGTTGCTGTGGGAGCAAGGAATACAGCATGGTTGGATTATCTGGAGGAGACTGGGTGGAATTTTTCTAAGATTTAGGCAGCACGACGCGCCGGGACAGCAAATTACTGGAGGCAAATGATTCATTGTGCTAAGTACCATAAAGCCAAGAAAACAGATGTCCTGGCTGGATCGAGGACAGAACAACATTGTATTTAGTAGATTTATCAATAGGATAATGAATATTTTGTTCAGATTGTTGTAGGGTGGTGGTGGTGGTGGGGTGTTGATGTCCTAAAACATTATAACTAAAGCATGAAAACCCCCAGTAATAGTTACTAAAGTCCTTTCCAGACTGAAACGTTAACAGCATGAAAAATAAGACTTTAAAGCTGAATATACTGAGATTATTATGCAGTACTACACAGCTGATTCATACCCATACATTGCCATTGATACCAGCGGGATTGAATGGATCTGAGTAAATTGAATATACGGCCCAGTGTTTTTGTATTGATGTAGGAAGCAAAGGCCTAAATTTAAAGTTAATATTGACTGGAACAAGAGCCTCTTTTCTGGTGTTATATGTATAAAAAATGCCATATGCCTTGGGAAGGTGTGTAATATTTGTGCTAATGTTTTTACTCCAAAGCCTGATAGGGCTGCCTATACATGTGGATGTAGTTTGGCGCATCAAGCTTACAGCCCTGCTAAAGGTTATGAGATGGTAACTGCCCTCTGCTAAACACCACCTCATTGGCACGGCAGGATTTTGCGAAGAGGTAGCTGAGGGTTTCCTCCAAGCTGCACAGAGCAAGGCAGTGGCTCACAGGGGCAAACAAAACTATGTGGACATGGCCTAGGTCTCCCGCAGATGACCAGTAAGGGGTCTACTTGGCTCCCACCACAGGATGGGCTGGTGAGACTCTTCGTGGGGACATTCAGATCTGCTTTCTTCTGGGAAGTGTTCAAGACAGACCCAAGCATTGGTTACAAACCAAATACCATTTATCCACTGAAAACCAGAGAAAATGTGCTTTAAATAGGTGTTTTTCCAAAGGACTCTCTCTGCTACTGACATCCCACAAAATACCTGGAAATCTGCATTTTTGGGGTAGCATCACATGCCTAAGTCCTTCATTCCAGAACCCTCTCTATTACTGTAGTGCCTAGCTCTCCAGTCGGGGTAAAGATCTGGTGGGATGGGCCACCAGAGCCTTTCTGCAGACCTTTGAAACTACCAGAAACTCTCAGAGTGGTGGGAGACTAGAGTGTTTTCTCCTACACATGAAGCTCTTGAGGAAGTTTCCTAAGCAAAAAGCCATTGTGAAATGGCCCATGGGATCCACTTAGGTTATGCCTGTTGCTGATGTGCTTACCTCTTGCTGTTCAAATCAGAAAGAAGACTTTCCCTAAGGAAAGAAGTACCCCTCCACACACTTATTTTTAAGTAACAAGCAGCCACAAAGCTCCCATTTTTGTGAGCATTATTGCTGCCACATGTTCTAACGAGAGTACGAGAAGGAAATGCAAGCCTGTGAAGCTTGCTTTTGTCTTGAGTAGATAGTTACTTTAATTGCACAGCATGTCGTGACTCCAGTCCTCTCCACTCTGCTCATGCTGATCCATTACTGCGTAACTGGCAGGTCTGTCTGAATGCAGGCATGATAGCTGTGCTCTTTCTCTGGTCAGAAATTCGAGTCATATCAGTATAGCGATAGCAATCTTAAAATAACAAAAATAAAGGGAAGAAACGCAGATGATCAAGTTTTTGGGGGGTGGGTGGGGGAGCTAATGACAGCTAAAGAAGGCTGTGCATTAATTACCCGCTACAATACTCCTGAAATTATCTTACCAAGGCACTAATTTTAATCTTTACAAGTTGAACAAATGCTTCGGGGTGCATTTAACTTTTCACCTCTGATGAAGCAGTCCGTTCCTGGAGTTAAAGATCTTTCTGTTTATCCTTTCTGTGGAATTTCTCTCCATTTCATCTGTGCAGGGCATCATGCAGTTAGCTCTGCTGGGAAAAAAAAAAAAAAAAAGAAAAAGAAAAAGAAAGAGAAAAAGAAAAAGAAAAACAAAAAAGAAAATGAAAAACAAAAAAAAAAAAAAAAAAATAAAAACAGAAAAAGAAAAAGAAAAACAAAAAGA
>JAVJGG010000074.1:57912995-57959181 GCA_035590195.1 Aviceda cuculoides
AAAAGAAAAAGAAAAAGAAAAAGAAAAAGAAAAAGAAAAAGAAAAAGAAAAAGAAAAAGAAAAAGAGAAAAAGAAAAGGAAACAGAAAAAGAAAAGAAAGAGAAAAAAAGGGGGGGGGGGGAAAGTCACTGTTAGTATCATGAGTTGTTTTTTCCACTTGAAATGGAATCTTTGCCCCTTTCATGACTTGATGTGTTTTATGAATCCCACCCCCTCGACAGAGCATTCAGACTTCAACAAAGGAGCTGCAGCTCTATTTCATCCTCACCAAACAAGGACAACTTGTTTAAATGCCTTCCCTGTCCCGGAGAAGCTTGTTGCTTGTGACTGCCGAAAGACATGTCAAATTGGGTTAACTGCTGTCTCGTTATTATTGTAAACTGCACTGTCTGATAATGAGACCAGTTGAGATAAGCCAGTCTGCTGAACAGGCAAAACACTGGGAAATCCCGCTTCAGGACAGATTATAGCAAAGCAGGGCATTGTTTCAAATGAAAGTCTCCAGATGGGATACTGGCAACTGTGGGGAATGTGGCTGGCAATACCCAAGATGGTCTGATCATCAGCATCATACGACATTGTTTTCTGCCTGTCTCAAGGGTTCCTGAATGTGACTGAGAATCCCCCTCCTGCAAGGCGAGTGGTTGCCACCAGTATTTGGAAGATTAGGATCTGCCAATGGCAAGCCATCTTAATTCCCTTGCAGAGAGATCAAAGCAGAGAGACCATGCAAAAGCCCCAGTTCCAGTGGCCGAAAATAGCATACAGATTTTGGGTTAGGATTAGCATCGCTCAGGCTGCTTGCTACTGCTAATGCATTTGGGGAGCTGATCCTTATTTCTCCTCTCTCCATCATCCCTTGTTTGGGGCTGAATGTTCAGGAGTGCTTTGCTGTCATTTGAGATGCTCAGGTAAGGGACCAGGTTTTCAGGAGAGCTCATTCAGGGTTGTGTAGTGCCTGCCATGCACCTCTGAAAATCCTTCTGGAATATATGGGCCACAAAATGCAGGGCAGCATGTATGGAGAATGGCAGCTTGAGGGTATTTGGAGTAAAGAGTATGTGAGGGCCTGGACCTACTTCTTCCATTCCTGGTTAAAAAAATATTCTCTTGATGACAAGATGCAACATCGCTTCCAAAAAATAACGCTTCAAAGACAGCAACCAAAAAAGGCATCCTGAGCCACAAACCTGGGTAATTTCTTTGTGCTTATGGAAGAAAAATCTTCTCCCACTAGGACCCATCATGTTATTGTGGAAACTATTTCTGTCAACTAGAGTGCCTCTCCTTATGTCCTCTACAGTGAGTGGGAAAAGGATGGAGAGCAGCAGCAGACCCTTTTCCTGACCTTGCTGTGCCCACAGACGCCTCCTCAAATGCTGTGGGATTAGGCAGGTGGAAGCACTTCAGGCCCCTTTCTTGTTCAGTAGACGTCCATTAGGTGGTCTTCTGTTGCCTTTGAGGCCTACCTGGGCACAGCCTGCCCAGACTCTTGAGACAAACCAAACCCCAAATGCTTAGTAGTTTTACCACTGCACTCAGTGACCTGGCTTCTCCTGAAGCAGTGGGTCTAGCAGAGGTCGGGCTAGATGGACTTTATTGGGGTGGTACACCTACAACCCATGTGTGCAGAGCTCTCCTCTGCCCTTCTGATGCCCTTCTAATGCCCTCCATCCTGTGTGTGACGAACACGAGATATCTGGAGTAGGCTGTGAAGGAGATGGAGAACTGCTTTGTGCCCCTGGTAGCCATGGCTTCCCCACCATCAGCCATACAGGTGGTCAGCACAGCTGGCAAACCTTTGCATTATTTTCCATCTTCATATGTCTCAGCTGTGTGAGGCAGCTGCTAGTCCTTCTGTCCAGAAAGCCTCATCCATGCTGGTGTCTCTGCATCAGATTTTCCCTATGCAATTACTCTGCTGCAGTTTGACACCTGTGGTCACAAACATCTAAACCACCTGCTTCCTCAGGGCAATTCTGGTTGCTAAAATACCTCTGGACTAACTGTGAACAAGAAAACTTCTAGCTGGTAGCCAAGGACTTCTCTCCATGCAAGGCAATACTGTAAAAGTTTAAACTCCCACCTGCGCTGTTAAAGCAGGAGGATTCCAGCCCTTTGCATTTCTTACAGATCAAACCCAATGATGAATACAGAATATTTTGGCATACAAACCCCTGTGAACGGGAATATTCTTGCTGCTCCCTGGGATGGATGGTTTGGCAAGAAATAAATTCAAATCATTGCCCCCAGGGAACAGGGGATTTTCCTCATCTGTCTTTATTTAGAAAGAAGCACAGAAAAATTTGGAAGATGTATGTGGAGATAAACTGCAGAGTAAATAAGAGATAGAAAGAGGCTGGGAGAAGACACTGCTTTGCTGGGAAGTTGAAACAGAAGAGAGGGATAGCTGTTAGTGTGGTTGGGTGTGCATGTGGGTGTGCATGGTTAAGTTACACATGTGTAATTCCTCTGCTTTCTCCCTACTCATCCATAAATAAATCACACATTTTGCTTGTGCTGTTTGAAGACGTTGGGCCAGCTGTCTCATTGCCACCTAGCTGGTCTGAGCTTCACTGTGGTAATGTAGACCTAAGCTGGGTTGATCGGGGTTTCTGCCTGAGTGTGTATGGCCAACATGGTGTGCCACTAAGCGTCACTGCTGCCAGCATGATGAAGTGCAGTGGGTGCTGGATGGGCAGTGACTTCTATGGCAGTCTCTGAAATGGGGGAAGATTAATTGCTTCCACAGCTTGAAAGTGTTAGCTTAATCCTAAGGTGCTGTTGATTAGCTGGTGTAAAGGAACTGCATTCAAACTGCATAGTGTAGCATAGTGTGGTGTGGGAGAGTGCCCACAAACAACATGAACCCTTCCTCCTGCACCCACCTGGGTCATTCTATGCCTGGGGCTGGACCCTGAGGGCAATCAGCAGCACCCTGGGAACAAACGTCTCCGAAAAATGTGCAAACAGTACCTTGCAAGCATGCAAAAGTGATTTGCCGCATTGAATGGACAAACTTCAGTCTGCTGGATAGACCCTTTCTGATCTAGTCACTAGGGGGTATATTGCTTCTTTGTGTGAACACACTGCTCACATACTATTAATAAGAATTACACGTGTTTGCATCAAGAGAATAATATACTCCCAAGGAAATAAAAAATGGCCCTGAAATCTTTCACTGCATCACCACTGTAACTTCCAGAAATCCAATACTCCCTTAAAGCTTGGAAAAAAATTTATATGTAGGTACACTGGAAGTCCTAAGAACAGGAGTCAGTAAGAGGCTCAAGGTTTGGTTTTTTTTTTTCTTGGTGTGAGGCCTGTGCCAGTTTGCCCCACTACAATGGTTGAAGCTCAGGTCTGTAACAGGAGATTTGGGCTGGGGTCTTTTTGGCTTTACAGTCCGTCTGGAAGGGCTCACTGGTACAACTTGGAAATATGGAAGCCTCAGCTGTTCAAAGGGGTGAATTCAGTAGGTATTTGTCCAGAGGTTGTGGAAATGGCATGTCATCTATTTATAAAAATAGTAATGTTTCTAGATTAGGGTCATCCAGAGGATCTTAAATCCGTTTGCCTTCTCCTGTTCGGTGGATGTCTGTCTCCCTGTTCAAGCCAATACTTTATCTGTAAAAGCAGTGATTCACTGGCCAGGAGACATAGTAATAGTCTGAATTCCCTAACCAGGCTAAACTATAGTTATTACAGGAGACTTTTCACCTCTCCCTCCTCTCCCTGTCTCCACAGCAAGGTTGGCAGCTCAGCCTCAGGACCTACAGCAGAGGAGCAGAGGAAACTTGCCGATTCTTTTCACTGAACATGATACTGAAAAAGGCAATCCAAAGCTACAGTCAAACAAAATGCACAAGCACGTGCATGGTTAGCTATTTTGCTTCAAAATCTCCAGGCTGGTGTGCACCCACCTCCCAGTGATACCTCCATATAGCATAGTGCCCTGTGGGCCAGGTCAAGGTCTCAAATTCAACAGAAGGTCTTGGACAGATCAGAGTCCTGTTAGCTCTGGTGTGGCACCATGTAGGCATGCCTGTGCTGCCCAAAGTACATGCAGCCAGCTCAGTCATCTCTCCTTTCCCCCACCACAGCTCACAGCTCTGAGGTGAGAGCTGGCAGAGCACCACATTGATCTCTGAGTCCCCTTGGCTACAGCATGGCCTGATGCCATCTCTCATGGAACCACTGCAACTCCAGGCATGCAGCTACTAGGGTGGAAGAAAGGCTTATACTGGTTTTGCCCCCTCCTCCATGTCAGTCAGTGGTGGGGCCTCTCCTATTTTGATATGACACCTATTCCCCATTTAGGTCAGGATGTGTTTTCAGCTTTTCGTCTTTATTTTTTTCCCCAAAGCTTCCCTGGATGTGCAATGAGGGGGGCTCCCAGATTCATTAAGGAAACATTTGTTTGTTGTCCCTATGGCGTGTGCAAAAGGTACAAACTAAAGGCTCAAAATCTGTAAGCCAGTACATTGAATTTATGAGGATTTTCAAGTCATCCTCATGATTCTGACTCATGAGGTCTAGATATTTGGCCAACATGGTCTAGATATTTGGGGCTGGCCATGTATGCAAGCCTCTTTCTCCACCCTCCACCCCTGGCCTTTCACTCCCTCTCCAGCTCCAGCTTAACAGCTGCATCAGGAATTTATCAGTTGGGCTCTCTGTTGTTACTGCAATCATGGTTAGCTGATTTTGAGGGGGGTAGTGGTCTGGGTACAAATTTCCATGGCTATTTTTAAGCTGCGTGAATTGCCAATAAACTAATAGCTGGTGATTTCTGAGTTGCTGATTTGTCTGCATGTTCATAAGTAGGAACACAAACTGGCTCCATTTTTCCAATTCCATTTTGCATGCTCTTATCCTCTGATGTGGACTGGGGGCCCTGCTATAACTCAATTTAATTTGAAACAGCCAGCCCATTAGGACTGGAAAGCTGACTACTGAGTCAATTATGTTCAGAACATTTTAAAACGCTACTCTGTCCTGGTACTAACCCCCATGATGGCTTCATGCCACCCACTGGCAAGATGCAGCAGGCAAAGAGAGTAAACATAATGCGTTTTTTTAACATGAGATGTGCTCCCTGAGGGAATTTAGATCAGATTCTGACCTTAACAGAATCTGGTCTAACTCTGTAGGTTTTCATGGTATCATTCTGAAATGATTTGTCTGCAGTGGAATGAAAACTGGTTTTTTGGAGATGGACTTCAGGCCCTAGAATTGACCTTCATGTTCACAAAAAGTGCAACTTGTCCCAGCACAGGAGGTCTGTGCAACTGCACTGGGCCATGAGGAACAGCTCGAGAGGCAGCAAGCCGGTAGTCTTTCTGTGCACAAGGCGAATTAAACGAAAGAAGAATCTTGAAAGTAATGAAAAAAATTTTTTTTTAAATTGGCAGAAGCCCATGTTATGTGAACATATTCTAATTTATCTTACCCAGCCCTTGATGTCACTAAGAAGAATCTTTAATACACATTTCTAGTTAAAATTTTCACACCTCTTGGAAAGACAAGATCAATGAAACTACTATGAACGCCCGCCACTGCCAAACTCATGAAATTAACGGCAAGGCAGTACTTTTTCACACAGCACATGAGCAGAACTCATTGCCATGGGATGTTTTATGGCCCAGATGTATAATAGGTAAAAAAACCCCAAACACCTAATAAGGTGGAAGAAGGTTCCATCAAGAGCTATTGAAGCTGATGGACTGGATGTGACCTCTGCCTTAGGAAATCATTAAACCATTGATGGCTGGGCCGTGGGTAAAAAAACCAACAAGGATCATGTTTTCCCTTAGCAGCTGTCAATAGCCACTGGCAGACAGGATACTGGGGGAGATGGAACTCTATTTTAAGTTTGGATGCTTTATATTCTCCTGAGAAAAAGATGAAGATTCAGATGGAAAGGTGGTCTTCCTTTATGACTTGTGGTGAACTTTAATAGTATCAGAGCTAACTAATTTATCTTTAATTATTACACTTGCTTTTGAATATTTAAAAAGAATTTTCAGAACAAAATATCAGTAATTTTTAAAAATACACAAAAATTCTGTTAGCTCTCTTACTTCAAAATCCAGGAGTGCATCATGGTTATGTTTCTTAAACAGTTTGGAATATTTTTTTCCTGCAAAAGAATATGTTTTAAATTAAATTTGTTTTGTTAAGTAAACAACTATTCTAACTTTGAAAGCTTTTGGGGCTCTTTTGAAGCCAGCAAATGCCCAGGTAGTCTTACTCCATAGATATGTCATATCATAACATCTCTGGAGAGAGCTCTTGCAGATCAGTGGGGATCAAAACATTAGCCCAGATTCTGTGTTATCCTGATTAGTACCATTAAGAATAATATTCCTTCTCTCTCTCCCTAATGCTGTATCTAGACAAGTTTTCCATGGACCCAAAATGGCACCCTCCTATTGGGCTTCTATGGGAGTTAGACCTCTGTAAAGACTTAAGGGGTGAGGTCTTAGACCTAAATGGCCTTTTACTGGCAGAAGTGATTTTCCTAAGTGATTTTTAGTCTGATACAATTCCTTTCAAGGGATGGGGAGGATCCCTTTAGGTTTTGGCGTAGTTAAAGTTCCCTTTAGCATAAATCTATAGAAGAGATTTCCAAAGCTAAATGGTAAATTACACATTGGCAGATGAATAAAAGAGAGCTAGGTTGGCATCCTTTTCTGTTTTTTTAATAATCTTTGCTGAACTTAATTACCTGTAAATTATACAACCCCAGGGCAGGTTGGACAATAGAGAGGAAACCAAGTTAATATACATACACTTCTCTGTTAGCAATCACAATAGTGATCAAGCAGCCTGATTAATTTTGACTTGGCATCAGGTAGCAGCTGGCATTTTAAATTCTCCAGCTTGTTTTCATCACGTCTCTGTGACTCAGACCTACTGCATAGTCTTTCCATTCAGCCGTCGACAATGAGGACTAAATAATCCTTCTTCAGAGCTAGGGAGGGCAAAGAACGGGCAGTGCGTGCCACACTCAGCGCTGCGTGGAGGGCATGGGGGAACGACCCTCTCCCAGGGATGCTGGGCAGTGGCATGGCTGTCACTGCCGGCAGGGAGTGGGGCACAGCATGGGACAGTGGCTGATGAGCTAGCTCCTTGTTGCTGCCAAAATGCCAGCTGGGTCTCCCCCCCACATGGGCTCCTCTATGCTCTAGCAGGGCAATATGACCACCATGCCCCGTATCATAAATTCCATCTATTCTCCCTATATCCATTCCCCACTGACTCAGAGATGTGAGATTTGCCACAGTATTTACTGTGTACCATAAAACATGAAAAAGTGCATCGATCTGAACTCCGGGTCTGAAATAATCAGTTCTAAACAACAGATTATTAAACATTTACAGAGACCATGAGGGCTAGAAACTCATGCCTTCTTCTGCTGGAGAGCTCAGAGCCTTCCTTCCTTCTCCCTTGATTAATGTAAGGCATTTATTTCAAGTCCTGTCCGGGTGTGGGCCCTAGACTCACGTTACCCTAGTTTATAGGAAGGCTGGTTTATATCACTTCTAGTGCTCTTAAATTTTCCCAAACCTCTCCTCCCCCCTCATGTCTCTACTAAGAATCCCTTGGTACTGAAGCACTTTAGCTTTGGGTGAATATAAAGATATATGGAGAATATTCATGCTGATGTATAACTTTTCATGCAGGTGTGGTGTAAATACAGTCCATGTTGTTCTGTGATGGTGTAACTATAGTTCTGGCTGTCATTTGGCCAAAGCAGTGAATCACCCGGCTGGCACACACTGATGAGCTCTGTGCACTGCAGTCCATTTTCCTCTGTGCACTGCAGTCCATTTTCCTCTGTGCAGTCTCTGATGGTGTGGTCTGCAAGCCCCAGTTCTGTGCTCCTGTAAAATGTGCCTCCTTCTGAGCCTTCAGCCTTGCCTCACTGCTGCGGGAAGGCACTGGGCACCAGAGGAGTCTGGGGCAAAAAGAAGGAAAAAATAAATCACTGCTTCAGAGCAGGCAGTGATGAGGTGAGTGCTCAGATCTACCTCGGCAGATCAGTCCAGTGGTTTGCAGCTGGAAAATGAGCCCCTGCCTGACCCCTGCATGCTGCGCCTGTGGAGGTGGTTGTGTTGGAGTTTGCAGTTGCTTGTCTGTGGTATCTCCTATGTGGGGGACTGTCCTCCGGGCAGGGAGTTTGGCTTTTAATTCCATGAAGCACCCCGGCGCTTACATCACCAAGCAGAGCACTATCTTGCATTTTTTTCAGTGTCTCTCAAAATCAGCAGTCCAGATGCAGAGCCAGGCAGTGAGGCTAGGGAGCTGGCTGGTAACGTACCCAGATGCCACAATGGCCGGGATCGACTCCAGCACAGTCAGCTGCTGCTGGGCCACCTAGCACTGCCTCTCTCCATTTTCTGCTGGAGTCACGTACACCAGCAGCAATTTGGCACTGTCTCTGCTCCCAGAGGTAGCCAGGGGCTGAGTGTGGTCCCCCCACACCTGCAGCACCCCGGGCAGGTGGCTGCCCTTGGCCGGGAGAAGTGGCATTCTCAAATATCTGGTTTCCTTCCAGGGTGGGCCCCTTTCCATTGACATGAGGTCACTGTGCCCTTGACAAACATTTATTTTAAAATGCTTTTAAACAAACTGGCCCGGCAAAGTTCTCCATGGCTGGCTAGCGCCTGGCTCCCCTCCAACAAACACGGTGGGACAAAAGTGGTGTTGACGGGCTTCTTCCTTTACATCCTTAAAGATCTTGTCCTTCTGACAAATGAGCTCCTTACAGCAGATGGTGGAGAAAAGCAGTGCAATACAGTGTGAGGAAGGGTGGAGTGGGCAGCCAGAGATGGAAACAGGGGTCTCAGAGAAGAATACATGTACGCTATTGAAATAGAGATCAGACTGTTTACGGAAAAGAGCTATGGAAACCCAGTGTGAACGTAGAGAACCAGATGCTCAGCCTGCCATTACTCCATACTAGCCTGGGAGTACACGACAGCTGGAGCACCAGCCTTACAGGGACCCTGCCAGGACCCGAGGGCTGACGCATACACAGACCGTGAAAAGCATCTTCACTCTCTAGTGCCGTTGACCACGGTTTGCCCCAACCAAAGATCAAATGTCCTGAATCGTTGCAGAGTACTGCCTTGACACTGATGACTTTATTCTTGTGGTTTATTGTAGGTAACACTGCACTCGCCTACTGACTTGGTGCCAAGTCAAGTTCAGAGGGCTGCCTCACCTTTTGCAGGAGCTTAGGTATCTTGGTAGTTCTGATTAAGAAGTGATGGGAAAGTTAATCCTGCATCTCTAACTGATGAGTGGGCTGCTTCAGGAGACACAAGGCAAGGGGTTGGTCCTATGCTTCAGTGTGTTTCTACCCTGCTGAGGGTTGTTTTCTTTAGTTCCACCTCCTCTATAAGCATGACAGCCCTAAGCAGTCATGAACATGACTAAGAGATGCCAAAATCATGTTGTTTGCTTTGAAATTACCAGAGCAAAAATCAATCAGTCTCCTTTATTTATTTTTTAGAAAATGTGGGGTTTTTTTTAAATTTCAGGCATTCTGAGAGCATGTTTGGAACCTTTTTTCTCCTCTCCCATCCCTCCTTTTCTAGGAAATGTAGAGATACACAGGTATCTTTATATCTGACTACAGAACATGGTGCTTTTCTCAATATACCAAAGTACTGCAAAGACCTGTGGTCAGACTGGGAAACATAGGAACGCCAAGTTTCTTATGCTGTGTTTTGAGGGGTAGCACCAAGTGTCCTTAAGATTAGACACCTTGTCCCTCCAGAACACAAGCTGAAAGCTTGACCTTATGTGCAGCCAGAAGCCAATGTCTAAAGCATACAGATAGCTACTCTGAGGTGTGGAGAAGCCTACAGCTTGGCGGACACCTGGGACACCCATCTTGGTACCCTCCTTGCCCAGGCAGGCAATCAACAGGCTGCACTGGAAGTCCTCAGGTGTTTTCCTTTGACTTCAAAGATGGGTGTAGGTCTACTCATTTCATCTAAATAGAGCAGAGTCTTAAAGCCATAAAGGTCAGTTAGTTTGAAAAACTCAGTAGAGAGGTGATGGGGTGGGACATTGGGCACTATGTCTCAACTAAGAATAGTTTATCCAGCAAATATTTCATGCTATTTCTAAGAGGAAGGGGAGTGAATATGCTCTAGGGGATTTTTGCAGGGGGTGTGCTTGGCTTTTGCAGTGGTTCAGCACCGAGAGAACAGCAGGGAAGGTTGGCTCTTCCAGCACATACTCTTCCTGCTTGAGTTGAGGCACAATGACCTTAGCAGGCATGGTGCAGAGGTGTTGGTGGTGTGGGGTGACACAGTCAGAGTCCTTTCCTGGAAGTGGGTCTGAGGACAGCTAGAAACTATATGCTGTGATATGTTGATTCAAAATAAACCCAGACCATGTGTGTAAAGTTACAGGGAGGTGTTGAAAAGCAAATGCCAACATCTGTGCCCTAAAGAAAGTGTGGCTTGTTGGTAGAGACCCTGAAAACTATCCTCTCATGTGCAGTCGCTGAGCTGGGATCTGGAGTCAATGCAAGGTGATGTCTGTGTATAATAAAAGAAGTCATCTCTCAGTGCCTCGGTGACCCCAGGGCCCCAGCTGGAAGGCTGTGCCACCAGGAGCAAGGCTGAAGGCTGCCCAGGGCTGTGCAGAGCAGGACTGCACTGGTCACTTTGAAAAGAGGTGCTTTGCCTATGCACCACCTAAACATGCTGCTTCCCGCACAGAAGCATCAGGGACCCTTGCTGCTGGTCACTGCTGCTGCAAGCCTTGTCTCTGAGCCCACTGTGTCAGGTCATCCTTCCCCAAACCCTGTGCTTCTGGTCTCCATCATGTGAGCACCTGAAACCTCAGGGCAAGAACGGCTAGGGTGAGAGTGGTGTGAAGGCTCACTGTTGGAAGTGTAATGGCACCGTCCGTTGCATGCTTAGCACCATCTTTTTGTCCCCTTTACCTTGAGTCCTTCTCAAGCAAATTTTGCAGCATGTTCAATTTTCTTTGGTGCTTGCCAGTCATGAATAATTAAAAATGATGAAGATTTTTGTACAAACTACTCCCAGTTCAAGGAAAAAAGAAAGTAGAACCCATCTCAGGAGTGAAGAACTCTAGCAAAGTACTTAAGGCAGAGATTTAATATGTAGCACATGTGCAGTCCTGCTGAAACTAAATAAAACTTATTAAAGGCTTTTCTGAAGCACGGCCAGCTGATCTGCCCAGGTACATCATGCAAAGGCAATGGGAATTACTCAGATGCTTAGAATTAAGCAGTGTGCTTTGTCCTCTGGTGCATTAGGGTTTATGTGCTCTATTTACAGAGAAGTGGTTTCAGAAACAGCTTGCACAAACATTCTGTGCTGTCTCCAGGTCCTCTCACTTATGTACATTGTCTGGATAACTGCATATGCAGATGCTTGGTCCTTGTGCATAAGCAACAGATAAATTTTATCTGGGTACCAGCTTAAAATGGGCCTTCAGGTGGAATTATATCTAATTTCCTAGACCCTTTTTTCCTTATGTAGTGAGCCTACATCCATATTTCTGAAGCAACAGCTAATGCCACAGCATGATACATAACACACAGTAGCAAGATGTTGAAAAGCACTTTGAAAGAGCTAAAAAATGTCAACATGAAAGGAGATGAGTTATCCATGACTAGCAAAGAATGTATCCTTGGACTATGTTTTTCTTCCACTTAATTTATAAAAATGTATCTAAATTTTTGGTGATTTCTTTCATTCTGCTCCCACAAGGTGTTCACCATTCCCTGTTAAATCCCTTAGGGCTCTGAAGGTCTTCACAAGATGTCACTCTGCCCAATGTACCGTCCTCAGTTACCTGAATGACAGCTTAATCATTGTGGCACGGATCCTGGCTCATTGTGCTATTGACGATGGGTAAGTCTTGAAGCACCTTTAAATGCTGTAGGCCGTATACAGGCATCTGGCAAATCAGAGAAAAATGGTATGAATACAATATAAAATCTGATGTAGCATATATCCTGGAAAAAAAATGTGGGTGTTTGGAAGATTTATAGAATCGAAAGTTTTGTGACTGCATGTGACTGATGGCTCTGCTTGAGCTGAGTGCCTTCACCGAGCTGAAGGAATGCTCACTTTTGTGGGTGAAAACCTCTCCACACAGGATGCGGTTGGGGAAGACAGTCCATATGTTACGCTGTGGCTGGGCAGTGGAAATGGGTATATCTGCCTATGGGTATGTCTGCCCTGGCTCCCCACCAATGAGTGTAGGTGGTCCTGTTTGGGGTGCTCTGCTCATCCCAGGCAATTGCAAATGGAGCGGGACTGAGGCTGAGCACACCCTCCCATTCTGGGGATTTCTGAGGCCTTGGTTTCATTAGCCGTGAAAGGAAAAAGCATGTTATCTCCTCAAATGACACAAAGCAATTGGGTTAATCTGAAAAATGTTCAAGCCTCTATCTTATCTCATCTTGCAGCTCCTTCTGCTCGTATTTTATTGTCTGCTTCATGCAGACACACTGGAATTAAAAGAGAAAAATAATTGATTAGTGTAGCATAGAGCTTACTTAAACCCAGGTGGCTGGGAGCTAATGATGAAACTCTGTCTTTGAGGTACTTGTGATTTTGCCCAGATAAAGCAGCAAAGGGCCCACTTCAGGTCAGACAAACCAGGCTGTCTTCATCACGGTGCATTTCACAGTGCAAATCAGTTTTGTGCCATTTGTTCCTCTCTGCAGTACAAATTGGAGATTTGGTCCATTATCCCCGGGGATGGAGCTGAGGAAGAAAGAAGAAGAAAGGCGATGACATGCCCATACTGAAGTCACCCCACTGTGTTTGAATCCTGCGCAGCTCTGCAAGGTGTGCCACGAGGTCGCCTGTCACGGTGTGGGGCATGGCAAGATGGGCTCCGAGGACATCAGCCTCACCGGACATAAGCCATCCTCCACATGGCTTGGAAACACTGAGCTGAGTTCCACTGGAGTGCGGACCTTCTTGCTTTCAATGTAATTGGGATTGTCCTTGTGGAGCCAGATTTGTGTACGGCCTTAAGTTTTCAGATTGCCAGCACTGAGGTTACATCAAAGTAATTTTCCTTTAAAAGACAGAAAGGCAGCTAGTGACCTTTTACTTTGCTCAGAACAGCACACTGAGTTGTTAATTTTAAGTGCAAATATTTATTATCCACTGCTAATAGGGGATTGAGTCAAAGAAAGCAAATGTGAAAGGCAACAAGAGCCTGTGTTCAATGAGTGCAAAGCCACTTATTTCACAGAGCTGAGGATGGAGGTAGAAATCAACTTGCTTTTGATGTCTAGATTTTGAAAAGAGTTCAAGATAACAAAGATTGTTAAAATGAATAATCTCAGTCCTCTAATACTGAGTTCAGCTGCAACACTTCTTGGATTTTTCAGCCTGGCAATTATCTGTAGGGTCAACATTATTTTGTCTTGCAGTATAGGCAAACTCTTCTACTCTTTTATGAGTATGCAGAGACAAATATTAACAAAGATAGCTGGTCTGTTCAAGAGATTATTACAAATGGGTCTGGAGTCTTGTGGGAGTAACACAGTAGTTGCAAATTACAAAAGAAGAGTCCCTGCAAATCAGAAGCAGCTAGTTATTTCTTCTGCATTTACATGAAAGTGGATTCATTGTACCACCTGCACACAGTGAAATAAATGAACTACAGACCAGCACCACAAAACCTTCTATTTTTCAGTTCTGTTTAGAGTGTTAACTTTTTACCATTTTATTTCCTAAAGTCTGAAGTACATATTAAGTCTCATAATGAGTATAAGCTTGGATAAAATAATAAGCAATTCCAGAAGTTGTTGCAATTTTAAATACTCAACTATTTTAGCATCCAGCATCAGATTTTCCTAAGTAATTGTATCCTGTATTTTGGACATGAGTCTGAGCTCACTGGCTTGGACATAAGATGCATCTAGTTGTGGGCAAAATTTGGGGCAGAGTGGATGGGAAAAAGCGGCAGGTTAGGATCTTGTCATCTGTTGTCACAGCCTTAGGTGTGCTTCTGTGTGGTTTGGTACACCCAACAGCAGTTTGCCACGTTACTGGCCAATGAGAAAGAAAGTGGCCACGAGGTCCCTCTTGGAAGGGCTGTGCCATGGGGCAAGTTGGGATCCCAGCCAGCCCTGTGCCATGTCCAGCAATGTGGGGCACCTGGAGCAAGACCTGAGGAACATGTTGGACTTAAACATGCTCCTGGTGCACTTTCCTAAGGAGAGTACGGGCATTTAGACTGAGATCTAAATTTGGACATGCAGTCAGTCAGCACATAGGCCCTAAGTATTTTCCTCACTTATCCTTTTGACCGTTGAGTCCATCCAGGCTTTTCTTTGTTTTATCATGTTGCTTCGTCATCAACACCTTCATCCTGCTGGGGCCTGTTGGGGAATGAGGAAAGGACGGCCAGACTGACCACAGTGGTGGAGCTTCACTTCTACTTCAAGCGTCAGGAGATGGTCTCTGTTGTCAGCTGGATGACACCAATATGGGTAATGCTAGCAGAGAAAGGCAAATTAACTGTTTACATAATAAAAGTAGATATTAAACTCATTAATCCATGAGTGGTTGGGAATTAACAGTGCCACAAATGCAGAGATAAGACTATGCTGCTTCAAGGGGTGGCTGGGTGCTCAAGGCTGTGGACTTCCTTCACCCTGGTGCAGACTGGTGCAAATACCACCAGGGAGACAAAGCCAGTTCTGGATAGAGCAGGCAGAAGCCAGGCAGAATCCAGTAAAGCTCCCCAGCTTTGTTGATATCAAAATACTGGAAAAAGGAAACTCATTCAAATGTGGCCCAGATTTTTAAACTCACTAAAACATTTTTCTGTGTCCTTTCAAGGAGTGAGGACAGCTGGTTTCCATTTCCCATGTGTTGAAGTAGAAACTGGGGACTAATTTTTTTCTGGATCTGAACAATAGGAGCCTAAATGCCCTCAATATCTGTTTCAAATGAAATGTAATCATCTTAAACATTTGACCAGGTATTGAAACAAAAGGATAAACATTGATTTCAGTTGGATATCTGTGTAGGAGTGTTTGATGTCTTCATACCTCCAAAGAATGAATCAACAGATCCTCAAGCCAAATAAAGAAAAAAAAAAAACCAAAAGAATACCTAAATTCCCTTGGAATATTTTTATTTCAATGCCTCCGGTCATTTTCCAAAGTGACAAGAAATTACTTAGGAAGCCTCATTTTGACAAGGCTGGATTCTCCCCTCAGCTGAGCTGTGCTCTTTGTAAAAAAAAAAAAAAAAAAGTAAAAGGAAGGAGATGTTTTAATCCTTTAATAGACAAGAGGAAACTAGGTCAACATGAGACTGCTGGTCTGTTTTACAATGAACTGTGAACTATTCCTGTCCCCCTGTAATGGCTGGGCATTACTGGAAAGAAGACTTTCTGTGCTGAAAGGGAGATTCTGGCCCTCAAGAATTCCCTCTTACAGGAAAAGAAATTATTTTCCCCATTGCTCTATCTGTCATCTAGGTAGTGAAACAAGTTGTTTTAAGTAGCCATTTTGTACCTATGACCCACTGCCCTCAACTTCATCTATCCCTGGGAAAGCCCTAGTCATCTCTGCAAAATCTTTGTGGGTAATTATTCGTTTCACAGCTTTGCTGCATTACATAGGCTGGAATCAATCCAGAAGCAAAACTTCTACACCAGAAGAAATTTCAGCACTGTAGCCTTACCTTTAGTCCTTGCTCAACATCAAAACTCAAAAGGATGGCATTTACTACATAATGATATTCTTCATGTATTTAATTTTGGAAATGCTAAGAATGCCTTTAAATGAAATACTCTATTTGGAAGAGGCCCCTATGCCTTATTTTGATTAGGCTAAGACATCTTTGTCTGACTTCTTTACTGTTTAATTTTCAGGTAAAGACATACCACAACATAAATCATACAGGCCTATCACATAAAAGGCATCACTAGTTTTCCATTGAGAACTATAACCAGTGACCAAGTTAATTCTCTATTGTCTTTTTTATTTTATCAGATCAGTGTTTTCTGAAGGAAAAAAAAAATCACCTGGAAAATTTCCAGCCAGTGTTGCTGGAAACAATGTTCATGCTGCCATGTCCATCTCCTTTTAGGTCAGCAGGCCAGTTATTTATCAGCAGGGATGTATGACAATGAATATGCCCTTATGTAAGTCAGCAATTTCAGCTGTTTCAAAATCAGCAAAGTTTATTTAGCACAGACACGAAATCCAAAGCTAACAGAAACTAAGCAGAATATAACCCTACACAGGCTATGATGACCATGATAAACTTTGCTAGCCTGGCTTGTCTACGAAACTGGCTACAAAGGATTTGCTAAACAAGAGGAACCTTAAATAGCACAGAGGCCTGGTGCAGCAGGGCACAGCTTTCCGCGGAGCCCATCGCAGGCCATCGCTGCAGCCCCGTGGTCTGGGAACCGCTTGGCCGCTGCCGGCCAGAGCAGGCAGCAAACCTCTGCCCGCCCTTGGGGCAGCTTTTCTGCTGCGATGGGAGATAGGGCATATACCCTCTCCCTGGCTTAATGCTGCGGTGTCAGCACTCTTCATTAACTCCAGGTCTTAACGTGCAAAGTGATAGATAACTAAGTTGTGCCCTATCGGTGAACTACCTAGTTCAGCTGCCCTCATGCCGGGGAATACATGTGTGGACCGAGAGGCCATTGATGTTGACTGTTTGGTTTAAACTGAAGTGTAATTTAGACCTGTAAAATAGTCTGCTAAAATGATGTTTTAATCAATGTAGATTAAGGTGTATAAATATCAGGGAAATAATACATTTGCATCAGTTTCAACACAAGAGTAAGAAATTAAAAGACCTCTCCCAGCAGAAATGCTCTCTTTGAGGGAGATGTCATATCTGCTGCTGAATCCCATTCTACACTCTTCATTAATCACCTCCATGTAGTGATAGCATAGATACTGTATAGTTACACCGATCACCACTGCTGCAGTCACAGCACTGGCAGCAACTTGAGCCCATGAGCCAGAGGATGGGCAGCTCTCAGGACACTGGCTTACAGTCACACTGAAAGTACCTTGGAGGATTGATCTGAAGGAAAGCCAGGGGACCCCACAGTTATGAACGCCAGGTCTGTGCCCCATCAACTCATCCCGCAATACAAACCTCATGTAGATGAAGTGTGAGGGTGCAAAGCACATTTCTACCCAGTGTCGGGAGCACAGCAGTGATACAGCCCTCACATCCTGCACTGACCTCATGCAGACTGTGGAGCAGGCCAGTCCTGAGCTGGTATCAAGCTTGCAAGGACTAGTTACTCTTTCACAGATCTTTTTTTTTTTTTTTTTTTTGAACAAACGTGGGTGGGTAAAACAAGTCTGTACCAGTTCAGAGCTCCATAGCCCTGTGAAGGTGATTGATCTGAAGGAAGGGGCCAGCAAAACAGGTTTAACACCTCAGACACCAGGGCCAGTGATCATTGGTTATTCCGAGACAGACACAGCCATGAATGCCTTTACAGTCTCAAGCCTTACAATTATTTGGTTGAATATTTCCTGTCTCGCCACAAGGCATGAAGGCCAGTTATCTGTTAAAATATATGTATCTATATGTATATAGATATGAAATCCCTTTATCTAGGGAGAATCAATGTTTTGCTTGCTAATATACCAGTGTATTAGTCTCCCTGGCTGAGAGAAACAGAGTTTTTCTCTTGAACACTGAAGAAATCTGGACTATGCTGTGTACTGAGAGCTATGACTGAAAGACAATGAGAAAAGCAGAAATGCTTTTGTATGCTAATCCCTCAGTCTTGTGCTGAGAGCTTTATACCCAGGCCTGATGTCCCACTTGTTTGCCTGGGACTGTCTGGTCGTTCCCTTGCTCTTTGCAAGGCTGCTTCATGCATGTAGGATGGAAACTCTCCTCTTAAATCAGTGTTGTGGTGTGGCAGTGAGTGATCCCACCACATCAGTATCTAAAATATGTCTAGAGGGACGCGTACATGTGTGCAGTGCACCCACACAGCTTTATTTGGATTCATTACCCCACTTCAGTAACTTTCTCAATTCCTCCCCGCTCTACCTTGCTCCCATATCCTGGGACAGGCTTCAAGGGCAAAATAAACAAGATCGTTATTAATCAAGGCTGAATGTCAGGCTTTTCATTGCAGGAGTAGAAATAAATTACAAGTAACGACAATGTAAATAACAGCACTCCAGATGGAAACTGGGTAGTTTTCTAGTGCCCAGGCTCTGCTATGCAAGAGCACCCAAATGTGAAGCCCAGGGACAGGGATACAGCAGCAGGTGAATGCATGCTTCCCTGTCTGGAGGTAAAGCTGGGTGAGCTCTCTGTGCCACATCCCTTCTGGCTACAGCATGTATCAGTTTGAAGGGCCGTGGACCATGTTTTGATGTCACAGATTGCAGTATACTACTCCTTATTTTTAAATAGCCACTCTCCTCTCTTCCCCTGAACTACTGCTTCACTATAAAATTTTATTTTGTTCCCGTGCCCACACACTCACTGGAACTAGGGATTTTAGATAAAATGCAAATGTCATAGATGGCTCTATTAGGAGGTGGGTTGCTTGGGTGATTAAAGACTCCTATCTCTGATTAATCTGTATCAGCCTGCTGTTTAGTTACTGTTGCCCAATATGGGCTGTTTAGTGCTCATGTCTTGGATCTACATACACTGCATACTAAATAGTACCAATAGTATAAAAAGACTTAACTATGCATGTGTCCTGGGAAAGCTGTGATCTGTTCTGTGTTACCAGCCTCCCAGGAGAGACCACACGAGGTGCATTGACAGTACTGATGACAGGCTTATGAGAAAATGATTTATCTAGTCCATCTTTTAGCCACCAGCAACCATTAGTATTAAGAGCTTTGAATTCACAGCTGGTCAAGAAAGTTCAGAGTAAACATTCTTCCACTGAAAAATTACACTCTGATATGTTTAGATGAAATATTGGATGCAATTAGGTGAAATAAGTCTATTTCAATATGTTTGCATTTAGAAAAATGAAAATTAATTGCTTGGATTCATTTTTTACTTTATCAGAACTGAATATTTTCATATTTTATTTTATATTACTTAGCTTTGAATTAACACATTACAAATTATAAAAGTTTATGTTACTCATATTTTCATGGAATTCAGGTCTTGTCAAAGAAAGGCAACAATCTTGTTTGACATGATTATGGGTCTGGTTGACATAAGTAACTGTATTGATACAATAGTTGACATCTTCAAGGCATCCTGCATGACAATTTGATTAAAACATTTGAATTATGCAATTTATGGGGATCATGCTAGATGGATTAAAAATCAATTTACTGATGTGTCTCAAAATGCAATTGTCACTGAGGAAGTATCAAAAAGCATGATGCTGGTGAGGTTCCTCATACATCTGTTCATCATCATAAAATGTTTTATAATCCATATACAGATAAAATCTTGTCATGGAGTCATCATCAAATTATGAAGATCAGCTAATTGTCCAGGTATTGGCATTATGAGGAACACATTGAGATGTTTAACTGCACACTTAGGTCATTATTCTTGAAGGATGAATTAATCTTCTGGATTGAGGCTGGCATGACTTAATGTTTGCAGGAGGTTTGGGTTTTTTTGATAAATAGTTGTGTGAGTCTGCATCTAAAGCAACAGCATGACTGAAGAGACATCTAAGTCATATGAGAGGGCAAGGGACCTGCGAAGGAAGTTTTAACTTCAGTGTGATCAAACCACTTCCCATGAGAATGGTTGTCAGCCCCCCAACAGGTACAGCTGAAGGGTCATCTCTGTATTGTATCAGTAACAGTAAGGCCTGTAAATCTAGTTTCATTTTGTACACTTTTTTTCTTTTACCAAGAAAAGAAAGAAAATGAGCAGAAATTATCTTACTGTTGCATTGTATGTTTTTTGCTAAATGTAGCATCAATTACAGTGCATGTTGCCTCTGACTTTTGTGTGATTACATCTGCACACTGTCAAGGGACATGGAATGAAGTTACAGTCTCCGGCTCTGTGAGGGCAGTAATCCAGGTCCCCCATCATGTTCAGTCCTGTGATAAGAGTAATTACAATGACCTACTTCTAACTGGGGTAGTCATCACTGCAATTCTCAGTGGCATTTCAGTTTAATGAACTCATTCACACTTGTTGCTTCTACATCTCAAATTGCGCCCCTGTATATTTATGTATGGAAAATATGTCATCCAAAAGAAGTGCTCCTTACTCTCCAAAGAACTGTTCTTCTATAATTTCCAAAAGAATGATTAAGGAATAGCAAACAGACTATCTGTCACTTTTTCTTTCTCCAGAGGTTCCTCATTAAAACCTGGATAATCAGGGGAAGAACAAATCCCCACTTTAACTGTGCCACACACAGGACCTGCAGATAGGAGCTCTGTCTACAGACACACACACGCACATAAAAGCATTCCAGCTTTTTTCTGCCTTTTGATTGTGCAAGGACATCCTCTGCCTTTGGATATCTAACAATGCTTTCTACTTTCTTTATTAAGAGGCATGGATATGAATCTCTCCATTAATCTTCGTTACCAAGTCACTAGCTTCTAGGTAATGCTTTGAAAATCTGCCTTCATCAAGGCAGCAACAGTACCATCACTACTGGTACCTTGGTCTTCTCTAATCTAGCCCCTGCCATCATAGATCTTGACTAGATTCATAGTCACAGATGTTTTCTTGGGAGATTTGTGGCCTGAAGCATTGTGTCTTCCAGTGACCTGGAAAGTGAAAGCATTTGTTTGACATGATACAGTCACCAGCTGGAACAAAGCAGTTTCATTTCCATTCTAGGTTTGGGCACAGCTGATGAAGGAAGGGGTTGACCAGATTGAGCTCTGGTGTGTCATGCCATTGACAATGGCAGAGAACAAGACAGGTCTCAAGCTATTCTTTCTTGGTAATGAACTCTTCAATTCATGTGGCTGGAGAAACAAAGTACTTCTACAGCAACAACACCGTCGTGTTGCTTTTTCATGAAAACCTACTATCCAAGGCTCTGTATGAGGCAGTAGGGAGGAATTAATGAGATTTACACTGTCAGGCCTTGAAACATTCACCCCAAAGGTGTGAACTCCTTATCTTGGAGAACACAGCTTTTTTCTGTCTTACCAAAACCTGTCTACTTACAAAATAAAATGGCAGATCTTCCTAATTGCTTTTTCTTTCAACACAAGGTGTTAACTAGCAGCAGAAAGTTTCATAGTCAGTACAGTTATGTATATCATACATGTATTTACAGGGGTATCATAGAAGCCACATATTATTTTGAACTCCATCCCCAGTTGAAATTCAAGACAGAGGTTATATGCATTTATTCAAAAAAAAGTATAGCTAGGACACTACAGTTTTGGGTATTCTTGAAACATCTTTAATAATCCAAGGGGACCCTCAGAAGAATAGAGATGGGGAGGTAGGAATTAGACTGTCACTAGGGCTAGTGCATAGACCTAAGGTCAAGCGTACCTCAAGAAAAGGTCAAGTAGGAATCAATACAGTACAGGAGTTTCAAAAATAGCACACTTTGTGGCTTACCCTTCAAGTCTTTCTCTGAGGTTTTCTCACATGAGACAACTCCCATATAGAACATGCTACAAAAGACTTTAGAGATGTAAACATACACTGACAAGCAGAGAACAAGCCTTCCCTTTATGACAGAAATGCTTCTGGTGTTAGGTCACATCAATGTACATCCTTTCCTATTTTAGTCAGTCTTATCAGCTGGGTTTCTCTGAATTAGGAACATGTGTTAACAGTGTCAGAGTTGCTTGGAGGTTCTTTTCTAAGTTTATAGGACTTTATTACCTTTTAATGAATACCTCTCATATTTGAAGTAAAAGACCTGAATCCAGTAGCAAGCTGAAAGCAGGGAAGTACCTTTAAGTGATTGGTTTTACATCAAAGGTACATTTCAACAGATGGATGTGAGTCAAGGAACTTGGCTTCTTATTTCCTTATCTAAATTTATTACACGTAATTTCTGTCTACGATGCATATCCTTGTGTCCAAAGCTGTGGATCAAACTCAGATGCTATAAAGTGCTCCACTCAACAAAGACGCAGAGGAAGTGACACATTTATTTATTCAACCTGCTTACAAAACCCTACAACTTTCTATACCCTATTCCACACCTCTTGCCCATTGTGGATTTCCTTCACAGCACAGGAAAACTCTTTGAGCTCAGCCTGAGCGATGGGGACCTCACACTGGATGACCCAAGGGACTGAAGGCACCCCACTGAGCAAATAGCTGTTTCCTGAGATGACTCATTGATGTCTTGCCCATGGCATCACAGAGCAGGTCCTGCTGCTACTAGAGTACTCCTGGATAGTTGTCTGTTTGCTGTCTTGCTGGAGAACTGTGCTGTGGCCAGGGACAAGAAGTGATGCAGAAGCATTGCAGGAGGTCCATTTTCTATTGTTAAGGCAGGGGACACAAAGAACCAGTCCTGCTTCCCCAAGGCAGTGCTGCCATGGAGGTACCAGCCACACAGTAGCAGCACTGCACTCTGTAGCACAGCTGCTCTGGAGATGGGACCTTGATGACCTCTGAGGCTGATGTACAACACAGGTCTTTCACCTGATATCTCCTGCATAGCTGGGAACAAAAGCCGCAGAGGTCCAGCTAATGCCTACCTGTAAAGAAGCAGCTGCTATTTCCTATGAAGTCACCATAGTTAAGGTAGGATCAGCTCTGATTGCCCTGTCATCTGGTGTTTTATGCAGGTGTCTCATGGAGGAGACTCATCACAGCATTGGACATTTGAAAACTATGGCTGTAATAATCATGTCTCCAGTTTGTTGGGTTTCGCTGAAATTTTGTAACTGGGGAGATGGAAGGACCACAGAATACATGGATAACTAGAGACCAAAGAGACCACTAATTCTGGGATGTTGAACTTTCTCCAAGACTAAGAGAAAGCAGGGCTTGCAGGGTTTAGTCTGTGAACAAAGGCAGGATACCACCACGAAAATGGGTTCATCTGGTTATATTGGAGGAGATGTGACACCTTGCAAATAGGGAACTGGCACTGGATCAAAAAGTGGTATAAGTACTGGAAGTTTTCTTCTGGGACCAGATGAATTGGGTCAAACTAGTACAGGTAAAAATGAGATTTTTCACAGGCAATATTTATCCTAATAAGCCATGTCTGTGTCCTCTGATTGTGGTCTCTGGCTTACTGGAAATCTCAAGAGCTGAAGTTTGGCTGCTTCTGAATGACTAAGCACATGGGAGGTTTCCAGTGACTCTCTTGACCAGACCTCCAAGAAAAGAAAAGCACAGATCCAGAAAAGCCTCACGAGGAAGTCTCCTGCGTGTAGCAATGCATGTGCTGCATCTGACAGGTTTATGGAGAAAATCTCGGAGAATCAACCTCCGACTGTCAAGCATTCTGAGGAGGAGGTTGGGTGCCCAGCAGTTTGAGTTTAGGACAAGAAAGGCTGAAGAATTTGCAAAAGCAGCATCAGTGAATCCATAGCTCTGTTCTGCAAGGTGTTTTAAAGAACAATTTGCTGCTGGCCCACAGAGATAGCTTATATTACGTATCTAGCGTAAACACAAGAACATCAGTTGGCTGTGAGAAGAAGGCAACAGTACTTTCACCCAGAGCTCTCATGCAGCCCATCGCACTGAGCACTGTCACTTCCCTCCAGTTGTACAGCAGCTGCACGAGAGGAAACCCATAAAGCATCATCTCAGCCACTTAGACACTTTGAGGTTGTCCTCTGCCCACTCAGTATTCAGGCACAGATCTCAGTCCTTGGGAGGAATAAGTTCATCTGCATCAGCTGAACCACAATAACGAACTGTGTTTTCTCTCAGTGTAAAAGGTGGCAGTTTAAGCATCAGTGAAAAGCATCTGACCCCATGCATTTGAAGCTAGAAGTGTGCATAATCACACTGTACTTCAGCTGGTGTAGAAGAACTTCTCCAACACAGGAGCTCAGCTATATCTGAGGTCTCTCTCACGTAGTGGGTAACCCCATGACAGCAGCAGCTGTCAAAAAGATCATAAATGAAAGACTGAGTGATAAAACTGCCATTCTGTCACTGCTGCACCTCCATGTCGAGAGCTACATTGCACAGCAGGAAAAGCAGAGAAGTTGGCTTCTGGGGGCACTGAGGGTCTTCCTATGTGGAGGATGCCACAGAAATGGGATTCTTGGCTGTGGCTGTGAAGCAGACAGCAGCTGGGGACATTTGTCTCCTGGTGCAACAGGGACCTCAGTACAGCTCTGCAGCAATATGCATTTAACCCAGGCAAGTCCTTTCCTCATCTCTGCCTGCCACAGAGGGGAGAACCTGCATCCCCAGACACCTGCCAGCTGAGGCTGCTGAGATCTGAAATGCCAACCTCCCCTGCTCCCTCCCCCAGGCCCTCTTTCCTCTGGGGCTAAAGGGAAAGTCAGAAGTCCTTGACCATCCTGGCTCCTGTGAAACTCCTTTTGCCTGTTGCATGCTGGACGCCTACCCCAGGCAGTCCAACAGGAATGGAGCAGCAGCTTTAGCATCCACTTGTAAAGGTGGTTTTATGTTTAAGAGCTACCAGCTTGTCATAACTGTTGCTAAACTTGATAAATATCTGTAACTAACTGGTGACTGTACTGGAGGACGGTCAAAAACTGAACTGCAGAGACCACATCTTGTTCTCTCAGATGTGCTGCTACATAAAAGAGTAAGGACAGGAGCCTTGATGAGTTATGTTCTTTTTTTAAATTGCATTTGCTAGAGCATCAGTCCCAGAATACCATTATAAACTTTATCCCTTCCACACAATATTGAAACAAGGGCCCTACAATGTGTATGATACATGACCTTCAAAACTCACAGAACAGAAACCCACGTGCTGGCATTCGGTCTGGGGGTCCAGCCTGCCCAGTGCAGGCTTTGTTTAGATCATCTAGGTTTATACATGAAAACAGAGCAGCCCTCTCAAAGTAACCTGACTATGCTGCTCATCTAGAAATAGAAATGAGTAAGTGCCTCAAAGATTGTCCAGGGATGCCTTAGGCAGACCCATTCACCTTCTGAAGGTCCATTAGACATTAGATATGTTTGCTCTGTCCTAATATTATGTTCCTCTCTGGATTGTCCCTGAAGAATGATGTTGGCTTAGGAATAGAACTGTCAGGAGGGTCATGATATTTAGGGAGGACCCTGTCATTGGAACAGTGTTGTTGTTTGTCCCCTCCTGTGTGTGCGGTATCATCTGGCCCCTAAGGCTGTTGAGGTTCCTCAGTCTCATTGGAGGTGTCAAGCCCTGTGCAGGGTGAACAGGATGTGGTCCCTCCTTCAAAAACATCAAAGTCTAGTAGAGTGGAAAATGACAAGAAAATAAAAATAAATTTTCCACCAATGGTGATTTTGCGTGTGTATGTGAAGTTGCACAAGCAAGAGTCATTCTGATCTGCAGAGGTCCCTTAACTGCAAAATCACCACCCCTTGTAGAGGTTATTAGCAGGTTATGGCTATTTTTTATTAAAAGAGAGTTAATGAGTAATGGCTACTATAACTTTCTTCATCGGGGCATTTATTCAACTCTTTGTAGTTTCATTAATTTCTTGTTTCATTAATTCTTTGGATTGAGGCTTGTGCTGGGCACCTTTTTTTTTTTTTTTTTTTTTGTTCTTTTTGCCAAGTTAGCAGTTATTTGTTAACCATTTTTCATCAAGATCCTTAAATTCATCATACTACCTAGCTCCTGCTAAAGCTCATTTTACCTAGTTCCTGTTCTCATCCAGCAACTGAAATTCCTTTAGTAAATTGTGCTACTTTGGTTCTTCAACAAACATGATACCAGTTCTTTACGCAAATGATCTTCCTGGATGTAATTTCACATAATTTCTTCCCATGTGATACATTGAAGAGCAAAATTAACTCTTAACAGGTTTTAACCCCCAACTCCACATACAGTATAAAGTCCAGTTATAGCAAAGTACATTTATAAAGAGATTCCACAGCTATTAAAACTTCATGTAACTTATCATGAAGATTAAGGTTTAAAGTCTGCAGCGGCAGATGAAACAATTTTCTAACAATACATTTGATTTTTTTTCTGTGTCTTCTCGCCTTTCCTCATTGGGTTGCTACAAAGCAGAATTAGTCTGTATGGACATGCAAACTGCAGCTGATTATCCTTGCTTTTGTTCTGGATTCAGTTCTAGCCTTACCCTTGAATTTCGCTTGGGGAGAAGAAAATTTGAAAATTTCTATGACTTTTTTCTGTCTGTAATCTATACTGCTCTCAATATCTGATAAAGCTTGACTTTGCGTTTTTAGCTGAGGAGTTTCAAACATGGCAGTAAAACATCAAAAATGGGCCAAGTTGACACATAAACATAGTTATATATGACGTTTGTGGTTTGAACACCTGTTGTGAACCCATTGCTAACTGGGGGCAGCTGGACAGGCTAATCAGTGGCTTATTCCCTTGTAATGCTCTCATGTCCAGTAGTTTTAGTGCTGAGAGAAGGGCAAACGAAATTCCCCATTCATTTATTACTTACTTCATTTATTATTCTAATAGCCTTTTAAACCTGATAATTGCCATATATCTTTTTTTAGAGGTAAAAGTTCAGCTTTCTTCCCTAGATGCAATATATTATTATCTTGCACATGTCAAGTGCAGTAAGGAACAAAATATAGGTACAGACCACAAAGTACACTGAATTGGAGAGAAAGCGTATTCAAATAAAACCTAGAATAATGAGGCTTGCAGTCAGGAGTCAATCGCTGACTACCAGACAGTGTCAAGAAACAGTGGGCACTAAAATTTCAGCTTTACAGTTCAGCTTTCTAACCTGAGAGAGCATTTCAAATGAGGTGTACATTGCATTTAGCCTCTTATCATGACATATAGGGCCTTTCTGAATATTTAAAATACCTTTCCTCAGGTGGGAAGCAAAAAGATGAACATGATAGCTCATGGGATTTCTGTACATTGTCATGTTATTGACTGATGGTTTCTGCCTTTTGGGATGGGAGTATGTGCGAGGCAGAGCAGGTAGGCATTTCGTGTTTGTACTGCACAAAATTGTTATGAGGGATAAAACCACTGAAATGGGTAGTGCTGTGACCATTTGTAACTTTTGTGGGAGCATTTTCCATAGCATGATTTAGTGTTACATTGATTTCCACATCAGTTTGGGTAAATTTTACTTCTCCAATATGTCTGCTTGCTACGTGGAGAAGTATTCTGTAAAAATATAGTTTGTCTGATGGCTGTGTCTTCCTCCAGTGTCACACTTGCCAGGACAGCTGACTGTTTCACACTAGATTTTAGCAAGTCCTGCTGTAGAGCCACTGTAGCTGCTGGAGACCCTGTTCTGTTGCAAGACATATTCTGTCTCCCCAGAACATTGCCAGCTAAATATTCTTTCTTAATCACATGCTGCTGACAAGGGTTCATGAAATCTCAAGAGTGCTGCTTGATATTAAGATAAAGATTGAGGTTCTGGCACGCAAAAGGAATGATTGTGTTTTGGAAGACACAGAGAGTAATGTAAGGGATGCTATTTTCAAGCCAGACTTCTTACATGAAGAAAATGTTACAGCACTATTGCGTGATATTACAGGTGGGAAATAAATGGTAGGGGAGAAATGGTGACATAAGGGTGCTACAGCTTCTGCAGCAGGCTCCAGCTCTCTTGCATCTAGGTTGCCCCATTACAATCAGCAGTTTGCACACTTCAGGCAAGCAAGGTGGCTAGGCTGTGGTTGTACTGGATCTGGTTGGAGTGGAGTTAAGTTTCTTCATAGCACCATATATCACATTTGTAGCTAAAACTGTGTTGCCAATGCACCAATATATTGACTCTTGCTGAACAGTGCTTGCACAGAGCCAAGGCTTTCTCTCTTCTTCCTCTCCCCCCACAGCAAGTAGGCTGCAGGTCAGCAAGAGGGTTGGAGGGGACACAGCCAGGAGAACTGACCACAAGTGACCAAAGAGATATTTCGTACCATATGACATCATGCTAGGCAATAAATTCTCAGGGAGACGAGGAAAGGGGGATGGTCATAGTTATGGTGTTCATTTCCCCCAGCAATCCCTATACCTGCTGAGGTCCTGCTTTCCGGGAAGTGGCAGGACATCCCTCTGACAACAGGAAGTAGTGAATGAATTCCTCTTTTTGCTTTGCTTGTGCAAGTGGCTTTTGCTTTCCCTAAAATAAAAAAGTAATTATCTTGATCCACGAGTCTCCTCACCTTCTGCTTCCCCGCATCTTGTGGGAGAGGGGAGAGAGCGAGAGAGAGCTTCTGGGTGGGTGTTTGGCTGTTGGCCAGGGTCAACCCACTGCAGTGGTGGTAGGTTTTTTCCCTTGCATATGATTATTAACACATCAAGATCTCAGAAGCCACATTGCTTAATGCAGTGATGTATAACGGAGCAGACAGCAACTACTGAAATACATGGAAAATTACTTTCAGCTGTTTTGTCCAGGGAGTAATTGGTAGGCTTATTTAGCATTACAAAACTGTTCACACTTACACATTAAAAATAGTTTATACATGTCGGTCCAGTTTTTAAACCAGTAATTTCAGAGAAGAGAATACTTCAAATAAACAGCAAGAACAGATTATTCAAGTTGTGAATATTGTATTTCAATTAAAATGCTTCTTTTCACTGTAGTAGTCATAATGTACAAGGGCTTCAGCTGAGAGCGAGAGAGAAAAAGACTTCAGATTTTTACTGCCCATACACACCTTACAGATTAAGTAGTTTGGTGATTTCATTATTTTTTTTTTAACATTAATTACAGTAAACCTGCCAGGTACACATGTGTCAAACTTCCCTACAGAGAATTATTTCCTGTCACCCACACCCACTCAGTTCATGTTAGCCATCATTTTGTTACTGCCCAGCAAATCGACAGGCCCCATGTGAGGACCCAATGGCTCACAAAACACTGCCAATTGTATAAAGCCATCAGATCCACAGAAAATCCTTCTGAGTCCTAAGAAAAAAGCTTTTCACATGATTTCCCTATTTACAAGTACTTCAGTTGTAATTGACATTTCTAACATTTACAGAGGGTGAGTGATGGTTAGTGTGACCATCTGGTTCCCTCAGTATTCATAACATTAACACTCAAAACGTGCGAGTGCCTCTGGAAAGTGAGTATGAAAGTCAAAGGTGACTGAATATAGACGAGTTTTCAAACGTGAACAAGTTTTCAGATGTTGCTCTTTTCGTCTGTGTGGGATTGCGGTGCGGAGAAAGAGAGAGATCAGCGAATGTGCTGACCCCTGGGAACTGCAGGAACAGCTTAACCAAGAGCTATGGAATTTCAGCTTCTTCTTAGAAACTTCTACAGCCAAAATCTATTTTCATTTCTTTTCAGAAAAACAAATATGTTCAAATATCCTAAATTAAATATTTTTATTACAATATTTATTTTTTCTAAATTTATTGTTTCTAAATTTATTATTATTCTAAATAATAAAAATCATTTATTTGCATATGTGCTTTGTTGCCTAACATTATGTACAACTACTGACTTGTGAAGAAATACAGAAGTAAAGCAATAAAAAAGGTTTTAAAATCTTCAGTTAACAAGATAATCGCATTCCAAACAAATTCTGTCTCAAAAATGTTATTTGGAAGATCATCAAATTTTGTTTCAAAGTATTTTCCCTCTGCTGAATTTTGCTACACTTTAAGCATTTTATGGAAAAAAGAAAAGACATTTTCATATGGAAAAATCTTTTAGACCAAAATCCTCTAATCAGTTGTTACCTAAGTTCACTAGATGGTATGAAGATAGTCTTTCCTCATTTTTGTGATCGTCCTATGATCAAGGGGTAAGTCAGGTTTGTTTCTGCTCACATAATGTTTAATGAAATATTTGCTTTCCTTGTCACTCAGAAGAACATTGGCATTTGGTATGGGAGTTCTGTATTAAAATTATTATTTTATTAATACAGCCCTTACATTTTTTGAACAGTCAACAGAGTACACACACACACTTGCAGATAGAGTGCTTTTGATTTTGAGCTGGAGTGACTTGCATTTTGAGTTCTCACTGAGTGAGGCTGAACTGCCTTCCACACATCAAACTCCTGACTTTGTCAACAAAACAGTGGGTTGTAGATGACAATGCAAATTGTTTACAAAACATGCATTTTAAGCATGGTGCAGCAGTGAATTCCAGCAAAAGAAAGCTTTTCTTAAAATTATTTTTGGGATGGTGTTCCGTATCTATTACCAATGGTTGAACAGGTGTTGCAGTTCAAACAATGTTACAACTATTTTTCATATACCAGCTCTATTTTCAACTTTCGTATTCTCACTTTAACTATTGCCTATGACTACTGATGGTTTTTTTTTAAAGTTTCCATTTGAAAAACACTTAGAGAAGTTCATCTGGATGCTTACAGGATTTTGTTGACAGTTATTTGTAACTAAACACTGTAGAGCATGATTTTGGTTTCAAAGAGAATTGCAGCAAAATGCTACTAACTTCAATGAGCCAAGGACAATACCTATCAAGTCCTGTACATTAGAGCTGTAGTGGCATTGCTGTGATTTCAAACCAGTCACTATTCAGCCAATAAATGTACAGTAACACAGTTATGAAACAGGTCTCTAGAAAATCATTTATCCCTTCTCATGTTTCCTAATAAAACTGCTTATTCCTAAAAATCTGCAAGATTTGTGTGCTGCAACTTTCATGGCTGTGTAGTTTGGGTTCTTTTCTTGTTTTTTTCTTCTGTCTGGTTTGGTGTGGGTTTGGTTGGGTTTTTTTGTATTGGTTGGGGTTTTGTTTGTTTGTTTGTTTGGTTGTTTTTTTAATCCAAGTTACATGTTTTAGAAAGAAATGGTTATAAAATGATGATACCATCTTACCTGTCTGAATAGTGAGTTGGCAATTGTTTGTACCACCTTCTCACCTCCCTTGTTTGAACAAAATACTGTCCATGAACAGCTCAAATTTACCTCCTCATCTGTGAGTCAAGCACCCCCCCGTCAGTAGCAGAATTTATAGTGGCAAATGAAGGACTCCTACAAATACATTACCTTTTGGTGAAAGCTGGTTTGCTAAGCATCACATGGCAATTGATCGATAAGATATTCCACCCCGCAAGAATAACTGTATAGACACTGACAAAGTTATTTTTCCCAGCTCTTAATGACCATGAAACAATACCTAAAAAAAAATTTAAGACTTGGCCATGACCTTAATCATTACAGTGTAAACCCAAAGCCAGTTTAATGAGTTACTCCTAATCTAACCTAAGTAATGAACACCAGGATGGAGGGCCTTACCCTAAGACTGATGTCTCTCTACTCCTACCAAAGGATGCTGGAGTAGGTTTGTTTTTTCTCTGCTGAACTATAAAGATGTTCCACCTCTTAACAATAAGTACTGTAGTGCAGATATAAGTAATTGTAAAGATATTCTTACTAAGCAATTTCTTCATTAGCTAGTCTCAGTTGTAGGTTTCCTGCTTTTTTTTGACAACATACCTCACCAGACTAATTTCCCATAAGGTGGCAAACTGTTGAAGCATTGCCATTCACTTACATGGGCTTGGAACAAGATGCCCCGTTGTCCTGGTTTCAGCTGGGATAGAGTTAATTGTCTTCCTAGTAGCTGGTACAGTGCTGTGTTTGAGTTCAGTATGAGAAGAATGTTGATAACACACTAATGTTTTCAGTTGTTGCTGTTTATGTTTAGTCTAAATCAAGGATTTTTCAGCTTCTCGTGCCTAGCCAGCGAGAAAGCTGGAGGGGCACAAGAAGCTGGGAGGGGACAAAGCCAGGGCAACTGACCCAAACTGGCCAGAGGGGTATTCCATACCATGGGACATCATGTCTAGTACATAAACTGGGGGGAGTGGGGGTGAGGGGAATCGACGCTTGAGGAATAACTGGGTGTCGATCAGTGGGTGGTGAGCAAAGCAATTGCACTGCACATCATTTGTACATTCCAATCCTTCTATTATTACTGTTGTCATTTTATTAGTGTTATCATTATCATTGTTAGTTTCTTCTTTTCTGTTCTATCAAACCGTTCTTATCTCAACCCACAAGTTTTACTTCTTTTCCTGATTTTCTCCCCCATCCCACTGGGGGTGGGGGGGAGTGAGTGAGTGGCTGCGTGGCACTTAGTTGCTGTCTGGGATTAAACCATGACACATGTTAGATTATCGGTGGCTGGAGGCATCTTCTTCCTTGTGAGGTGGAAAATCTGATGAGTCCTTAGGGAAAATCTCAGGCAAAAAGAGATGTTGAGACTGCTAAAGTGACAGTGGTAACTTAAGAACAAAGCTGAGTGCCTCTCACAGAAGGGAAGAGCACTGTAGCCTCTGCCCATGAGTCCTTATTCTTCAGAGATGATCACACACCAAGGTTAGCAGCACATTCCTGCAGGATTTTCCTACGCTGCCATGTCATTTTACCTTTGCAGAACTTCTGTGGGACCCCAACTTTCATATGGGCGTTAACCAGTGTTTTCCTCACTACAGAAGTCCTGCCTACCTTCACATCCTCAGTGCCAAGGAATTCCATAAGAGTGAAGTGCAAAGTTTAAAAAGAACAAGAAGGAGGAAAACAGATAGAAAACTGCAAAACCAACACTGTTCCTAAAACTATATTTTGTAAAAATTAATAAATAAATCAGAAACAATCCCCTCCCAACCCACAACATGTCACTCACTTCTCTTGGCAGAGCATGGGCAGCCAGTCAAAGTGCAACTGACGCACGTTTCTGAAAGCACTTTGTAAGTATAATCCCTGCTTTGAGCTGAAGGAACAAAACTGGACTCTTGGAAGTAAAGTCCCTAGCATCAGCTGCAAGAGGTCTCCACCAGATTCAAATGGAACAGGGTTTTTGCAAGTAAAAATTCTGAAGATGTGAGATAAATCTAAGACTTTAGGAAAGAATTCAGTAACAAATAGTCCATTCATAGGAATCTAAAGCTATAAATGGACCAACAGTTTTCTGATATCACAGTAAATTATAAAAAACGCAAATGCAATAAAGAGCACAATTTGAATGTTATCCCACATGGCAAAAAATGCTTAAGATGATGCTATATTTGTAAACAGGACATTAGGTAGATTAGCACAATACAAAGCAATTCAATTAGAGGCAGCATGACCTTTTACTGCTTGTGCTCAAAAGCAGCAGAAGGAACCTTGCCTATAATGAACATTTCGCTATCTCTATTTTGTTGCTGTTTTCTAGCATTATCTAAATTAACATGTCTTTTCCATATTGCAGAGGAATTTGGATATCCGTAGCCTTTCAACAAGGAGATTTCCCTTTCTCGGTTCAATCTTCTGAGTATGGTCAATGAGGTCATACATATGTTCTCAGTAATAGTAGCTTCAGTAACAGTAAGAGTGACAGCAGCTTCAGTTTAACCATCAAGATATTGATTTCACCCTTGGTAAACTACCAAGCTGGGCATCATTAAAATAACATTTGCCACTTTGCAGTGATTGCAGTAATGCAGTATGTCCTCTGGTGCACCACAGAACAGCATTCCCCCTTTACTGTCCTTCCCATGGTGAAAGTTGTGCGTTAAGGGGTGCCTGCTGCAGATAACAACCGTGTTGCATGCACTACCTCACCTTAGTACATTTGAAATCAAAATTACAGCCTAGACCAAGATGTGGTTTCTCCCAGAAACAAAGGAAAAGTCATTAAAAAACCCTACTAACTTCACCTAAGAAAAATAACTATCATTTATACATCAAAACTGATGAGCACCACATAATCAAGATACCAGTTTTATCTCTCTTCTATATGATAAAGTGCTATGACCCCTTCACGTCATGCTGCCAAATTGGCTCAATAATAACTCCACCTGTACTTTCCACCCAGTAGCTGAGTTTTACCACAAGTCCTTTAATTGGAAATACTGTTTTCCAGCTGGCTTTCTTCTTTAAAAAAGTTATTGTTCTTGCATTTGAATATCTTGTACTTGCTTTGTTTTAAAATGTAATGGTTGGCACACACAGTATGTGGTTCTGAATAATATTCTTCAATATAACAAATACAGCCAAGCGTATAGTGTCAGAAAATGGTTTGCTGAGAGCAGGAGCCTGTTTTAGTTAACATGGGAGAAAGGCACCTCTCTGTGCAGCATTGAATAGTCTTCAGGTACAGCTACTTGACTCTATGGCAGCTCTCAATGCTGTGATTGAAACAATGAGAAGAAATTAGATAGGGGATTTAATTATAGGAAACTAAGGAGCAAGGGATGGGAAGTGGCCTCAGGGAGGGTCTGTGGTTAGTGGCATGTTCAGTCAGGCTATGCTGGCCACCTGATTTCTGGGAATTTAATGAAGTGACAGAAAGCCTGGACAGTTACTTAGCTAAGGAGTACCTCTGCTGAGCCACCCCAGTGTCACCTGGAGGTGCAGAGGGGGTTAATGAATGTCCCTGGTCCCAGCCGGGTGGGTGGCAGGAATGCAGCTGAGTCAGGGGGGAAACCGCGAACTCACTGGGTGGACTCGCCAGAGAGACTGAAAGGGAAGCTCTCTGTCCTCCTGGAAATCCCCAGCTGAACGCGGTGCAGGGAGAGGGGCAGCACTTCTGCTAACTCTCCAGGACAAGGAGACCATATATGTCCATCATCTTGGGGTCATTGTTAAAAGGAATATTTCCATCCCACTCCTCACACAAGTATGTTCAAAGCAGGAATAGCCAAACTTTTTTTCCAATTAAGGCATTGCTAGCTTGTGATGGACTGGAGACTCTAGATTTTCAAGGGGGATGAGGAGTACTAAAGAAGGCACTTATCCATGGGTTCCTCTGGACCTTGGTCCCTCCAGCCCTGCTGTAATGATTGTCCAGCCAGCATATATGCTGCTTTGCTCCTGAGCTGCTTTGTGTCATGGACCAACTAATTCCTCCCAAGAGGAAACCTGGAACTGGTGGATTAGGACTTTGTTCCAGGATCTGCTCCATGCAGCCAACAAGGATGTGCCAGGCTTCACTGCTCAGCCCACCAGTCTTTCAACATTATCTACATAAGTCTTGGGCTCCCCCACATCCCACATGTGCATGACACACTGCTTCCTTCCTGAGATAAAACCACCGTGCTCGTGGGTTGTCATGGTTCTTTCTCTAAATATATCTGTCTTATCTTGAATTGGTACACTAAGAACAACAAAAACGTTGCAGGGGCGTAGAGGTGCAGGCTGGGGATGAAGAGGTCAAAGGCATCCCAGATGCCCTCTAGACTCTATTGGCCAGGCAGCTCCCCCCAGGTGGCACAGCAGCTTGGGACAACAAGATACAACCACTGTGCTGAGCTGTGCCAGCTTGCATTTCAGAAATTTAATCCAGCCTTTTCCCAGGCCAGATGTGCCACCAAAAGGTCTGGTGCAACTTCACGTAAATGTGCAAGAAGCACTGAGTCTTGGTGAGGAGGTCTTCACTGGCCCGCCTCTCCTGTACCATGTTCAATGATGTCCCACTGGTCTGGGATTGGGGCTCTGTCTTGAGCCCGACAGACCAGGGAGTCATCTCCTTGTCCTTGACTCTCAGCACTAAGGAGGAGGAACCAGAGGAAGGGCTACCTCACTGTTGGATCTTCATCCCTCATGACCCTGAGGAGATGGTGATCCAGAGGGAGACCAAACCTCTGGGGGAAGGTGAGAGCTGAGTCTGGGTGAGTCAGGCTCAGGGGTTATTTATTGCTAGGGCCGTTACACATGCTCAAATGGCAACAGGCACTTGCCTCCCATCCGAGAAGCAGGTCTGTGGATGGACCTTGTGACTGAGCTTGTATAAACTAGTTAGCACTCTCCTGCTGTGGCCCACTGGATGGAGCATGGACATGGAGCTTATCAGCAGCTTCTCTCCAAAAATGGGTAACCCTGACTGTGCAGTGTGGACCATGTGGGTGCACAGACTCTGCAGAGTGGCATTGCAAACTTCTATCACCTGTGTGACCATAATGGACTTTTTCAATCCTTAAATCAACAACTCTGTTAAGTCTGACACCTTTTCTACAGGAGTGGCTTTGAAGTGTGGTGATGTGACTCCAAGGGGGCTCCTAGTTCCCAGCCAGGCACCTTAGAGGTGGCCTTCCATCTTTGTAAATTTTGCATCTGGGTTGGCAATCTCACATGGTTAGTCCCAACAGTGACAGACACTGGTGTCCATAACCCCAAACCTTCCCCATACAAGAGAAGGACTGCCACAGGTTGTAATTGAAAACTTGTTTAGCAAGTGGGGCTGTGTTGGGGAAAGCTAAAAGCAAGTGTGGTCTTCAGATGTAGGAGCCAGAGTTGCACCCGCCCTATCTGGTGGTACCCCTCACCCAACCCTGCCCCATCTCAGCTGGGCTCTCCTGGGCTGAGGCCATCCCAGTGAAGTGCTTTTGCCATCATGTGCTGAGAAGCCACGGGTGCAAGCGGGGCAGGAACAGGCTGAGGGTCGTCTTTGCCAGGGAGTAATGGTGAAGGTGTGCTGCCTTTTTTGGGTGTCCTGTATTGTGGCCCTGTGCAGAGCGCAGAACTGACAATAAGGAGTGAAGCTATGGGGCACATCGGTGAAGAAATGTGAAGGGCTGTGGGACTTGGACTGTGACAAGGTTTGTTCTGAGTTTTGCTTCAGTTGGTCTACTCCAGGGGGACTGATCATGAAGCGTGTGAGCATGAGTTATTCCTCACCAGCTGATCGGAGGCCCCAGGCCCTCTTCATGGATCATGAAGGCTGCATAGATGTAGCCTAAATGTCTCTGTAAGCATCAGAACTCAACTGTCAGGCACCGCTATTACTCACGACTTGTCATTTGACAGGGTAAGTTCTTCTGAATCTGATTTTCCAATAAAAGCTTCTAAATCTGTGAATTTTTTTGGCTGGCGGGTACACATCCAAATGATAGTGCTATCAGGGGAGAAGCTCATGACTAAGTCTTCCTGGAATTCACAAAATTTACATCCTCCTACTTACTCCACTTTGCAGCTCATTGTCACACACATACCCTGAGCATACTGAACACAAAGTATGTGTGGAATCGAGGCAGAAACACTGGTCACCATATCACCTGCTTTCACCTGCTGCTGAGCACCTACTCAGAAAGGCCCAAGAACAGGGTGTGCTCACAGCTGGAGTGCCCTGGGGTCCAGGCCGGAGCACCCATCACAGTCAGGACCCTGTAGGTGGCTAGGTCAGCTGCTGTCCAGACAAATACCTTCATCCCTGGATGCTCTGAAATAAAGGCTCTGTCATCAAGATCTTGCTTGTCCCTTTGCAAGATGGGAATGATGCCTTTTCTCCACACTAGTTATTTGAAAGAAGAGTTTAGACTGCTAAGATCAGGACAGTGTTCATGAGTCAATAAATCATCAATTTTACCAAAAAATCTTTAATCAAAAAACCCTTCCCTGCCAACTCTATTATAGATCAACATCAGATCAATACTGTAAAATAATCCCTCCAGATTCATGTTTCTCTATTAAATATAGGTCTGACCAGTTCCCATTTTGTAATAAAAATGCACACCAAGACTGCTGTAGATAGCATCTATTTGATTTATAATGGTCTGAACTGCCCTATAAATTTTGGGGGAAATGCCATGTTTTGTAGCATCATTACAAGCAGGTAGAGAGGGAGGAGAGGCAGGAGGTAGCTAAAAGAGGGTCTGCAGGTTTACTGTACTAAAAGCACTGGAAGTGGCATTCTGGTCTTCTGGGTTCACTGGAGCAGAAGGGGAAGTCTCAGGAGCATTTAGTGGTCAGAGTGAAAAGGAATGAAGACTCTGGATTTTTTTAACAAAGGCTTCCTTATTTCATCTGTTAATTAACAATCGATGTTACCTAGGTGTTAATAAAAGCAAACAAAAGACAAAGAGCTTTGAAAAGGCTGTCTTGCAATCCTGTCACTCCCATCTGTTCATACTGAGGGTTTTTTGCCCTACGTAATCCCAGCATTTCATTAGCTCTCCACTCATGCTGGTCTCCCTACTCTGCAGGGTTTTCTAGCCTGCATTTCTGATGAAAAAGAAATAGAAATTCTTAGGGGAAGGGATACTCTTTTGCTCTTCATTAGGCCAGAGCCATGCTCAGTCACTGTGATCCTGATCTGGAAGGAGGACCTGCAGCTACCATGCCAGTGGCAATGGCATGAAGGGTGAGAAGAACCGCCGATGTCTCTGGGCCGGGGATCCCACAGTTCTGAGTCCCTACAGGGTGCTGTGCACCACTGTCATGTCTGTAGTGCTGCAAGTGCTCACAGCAGATCGTGTCACAGGACAATCAGCCTCTCCTCACTGAGGTCTCTGTAATTCCATAGGTCCTGAAGAGTCAGTCACCTCTTAACAGAAGACTACATATTGTCTTTCATTCTTACTTTACAGCCACAGGTCTGAGCAGCTGCATCTCAGCCCTCACAGGGAGGGCTGACATGTGGGGGCTTCATAAAAATGCCACTGCAATCTAAAGCAAAAGAAATGTTGCTATTCTCACTTCCATGCCTTTTCACTGTGAAAAGTCAAGCCTCTTGACGTGCAAAGGCAAACATAAATGACATACACTTGTCAATTATTCCTTTGTTCACTTTTACTCTTGTGGGAAATACTCTTATAGTACTACATTTTTACTCTCAATAATGTTTGATACCAAATCTGATATGGACCTACGGTATGACTTGTATAATTCATAATTCATCTTTCTTCACACAGTGACATTAATATTTCTCCTCTTCATTGCAACAGACGTAGTATACTTACATTTTCAAACACTTAAATAACCTTTCACTTTTGTCTTGAAAATCTTTTTTCAGCAAGGCTAGAGCTTTTGCTGGGACATTGGCTTTCAATCTAAACCTGCATCTAAGACCACCTGTGTCCTTTTCATGATGAACAACATTCAGCTCATCCCTTTCCATTTAAACTCCACCCGGAATCTTTTTGGTCTCCAGCAGTAAAAAAATGCCAAGTGAATAAAACCATAAGTGTCTGAGATGGGTCTCATACCAAGCCCTTCAATGGTTAAGTAAAGGTAGTTCTTCAGTCGTGCTGACTTCATCCCTTCAGGGTATTTCCACCCCCTCAGACATGTGGTACGCTGTGTCTTTCCTTTTTCTGATGCAATGTAGCCTACATTATTGAAACACTCCATTGCTGATTTACTAATTAGCCTTTATTACCAGTATTGGTCTGACCTTATCTACCTTCAGTAGTGTTCTTCCTGGCTCTGTTCCTCCAGAGCATTCTCATCTATTCCCATGTACAATGCACATTCAGGAGCTTGTTTGGGTTATGAGTCAGAAGATAAACCTGTCTCCCAGTCTGCAGCTGTAGCTGGAAGGCTCCTGAGGCTTAGCTGTAATCTCCAATATTCTTTACAGTAATTGTTATTTTCTTTACAGGGTAGATTGAGGGACCAATATCTAAAAGCAGTAGACATATTATTATAATTTGCCTCACATTTGTAATCCAGACTATAGACTATAGAGAAAATTTTACAGGCATGGAAGTGCATGCCCTGAATATCACAACGTTTTTTCCTGCTGTTAAGCAAGGGGGAGTGTCAAGGGTCTCCAGCATGAGGTGAGTGAACAGTCTCTGGAGGCTGGGTAAGGTCTGTTCCACCATCTCTTTGCTCTGACAAGGATGATGGAAGTTGGTGGGAAGCTGTTATCACACCTTCTTCTTCCTGAGCAGCTGTGCCAACAGTGCCATGACATAAATAATCAAAATAATATTAACTTAAACCAAACACTAACCAACCGAGAAAACCTCTCTGTTGGAGTAGGCAGTTGTATGCTCCAGTGTCCCCACAAACATGCTTATCTGCTCACCAGGCTTAGGTGGTGTGTAGGAAGCCTGCCCAAAGGGGCTGATTCACTAGCAACCAGCAAGATTACACTCGATTACAGTCAAGTTTAGCTGAAAGGCTAGGGCTGCTGTCAGATGTTGAGGAGTTCAGCCCTACAATAAAATGAGTGTGATCACAGAGTTATGTGCAGAGCACATGGGAGATTGCAGGTACTTGAGGTTTAATACAGGCAAAAGAGCTGGAGTGTTGCTCTGAGAGGCTCTGTTGAGTTGTTTATTCCATAGAAGTTGTCTGATTTCTTCAGATCCTTGAGCCTGCTGCCTTCAGGGAAGCAGCAGCACCCTACAACAGCTCATGGTCCAAGTGCAAGGAGTTTTATGTTGTTCAATAGCTATTCATATCCTGCACTTTAGGAATGTCACACCACACATGCATGGCAGCATGGCATCTTCAACGTTTTGCTCCCCAGATGAAATGTAGGAGGAATTCCCTGCATTACATGAATGTGACTACATCACTCTAATCACAACATGATTTATCATAGAGATTTGGGGAAGAATTTCTGTAAAACATATTTTTGTCCTGGAAATGGAACAATTTCCCACAAAGTGGGAAGCACTTCTTACGGAAGGCTCTCTGCCTTTTGCTCCCCCTCATATCAGACATGCACTTTATACTGGTTTCTTATTACGCTTAGCATATTTTTAAGCACAATGCATAGCACTTCTAGCTGTAGCACTGTGGATAAACCTGTTATGTAATGTTGTCTCTTGCATTTGTAATATAGACTGTACAGACAGCTGGTACATGGACTATACGGTAGGTAAAGAGGCAAAACTGTTTGCTTGTGAGGCATCGTTAAATTACTGACAGCATAGAACTGCCCAGTTATGAGCAGGTTATAAGCACACTTACTGTAGTGTTTGGAATAACACCTGCAATTTTCCCCATAGATTTTGTCGTAAGAGAAGATGGTGCAGTCATTATTCATTCTCTTTATAAAGCTATAGCAATTTGGCACTCAGTCCCTCAGTTGAGGGAGAAGAAGGGGACTGTGGTCCTTATTCAGGCATAGCCATTTTTCAAGAAAATACAGCTGACAATGACAGAAGACTTCCCAATAGAGTACACAAATCAGGGCCAGAAAAAGCAAAAAAACTCCAAAGTGGTCCCAACAGTGCAAGCAAGCCTCCTCAGACAAAGAAAATGGTTCTTGCAGTAGCGATCAATTTCCTGTTCCCAAGCAGATGCTCTTGAAAAGCAAAGAATTTACGAATTCTTTTGGCAAAACTATTTTCTTCTGATTGTGCTGGACTAACTAGAAGATTGCAAGAGGCTGGCTAAAAATGAAAACAAAATGAAGAACTACCTATAATATTAGCATGGTGGGAAAGGTCATCACCTGCATTAGCAGCATCCAGCAGTGGTAGGCTAGGAGGATCCATCCAAAATCCTATAAATGCTCAAAAAGCATACTCAGCACCACAGAGACATAAAACAATAACCTATCTTTTCAGCTGGGGTACTCACAAAGAGAGAGAACAAGAGACTGATCAAATCACAAAGCATGCAAAAGGACTGACCCGAGCAAGAAGCAGCTCATGAAAGGTGAAGCAGTTTGGACTAGATTCATTATCATGATGAAAGGCAATGGCATTTGAAGGAGAATGACCTAAGCAGCCATGTAACTCCACCAAGAATGACAGTCTTGGGCAAGGCTAATGCGTGATCTTCCATTCGAAGACAGAACAAAGATGGGATAGAAAAAAGGGGCAGCTGCCAGAAAATGTGGTGGCGTAAACAGGGAAAGCATGGCCAAACACAGAGGAGACAAACTACAGAGGAAACACTCTGAATGCCATGATGAAAAAGTGTACAAGCAAGGGAAACAAAGGAACAAAATCACAGTAACAAGCTGGCATCCAAGTGGTGAGTACTTGCACATACATGAGCTCAGCACAGCACAAAACAGCAAAGGAAACTACCAACCACAAAACACACAAATGAGCAGAAAATGCCTGTAATGCTTGGTGGAGTACCAGATGCAAGAGAAGGGCAAGAGCCATGAATAAACCAGAAGCCAGAAGCCAAACAGACACTGGGACATAGATCCGTGTTTTATGTCACAAAGGCACCCTGAACCTTTTGCAAGGAAAGAAAGTGAAATTGCAGCAAAACAAAGCAAATTAAAACCATATGATGGCATGCTCACAATACCAGAAACATAGTGTAACTTAAAAGCATGGTACAGGGAAAGAGGAAAGCTGGGATTTCAGGTAGAGAACAAGGAGAACAAAGAAGCCTCTGCTTTTATTGAAATATATGACCCTAACAACCCGGAAGCCAAAAGAAATGTTCCTCTCATAGACAAACAGCAAACTGAAGGTGTACAGGAAGAACTAAATCTTCTGTTCCATCAAGGCAGCCAGAAGGCTAGTAAATTACCATTATGTTATTTTTTTTTGCTAAACCAGGATGTCTTCCAGGCTTGTTACATGTGATAATAGATAAAACAGTTTGGCTATTGTAGGAGCTGACTCCCAGAAAATCAGTTCCATTACAAGAGCAAAACAACTAACAATGGGAGCCGCAAAGAGAATGGAAAAGTAGATCGTATTGTCACAGAAGCCAAGAGTTGGATGAGCAGCGTGGTACTTGCTTAGAAACCAGGCAAGCTGTTTGCCAGAGACCCTTAGTGCTTCAAACAAAGCACTAAAAAGAGCTCAACATCAAAGGCCCGCAAAAGGAGAAATATAAACTGACTTGACATTAGCAAAACATGCTGGCAACCAGTGCCAAAACCAGATATTAATAAATGTCATCAGAGCTACTTCACCATATTTGGGATGTCATCAGTTTGATAGAAATGGCAAAGAATGACATTCGGGGTAAAAACTGAGGGCAAGACTTCCAGTGTTACCAGAAAGATGTACAAACAAGATTCTTAGGAAGTCGCATCATAGTGGATGATATTCTGGTGGCACAGATGCAACAATAGCTTGGGGAAGGCTGCCGCAAGTCATGGCAGAAATCCCACTTCTTCTGGGACCATCCAGGGATACAGGTCTGCAGTTGGAAGTGGTGTCACATGCAGGGGTCCACCGACTGTGCAAGGTCCGTGACCTGGCCTTCAGAAGGCAGAAGTAATAAACCACATATTCGTACTAAAGGGATTCAGTCAGTTTGCAGACTATTAACATTGGTAAACTACCTACACGTTTTTACCCCAGAATCTTCAGGTCTAAGTAAACTTTCATGATTACTGTTACACTAATGTGATGTATAGCTACATCAACATGGCATAGCTATCCCATATCTCAGAGATTGCCTACCCATCCCAAAGTATTTGTATGTGTACAGACAGATGTGACAGAGGCTGCAGAAGTGGCAGTAGGTGGCTTCTGTGTTGAAGGCCACACTGAAACAGGGGCTTTCAGGACTGTGTGCATGTGAAAAGTACATGGGAAATAAATCCAGTGTGTCCAAGCATGGGAAACCTTCAAAGAGAAGGTGACCATGAATAACTAGGCAGCTTTTTAAAAAGCCATTACTATGAGCTTCTGGAATCTTTCATCACATGCTACTGATATTGCAGAGCTGGCATTTAAATATACGCTTCAGGAGACTGAGATGTACCTAGTTGGCTTCTTTTCCAAAGGGAGATTGTAACATGAAGCATGGCAGTTCACCAAAAATACGATGTCATCAACTTGAAAGAAATACAGGCAACTGAATGACACAGAAAACATGACTCAAGGTAGTTAGGAGCCACTTTCAAGACAGAAGTTAGAAAGAGTCTGAGAACAAGCTATATAAAACAACAAATGTGTTCATGTCAGTCATTCTGTCGGGAGGGTGAACAATCAAAGTGAGGCATGACCTGCCTCTGAAGACTGGTGAGATGGCATGAGTGGACTGTGACAACCTCATATGTAAAAGCAGTCACATCACAGCAGAAGTTTTCTCCAGGACATGTTCGAGCCAATCTAGAATAAAAGCTGGGAAAGCAGAGATGCCATAGTCAGCTGACCATAAGACCTTGTGGTCACTTCTGATATGTGTGGGAAAATTCAAAGGCGATTAAAATAAACCACTTTCCTAACAGACCTGACGGCATTGCAGTGGTGGAATTTTTCATTCCAGTCTTCTAATGTGCTTCCAATAAAAACTGCTGATCAGACTCCTAGGGATGAGAGACATGGACCACATAATCACAGCAACTGTCCTGGACAACACGAGGAAGATGTGAAGGGCCTGCAATCTCATGGTGTTGTTTCACAAGGGAAATCCAGGTTACTCAAAGCTTCATTCAAGTTACCTGTGTCTGGGAGGTCAGTTGTATTGGATTACCGCTAGTGGAAGAGCACTAGAAATGTTTTTTCATGTCCAGCAGAAAGTTTCGTGATTACCACAAGTTGCCACTTCTGCAGGAAAATTTACCGAAGGCATTTGATGTTCCTTTTAAAAACCACAGAAGAAGAAGAACACACATGTAAAAGAGAGAATTTGTAGTCCAAAGATGGGGTTCCCACTCTTGACTGCAGTGGATTCAGGGTTCAAGTTCTTGACCCAACAGTGAGGAACAATTTTTAGCTTGGTTTTCTGTAATGCAGGAGAACATCTTTAATCAGAAACACATTCTGGGCTGAAATCACTTGGCTTTTCTCCCGCATTGCTTTCCCTTAATCCTCCCTGATTCTGTTCTTTTTTTTTTTTTTTGGGGTGGGGGGGGGAATGTGGGGAGGAAACAATTATTTTTGCTAAGGATAGGCTGCAGAAAATCAGTGGGAGCAGTGTCCATAGGAGAGTGGCAGGCCATATGATATTGCCCCTAGCACTCTGCCTTCCTTTACTACTTCAGCTCAGGGGATATCCTGACTTAGAAGTGCCTCTGCCTATTTGTTTTTTCTGGGTACTTGTCCAGTGTCCTCTTGAGCCCCTGTTAACCTCCAGTAGTTACTGCTTTGTCACGCTCTTGTTTTATGCTCGTACACTGAGCACAGCCAGTTGCCTTAAGCTTTTGCTTGATTCCTCTATGTGGAGAGTTATAAAACAGCCTTTTCAGTAAAGAAAATCCTTGAAGTGACACAAGGCTCATGGTCTGTAGCTACATTAATTTGCAGAAAAGTCCTTGTTGAAGACAAGAAAAATAAAACACTCTAGATTTTTCATTTTATCAGATCATTATACCAGAAGCATCACTTCCGATTTAGATCCTATCCCCACTAAAGATAGTTTTAAAACTTTATATACTGAAGGGGAATTTACATTCAACAGGATGTATAATTAAATGACACTAATAGCTTCCTCTTTAATTTTTTCAGTGCTCTTGGACATGAGCCTCACACTGCATTTTTATGAGAAGTCCTGAACACTAGCTGATGTGTAAGTGTCTGTTTGCACTGACCACCACTCATCATCCGCAGGCATATGAAGCTCCTTCATCGATCTGCCTATAGGAAGCTCTAATACCTTCTCTAGTGTTAGCCAAAGTGGGTGTGGGCTGAGTGCAGCCAGCTTGCAGGGCACAGTCTTCCCCATCGTTCCACCCCATCTGCCACTGCCTGGGCCTCTTCTCCCAGGGAAGGCTTGAGGATAACGTTTGGACCAGAAGGAAGATAGGCGTTAAGAGTGAAAAAGCCAGTACCAGCTGCCATTGCAGACAAGTGGTATTGACCTGAGTTCATGACAAAGAGATTTTAATAACTAGACAGGGGCAGATTTTTTTTCCTCAACCTGTGGGAATTTTTAAGCTTTCACAATTTTTCTGTATCTGATATCAAGGCAGAAAGTTGAAATACTGAAAGCCAAGCCAAATCCTCTTTTCTCCTTCCTTCTAGATCATGTTGTTCAAAGTGTCTTTCAATTTCAAATGTATTTTTCCTCTTTCTTCTATTTTTGTCTTTTCGAAGAAGTCATGTCATCATTGATCTGCTTTCCCTTTCCCACTGCCCTCCAGAAGGCATCCCCTTGGCAGTAAATGCCCACACCTCTGGCTGTGCTGTCTCACCACCTCGCTATGAACAGTGGGGTCGAGCTGGTGTAGGGATCCTCAGCAATCTCCCTCTAACTGCTGCTATAGTACCTACGTAGCATGATATAACAAATGGTTAATATTTTTAATTTAAAAATCACTTAAATTAGATGTTTCAAAAGTAAAAAGGCTTTTCCAAACATTTCAAGGCACAAAGTCCTTATACTGGACCTATTGTCATACACATTAAGTTTGGGTAAAGCTGTTTTGATAGCTGGCTACCTCCCTGTCCTGGTTTAACCCCAGCCAGCAACTAAGCACCACGCAGCTGCTCACTCACTACCCCCCCCCGCAGTGGAATGGGGGAGGAAATCAGGAAAAGAAGTAAAACTCGTGGGTTGAGATAAGAACAGTTTAATAGAACAGAAA
>JAVJGG010000074.1:57959281-58035077 GCA_035590195.1 Aviceda cuculoides
ATACTGAACTCAAAACACAGCACCGTACCAGCTACTAGGAAGACAATTAACTCTATCCCAGCTGAAACCAGGACACTCCCAGGTAAAATGCAGTAAAGACCCAGGACCTATATTTATAAGGAAGAAGCAGGAGCTGAGCTTTTGCACCCTACAGCATAACTGACTCTAGAGGGAACTGTCCTCATTTTCTAATGCTGGTTGTTACTCTAGTAGGTCCAAATGAGGCTCAGCACATTTGAAAGTCAAACCTTGTTATTCAGGGACTCAAGCATAGATCCTGGATCTAGCTTCAAATGCAAATGTTTGTGCCCATTGTTTCCCTAGGGCACAGTCAATCACATCACCTACATGTACAGTCTTCAGGAAGATGGCAATGGAAATGGCTAGACTACTATTGATTTTCCACGGATTATGGCTATGTTATGTAGGGATCTGTATGTTGCAAACTGCTTTTGAGAGAGCCTTTTGGATTTTTCTGGGATCTGGTATGCCTCTCCTCTGTATTTATTTCCTTTATTGACTTTGTTTATTCTTCCAGTTGATTTGCTTAAATTTGAATCAACTTAATTTAATTTCTTAATGTTCAGTCTCTACATAAGAAAAAGGGGCAAAAACATTACTTCTTGTTTTACTTCCATCACCAAAGTAGTGAGTATAGTGATGTCTGTGGTGGGCTTACACCTAACATAGTAAAGCAAGATAATGTGTCCCATACAAAGAGACAGAGCAATTTTATTAAAAAAATATGTGTTAAGCTTGACAGCTCTCTTTGCTCATACCTTTAATGTCACCTGAAACAGACTGTAAGGGACCCTTTTTCCACAGAGACAGGGGACAAGTTGTCTTCCTCTTTAAGAGTGCTTTTGTGCACTGTTACAACTATTGTGTCTTTATACTGCTGTGACATCTGCAGACCTTGGTCAAGCCTTGTGACACTATTGTTCTTGGGCCAGATAAGCATATTAACTCCACAGTGCCATACCTTATTTCTTTGCTCTCATTATGTCTCTTTCAATGACCCGACACTGCAGGCTGGACCATTTAGTCAAGTTAAGACCCCTAAGTTGCACTTTCTCTTCCCCCCAGCAATGGCAGCAGTAGTAGTTTGTTAATATTATTACTGCAGGAGCTGACAGTCTTTGTTGTGCATGAGGAACCACAGTGCCAAGCATGGAGCAACTGCAGAGCAAAGGTAGTTCGCCCTTTGGGAGACTGCAGTGTAGCAGAAAGAGGCGGGCTTGGGCAGATGGGAGAGCACAGGGAAGCAGTAGGAGAGCACTAGCTAAACTGACAAGAGCGTTCAGACTCACAGCAGCACGCGGGCGCTTGAACTCTGTCAGGTTGCCCATGGAAAACTGCAAAATCAGCCATGCCTCCTTTGCCTGCAAAAAAACTACAAAACCAGCCATACCTCCACAAGTTGCCTTGTGGTTCTTCCAGCTGTCACCTGCATACACAAAAATCAACCAGCAGGTAGAGCAGAACCAGAAGTCTGCTGAAGTCCATCCTTATAGATGCAGAGATGGAAGCAACTGAGAAGGGCTGGTACCCAGGGATGTGCTTGAAAAATAGCCCAGAGAAAATAACCACAGTCCTAAAAATTCTTCTGGCCTCCTGAGTGTGCAGCTACCAAGGATAGCCACTGCCCTAGGAAATTTTGTCAGTGACACCAGAAATGGCAGTTCAAAAAGGGACCTGATTCATTGACATCTGGTCTGTGAAATCTCACACTGATGCAGTTTTGGGTACAATGCACATAGATGGAGTCAAACACCCTTCTACTTCAGGTAAATACCATTTATTTGTTTCCCATGCCCATAAATCAGCAGAATGAACCTGCTTTCTTGTTTAGCCCTGCATGATAGGCTAAATCAGCTGATCCAGAAGCAAGAGGTGATTTCTGCAAATTGACATGGATAAGTTTTTAAGCCAGCTCCATTTCTGCAAGAATCTAGAAGACTAAAACTGCAACATGAGATAGGCAAAAGGGATGACAGCAAAATAAAAAAGTCAGTAAATGGAGACACAGTAAAAACCTGATAGCCACAAAATGGCTTTGTGCAGTATTTCTGATGCCTTGGCTTAGTGCTGTGGCTTAGCGGATAGCATGGGAAAGCGCTTAGCCTTGCATCCCTGGCTCTGGCCCAGATCAGCCCTTGATGTGAAGAAAACTCTGGAAGAAGCTGTAAAGAGGAGTGACAGAGAGGACACAGCAACAGGGTCCTCTTGCCAGACCTGCTGCTGTGGTGGCTGCCAGCAGGGACACACAATGTGTGTACCGTAGATATACAACAAACTGTGTCACTCCAGCCGCGGGGTGGGGTGAAGACAGTACTGTGCTCCTTCAGCGTTGCTCCAGCCTCTTCCACCTCCTCCGCTGCCTTCAAGGTCGATGGGGAAGTGCCAGAATTCAATGTTAGGGTGCTGTCTATCCCCTGGCAGCAATGCAGTGTTATCACTTCAAACACAAAAGGGAGCTCCAGTGTTTGCACGGAAGGCTGCTGGCCTAACTGCAGCAGCACATGCTCTCATCTCCCAGCTCAGTCTTCAGCAGAGTTTTAATTTATTTGCTCAGAACTTTTTATCTACCATTTTGAAATCTCACACATACAAGGTTTCAGCAATTTAAAATGTTTTAAACCATTTCCACCTCGCCGTTTCATTCCAATGTTGAAAGAGCAGATACCTTGTATGCATTATTGAACACCAAAGATGGGGACAGAATTGAAAAACAGACAAGCTAAAGCTAAACAAAACATACTTGGCAGTGTACCTGTTATGCTCTCTCTCAGCTCAGAAAGACCCAGCTGAAATTGCACCGTGATACTCAACTCGTGCTATGTACCATTTAGAAATCAGAACCTAAGGAAGATCTTAGGCAATGTTTTGTCAGCAGATAAGCTGACTAAACATTAACTTTTTTTTTTGCAATCCCTAATCAGAGGTTTCCATTCATACAGCTGCTTTGTACTCTGAACCTCAAGTTAATGTGTCTCCATTTTACAGGGCTCTGCAAACTTCACAATGTGACCTCCTGCTGCCAGCTCAGGAGGCAACCTGATGCTGCCTCTGCTTAGGTCATGTTAGCTAGTTCATATCAGGTCCAACGTTTAGCTTGTTAAGCACAACTTGTGGTTTCTGAATGAAGCACACCATCATGAAGGTAGAATTTTACAGACTGAGAGAGAGAAAGCACTACGGTTTGGAAATTCACATTAGAAGGACAAAAATATTTCCAAATCCCTATACAGGAGTGAAGCAAGCCTGAAACATATTGCTTGCCTGGGAAAGGAGACCTTGCTAGTAGAGCATCTACAAGCCCTCAAGAGTCTTCTTCCATGAAAAAAAATCAAATAGAAAACTAGGTATTTTGGTGCTTGTGAATAGTATATCAATGTGGTCTATTTCTTAAATGCAAATAAGAGAGAGACATTAGCACGGTGTAGTCATTTATTGGTACTAAGTGTTAAAAAGGAAATAGAGGTAAGGGGCATAACAGCAGCAGAAGTGTTAGATTTGCACAGTGAATGTTGAGTTTTCATTTTAGTAATTTAGGATTGTTTTGTGATTTCTCAGTAGTGCAGAGCTGATGAAGTTAAACTGGTTGCAGGGCAGCTGCAGGGTCCTGGGGTAAAAATGTTCTTGAAGAGCAGATCAGTGGCTCCCTGGTGTGTCACAAAGCCCTCTCAGCTGAATGGGGTGAGGAAGACTGGAGGCTCTGAAGAGGAAATACTATCTAATAATATTCTCTGTCCTTCCTGGCCTGCCTGGATTCTGGGAGTGTTTTGTGGGCAGTGCTGGGCCAGAATCCCTCGCACAGTGGAGCCATGTTCCCTCTTACCCTCACAAATTCTGCAGCTGTGGTACTTTATGAGCTGCAGTGAGAACTTGGGGCAAGTCTTGCTCTCAGTGTTCTGGATATCAGGGCTCTGACCCTCTGTGTTTAAGTGTGCCACTTCAGACTTAGCCTGTCTTTTCTGTGTCCTGAGAAGCTAGTTTTGAAATGCTTTTCCTCAGCTCCTGCTTAGACATTTTATTTTCCAGACAAGAAATATAGCTGGGTCACAATTCAGTAAACAATCCCTATCCCACACAACACTTCATCACATACTTAACTGTAACTTTAGCACTGACCTGAAGGGGATGTGAGCACATACTCAACTTGCTGTCCATGCTAAATTATCTTCCTGAGCAAGGACTGGCAGAAGGATCAATCCTAAAATGAACTGGGGCCTTGCCAGATTTTATTTCTTAGAGCTCAGCTGGTTTTTGCTGTTGTTTAGCTTAAAAAAACCCAACAGCATTGCAAGAATTTATTTTACAACACAAGAAAAGATATATTTTTTATACTCTGCCATAACTCAATAACAATTGAAGGGATAAAGCTCACTAAAATATTTTTTTTCTGGCCAGAAAGCAGAGATGAACATTTTCAGCTCAAAAAGTGAATGTTTTTCAGACTCACAAAAGGTGAGAATTTAGGGTGATAACTGAGACTGCCTTGTGGTCTTATTGCAGCCTTCATGCAAAAGCTCCTGGGTAAATTAGTTCTTCTTACATGTAGTCTAAGGCAGTAAACCTTTTGTAGAGGTCCTCACGGTACTGCAAAGCAGTCCTGTGAATGTAAGATCATTGGTACAGGGATTATATTTATTTTTCCAGTTGTACAGCTCCAAGCACGCTCTGATATTAAGCAAGTAAGGGACAGTAGCAGAGTACAGGGTCAAATATAGCCCCACGTTAAAAATGCAATTCTGTTGATTACATTAGCTTTGGATTTGGGTACAGATAAAGATACCATTTTCTGATTGCATTACAGCTGCAGCCAGGATGAGCTCTACACCAGCTCTCAGTAACCACGGTTCTTGCCTGAGGATGTAAATTTTAGACTTATGCAATGTAGAGCGGTAACGCAGAAGCCTCCCCTCTCTCTCCACATCCTTTATGTGTGCACCATGCTGTTGAGGCACAGTGTTCGCTGCAGTATTGGTAATGAGCTGTTTATAAGTATGTGGACCCCTGCCCTATTCCGGGTGTGAATCCTGGTGGAACAGGCTCGGTCCTGTGGGGTGCAGGAGGGAGCAGACACTTGGAGCAGAGCCCACCGCTGCCCTGCTCAGCTGCCTTTCCAGTCCTAACATGCCACCTCTGCTGAGGCTTTTCCCAGAGGTACTGAGTTCCTCCCGTGTCCCTCCTGTCATGGCCCTACTAAAACTAGCTCTCTCCTGAGCATCCTTCCCTTCTGGACCTCTAGGAAGCCTTCCTATAGCCTGTATTGTCTCACCTAGGTGGATCGGCTTCTCTTTGGGGTCTTTCTGTGCTTATTTAAGAGAGTGGGAAAATAATTTCCTCCTAATAAATCGTATACAGCTTTACTTGTAAATCCTCTGTGACTCACTACCCTCATGAAAAGATTTCTTTTACCATTTTTGATGTCAGATACAGTCTAAATTATAGTTACATGTGTCCTAGGCTTCTGCTATGCAAAGGATTTCCAACATATTGAAGCAAAGCCTGATAACTGCTTAGGACTAAGCAGTATTATCTGATTTTTTTTTTTTTAGTGTCTCAAGAACAGTAATCATACATTACTCTGCAGTAAAGCCATTATATAATGACCCATCTGTGGAAGAAAAATGAACCCATGAACCTAGTGGTAAAGAGCTGACCCGTTTTTAGCTGCCTACCACTTCTACATGAAGCGGAAGAGCATGGCTATATTGCCCCAAACTGCCTCTCCAAGAAGGCTGGTGAGATGGAGACTGGTTTGCTTGAATAACATTTAGTATGGATAGGCTGCATCATTATGAATACCTGTATCTGTTTAGATTTACCTCTGTGGTCACTGAGGGATAGCAGAAGCATATAGTGCCATGTGCAATTACAGACTCCATCCCTCTCTCTGTGGGAGGAGGCAGCACAGCTTTCATTAGACATCTTTTGATCCCAAGCTAAGAACTGTACACAACTGATCAATAAGCTGGAAAGTAAAATATATCTTTTATTCAAATTAATAAAAACTCAAACTGAAGTATAAGCACAAAGGGTCAGACTGTGATGTCCTTATGGGCAGGAAACAGCACGAAATGTGGTTTGGTGGAAGGAAGTAGTGGACTCAAGGGAGCTAAGGGGTTAGCCAGTGTCAGTAAAGCACCACAGTCAGACAAAATCACAAGAAAAAGAAAGCGCGAAAGAAGGACAAGTGAAGGGGAGAAGTCTGATAAAGCACTGTCAGGGTTATATGGAACTGGGTGGGTTTTCCTCTGCAGAAGTGTGTGAGAAACATTTCCTGATACTCGGTGACTTGGTACACTGACCCCCCTCCCTCAACAGATTTTCACAAAGATGTCACATTTCAGATGAACGCCTCTGAAACTATATGATATGTTGCTATATATGTTTGTTATATGCATGCATGTTATATACAGCTAGAAGGTATATACTAGAGAGTATATAATACATGTTATCCACTTTACAGTGGCCAGAATAACCTGTAGAAAACCAGCAGTGACCGTTTAGGACTTGCAATCAGCTGGGTAAGCCAATAAAAGGTAATTAATTTCTTCCTGCCCTTGCAGCACATGGAGGAAAGATGCAACAAGATTGAAATGCAACTCTGCAACTCTTGTTTTCTTTGCTACTGTCTGAGTTTCTACGGGCAGTTTAGGTTGACTTACCTCTGACTTGAGCCTCTTGCAATGCAACGGTTGGTGATAATGTAGAGAGCTGCACTGTGTTCTTTGAGTTGGCTGTACTTCCAGGTGATCACAAGATTTGGTTTGTTTGTTTCAGGGGGTATTTTTTGTTTTGCAATTTCTCTCTTTTGGCTTGTAGGTATGATTTATAGCTTGCTTTGTTTTTATGCAAGAGCAATTATTCATTTCCTTTCTGCACGAAAACTTTCATCTGCTCTTTTGTGGCTGCTCTCCCATTCAAGATTGCTGTTTCAGATTCAAGAGGTCCTAGCAATAATAGTTAAAACTGGCAGTTGCTGGTCAGCAGTTAGAAAACATGAGACACTAGGGCTAGATGCAAGATGCAGTGTTGATGGGGGAAAAAAGCTGAATAAACAATGCCAAGGATCCCCTACTTGCTGCTATGTGAGCCAGATACACACGGGGGCAGGGAGGGCTGTCTGGTGCATCTCTCCCTGGGTGCGTATCTTCCCACGGAGAAGGTGTTAGAGTGATTATTTGCAGGACTTGATAAGCCTTCATCTGTTTGAGGAGCTCTTCTCTTTAACCAAGAAAAGATGTTAAGGCAGACCCTCAGTACACAAACAGTAAATTATGCTCATCTCCCCTGTGCTTATTTTACACCAAACTGACTGCCTTCATTTTGTATGTCAGACGGACACCCTCCTTTCCTACCCAGCTCAGTACGCACCACCAGCAACTGCCAGCATTGCCCCTGGAGGTGACCGATTCATTGAGAAGTCTTTTGAAACTGAGTCCCACAAGCTTTCCTTTGCCACAAAGCATAAATTCTGATTTTTCTTCATGACCATGCACAACTGCAAATATAATTGCCTGTGACAGAAATAGCCACCTAGCACCCAGCCCCGGCTTTTAACTCTGTAGCCATTTCTGAAGCCTGAGCCACACATATTTACAGTTCTGCAGCTGAAAGGTGGGGTTTGGAGGTCAGTGTGTCCTTCTGGGTTACAGCATACACAACCCAAAAGAACTGAACATTTTACCCTTTCCTAAGACAAAGTCCTCAGGAGAGAAGAGACAGCAAGAGACCTATAAAGGTACACGTGGGATGTGCAATTGAAGTTGAGTTTGTCTCTAATAGCTCTGGAAGCATGCCCAATGCTGGTAAGCCTATGGAAAGCATTTATGGACACCCCAGGTGTTCTTTATGTCCAGGTTTAGGGTGATAGACTTGAGGACCTGGCAAATGTGGTTAGTGGTAAGGTACTAGCAGTCGCACAGAATGAATCTTCACATTCATGCAATGCAGCTCCCTGTTCTGCTGCTTACAATACACTTTGCAAAACTTGCATCCGCAGTGTTTCTCCACGTGATCAGGAATTCTCCAGTTTCCACAGGTGAGGAAACTGCATCACAGAGAGGTTCAATGATTTTCCCTCAGTCACTCAAAGTCAGAAACATACCGCAGGAACATCTGATTCGTCCTCCTGGCTTGAACCATCAAATGGCAGTTCCTTGGGATGAAGAAAACAGGCAGCTTTTTCAACAGTTAGTCATAATCGCTCCACCGCAGGGAAGATTGTAAGGCCGTTGTTCATGGTGTTTGTTACCGTTAAGGACACCATTTTAAGAGGTTAATAAAATGTGAACTGTCATTATGAAATAATTGTTCCAGTATCTGTTCTTCTTGGTGCTGCCATTAGTACTGTGATCCTCTGTGCCTTTCTGAAACTACGATTTTTCTCCCTCTTCATAGTCTAAGGACTTCTTTCACAGGCTCTGTAGATAGATTTGCTATTTTAGATAACTGGTTTTGTGAGTGGTCTTGAAGAATAAATGCAGTGGTCAAATCTTATTCCCTGTATATGTTCTTCCAGAACCTGCTGTCAGTCAGTACAATAGTGTGCTAACTGTTGACAAAGAGCAAGATACGACTAACCAAGTTCTGTGATAAACTTTGAGGGAGACTGCACAGAATACGAGATCATCTTTCTTTCCTTAAGTGCTCAATTTGAGTCAGATTTAAAACAAAGAAGGTGGGGGGAAGAAAAGAAATAAATCCCAAACCCATGACCTAAATAAGGAAATAAAGAGAAATTAGTAGAGCAAGGAAAGTTTTTAATAATGCAGGGATCATGTTCTTCAAGTAGAAAGAAGTTAAATTGATTTTAAAATATTTAAACTAGGAAATCTACTGTAGGAAACATTTCAGATAATTCATTCCATTAAAAAACAAAACAAAACAAAACAAAACACATTACTAGAGATGTATGTGCGATGGAGAGCTGGAATGATTCAAAGCCAGGATGGTGAGGGATTCATAGCAGGCTCCTGGTTATTTTCTGTGCCAATGCTTCCTATCATTTCCTGGATCCAACTTTTTTCTAATTTTGTTACCGGCTGCACTGTAAGCATTAGGAGTGAGCATGCTGGGTCAAGGGGGCTATGGAGGTAACAGGGTTAGTCTGGCCTTCAGGGAGGTATTGGAACATGGAATGGCATCAGCAAACCAGAGCACTTTCCAGAAGAAAGTATCACCTCCCAGACAGAGGGGAGGAAGGGAATGCTGCAGGGACACAGGTGTTTTCCTTGGATGAGCTGTGTGAAGTTCTTTGTATCTGGATGGTGATAGATACCTAATTTTCACAGCAAAGAAAGATAGCTTTGGGCCTTGTAAGCCGACCCTCTCCCTTTTATTTGGTCTTTGGGTTTTCTCTTTCTTTCCCATTCTTGTTTTTCTTCCCCTTCTCTATTATTTCCGAGAGAGAGAGAGCAGTGCCATTTTGGGTTCAGAAACTCCAGTCTTTGAAACTCATAGCTGCTCCTCTGGGCTTCTAAGAGAACAAAATTAGGACAGTTATCTTGTACTCAGTGGGAGCGGACCATGGAGCCCCATTACAGTCTGGGGAGCTGCAAGCAGCTCTTTCTGGCTCTATGCATGTAACTATGCCTGACTGCTCCCCAGATGGTATGGAAATCTTTCTGCACACTTAGCTCTTCAGATCAGAAGTAGGCAGGGAATGAGAGGACGATGAGAGGATCACTGCTTCCCCTCCTTCCACCACAAAGAGGGGACGTTCATTTCCAGGGTATTAGCTGCCCAGAGGATAGACTCACCCTTCAGAAGAGGACATAGCAAGAGTCATCAAGGCTAGTTTGGCTATGAGAGGTCATAGTCTGAGGATCCACTGGCATGTGAAATAACAGCAGTGGCCCTTCCATTTCTGGGACACATTCTCCTCTTCATGTTTTGCTTTCATTTCTCATTGAGAGTGCTAAGAAGGAAAACATTTGGACATGGCTCGATTACAAATAATGCCTTTTATTCACACATGCACACATGAGCCCTGGTGATTTCTGCAGTGTAAGAAAAAGAACCTTGGTCAAGGGCCTAAGCTAGTAAAAGGAGTGCAATGCTAGATATTTGTACCATTGGAATAATTAATGGAAAATCATCCCAAGAAAGTATAACTTTCCTGGAGGAAGGATTTTCTTCCCTCTTACAACTTCCTGTAGGTTATTCTAGTCTTGGGACTATAAGGGAAAAGATTTTAAGGAAGTACAAAACAAATAACTCATCTGTCAAATGTGATGCTATTTCTTTTGTAATCACTGTATTCAAGAGCCTTCTTTGCTTTCTAAAATGTTCTTCTGGCTTCAGTTATTTTGGGGGGATGAAGTCATCTGCATTAGGCATATGCAAAATGATTAAGTCATCTACTTTTCCTTGAACCTTCTGCTTTGCCACCCTGTGTCACATCTGCTGCATGGTGAGACAGTGAAGAACAGTTGGTGCAAGTGGAAAAAACGTCTCTTGTATGCTGCTGTAGGATTGTTTCTCTTTGCCTGCTTCCAGAGGTGGGGTGTTAAATTCATTTTGGAGTTGCCACTGGAAGCTAAGCACTCAGCACTCACAGCTCTTCAGCTGAATCTAATGCTCATCTAATGCTCAGCCTTTAGCTCAGGCAAAACAGCCTGCAGGAACCAGACACCCCGCTGAATTGTAATCTATTCTGATGCTGCAGGAGCAAACTCCTTTGATGTAGAGGCATGTTGTGAGGTTGTTTGTTCTTCTGCAGTGTTTGTTAGGTATTTTTTACTACTTCCATTTGGTCTTGCTCAGAGTTCACCCCCTTCCTGTTATTTTGGTGCTGATCAGAACTAATCTCTTTCAAAAGTTTCTTCTTCAACGTCTTGAACGATTTCTGAACTGAGATGAATATCTGACAGTATCAAATCCCACAAGCAAGCACAGATGTTTTTTAGTAGACTATAGGTAGATGCTAACCTGTAAGTGTTACCAAACGTGGTGCAATACCATGAGTTAGTCTCAGGGGCTTGTCTGGTGGTCAAAAGATTTAAAAGAAAATATTTGTCTGGTTACTTCACAATCCCATTACTCAGAAGTGCTTTGGAGCCAAGCATAATTTATAGGATCAGTCAGGTCCAAAAAGCGTTCCCGGGAGAAGCCAAGCTCTGGTTTAGGAGAATCAGTGAGACACCTTCTTCATGGCGGTGTTGACAAACCTGTCAGTAATGGTGCTCATAGGTATTTTTCATTAACTATGTTTGGAATGGGTTTGACTTATGTGTGGTGACTCTGATTTCTTTCAGCACTTCTCTGATGCCTGGCTCTGTTAATGTGCTGAAATCTGGAAGAAGGGGAAACATATTCTCTCATGTGCTGTCAGTGTGGTTGCTCCCACATGGAAGGGGCTTCTGCAGTCCCAGGGACGCCTGACACGTGTCTGCCAGTCCCTGACATTGTGCAAAGCTGATTTCTGGAGAGGCTGGGGAACACTGAGGGCTGACAAGTGGATGTAGATATTGGGACAGTCTGGAGTGTGAGAAAGAATTTAGCTGCTGGAAAGGCAGAACTGAGACACCTCCCTGCCTTTGACACATCTGTGATGGAGGATTTGGGGAACATTTGGAGGATGTCTGAATCCAATATCGTTTCCATGCCTTCTGTTTCATTTTCCTTTTTCATGTTTAAACCTGATTTTTTTCTGCAGGAATGGTTTTGGACAGCTTGCACACCAGTGATAGCAGTCCTCGTTGCTATTTAGCTGTAATTCCTTACCAGCTTTTAGGTGGTCCAAGGAGGGGGCAACATTCCCACAAGGTACACTTCAGCTATGAAGCAATGAAGGGGTTTGTGGTAGGCTGAAGATAGAAGAGATTAACACAGAGAAAAGATGCGTTACTCTGTTGAGTTTTAAGCTACAAAAGGAATAGTGCTATATCATAAAATTAATTTACATTCCTTCATTCATTCTCCCTGTAGTATAAAATGCCCTAAATGTCTCTGTGCTTGTCATCTTGTTGGAAAGTATATAAAGAAGAACAGCAAATGATTAGAAGAGCCCTGGTGCACTAAATAAAAACACCCCACCCCCCAAAAAGAAGAAAAATATAATATACAATTGTTTTGTGGTAAACCAAATTAATTCTTTAGTGTGATGTATTGATATGTGAGGTTCTTAGCTTATCTGCTGTTAGGAGATTTTATGCTGCCTTCCCCAACATTATGAATACCAATCCTTCCTGAGCACCCAGCGAAAGGTTGGCTACCTACTTGTTCAAGTAGTCACAGAAAAACAAGCTTTTGGGTTTGTCTGGATACTTAGGCTGCTTCAGTTTCCTTTTCTTAGACTGAAAAAAGTCATACATAGACCCTGAGGGTTCAATAAGAACGTAAAAGGTGGGGACACACACACATCTTAAATGAGATTTGGATCTTCCTTAGGCTTGAGAGTATCCAAACAGAAAAGCTGAACAAGCACACTGATTGCAGCTAATGAGTTTGTGTTTCTCCTTGTAAACACAGGCTTTAATACACCTTTCACTAAAGAACGGCTTTCACAGTAATGCCCCTCATCCTACTGTTCCTCTGCTTTGGTAGCAGAAGCTTTAGTCAGCTGTGGTAATGCACTAATTCATAGCTCATCTCTCTTTGGCCTGATCAAGCCTTTAGCATATGCACTAAAGCCTCCAAAACGCAATTCCTCCCTTCTGCTTGGCTCAAATGTAGTCCTTTCCTACATCAGCAGAAAGATTAGCTCAGTCTTCCTTTAGGAGACTTGCCTTTGGGCTGTTCATCCCGTGTCCTCTCTCCTTGCAACAGCACTTTGCTTCCTGCAATGCAGGTGAGTTAAAGGTCATGTATCTCAGTGACCAAGCGTAACCATTGCCGAATACCTTCCTCAATAATCAATATCTGCCAGTAAGATGATGCCCCTGTTGCCTTGTGAACACTAAAAGATTTGTTCATTCAGTATCATATATTTTAGACAGAATACCTTATTTAAGATTAAGTAATTAAAATGTAAGAATTCCATAATGAATTTCCATTCAGAAATAGTGTCCTTAGAAGACTTGTGGCCCCTAACCAGCGTACATGATAGCAAAGAACAAAACCCAGACAACGTCTTTGGTAGCAAAGAGGGTGACTGATCACAGATTTCAGTGGAAAGGTGGAGCAGCCTGAGTGTTATCAGGAGAAGCAATTCAAAGGTGAAATATCCATAACTGTGAGTTGGACATTAGAGAATTGCCCTGTTATTACAATGCCTCACTAAATTTAAGAGGAGGAACAGTTTGATCAGGAGCTCCCAAGAAAAAATAAATTCACAGGCAAAACTTCTCTCTGAAGGACTACGGGTGGCTTGGGTTTGGCATACACTGTGAGGAGGAAAAGATGGCTCTTTCACACCAGATTTAGCAGAGCCAGTGCTCTGAGCAGTGTTGCGGGAGGAATGCAGTAATACAGATAACAGAGCGAATGAAGAAGTGGTCTGTAGACTGCTGTAGGCATGCGGTTTAGAAGAGCAACTTGAAAGGAATATGTAGGCAGGAGAGGCAGTTTCTGGAAGGAAATCCCAGGTTCAGGAGGAGCATAGAAAGCATCAGAGAAAGAGGTGGCAAAGGCATGTCTCCCTTAGCACTGGCACAGCAAGCAGTAAGCAAGCAGAGAGGAGCTGTGCAATAAGCTCTGGATAAAGACCATTTTTGGCTCTGTCACTACCCTGTGTGTGTGACGACAGCCAAACCATTTTACCTTTCCTGTGCTTTTTTCTCCTTAAAACTATGGAAATGTCTCTTGCTCCAGGTTTGCATGGTTCTAGCACAGGAAGGCCTCAGGTTTTCTGGGGCTTTCAGGCACCATGGCAACAAAATATTACCTAATTATAACAGAAATAATAGAAGGGAGGCAAGGTCCAAGTACAGGCCTGGAAAATGAAGGTAATAACACAGAGGGAAAAAACAAAATGTCCATAATCTTTACTGGGAAGGAGGAGCGCTCATTGGCTTTGAAATCTCTGGATCTCCTTCCCTTTATCCATCCCTTTCCCTCTTGTCATTCCTCTTGTATTGTGCCTTTGTTTTTATAGGTATCAGCTGACATCCAGCAGCTAAAATCTGCATGTGTCATTCCCAACTATAGCTTGCACATTGCTACAAACTGCCTCTCTAGCACTGTTTCCATGGAAATGGAAGCTAGCAGCATGGCAATAAAGTAGGAGAAAATAATCAGAAGACAGTAGTCTAATACCTTTATCTTACTTTTGCTTAGTAGTAGCAACAAGGCAAATGCTTTCTATCTAGAGCCATTTCCAATGATGAATCTCAAAGTGCTTTTGAAATATAACTGTAGTTAGCCTCAAAACATCCCCAAGGTAAACAGTACTCCCATTTCATAATGGGCAAATAGACATTTAGACTTGAAGCTCCCTTCCCAGGTACGTACAGAGTCCTTGTTTCAGACTGGGCCTTTTAGGCACTGCATAGCAGTGTCACACAGCATGTGACATGACAGGACCATGCTAATGTGTTCAGGAATAAACCCCAGGGCTGCTCATCACATCACTTTCCCCAAGAGCAGTCTTCTTCCTAGGTGTAGAAGGAAGTAAAATGGCCTTTCCTGGCTTCCTGGAATTACAGATTCAAATTAAATACCAGTAAAAGTAACAAAAACTGAGAGTGTGGCTTTCATTCCCACTTCCGTTCTCAGAAAAAAATGAGATCAGGGAATAGCAAAGCCTTTCAAGCACCTTTAAAAGAATTGCCTATACCATATGTCTGACCTTCTCATTCCCATTTCCATGGAAACAAAGCAGAAAAAAAAATGCAGTAGAACGGGACAGAGGACAGTTACACAAGTGCATCTAATAGTTCTCACTAATAGACTCCAATTTCAGGTTGGGTGCATTTTAAGCAGGGAAATTTAAATCTGGAACATATATGAAGGTGGATCTCTGCCCTGTACAAATTTTCACCAGCTAGTCAGATCTCCCTTCATTCTTAGCGTTCATATCACAATCAACTCTATTGCATTGATTGATAGGTCTCTTCAGTTCAGTTGTTGGTTGCACCAAACTTTGCCTTGTAGTCCTATGGAACAGATGTATTAGAACAGGTACAAATGAACACCACAGTCTTAAAACAAGTATCAGACACATTGAAAATAAATCTGTCTATTTGTCTATCCATCCAGCTTTGCATTACCTGTGCACTTCTGTGTTTCCACTGGGCCAAGCACATAGCATTGATTTCATACGCCAGCTGCCATATGGTTCTCTTTGCTTTATGGGGTGATACAAGCATTGTAATGAATGATGTTATTCGTTCTGGACAGTACCACAGCTTAATGGGAACACAACAGCATTTTTCCTGTGGGTATTTGTTTTACTTGCCTTCAATGAAAAGTTGTATGTGCATCAACAAGTCCATGGGAGGCAGCAGGCTTGGGATGTAGGTTCCTGGAGCAGAAGGCTCCCAACTTCCTCCTTTCTTTGGCAGTGAGATGAGACAAAGTGGCGACGATGGGTTCACACACACTTGTTTATTTTGTGTCACTGACAGAAGCGATGACAGAAAATTCCAGAGCAATCTGTAATATACAGCTGGAATACTTTAAAGGGATCAAACAGACATTTGGAGAAAAGGAAGGAAAAGGTTTCCAGAGCTTTTTGCTGTCACCCTGGCATGGAGGTTGTCCTGCACGCGCATGAGGGGACACTTCTGCATGGATTGACTGTTGCAGAGGTCTGTCTGGGCTCAGAAGTTTGCCTGCGGGCATCATTTTGTGGGTTGAATTAGTCAGGAAGCTTTCAATGACACCCTCCTAAATGAGGTGTACCGTCCAGGAAAGCATCTGGTCTTACAGAGAAGGAAGAGGGGAACACTGACTGTCAGGACTTAACCCAGTTAAACAGAGCTCACTCTTTGGAAAGACTCTTTGAGCAAGAAGCCTGTGTGGCCTTAAATGAGAATTTTATACAATGCTGTAATTCTTCATTACAGCTGCTTCAGAGCTACTTTAGACTCTCCTCTGCCCTCACTGTAGCCCATTCAGTCAGAAAATAGGGGAAAAAATGCCCTGAGGCCAGTAGCAGCCAGCTACTGAAGGCTCTTGTTAAAATATCCGAAGGAGCTCAGAAAAGGAGAGACTGAGGGAATTCAATATGCAAAGGGGAGTCGATGAGGACAAGAGAGAGGGAGAGACTCTCAGGGAAAGAAGAGCCATTTAAAGGAGTCCTACTGGCAGGAGGAGGATGAGGGAGCAAGTCATAGACTATAATCAGTAAAGAGTAAATGAAGGGGAATTGTGGTCTGCTTATGGATATTCTGTAAGCAGACAAATAGGCTGACTTAATTGGATAAGTTATTAACCGTGAATTATTCTTTCCACCTGGATGATTAGCAAGTCTGTTTATTCTTGTAGCCCATTTTGTATTTCTTCACAGATCTTGCAGGTAAATGCAGAACTGGTTACTTAGGTAAGGCATTTTGATAAAGGAACAAGGTAAACTAGTCAACTTGCTTACAATGGCTTCCTGCCCAAGGGCACTTGACACAGATTACTTTACACAAAGAAATAATTCAGATGTGACTCTGAAACAATCACATGACTCACACTGAACCTTTATTAGAAACCTTGTTAATTGTTTACATGTACAATTAAAAAGTCTATACCTCATTTTGGCCTGAATAGAGCCAGTTCCATTCTCCTTGAACTCCACTCAGAAAAGTCTGAGTTTAGACCATGTAAAGCAGATGTTCCTTTATCTGTAAAGCTAAGATGTTTCGGCAAGGTTGATCTGAGCTGTAGAGAGATGATAAGTGATGACGTCCTACCGCTCCAGCAAGGAAAGCAGGAACTGTGTTACTGGCTAATTTATTTATCTTCAGATATTGCATGGAAAGAGAATTGCCAGCTTGGGAGAGCCCTGCCTTTCTGGTGCTAGGAAACAGTCAGGGTAAGTTTGGTGAGAAAAAAAGGTGCAGCATTAAAATTCAGCTCCTCTTTGAACTGTTTGGGAAAACTTTGCTTTCTGCCCCATCTAACTTTTCAGTAAAGGGAGATCACAGCAAAACTGACAGACTTTTTGCCTATATGCCAGTGCACCCAGAGCAGTTTGCTTCTTTTAAGAGAAGTGGGACAAAGCTCTGCTCTTGGTCTGATTGCCATGGTCACTTGCCCCAGGCCTGCTAGACCTGCCTGTACCTCTGCGAGGGCACAACTCACCCAGAAACACTTCTTAAGAAGATCCAGATTGTGCTCCAGGCTCTCCACATGGCCTTGCAGCCTGCATAGCTCATGTTAGTCCTCCCTCCTTTATCACAGCTCTGCTCCGGTCCTGCAGGGAAGGGGTGTCCTGCAGTGAGTCCTGTGCTCCAGAGTGAGACTGCTCTTGGCCCAGTAGATCACCCAGCTTTTGTGCCTTACAGATGGTTTTGGGAGCCAGGGACAGGTCCCTTTCTTAGAATATTCTCAAACCTAAGCTCTGGCTTTCTTCCGTGACCTGAAATTAATACACCAAAATGGCAAAGGCAGTGGAGTGAGGTATGGTAAATCTGAAGGTATTTTTGGTTTACTCTCTTTCGGAAGCCATGCGGCTTGTTTACTGGAAATCCTTCGGGTCTTCTGAGGAAGGAGTCATCCATTTACAGAGACAGTCCTGTTCATCCCTGGTTTTCAGGAGCTGTTTTTAAAGCTCTCTCTCTGTCAGCTCAGAGCAGCTCAGTTCTATCTACCATCTCCTCCACACCACAGTGCTTCCAGATTGCTGTGGTGCAGTGTGGGGTGGTACTGCTGGCAGGTGGCACCAGGGATGCCCTGGATGCACCCTGCTCACTGCTATCAGATGCTACGAAGAATATGGGTGTGGGGCCATCCATCTCCTTAAAGAGATATAACTGCAGCATTCTTGCTTTGCCTTTGCTGCTCATGAGGTTGGGAATGTAACCTTGGAAGTGCACTTCAATTTTGCATCACCTTTTGCTTCCAAACATTCTTCAGGGATCTTATCAGCAATGCTGGGAGGTTTTTGGATTGAGGTAAATTGTCTAAATAGCTATTCAGTTGGGTTGTAACTCAAAAGATCTGATGTCTGTTCAATGCTGTGTTATGGAGTTCATCTGCAGTAACAAGCAGATCCCCTCTTCTGGCTGTAATGTAGAGGAGTCAGCTAAGAGTGAAGTGGGGGGATTTAATTAGCTAATGTTTTGCTTGTTCAGATGCAGAAATTGTCATGGCCCCATAACATGTTAAGAAGGAAGGCAGTGAGTGAAAAACACTGATAAATTCTCCACAGCTTCATCACAGAACTGGAGAGCAGAGAAAAGGAAGAAACAAGCTTCTAGAAAGTTCCAGCCAGTCCTGCAGCTAACTGGAGCCTCTGGAAATCTTTTAGCATTTATCAGGTCAGAGCATTTATCAGGCTAATATTTGAGTTTATACAAAAAAAAAAAAAAAAGCAAGCGTGTGTGTAAGTATTTATATATGTAGTTTTACAGTTATATAGTTGTAATTATAAATGTAGGTGTGCAGTTTAGGCTAGGTATGGTTAATTTTTCTCAGTAGTAGCTAGTATGGGGCTATGTTTTGGATTTGTGCTGGAAACAGTGTTGATAATGTGGAGTTATTTTCATTATTGCTGAGCAGTGCTTACACAAAGCCAAGGCCTTTTCTGCTTCTCACACCACCCCACCGGCGAGTAGGCTGAAGGTGCACAAGAAGTTGTGAGGGGACACAGCCGGGACAGCTGACCCCAACTGACCACAGGGATATTCCAGACCATATGATGTCAGGCTCAGCATATACAGCTGGGGGAAGAAGAAGGAGGTGGGGGGGGGGATGTTGGGAGTTACGGCATTTTTCTTCCCAAGTAACCGTTATGCGTGATGGACCCCTGCTTTCCTGGAGATGGCTTTGCTTGCACATGCAGCTTTTGCTTACCTATTAAACTGTCTTTTTATCAACCCATGAGTTTTCTCACTTCTATCCTTGTTCTCTCCTTCATCCCACCAGGGGAGAGTGAGCGAGTGGCTGTGTGGTGCTTAGTTGCTGGCTGGGCTTAAACCACAACAGTAGGTTAGATTTGCACAGGTAGTTTGAAGTTATATAGTTTTTATATATAACTCTACACATACATAACTAGAAAATCATACACACTTACATGTATATATTTTTTTTTCTGGTTTAAAGTAAGAGTGAAGACCACTCCCAGTATAACAAGGCTCTCTTCTGAAAAAAAAACCCAAACCACAAAATCAGCTCATCTCTGCCCTTCTAAAGGTGGTAGAAGTCAACCAATCTATTCAAAAGATATTGGAGACACAGCAGTTCAACAACAACATAGTCTTCATTGCCTTAGAAAACCAGCCCAAAAATCAAGCTTAGTATTTGGAAAGATTTCTATAGTTCTCACACTGTACCACTTGAATAAGCAGAAATAATTCTTTTGAAATGTCTTCACAGAAAGACTATTTTATAAATTCGTTTACCTTTTTACACTCTAATTTTGCTGGATTATTTACTGTGTTTTTCAGACTTGTCTCCCATTTTTCGCCCCTTTCTTTTTTCCTGTTGAAAACAACTTATAAAAGAGCCAGGCAAAAGTCTGCATAGCCTCAGACACAGGCTAGTGATACCTTGGATTATCTCCTCCCTACTTATCAGCTTTATCTTGGTCTACAGGTAATTTTTAAATTAAGGTTGTCCACCTGGCTGGTCAGTGACTGTACCCATCCTGTGATCTGATTAAGTCCAGCTCCCAACCGACTACAAGTGTTTCCTGGTGTGTTGATGCATGCCTGTGTCCTGAGTCCCTCAGCTGTTTTTGCATCTATATGTGTGTCCTCAGTCCCTGAGTCATTGTTGTGTCCAACTGACCAGCTCATAGCATGTCCTCAAAATCGACATCCCAGTTTTGGAAAAACTGGCTGACACAGGATTTAGCTTTAAAAGAACAACTCCTCAGTTGTCTTTCAGCCAATACCTCCCATTGCCCCGAAAATCCATTAAAGAGTAGTAGAGAGCTTGGGCACATGGAGGAACACTGAGAGAGACTGGAAACAATGAAGAAAGTGAGAAAAGGGCAAAACCACCAACTGGGTATGTTATCCACTGTTTAGGTTTGACCCAAAGTGTTTATTCCTTCTTACTAACTCTAATTACAGAAGTATTTTGCATTACTATCTATATGGGGTATGAAGCTTGCTTGTTCTGCAGAAGAATGTGGACACGCTGCTTGTCGTCAGTGAGGAAGCTTCTCCAAAGTCTTGCTCAGACTCTCTGCAAAAGGAATCAGCGCTGTTGCCTCAGCTTTCCAACTCCGGACTGCTAGCAAATCCTCTCCAAACGTTTTCAGCAGTGGTCATAGGGCTGACAGAATTTTCTGGGAACATTCTCACTAAAGAGAGTTTCAGTAATGTTACTTCTCCAATCTAGAGAAGATTTTATGGGCAGGACTCCCACATGTGGCTAAAGTTGCAGGACTGAACTCCTACAGACAGACTGCTTGTGATCTTCAGGTACTCCTGAGCATCATCCTGCCAGGGGCTCCAGCCTGACTCCTGTGGTATTACAGAAAATTGAAGGAATTCAGCACCGTGTACATAGGGTGTGGCCCCAATAAAGTCTTCATTGCCTTTGGCAGCAGTTAATTTTGACTGCTTTCAGGGCATGAAAGACACCCTCTAAATAGACTCTTACAGATGATGCAACAGAGATTAGACGAACCAAGAAAGCTGGGAAACATTTTGCTTTGGAAGAATTTTATCATTTCAAATAGCCTCTCAAAAGTTTACATATTCATCAAACTGTATTTTTCCTCAGAATCCATCAGTTGTGTATAACATTTTTTGGGTGATCAGGGGTTGAGAGTACTTATGGCCATTTTGACAGGTACCCATTTCTTGTGACATCTGAGCTGTGGGAACCAGTGCAAAAGCTTCCTTTAAGTTCCACGCAGATGTGAGTTCCCTTCCTTTCCTCTCTTTACTCCACCTCTCTGACCCCATTATCAAACACAGTTTAATCTTCCAGGGCTTCATGCTCAGCAGCCACACTTCCAGGAACAGGAGAAGTCTTTGCAGCCTCCTGACATGGCCATTAACTAAACCTTGTGTGCTGTCACTGCTTATACTCTAGGAGGTTGCGTACATGCTGTGCAGGCACAGGCTTTTGGTCACATCTATGCCCTGTTGTAGCAGCCTTTGTGCTCCTTGCCCTGCCTGTTTCTCTCCCCTCCTACTCTTCCACTGGCCTGCCTCAATGCCAGTGACCACTGTCTAATGACATAAAACATAGCACTTACTTAGAAGTATTTACATAAAAGCACAATCTACTATGGAACAGTATGGCCACTGGAAAGCCCAAGTATTTTACTTATTTTTCCTGTGTTATATTTCTTTAGTTTTTTCTACTTTTTAAAAATTACTTTTTTAAGCTTATGGCTTTTTTAGCTTACTTTTAAGCTAAGGCTTTTCACTTCTGGTCTTGTATCTTGTTGATCATGGTGGACTGTGTTCAGTAATAACATAAGAAATTATAGCAAGATGGCAATGGTTTTGGACTTGGTAGGACACAAGGAAGTTAAACTGCGCCAGCACGAAATAAGCATCATGGGTTTTGAAACTTACTGGTAGTCTCTTATCCAAGTCATAATTGAACAGAACCACCAGAATAAATGAATTATCAGATTTTGTGCACCTCTTAATGCTTCAGTAGATGTCCTGTCAACTGCAGAAAATAAACTTTTGCCTGAAGGTATTCAGTTGCATAAATAACCTATTAACCCATCAGCATGCAGGCTGGTCTAAGGCAAAACATCCATGTGACACTTCATTTCTGACAGTATGTCTTTCTCCCATTCTTCTTGGCTGTACTACTTAGTCCTGGATCTGACAACTTTTTTTTTTCATCCAGTCTCAAGGGGAAAAGCAAACAAAGATATTTTTGCATCTCTTCCATGCAATGCTGTGAATTACTTTGCTATAATCCTGTTTCTCCTTTGTACAAGAAACCAGCTGCTCTTTTTCTGCTTGTGAGAATACATGAAGTTAGGAAAAAATCCAGTTATCTCCAGATCAGTTATGGGCTCTCCCATTATGTTCTGATGGAGTTAGAGTGTAGTTCAGTCTCCCTCTTCTTTAGCTAGGAGTCTTATGGGGGAAAAAATTCACCAAGAAAAACATTTTTTAAATTCTGCATGTCATTAGGTGGATTTAGGTCCACAATGTGTCATAAAATCAAGAATATCAGATCAAGTTATATTGGTAGAGAATGAGGAAGGGCAGGTAAGCATCCTTTAGCTTAGTGGAACACCTTGAAAGATCTCAGTCACTGGTTGGAGTAACACTCAATGGACCCAGCATGCTGTTGAAGGTTATTTTTTTGCAGTGCAACCTTAGCCTAAATACACCCTCCCTGCTGCTGTAATCTGTATTGGTTGGCCACGGATTCTTCAAAGAAGATGAAACACTGTTCTCTCCTGAATTTCACATTTATTAAAAGATTTCATCTTCTCCTGTGTAATGTTTGCATCACAACACAAATCATCAGCTTGCTTTGACCCTGACACCATTTTATAGGCTTAATAATAATAAATCTATGTCCTGAAATAGTTTCTGCAGATTACAGCAATCAATCAAAATTCAGAGAGCCTTAAACCATTAATGTCATCAGCAATGATCCAGCACCCTGGGAATCCATCTAAATCAGCCATTATTACTGAAAATGCTCCTTAAGAGCCTTAAGATAAAGGTAGTATTTGGGAGCATAAATTGCAGTTCTATTTTTATAAGCCATTGAGGGATGATTTTCATAGCGATTTTTTTGTATCTGTTTTGAAGAAGACAAAGCCAGAACAATTCTTTCTTTTGCCTCATGCAGCTGTTTTGGTTGTTGTAATACAAAAATAGAAGCCAATACATAGCAGATCGCTTTACTATATTGAAACTGAAGTATTCGTTATGTAAGGGAGTCTCTAGATTCTCTGAAGGAAAAGGAAAGAGATGCCATCACAAGCCCATAGTGCACTTCATGTTGAAACATTTCTAGTTCAAGGCAATGCTCCTAAGAGAAGCTGTGCCCACCTTATTGACTACAGATATCCACAGGTTTGGTAATTTCACACTCTGGAATTCTGTGATGTGGAGAAACAATGCAAGAGTTCAGGACAAAGCAATTCCTTCACTGAGAGATATATCTACAACTCTTTGTCTTGGGATTATCTATAGCCATCCATTAGCAGAGTACCTGAAAGCCTATCAGGTAAAAGCAATGGCAACAGTGAAATGTTGCAGAACTCAGATACTTTTTTCTTTTGTGGGTAAAACTCTGTTTACTTTCTGGTTTGTGTGTAGATTTTTTAAATTAATTTTCTTTTACCTGTTTTAATTGCATTTGTATGTGATTTTTAAATTTTATTTCTTGCTTAGATGGTTGGGTTAAAGGATATTAGTGAAACAGAAGGGCCACATGCTTTGGGGTAGGGTCTTTTGAAAGTGTCTAAACTATGTCCTGCTGATTATTGTGCCTAATGTGATCTGACAACTTGTTCCCACCCAGCTATAAGTACATAACACATCTCAAACACATCAACACTGAGAACAGCCATCATGCTGTAAAGATCAGAGCTCCATCACTAGTGGGGATGGATTCAAGACACCGATGAAGACTAGCTCTGGCTGCACAGGTTTGCTAGAAGCTAGCTGATCCTCCAACAGCCTAAACTTAAAGGACATTGCTGAGGCAGTCCATCAGTCTCCATCTTCAGCAATCAGCCAGTATCTTAGCAGAGATCCAGCCAGATACCTGTAAAACATACCAGCAAACTCAAAGTCAGCAGAAAAATGTTTAAGTCATGTTGCTACAGATAGGAATGTAAATCAGGTAATCAGACTGTCCTTATCACAAGGCATCTCTGAAAAGGGAACAACCTTTTTCTTCCCTGATGGCTTAATTTATCCACAGGTACATCTACTGTTATGTTGTTCATGCCTTGATTTTTCCTAAAAACAGAGCAAACATGAACTGCACAGATGATTTTGAATCTTAATACCTAAAAAAGAAAAGAGCACAGAAAAAACCCTGTCTCAGAAAGCATGTTGTGTGATACTCATTGAAAAGCAGCTTAACTTTTGATCTAGTTCAAAGGAAATATATCTACAGACGGGTTTTCAGCCTCCCATTTCACACTGAAAAGTGGAATATGTAAAAGAATAATTTTCTGGTTCCCTACCTGTGAGAAGCACTCTAGTCTCACTTGGTGGCTCCCTGTTTTTGCAGCTACTGTAATTCCCTGATAAAAGGTTAGCTGCTGTTCTGCACTTGAAACATGACATTGGCATTGTTGTCTGATAAAGGTTCAAACCAAGCTTTGGGTCTTTAGAGAAAAAGATTTCCACAGCTGACTCATTCCCACCGAGAAATCTCTAGACTTTGCTCCCCATCACCACAGAGGCCTATAAAATTCTGATCCTACAAGAAGCATGCCAAGTTCCTTTACATGAAGCTGGATTATAGCCTGCAGGGTCTATGCAGTAGAGAGAGACAGGTGTAAGGGGAAAACAAACAGGTATTGTTGTTTCTCATCTGTTCCGCGAGTTAATGGAAGAATAATCTATGAACACCTAATAGAAAAATTTTAATATAAAAATAATTATAATAATATAATATATTTTATTATAAAAATATAAAATATAATAATAGAATTATAATATAAAAAGTCTAATATAAAAATAATCCAAGGAGCATGCAGCTAAATCACCTTCTCTTGTTCTCGCCTTAACTTTGTATTTCCTAAAATGATACACTTGAATACACTTGACCTTTTACATCTTTTAAATTTGATAGCAGTATCTTTCAAAAAGAGACAGGCAATTGTGACCTCAACAATGTCAAATAATTTTATCTACCATTAGATGCCGGTCCTTCTCATTTAACTGATTTGCATTCGGGACCGCAGCTCTCCCTGAGCTAGGTGGCTGTTAATGGCGCCTGCTGCTGTGGTTGGTGATGCAATGAGCTATAAATGCAAGCTTTTATTTTAGCTTTTACTATGCAAGTAAAACCAGTTACTGTAAAAGCTGTTTGGGAAAATGGGTGACGAAGGCCATCAATTGAATAATGTTGCCCATTCTATGTCTGAAACTTTTCTACAGGAATTGCAGTGAAAGACTGAGGGTGGAGACAAAAAAAGCCCCAGTGCCAAGACTTTGGAGGTGGATAACTACTACTTTAATGGAGAAGAAGAAAAAGCAACAAAATTTTTACTAGGTTATTTCCGAGGAAAGATTCCCAGATGTACTGAACAAAGCACTTGGCTAAAAAGGAAAAGCACATGAGAAGGAGCCATGTAATTTCTCGGGGTTCATGAAATTCCCTCGTGTCATGATTCTGAGGCTGGTCTAGGCTCCATCTCATGGCTGCTACCCACATGGTAGGCAGGAGAAATGCAGATTTCTCTGGGTTCCTCCTCTTTTGCACCTCTGGGTGTCACACCTATCAGGCTGCATGGGATTGCTTCAGGCTCTCCTTTACAGCTCTAACAAATGGTCGTGAGATCAGTATGTGAAGTGGTATTACGGCGTAGGAATGAGCCCTAACAGATCTCCAGACAATGATGAAACCCATGGACCTGGGCTGTAACAGAGATCAGGGATGTGCCAGATAATGACCTAATCCTCAGTTGAGGATAAAACCAGATTCTGAGTTGCATTTTATCTTCAGCAGAACAAGCAAACATTAGTGAAATACCTATATTCACCAAACAAGTTTGTAAAGACTGAAATCCGCGGAAGCTCTTGGGAAGAACATCTGGACTCTGAACAGCTAACTCTTGACACAGTATCCCTGCTCTCAAAGGAGCGTTGTGTTATCTTATCTGAAAGAAGTGCTAATTTGCACTGAATTGTGTTTCTATACAATCTAAACAGGAAAAGAGTATTTCAGAACTGGGATGTCTAGTGTGTGTGGACTCCCTGTACTTACGAACATTTAGTTTTTTGCTTAACTTCTGACCTTCCAGTTCTGACTGTCTGGTTCTGGAAATCTGAGGGTTTTGATCTGTGAACTCTCATCTTTCACCTAAGCTGCAAATTGAGATGTTGACATTAGCACAGCAAGGGAGAAAAGACCAGCAGGATCACCTGCATGCATGGTATGTTATATGGCAGACAGTCCTTCTGGTAAGTAACTCCATCCCAGAGATTTCTAATGCTCTCTTGATTCATTTGAGGAGCAGCCCCGATTCTGTCACGTTGCACTACCTGTGAAATTACACTCCAGTGAATTGTTATATCGGTGACAGAGTGTACACTACAGTACATAAATTAGGTGATAATCTTACAAATCTACATCTGATTTTTACGAATATTTACATGTATTCGATAGAGAGTCCATTGCATTTAGTTAACTGTATGCATTAAGTGTCTCAAAGAGCTGAACCTTAATTATTGAATGTATGTCATTCAAAACCATGCCTGGTTTACATTCTTTTGGATTTATACCATAAAGAAGAAATCAGTGAAAAGCTCACAATAGTGTGACCTTCCTGGAGATTAATGAAGACAAATTAGTATAGAAAGACCTGGCTTAAAAGTATATATGTCTTGTTAAATAAATCAACCATGATCTTTCTGAGTTTAATCTTAGCAGATTTTGGTTTCCTAATTTCCAAGTTCCACACCCCAGAAGATTTAAAATCGTTCTGCTGGTCCAGGCAGCTCTGTGGGTCCAAGTTCTGCTGCAAGGTCCCAGCGCCATTGAGAAGCTATGCCAAAAAGTAGCCCTTCCCTCCAAGTGCACAGCAGCCCTCCATCTAGTGAAATTTAAGAAGATCCTTAGGAACATCAAGTACACCCTGTAGGAGATATTAGAGATGTAAGGTCTTGAAGGATTTGAAATAACGAGTACAGTTCAGAAATGGCACTGCAGTACCCAACCATTATTCCTGCCTATAGGAGCTAGGCCCTTCAGATCTGCTACAGCTGCAAGACAAAGGAATCCAGCCCACAAGTTGGTAGGGTGTGTTGAAGGGAAAAATTAGAAAATGGACAAAAAGAGAAGCATAGTCCTACAAAAATGGACATAGAAAAAATCTTCAAAATTTCTGGAGGTTTTTCTGCTCCTAATCTGATAACCTAAATCTCTTCCTCAGTGACCTGGTTGTCCCAATACCTGGCTCAAACCTTCTCAGTATTTCCTCTGGATAAGGACCAGAGAGAAAAAGCAGTAGTTGAAGGCAGACTGGTGACCTGGGAGAGAGCAGTACTTACACTTTTGGTTTTAGTGAGTGGATAACTTAAAAGACTTAATGCTTACTGCTTATTGCTGCTGATATTTCTGAAGCTAAAGATGGAAGAAGGAAGGATTATTATTTTAATTACCATTCTTCTGAACATCTGAGAGGGGCATTTAACAATCTCCAACTGTCCATGAGGAAGTGTTGGTTCGCCCTGAATTTTCAGGAGGTTAGGCAGGCTATCTGGTGTTTGATGTTCTATAGATCCAAGGGTGGAGGAAATTAAGTACAGTAATGAACAGTAGGATTACAGTTCTTTTCCAGAAAAAATAAATAAGATCTTGCATTAAAAATTGTTAAAAGTATCTCTCAGTCTTTCAATCCTGTGTAGACATGTGCTGTCATTCTCATTGAGTTGAGGTGGAGTCTGGATGGGAGAATAAAAAGCTGAGAGTACAAAACAATGTTGTCTGCACGGTTGTAGAGTAATGGTGTATAGATGGAAAATATTTTATGCATTTAGACTTGATGTTGTGATGAGGATCTGTATAACCAAGGCTTAATGAGGCCTACAGAACAGATTGACCATAACAGAGAAGCAACTTTCATAATCTCTTTTTATTAATCCACGTTATTCTAGATATAATGGGAAACAACCTCAAGGAGTTACAGCTCTGAAGTGTCTAATAAAATTTTTTAGTCATGGATTTTGAAATGTGAAGTTTTTCCTTCTTCAAGATGAAATGTCAAGTGGAAGCATTGTCTGTATTGTGGATGGTGAATTCTGAGTGCAGTGAGGGAGCAGAGAGCTGACAACTATACAGTGGAGGGTTTCTGAAAACTAGCTGTGATTTTGAGTCACTAATTGTACAGCAAACTTGTGCTTGGCCTGACATTATGTGCAGCTATTAGCAGAGATGTAACAGAGATATATATCCCATCCAGTGTTTCCTCTCTTAGGGCTTGCCAACTGTTGTGTAATTCCCAGTGATGGTCAATGTCTTTGAACCTCAAGAAGTCAAAAGGATCGGTAGGTGTTCAGCACCTCTCCTCTGTGAGGACTGAGCCAACAGGCTCATTGCAAATCTGGTGCCAGAGCAGTGCAGGTAGGGAAGTGCACATCTGCTGATGGGCAAAGGTTGAAAGGACTATAATCAGTGTCAGCCCAGGCAGGCTCAGGTGCAGTCCTGGGAAAATGCAGCAGTTTGGCTTTGTGTAACAGAGAGTTGGACTTGGCTGGACAAGGAGTGCCTGACTGAAGTCCCATCCATCCACAGTGGTCCTGTGCATGTCAGCTACAGAACAGCAGTCTCCCATGCTTTCCTGTACTGCAGCACTACAAAGTGTGTTGCGCTTTACTGGCTGTGTAAGGATGTGGCTGAGTTCAGGACTAGAAACCTCACTGGGGAGAGCAAGTAGCTTTTACACCACACCTATACCACAGCTGTGACAACATTCATGACTATTCAGGATTTTACCTGATTATTTTGCTGGGCAGAAAAAACAATCCGCAGTATAAGCTTATCCTTTCATTTTAAACTCTGTTCCTCCTTCCTCAGAGATCCTGCCTCAGTAGGCTAAAAAGCATAATTTCTCACTCATGTTAGCTCAAGCAATGCAACTCATGCAGCTCAAAAACTATGTTAGACTGCAGAGTAGTATGCTCAAAAACTTGTTAGCTGCCCATATTTGGCCTGGGAGGGCAGTCTAGGCTACAATGCACCGAGTAATACACCTTTGAACTTTGCTTTGCTCTTAACATAATATAAATAAAACCAAGAAACTATATGGATATAACTGGATTCCAAAGAGACACATCCATCACTGATATGTATGCAGATAGATATACATATACCTTCACTATCTAACTTCTCTAGCAGGTTTCCAGTTGCATTCACAACAGTGAAATGAAAGATCCCACAAAAGCTACTGGATATTAGAGAGATACTAAAATTTTTGCAAGTTGCAGCTAGGTACTGTACTGGGCTTTTCAATCACTTTGAGTTAACTTAGCTGCACATTTTCTGCTCCTAAAGAAGGATCAAAGACATGATCAAAGATAGCTTTTCTGTATCTCTGACTTGTGGTGAATGCGGCTTATCTGACTGAATAGTCAAGCTAAATCAGCATGATAGTTCTGTTTTACTTGAATAAGTTTGTAGAGGAAATACATTCTCCCATTGTTCCTAATGCACATGGCAGCTCGATACAGGTAAATTTGTGCAGGGATTTGCTTCCTGGCTGCTGATTTCAAACCCAGACTGAGAATCAAGCCTCAGATTTTCCAGGGATTCAGTTCAAGAAAGAGATGAGGGCATTGTGGATCGTTATTGATTCAGACCCAGGGTATCTAAGCACAGAGGTGAACTGGTATGTTGTTACTACTGCAAGCCCATCCCAAACATACAGCATGATACAGATTTTCTGCCTCCCAAAGCCTTCTGGCAGATGATAATGTTTGCTGTTGCAGTGGCTCAGTTTCTGTTTGAGGTCAATATTACTAAAACTAAGAAAAAGATTTCCTAGTTCACACTAGAATAACATCTCATGTGCACAGGACAGTTCCTGTATCATTGTTCTGCCAAGCCCCCTCTCCCATGAGAGAGACTCTTCTGCACCAGCCCTTTGGGGTCTGTTACCCCTGCCCCACTCCTTATGCTTGTGCTTGCATGACTTCCCCCTCCATCACTAGCAAATCTTCTTGAATGCTTTCTTTGAAAATCTATCAAAAAAACATCCAGAGCACTCTCTTACTCTTTCCTATTACTCATAGCTTTAAAATACCTAAGCAGGTTATTTTAAGCCACTCCTTCATCTAATTCCATCTCTCTAATCAAATTATCCCGCTGTTAGCTGTTCTCTCAGTAATCTTCAGAAAACTGTCTCTCAATTAGGTTGATTTGTAACAAAGTCTCCTCCACAAGCTCAGTTCTGGGGCCAGAGCTCGGTCCAGTCCCTCCACCCTGACCTAGAGCTTTTAAAGGCTTGAACGTTTTCTCTTAGGGTTGTTTTGCCTGTATGTAGATGAGACAAGGTGATGCCATACTGCTGTACAGCTCCACAAACAAAGTCTGCTTCAGGTGACTTCAAAGTCCTTTTGCAACAGTCCTTGGCTTCCTTCTATACTCCAGAAATCTCTGAAAAGGTATCAGCTGGGCCGAGGCAACCCACCAGATGGGATGCAGGTTTTTTCCACATCAGTGCCAGGCAACAGTTTGTTTCTTTCATGAAAGTAAATGAAATATAAATATTACTGTTGTTTGGTGGGGGAAAACCCAAGCGGAAGGGAGACCAGTCTTCTGCACAGTAGAATGGCTAATTGAGCTTCTGTCTCTGAGTCAGTTTAAGAATAAAAAAGCACCCTTTTCACAATGTAGTGGAGTACTCCCACCATGATGCTAATAGGTACTTGGAACAAGACTTTTTCAAGTGAGATGTCTTGTTAGTGCTATTAAAGTAGATAAATAGTGTCTACTAGCATATTTAAATAATTAAATGAATGTCAAAGTAGTATCTTGAACCTTGTTCTCCTCTATCCCCTGGTGAGAGGTCTAGCCACTGGGCCATCATATCTCTCCTAATTGCCTATGCTTGCTCTGGGCCTGTGAATGTTTAATTATTTCTACATAGAGGAGTAACTCCCACAAAAGAGCTTGGTATTAATGGAGTCTGGTAGTGATATTGGTTTGCTGAACTTGGTGTGGGTTATAGTATCACAATGCTCTTTCAAAAGTGCAGTGTCCTTGGTCATTTCTCACAGGCGCTAACAGTGGAAACCTGGTGGTAACAGAGCCTGTGGAAATTGCTTCTGTTAACTTTCAGAAGTTTTTTCTTTTTTGTGTGTGTCTAATTTTTCACTTTTAATTTATTATGGATTGAATGTTCTCTCATGCTTTTCCTCCCCACCTCAAAGAAGCTTGTGGCAGAAAGCTAAGAGATAAGACTTTGCTGAAACAGAAAAAAAGAAATGTGACCAATTGCAATGACAAGCTTGCACTGGGTAATTTAATACACACTCAAATGAATTCCTGCTTGCCTAACAAACTGTATTAGTCAGTGTAGTAGTCAGATGGCCACAAGAAAAGACAGAACAAAATGAAAAAGAAAGAATCTGCAGAGGGAGGAACCCACCCATATTCCCAGGGAGGAATTAATAAATTTTTGGTACATGAATATTTTTGGCCAATTGTCTCAATTTCTCCCCAGAGCCATCTAGATCAAATAGGCAAGCTGATGGGAGTGATCAGTGGGGTTCCCATGAACAACCTGGTCTGATAGACAAAAAGCTTTTGCACAGCCTCCTGCCAATTAACTCCTATTCTCACACAAGGCCAAAAATGAAGTAAAATGGCTGTGAGGCTACTGGGTGAAACTGAGGAATCAAAGAATAGGACAAAGATTATCAGACCCATGTTACACAGTCTCTCCTATGACAGCGCTTCATCTATTGCCTGGAATAAATTCCAGATGTTCCTTCATGTACCACTGAAGAGAAGGAACTGGGATATTTGCCTTGAAAATTTTTAAGAATGATATAGTTTGGTACCAGCATGACTCTTTATCTAAAAAGCTGGAGGGAAAAATTGTGTTGTCACTGTCTTCATCTGAAAGATTTTTTGTTGTTGTTGTTTGGTTTGGTTTTTGTATTTGCAGTGTTTGGAAATAGAGATTCCATTTTACTAGTACTTGTTCAAGTAATGGAGAATGACAAAGTATACAAATGGCGGGAGGGAGTACAAATTTAGAAATGCATGAGATGGAAATGTGATGACTGACCTATGATAATTCAGGGATGAATGGGCTGAATCTGGCATGATCCTAGGGCTTTTGTTTTCCCTCCTTCCACTCCAAGAAAAAACTTCCCCTTATGGCTAAAAACTGGGTAATAATGAAAAAAATCCTCTTTTTTCATCCTTTTTGGGGAGAGTTTTCCGGAATAGAAAGGAGGAGGAAGCCTTATTTGAGTGACTGGAAACTAAAAAGACTAAATGATCAGGAAAATGTTTCTAACAAAGCGAATATTATTTTCATGCAATATGAGTTCTGAAGATATGGGCAGGCAATTACCCAATCTATTATAGGCCACTGCATATTGGATGGCAGCTACTGAACTCTTGGCTTCAACATGTTTGGATAGAGCAGTACCTTAATTCTTCCTCCCCTTTCTGTTAATGGGAAGAACAGCAGCTGGGAGGAACATTTGCTGTGGGCAGAGTGCAGACTGCATTAAGGATCAAACATTTAAGCAGAACATTTCAATAGGGATGCAGAACCCATTTAGATTTCAGCTGTGAACATGTTCAATCTTGTTTAAAACTGAGCCTCTTAGAATGCCTCTGCAAAAGCTGAGAAATACTAGAAATTAAGCTTGCATTTACCTTTGAAGCAAAAGGTCATAAGAACACAGTAAGAATATCCCCTTATTTGTTTATGTTGACAAATATTTGGTGTCATTTTAGTACATGTAGCTATGGTACTGTACACCCCAGAGTTTGAAAGTAAGTCTCACATCCTTTTGTGGAGATGGAATTCTGACAGATTTTTCCAAAACTTTTATTAGATCAATCATGAGCTCCTGGAGACTTAAAAAAAAAAAGTAATATTCATGAGACACAAGTTCGAATCAAAATTCTGAAAAAAAGCCAAAGCAGAACACCACCCCACATTTCTGAATGTAGAAGTTTAAATTACTATGTGGAGCTGAATATTGCAGCTGAAGTTATAATGAGCCTAACCCTCAAATCCTTAACAAATTTGGAATCCAGGTCTGAATTATCTCAATAACTTTTTTCCAGATACTTGATTAGCCCCTCTATAATAGCTTCCTTGGTTTATCATTGCTTCAGTTCTACCTGCAGTCTAAGGATTTTACTGCCTGGCAGTTGTAGCAGCAGTTTTTTGTTCAGTAGTCCTGATGGATTTGACTGCCATGAATTTGTCTAATCACTCTTCAGCATTCTGTTTCCCAGGTCAAAGAATTTCACAGTTCACCTACATGTAATTTATATTCATGTGTTTTAAATCAACCACCTGTTAAGTTCACCTCATGCCCTTGGACCTTGTGTTCTGAGAAGCAGTAACTAAATTTTCTCTGTTTGCCTTCTGTTTTTCAAAAGTGGTGGTACCTATCAAACCTCCTCATCAGCCTCTTTTCCAAACTAAAGCACCCTAATCTAGCTTATGTCCCCTCTCACTGAAGCTACTCCACACCTTCAACCATCTTTGTCATCCTACCTGGTACTTCTGCTAGTTTTTTCATCTGCTTTTCTAGACGAAGGAGACCACAACCATAGGTAGTCTAAGACTTCCACTATCTTCGAAAGAGCTGAGTTGCTTACATATTTATGAACTGATCTTCTCTGGGTTGGGTAATATATAAGAGCTTTCTCACAGATTCAGGTTTGATAAGGCAAGGGACTGAAGTGTGAATTTCCACTGCCAACCTGAGAAAAAAAGGTTAGGTATGGGACTTCTGACTGTGCTTATGGTGCAAGGTGGTGCTGTAACAGTGACAATTACTTACTGACTTGTCCTATATGCCTGTCTACACCCCCACACAAAACCCTGAGCAGCTTCATACATTGTACTTTTAGAAGAGGAAATGTACACCTCCCTTTGCCCTTACCACTAACGAAAAAACCACTTCCTCCCCTCCCACTGCCAGCTATCTCCACAATAAAAGAGAGACAGAAAAAGTTGAACCTTCCTGATTCAGGTGACCACCACGATAATATGTTTTCACCAGCCCCCGTGAATTTGCTCTCTTATCAATTGTTTGTCCCATCCTGAAAGTGACTGCTGATGACCCGGTAAGCCAAGCATTTGATCGGACTGCCAATTTGCCCGCTATCCCTCCCTCCCCCAGCTTATTTTTTAGGCAGGGAGGTGAACATGCAGAAGAACATTAAAAAAAGAAATCCCCCCCTGTGGGAACAATATTTAAACAAAGTTTATAGTTCATATTCAAGGGACAGAGAGCTCAAGAAATTTGGGCATCTGTAAGAATATTTTCCGTTGCAAATATCATTCAGATACACTGGGTGCATGCAGTCAGGCACACAAGGGGAACAGGTTTCTATGACACTAGTACAAAAACACTCTACAGGAACTTGTGGCAGCAAAATTAAATCAGAGTGATAATTTACACTTTCTCACTTAGAGATGCGGTATCATCAGTGTTAGATAAATTATTGAAAAAGTTATCAAATAAACTGCCTAGTGGATATGATCACCATTTTGCTGGTTGAACAGCATTTGGACACATGTTCCTCCAATACCCTTCAAAAGGGATTATTTGAGTGGAGTTTTAATGTGACCTTCTTCTACTGAACTTTCTTCAATGAATACCCTTGGTGTAATTCTATCACCCACTCAGGATTCTTGCAGTTTGATATTGCTCCCATGCCAAGGATAGGAGAAAAATTTCTCCTTTACCAGACCATGCATGTCTTCAAGGTTAGGAGGCCTGACTTCTGTTCAGCCACATTTTAAAACGTTGGTAAAGAAAGCAGAAACCATTTAAAAATATTTTAGCTTAGCAAGTAGGCAGGGCTAATCACTTTAATTTAACAGTAAAAATAGTAACCTAAATGGCAGCCAAATCTGTCTATAGGGAGTGAAGATAATTGTGGGGAGATTCTTGTGCTGAAATTAGATGGAGTCAGTGAACCTAAAGAGATTTTTGGCACACACTGCCCCATCATGTATATTTGTCCATTTCTAGTTCACATGAATTTGTGCTGGGATTGGAGTAGTCTGGAGTGAAGGGATTTGAAATGAAGATCCAAGGGTCTATTCTGAATTGGATCTTCCAATCAGTTAACAGTTACTTATGCTGTGGTACATTTTTAGAGCCATAAAAACTTCCAACACATTCATTGGCTTTTTTGTAACTGCTCTGTTCAAATGTTCATGTTTCTGATCCAAAAGACTAGGCAGTATTGAGCTTTTCAGTAAAAACAAGCCAAACCAAAATTGAGGATCTAAAATACCTTTGATTTCTGAGTGGGTAAAATACAGTTACGAAAACACCAGTCCGGTCTGGTTTCTGTGTCATACTCAGATCTGGCTGGGTTTGGTTTCCTGTTCTGTTTTTAAGTTACATCTGTTCAAAGCAGAAAGTTTGTGATTTCTACAATTGTATGAGATGGTTTCTCATGGTGGAAAAACCTCCCAGACTTTGGTCCTTTAGAATCCAGACACAGACTCATATTGCAGACAAATTAGACCTTGAAATGTGAGTATTGATCTAAAAGTAGTTCTGATCTAGATGTCATTTCTTGAGCTGTAATACTCAGTAAAGAACCAAGAAATCAAACTGTTTAGAGAAAAATACCACCATCTTTAGAGCTATACAACTATCTGTCTCAGTCTAAGCCTGCTTAGTTTTCAAGAAGCTTGAGGCTTCATGCATACACATGGAGTAACCACTGAAGCAGGGATGTGAATTCAGTCTTCCCTTGTCCTGGTGAGTACCATAATGACTGGGCACTAAAATCAGTTTTCTTTATCCTAATGAATATTTTCATTTATATTGAGTAAACCTATCAGTGGATCGAAGCTAACTCTTTTAGTCTGGCGGGAAGAGTGTTCAACTAGGATGCCTTACCTCTGACTTCAGCCACTGCTCTCCAGAGACTCTCCTAGACCTCACATATGCTAAGTGACTGCTAGCATGGTCACTGTTGGCTAGCAGGCTATATTAGATGGAAAATGGAGTCCTGGTTTTAATTTTGAGCATTGAAAGATTCTTTTGAATCCATAAGTCTTGTGAGGGTTTCATATCAAACAAGTGAGGTTTTTTTAATGAGAGTTGTCCTTGCAGAACTATTCTTGATCAACTCTAGCATGAGCATGCTGAGCCTTACATTCCTAGTCTCTTCCAAGGTCCATGACTAGATTAATTTCTAGGAAAGGATGGAGAATGATGACACATTGTCTCTGAGTGGGCCATTAACGTAACACAGGAATGTAGCCTTGGATTATTAAATGCATCAGCACTAACAAATACATCAATAACTTTAAACTGATGAAGATGTTGGGCTGGAAAATTTTGCCCTTAATGATCTGCAGAGCACAATTAAACAGATAAGTTAATCTGGGGTTTTAGAAGAGTATGTGAATAGAAAAGCTAGTCATTAACAGTCTTGTCATATTTCTCTGCCTTGACCCTTCCCCTTGCATTCAAGTAGGTCTCTCAGGAAATTGATCCACTGAAAATGGGAAGCTCAGGAAAATACTGGAAGAAAAGCATTTTTTACAGGTTTCATGGTCCCTCTCTCTCAGTGGGAGCCAGTTCTCAAAGCTCCAGAGCCAAGTTTGCTTCAGAAGCTACAGAGGTGAAAGTGTAGAGAGACTTCAGATGTGAAGTATCTGCTGGCGCTGATACCCACAGATAGCCATTCGTTTTCTTGTAGGAAGCATACAGTCAGCTATTTCAGCTTCAAGACTGTACAGAGTAGAGCTGACATAAAAAAAATAAATCAGAAGAAACCAGCTGCCTAACTTGTGCTGATGCTTTTTGTGAGCTAAAAAGCTTTGATGACAGCTCAAAGTAGAAAACATACATGTTGAATTGGGCATGCATCTTTCAAGGCCTACATATGTATTACCAGATATGGGAGCACTTTCTTTGAGTTTCTGCTGTCAGGCATGTTCCTCAGGTGCATCCTGATTTCATATCAGGGCATAAGCTAGCTACCACCTTCTCTTGCAGCCCCATTGCCACAGAAAACAACCCAGGTTTGTGGGTGGGAGCAACTTTGGCCTGCTTCAGCTGGTTCCCCTGTCAGTGGCTGCAACACTAAGATTTGAGGACAGCCAAAAGGTCTTTGTTTTTTGACTGGAGGTGAATCCAGCAGATCTGATCTAGAAATCATAGATATGTACAATAAGGATGGGCTGCAGTCATGGAGCTGTGCTAGACTCACTTTCTGAACTCCAGAGTGTCTTTTCTGGAAAACTCCTACAGCAGTCTGTTTCACTCACACAGCGGGGTTACTTCTTTACTGAGGCATTGACATGGATTTCTCGGGCTTCTCAAGATGCTTTTCAACAATTTTATACCATTTCAAGGGATAAATGAATTTTAAAAATGGGGGTAGTGTGGCATTTTGAAATGAATACTATTCATTGACACAGTCTAGCTAAGAAGCTGACTGCTTTCTTGATTAGTCAGCTTGTCTTCAGACCCGAGGCCATGATACTGGTTGTATTCAGCTAAGAAATGTCAGGTGAGCCCAGCTGTGCCTGCAGGTATTGTAGTCACAGTGTCTGCAGCATAGATATGCTGAGGGAGCATGTGCATTCCCATTGCTACAGATGTTCTGAAAATAAGGGAGGGAAACCTGTTCATTTAATTTCCACAGCTAACTAACTTCTCCAGTAAAAGGAGCTTTCTTGAACCATCTTAAGAGGATGTGCTCTTCTGTATGTGACACCAAAAGGAAGACTCTTTTGAAAAAATTTCTTACCAAGACTTTAGTAGCCATCCCTTTCCCTTCCCTGCTGCTCCCGCCCTCTGAAAATGGCTGTTCTGAGCCAGCATTACCCAGGAGCTGTCACACGCAACTGGTCAGAAGAGTGCACACACACCCAAGTGACTTGTGCTAACGGAAGACAACGTGGGTCCAGCCTCTGGCTGCACTGTGCTGGAAGCCCATGTGGCCCAGCAGATAAGAGGCATTTTCTCAACTGGAGAACTATGGACGAGACCTGGCTTGTCTGTGCCTGCCAAGATTACAGTGGGAAATGGACAGACCATGGCAAGATTTCAGTTTTAGTAACACAGTTATTGGTAATGAAGATCAAGACATTTCAAAACATCAACATCATTTAATTGCATGTATTTTTACACTATTTGGCCTTTTTTTCTTAATCAGTTTGTCCTCTCATCCTCTCTGAAACACTCACAGCCCTGCAGAAGGGTGGTTGTGCACATTTATTCACCCGCTAGGTCAGTCTGTCTTCAGCTAGGAGCATTGTTCTTTTGTTCAGAAACCTACAGTGCCTATCATAAAGAGGTGCAATGCTGCAAACCCATTCTGAGGATCTTATTCATATATCCTGAGGACTCCTGGTGCTCATGGGTTTTTTGACAGTACATGCCTTTCTTGTTTACATTGCCTGTTATCAATAGAACAGCTGTTTGCATAACAGCTTCTCTTCTTTCATCTCAGGTATCCTGAAGCTTCTCCCCAAAGTGTTGATCCTGCCTTAGACTTGTCACTGTATCTGCTCGAGCCACTGAGGCTATGCAAGGCCAGATCTTCCATTTCACTGGACAGGGAAACTCCCCATGCAGTCTGCAGACCTTTCTCAGCAGAGCATTCTCCACTGAAAGGTTTGGCTTAACTGGGGTAGGTATGCGTATACTCCTGTACCCCCAAAATATCATGGGGCCTGCCACCTTCTTGAATTTTCCATGTAGTAGATGCATGGGAATTTCATACAGCTCTCCTGCCCTGAGGTAGAGGACTGGGAGGTAATTTGGCTGAAGTCCTTCCTATCTCAGCTTTATTGTCACAATACCCCACCCTGTATTCTTGGCTATGGATCAACTGGAAGGAAAGAAAGGCAAGTTCCCTAAGTTTCCTCCAGATAAGAAAGGAAATACAGATGTGGTGACTAACAAACTGATCTCACTTGGAAAAACCAGCAGCATCTTCTTCATACATGTCTTTTCAGCTGACCACATGGCTGGCAAGAGACCAAATTATCTCCCAAAAGACAGGTCTACAGCTTTCACATAGACAGGTCATTGGAAGGCACTGATAAACCAGGCCTGAGACAATGCCAGGGTTTGCCCTGGAGCAGGCAGAGAAACCATCAGTATCCTGGCATTCCTGCTTATCTGCATTCCTCTGCTTGGAGTCCAGCATTACAGCTCCAATGAGGATATGGCCCAGCATCTTTCTGAATGTGTCTGCCACCTTCACGATTATTATGAAAGACCCAAATTCTATAAACCAGCTGAACTTCCAGCCCCAAATTAATTGTCCCTTATCATTATGGCTAAGAGCAGAAGATATTGCAGCTGGTACTGGAAAGATTAAAACTGAACTGCCTATCAGCAGGGAAGAGACTGAGTTCATCTGACCTTAGCCACCTTAAAGTTGCATGTGTAGCATAAGTCATTTGCCTGGGCTCCCCCTTCAGTCAATGGAGTGATTCCAGAGCTGATTCACCACATCCTAAGAATAGTGCCTGAGGTAGGTGGGGTGAATCACCCTGGGGAATTGCCTGGCTCTCTCTGTGAAGAGAGCTTTGCCAGATGGCTTTGATGACAAGCCTTTCTTTTAGGTGCTTAAAATTAGATGAGATAAATCCCACCTCAAAATGTTCAGCCTCACTATCTTTCTGAAACAGGGAAGAGCTGCAAATTGCATGAGCATACAAAGAGCCGCTGTTTTTAAGTGGCAGCCTTTACCCAACAGAATAATAATCCTGCATGGGTTTCACAGGGAAGGTGGAAGGCGCCTGGAGCTCCAGCACAGTGCAGTCTGTGTCCCTGCCCAGAGAGTGTGGTGAGAGATGTGAGGCTGTTCCCTTCACCTCTGCCCCCTGGTATGGCATGGCTGGCTCCAGCTCTGATAGCTGCTGGATTTGCATTCCTTTCGTATTTCCACTTCATGCTCTTTCAGGTCTTTACTCCCATTCAGCCTCACAACATACAAGCTGCCAAGAGTTGCTATACCCACCTTTTAGATAGGTAAAGCTTACACCTCGTTGCCCCGAGTGCAGTGACAGGCCTGAGGGCACGTGAAAGGCAGCATCAGTATGAAGCACTGTCATGGGTGTGGACAGGCAGGTGTGATGGATCACCCTGTCACACAAACCAGCCACGCGATTCCCTGCAGGAAGGTCACCAAATGTTGACTCTTGATGTGTCTGTTTCACCTAACATCCTGGGGACAAATCTGCTTAATTACTTCCAGTAGCAGCAACACTAAAAAAAATGAAAAGGAGTAATCCAGCACCCTTCACAGAATGTTGTTTTACACCAAGCATAAGATGTGCAGAAAAATAAAACAACCATGTAGGAAACAAACATTTATAGAGGAAGAAATGCTCTCAGGTATGAATTAATTTTCTTTCTTCTCGGGCTACAGTCTTCTAACAAGTTAGGAATACCAGACACACAACAGTGAAATCATCTGAATTAACTACATTCATGTCCTGTTTGTTCAAAGATCTGAGGTTGGCAAGTTTTAGATCCTTTTGTGTGCTACCTGTTAATTTTTTCTCCTGTCAATATTTGCACGCTTAAATCAGTGGCCTAAAAGCCTCCTTTTTCTGTATGCAAATGTAATTTTTTTGTAGAGGAAAGAACGGTACAATAAGAGGTGTCCTTGCATTGCTGTTCTGGCAGGAAACATGGCCTGGTGCAGCCATGGATAAAAACCTGCTTTTTCAAAGAATTGTCAGAATGTTTCTGGTTATCTGTTTGCTGTTCAGAGGTTGAAGTGCTGGTCCATGTAAAGATTATCCAAAGTTTGAATAGTGGCTGATCAACTGATGTCTGTTTACTCAGAAGGTCCCTACAGAGTTTCTATTTTTGGCAGTCTGTGTATTTGAGGACATAAGTCCTCAAAGGGATTAAAAAAACCCACACCAGAACCATGTCCTCAGCAGCACTCCCACAGATCATGCTTTTTTTTTGTTGTTTCAGAGGCGATAGGAAAGGCCTAGTGCCTTTTGTACAGCCCACGTCTGACAGGAAGCATGTCTGACCCTGCTCCCCCATGTGCCGTCCTGCAGGGAAAGCAGAACTGCTTATTTTTAGCCTTCTTTCCAGCCAGGGATGCTGGCAGGACCTCACCATGTGTCATTTCCTCAGTTTCCACCCTCTAAACGAAGGCCCCCATGGGGTGTCGGGCCCCTGTGGGGTTTCGTGACCCTGGGGCAAATGTTAGGTGTATCCTAAACATAATCATCTCAAAAGGGTCCCTGTGCGAACAAGAGGGGCTCTTCCCTGTGGCGTAAGGGAGGGCTGCCTCCATGGGAGGCCATTATGGGCAGCGAGAGGCAGCCCAAGGCCTCAGCAGGGCTGTCCCACAGCCTGCCATTTTGTGCCCAGCTGCCCCCACCTGCAGCCATGGGAATGCCTGTGTTTGTCCACGCAGAGCCGTCCACAGGCACCCACTCGGGCCCTGGCTGCCCCCCCTGCTTGGCCTGTTTGCTTTACGAAGCCACCCTTCCTCACTGGCCAGCTGATCAGCGCTGGCGTGTAATTTACAGTGGGCCCAGTCTGCTAGCTTAAGAAAGCCCCTCCCTGGGCGGCCGGGAAGCCTGGGTGCCGGGGCTGGAGTGGGGTGTGACGCTGGAGGCTGAGGGGAAGAGACGCCACCCGTCATATCAGCGAAGCCCAGAAAAGGCAGCAGTGAGAAGTTTTAAAGTCTCCTCTTCCTTTTTGGCTTCGCGGCTCAGACAAAGGGATTTGTGTGAAGTTATTTGCACATGACTTTGCACAAGTCAAACACATTGGGGAGAAAAAACAAACCACGACGAGCATTCCCAAGCCTTTAAACGTATCCCACCCCCTTGTAGCTGCACAAAGACAGATTTAAGCAGTTTTTCATATTCCCTGTGAGAAATGACCATCAAGACTTAGCAACAAAGCAGAGAGGGAATGTAGGGGTGTGTTTGTCTGCAGATAGCAAAAATAGAATGACATTTTTGCAAACTATTTTTCCAGTCTGCCAAGAGTGATTTCTATACAACATATGATACAAGCAAGAAATCTGCAGATCTGTAGATTTCTGCAGATTATGATCAGGCAGTCTTAATTTCTCTCAATAGCTGGTGATGGACAATGCATGATTCATGACCCAGGTAACCTGAATTTTACATGTTTAGCTCTATGGGTGCAGAAGCATTTGTGTTGCTCAACATTGGTTCAGGGAGAAGGAATAAGATAAACTTGGTGTCTGTTTAAAAGAATCAGCTTACTAACTGAGAAAAACTGCAACCTATACATTCACTGGAGATCTAGCCCCACTTTCTGTTAAGCAGGCTAACAATATAATAGCCTTTAATCTAAATTTCTTATAAGAACATCTAAGGGCCAGTGACAATGTTGTGATTATTAAAAATTATTTTAAGCCTGTGCTACCTGAGCATCTCAGTCATGGTGTACTATGTGACTACTGTGAGCAAAATGTGGGCAGATTTTGGAATGGAAACTTTGGACAGAATGGGAATAAAAATCTCTTTCTACTTCCAGAGTGGCTGGCTGACTCCTCTGGAGGACCTCTCTTGGGGCAAGATATGGACGGGCTCAAAGAAGTCAGATACCACATACCAATAACGAGGGGAAGACACCAATGCTCAGAATTGGTCTTGCCCAATCACCTCCTTACTTAATCCCTCTTCCTCATTCTCAGATTGGTTTTCACAATTAGATGCAGCCATGAAGCTGGTAAATGACTTCTAGCTATGAAGGCTGACAGGCTGGCTTCATGGAAACCAGTGACAAAACGCACACTGATTTCAGAAGAACCAGAACTTCATCTGAGTGTAAAAGACAGATGACAGATCATGAACGTTGTGCTGTTTTCGCAGGAGTATGAGATGACCAGAACTGTCATTTTGGCACTGTCTGGCATGAGACTATTTTGGAGCTACTCAACTACTCCATTCAGTTCAATACATAGGATGGCTGTGAGTCAGCTGAAATTATTTGCTCCCTGGTTCCCTCTAACAATATGAGCATTTGGGTCTCATTTTCAAAGTAGGCCACATACAGACAGGAATAGTCGGCCAAGGATGCTGGTAAATAAACATCTCAGTCCTTACTGAAGCCTCAACGACTGAAATGAAGTTTCAAAACAACCTTTATTTTGCTTGAAGACTTATTACAATTTTTAAAGCAACTTAAAAACAAGACACAGCTCCATCAACTCTATAGCTTGAACAAAATTTCAAGGAGGCATGTTTTCACTGTTGCCTTGTAAAGGCAATTTACAACCCACTTTACCCTCTACCCCCTCAAAGACCATTTTAAAACAAAGTAATCTTAATGTTTTAAAGACATTTAACAGAACAGAGCTTTATTTTTAAAAACAAGAATAAAAAAAAATAGCAGCATGTTGGGCAGCTAATGCAATCTCATTAGGACAAGTGCAATGTAACGTTACCAACTCCCACAGTGCAGTTTAGTCTTCAACTGCAGTAAATACAACATGATTCTACATAAAAAATTGCATTTTGGAACCTTGTCCCATGGGAGGCATTGTGCTTTGAGCTGCCCATTTCTAAAGTGATCCTGAAAAAAAATAGTATCAGGATTCACTTTCCCAACTTAATACCATGCATAGCAAAAGCACTGTGTGAAAATTGGCAGAGGTTTTCCCCATTAGAAGCATCTGAATGTTTTCCCAAGCATTATTATTTCATTGCCAATTACAAGACAAAGCCATTTCTTCACTACAGAACAGGTGACACCAAATAGAAAAAGTGAAGATTTGGGTTTACAGATTGCTTGACAAGATTTCTTAGATAACTGAACCATACAGACAAGCTGTTTTTTTTTTTTTTTTTTTTTTTTTTTAAGAAAATATCCAACAACACAGAAACTCAGTTTTCTAACTGTATTTGGAAACATGCTGCACCCACAAAGGTCTAGTGTGCATGTGTGTGTGTATTTAAACAAAGTTAATGATATCACTTACTGAATTCAGCAAAATGATCACGTTTGGTGAAAATGCACCTATACTGAGATCTATTCATACATAAATACAGCAAGTGTGCACACATGTGCACAGATACATATCCCCAAATCTGCAAATTCAAATTTCAACTTAAGGAAATCAGAAACTCCTGATTTTGCTTGTGGGTTTTGGTTCTCTGTGTTATGTCTTGTACCTTTCAAAGGCCTTGTGAAAGTGCTGCTGCAGTGCAGCATAACTCAGGGATTTAAAGTAAAACAAAATTTCTCCAAACCAAAGAAACATAACAAAGGAAATCCCACCCTTGAATTATATTAGATGGAAAACCTACATGTCAATATAAGTACAGAAAAGCACCGTGTTTCTTCAGTTATATCCACGTGCTTTTTTTCTGTGTATATTAGTCTGAGATCAAATCAAAACTGGAGTGAACAATATGGTACATTAAGGACAAACAACTCTGCAGTGAATAGGGCCTTTGGCAGGACTTAGCTCTGTGCATTGAGGAGGGAGGGAAATGCAGAGGCCACACAATACATAAGTACCAGTGAAAACCCACTCATGCCAATTTGAGGGCGTAAGTGATCCTTGCAGATTGCACAGACCCTGTGTAGGCAGAATATCCCCTTAAGAAGCCATAAGCACTAATCCTTACAATATAGTGCTTATTTCTCATTGTTGCTTGTGCAAGAAAAGCAAGTGTCAAATTTGCACACACACTATTTTTTTTCCTCTGTTACAGCCACAGATGAAGAGAAGTTGTACAGCATGACAGGAACAAATGATACTCCATCCTAGGCTGGGCATACTAAGGATATGACCCACTAACATAGCAGAGGTTTTATTAATATGAGGAAAATTAGATCCAAATGCCTTAACTACGATAAAATTTCTTGACAAATGCTATGTGAAACATCAATTCAGATTACATATATTTTGCTTATAGAGAAAAAAATACAATTTTACTCTTAAAATACTTAACATTCAAAAATTAATATATGTCCAAAGAATATCTTGAATTGCTACAAGTGTTAAATTGTTGTATATTGAACTAATTTGTAACTTCAAGCACAGTAGTATAACTGGCATGCTAGAGTAGTTGTTGGTGCTTTTCATAGTAAAAACCAGTTATTAGTAAACCAAATTTACATGGTCCTACAGGCCTGAAAAGAGTGTGGAATGAGGAAGGGAAGGGATGAAGACTAAACTTCTATTCAGAAAAAGCATTCAGAATAATTTTATAAGTGGTGACTATCTTGAAACACTAATGTTGGTTAAATCTTGTTTCCTGATATAAATTCTAGTAAGAAAATACATCTAAGGAAACCAAAGACAACCAAGCAAAAAAAAAAGCACAAAATCAAAATAAAATCAAATGCCTTACAGCCTCAGAAATGAAGGAATAATGTAAAAATTAAAAGATAATATAAAAACTACTGGAGACTGGCAAATTTCTTATTATTTCTGATAGCTTAATAAGCACTGCATACTTTGAATTACAACACATGTATCTCTAAACCAGAGCTATTATGAGAGAGCTCTATGGGTCTTACTCTTTTGACTGTGTGTGCAGCTCTCTCTAATAGTAATGGGTCTTGCCTTTGCATCTTGGGGGAGGAATAAATTCATATGTTCACTTAGTCAAAACTTTTCCAAGATGTCTGTGAACTTCAATACTTTATCGGTTTACAATGTATGAATTTCCTCAGTGGTAAGGACAATAAATAACCATTGCAAACCACCCACAGTGAATTGTCCCAGTATCCTTAATAAGTTTGCTTTAATAGGATTCATGTGTTTGTTTCGTTTAACTAAACCATAATTCTGTAAGTCTCTGGTGCCTGAAATTATAGAAGTGTTCACTTTGATATTGCCTCAGCTTACAAACTTATGAAAATAAATCCAGAATGTTAAATATGATAGCCTAATCATTTTCAAAACAGACGTTTTCCCATCTTAATTAGCTCTATGTTGTATCCAAACATTCTTAGTAAAGGTGGGAGCTTTTTTTTCCCAATACTACTACAAAAAACAAACCTAGGCAACAGATTAGAGAAACTTCCTTCATATGAAATGAAAATACTTTTACATGCTGACAAAAATTCTGCCACTGTAGGTCAAGAAGTCATTTATTTACTATGAAGAATGGATTAATTCTGAGATCCAAACTATCTACGCCAGTAGCCAAATTTCCTGGCTTTTCTGCAATCACTATCAGAGAAGGATACACAATTTTTCGTCTTCCAAATCCAAAGACAATCACGATAGAAATTCAAAATGCTTCAAGAAGCAAACATTGTGTGGTACCGTATTCTAAAGATATCTCTGAAACAATATTGTTGGACTCAGTGATATTTTGTAATGTCCATATATTTTTAATTGAATAAAGCAGCTTTGAAGCTTATCAGGCACTGCCCAACAAAATATTTAGTCAAAAAAAAATTATGAAATTTTAAAATGTTGAGCTAGTAGCTCAATATTCTATAGAAAGAAAATTGTAAAATATTTCATAGTTTTAATTCTGAAGCCAACTCTTGCTGGCTTCCTGTACATTTTAAAAAAACCCCACAAACAACAAAATGAATAACAAAAAATAATAATCAGAAAAAATATTCTCAGGCAAAAGAAAGAAAGAAAGAAAAAAGAAGACAAGGAAACAAGAAAGAAAAACAAGCTTAACCTGTAGATATGCTTGAGAGAAGACTACAGCCTAAAGAAAATTCAGTATTGCATAGCATGGTCTAAGAATTCAGCTTTCAGCAAACAGAAAAGGGAAAAGAGAAGCCGTTTGGTATTGATAGTTTCCATCAATGATAGTTAGTCATCCAATACTATGTACATTATTATATACTGTATGCCATTGAAAGTCCTGTTTTCTTCAGTCTTAAATATATTCTTAACACAGGATTTTTAACGTCTAAACAAAACACTTCCTGGCACTTTGCTATTACAATTACTCTGAACAACATACTGTAACTGAAGTCCTTTTAAAGTGTCCCTTAGAAATGAAAGTGCCATTCTGCTACATATCATTCACCAGAAACCAAAAAATCCACAATGCTGTGTGTCTGGATCCACTGAGTGCAGCAACACCAAATCCAAGCCAGGTCGTGACCACGAAATTCCAATAACCAAATGACAAAGACATCTTATACCTTGTGTCTGGAGAATCCAATGTTCTAGCTGGTAAAGCTTGAGAAGTGGTCGTAAACAAGCACCATGGTTAAAGGCCTCTATGTCCCTGCAGGGAGATCAGGTTCGGATTTCTTTCTCTTGTGTTTTTCTTTTCTCAATTTAAAAATAAAAAAAAAAAAGCACTTCAGATTAGAAACGTACGTTCACAGCTTAATACTGTGATCTCTGCCACTGCAGTTGTGAAGGAAAGCTCTAGTCCCATCTGAAGACAGACAGCTTTGATACTGCAGCTCAAATTCTTGAGTAAGGCTGAAAGGAGCCTTTTCTCTCCAGAGGCCTCAATGTTGTCAAATCTTTCCTTTAGAAAAAACCAAACAACCCAGAGTACTAAGATCTTCATCGCCTCTGCTGTGCATATACTGGGTAGGCTAGTGTGACATTGAGAGAGTCATTGTGCTGCACAAGTGATGTGTGTTGATAATGTAGCACCAGTTCTTTGAGCGAGTTGTACAAGTTATATGGCTCTGCAAATCCATACCCAGTAGGTGTTTTGTTTATCACACAGTGCTTTACTTCTCCATCCACCCTAAAGGGAAAAAAACCAACCAGTTTTTAGTTTGTCAGTACAGTTAAGATAAGCTAGAAAATAAGGTATTGGCAATAAACCTTAAGATACTAGTCACTACATAGAATTCCTGTCTTCTGTGATGGGATAATGGTAAAAGCCTAGGTTAAACCCAAATTCCCAGATGTTGAGTTAGCTTAGGGAGGCAGGGGATAGGCAGGATGTAGCAGCTGCACAGAAAGGAGTGCATCCCTGTGAGGCTCATCTGTGGGAGTGGCAAAGGTTTGAGCTGTGTAGGAAATGGAGCAGCAATAAGGATGGCCTCAGGACTTGTTGGTCTGCTTCTAAGGTCCAATAGGACCAATGCATATGCAAGTGTCTAGCTGCCCCTGGCTCAAGGTACGTCCCTCAAATGTTGGTTACATCATTCACAAATTAGGGTACATACACAACAGAGCAGGCATAGCAGCCTTGTTTGCTGCTCTCTCGAACAAGGAATGTTCCATCTCGTTTTCCCCGCAGCAGACTTTCAGCTTGGCTTCTATTGATATTTCCCACATTCCACGTTCTCTCATCATGATGGGGCAAGTCCTCATCATCTTCCACCATAGAGTATTGGCTGTTGAAATAGGACAAAATGTATTTGTGAAACACACAGCAGAGCAAAATTAATGAATTAAGTAGTCCCCATTTCACACTACTTAAAAACAAGTAGGTCAGTGGTTAGTAGGATGCCTCCCTGGTAAAACTGGGGATTGTAAACCATGTAATACTGCACCGTTCAAGCCACTGAATAAAAATAAAATTAAAGCTCTGGTTCTTGTTTCTTTTAAAAACATGCACGCAAATCTGAAGAAGGTTATAAAAGGATGCTGTGTTATCTTTCAGAATCTGCTGTGAACACTTCAGTACTTCTCCCATTGCTCACTGTTTTGGTAAATGGCAAGCCCAATGAAATCAACACCCTCTGAGTCGGCTTAATTTCCAAAGATCAGAACACTTGGTCAGCACTGAAAAATCATGCAATGTATCAACTACAGCTGCTGTTTGGGAAAGCTATGAACAGTTGTACAGGTAGACAGGTTATTTATTTATAGGGGAGATGGCTTTGTGGAAAGGGTGGAATAGTAGAGTGCCTTCTCTCTCCCTATAACCAGATTACAAGAAGAGCATATAATATAGGGCTTTCTCTATCAAAACAGCCACCAACTATACAGCTGATTCGGAGTTATAGAGAACCCTCTGAGCTAAAGCCCACCATGAAAGAATATGTCTCTGGATCAGCTATGTGGACACCACTTTGATATTCTGCAGTTCCAGAGCTCCACATTCCCCCAGCAGCCTGCACTGGAGGGCCCTGCCTCTCCTGCTCAGCTTGCAACCAGTCTGTGTTTGGCTAATGCATTTATTCTGTCTGTAACAGGTTTTTAATCAGTTTTCCTTGGTCTAAGAAAACATGACTTCTCACTCATCCACATTCTCTTTCTGAAGATTCCCAAAGTAGTGTACAGAAGTCAGCAATCTCACACAGAACTCATTTTTCAGAAAGAAGAAGCTTTCTTTTGTTTCAGATGACTCTAGTCCCTTATCCCATTGTACTCCTTTGTCCTCCATGATATTCAAATGCATTCAGCAATGGCTCTATTTTCAACCAGCACCTAGAGAAAGCAATTCGCATTTTTCCTGCTGCTCATTATATTGGGGGTTTTTTTGTATTACAGCTTTAGAAAAAAAGTCATATTCTGAAAGTTTAATTTTTCAGCAGAAACCTGAGAACTTACCAGACTCACTGACAAGGAGAGTCACAGAGTGAGAGAAAAGGAAGATTTTCTTTAAACAGTTTCACTTACTATTTTGATGCTACACTAAAACCATGGACTGGCATTATTCTTTGTTTACTGTTTAAGTGATGGGAGTACTAATGGAAACAGGTGCCTACATATTCTCCATCATACCATCTTTGAGATGTGCTAAGGTTTAGTAAACAACATGGTTTTAAAATGTGTATGCCATTTTTATCCACTGCTTCTACCAGTGCAGCCACAGCAGAGATGCACAATTTCCAGGATAACAGTATGAGACTCAATAAACCAAGCCAAATTAAAATAGATGTGGGCAAGGCTAGAATGTAGATCCACTAAACAGTCATTGTCAGTCTGCTGTGTTTGCTGTATGTTCAGCCAGGCACGCAGTGTAAAAAGCATGCAGAAGAAACTACAAAGGCAGAAAATGTTGACATATTACTCAGACAACTTTGGTTTTCTATTTGTTCATTCTTCACTCTTACTACACTTTTGATATTATTTTGTGTCTTGCTTTTGTTTAAATTTGGTCTACATTCACATGACCTAGGTGCTTTTTGCTTTTTTCCCAGGAATGAAGTGAAACGTATTTATTAGCCAAGCCCCTGTCAGAACTTCTAGTAAACTGAATTGCTTGAAAAGACAGAATACTAGCCTGCCACTTCCCAGAAAAATTACACAGACCACAGAACCAGAGAAGGACCATTCTTCAGCATATACAATTTTAACATCTCCAATAGCAATGTGATATACTGATGTGGGTTCCACTATACCAGATAGCACCATGGTACCAACACTTGAAATTTGGAAAAAGCCTGCCCATTCCTAAGAGACCTTATGAACAATTTATCCATCCATATGGCATCTCTGTAAGATACTAACACCTTATGATCTTCATTTTGCTGGTAAGAATAAAGATACAGGTTATATTTCGGTGCTTTGCTATAGTAACTTGATTATGTACTTAATGGAGCATAGGGGATGAGACAGAGTCCTTTCTAATACTTGCATTATGTAGGCTGCCATGTGTTAAGTGTACATTCTTACTGGAGACCTAGACTTGGTATTTCCTCTGTGTGGTCCAGGAATTAAATATGCTTTATCTCACTTTTGTGTAAGATGATTTGAAATACCAGAAACATTTAAATCTTTTAATACTCACTCTTCTGTATTTTCATTTCCAAGCCATTCGTTTAGCTTCTTTTGCCGAACACCTTTTTGAGTCAGCCACCTGGACAATAAATGCAAATAAAATTAATGTTTAGTCACAGAAGTTGGATACCAATAGAAAAAAAAACTTAAAAAAATTTTTGTTAATTCATAATGATACTCACATCAAGTACTGATCTCTTGTCTTCCTCAGCTGTATGAGGTCTGGCTTAATGCTGTTCATACGCTTGTCTATCTCTCTATACTCAGCTGCTTGCTTCTTTAAATCCTCTTCTAATCTACGCCTGCTGTCCACAATTTCACTTATTCGAGACTTCAGTTTTTCATAGTTGTGCATAATTCTGAATAGAATAATGTGGTAGGTTACACTCTGATGATGTGTTATTCATGATTTTCTATCTAGCAATGTAGACACTTAAGAAAACAGATTATTTCTTTAGATGTAGCTATACATTTTGCAAGTTCACATCTGCCCCATTTGAGTCTTTTTTGCTTACAACTGAACAACTTTAAACTTGCCATCTTGCTTTAGTTTTAGGCAGATCTATACTTGGCATTGTTTCTTTTTTCAAAATAATACAATTTGAAATGCAAATACAAATACTGACCTTTGTATTTCTTTTTCATTTCCTTCCCGTTTAAATTTTTCAATGTATTCCTTACTGTATCTTTCTTGTGTCTGGCACTGCTCTTCAAATATTTTTATTGTTTCATTAAATGCTTCAATAGCTGTTCTTTTCATTTGAATTTCCTGAAAATAAAATAATTGTTATTACAATTGTTATCAGACAGAGGGGATGACTTATTGGTTGTATCACAGAAACACTTCAGTATATTGTAAAAGAAGACTTCAATATCCCTTTACCAGAACGCATTCTGTCTGCAGAGCCTTATAACACAGAGAGAACAGCCCTGTGCAAAAGGCTACCGTGATGAGGCTTTCCATGCTGAGGTTTTCCAAGAAAGAAAATTGCTAGAGAAAAAGCTAGCTACAATCTTTGTGTGGTATAAGTAAGTTTTATTTGTGACCATTAGAGCCTTATGGCAATGCACTCTGCCCTTTGTATTAACTAATGTCCTTAAGAGGCACATCTGACTTTCTGAAATAAAAGTGTAAGATCCTGGCCTGGAGAGGTCTCAAGAGGTCATCTAGTCCATCCTCCTGCCCCTACATAGCTAGTCGATAGCCAAGTCTTTTAAGTCTTTAGTTGAAGTTGCCTGCACTTCTTCGCCTTTCTTCAATTATTTTCAGGCATATTTCCTGCTCATTTTAAGAAGCAGTCTTGATTCTGGGTCTGTAAAGCTGCACTAATTCACTGGCAATTCACAACTTGGCTAATAACTGATTAAGCCAAAAGGACAGAGCCATCTTTTTGTTCCTGCACTTTATCTACACACACCATCTCTCTACCCTGCATAGATCATAGATTAAACCAGACCCTTCAAAAACTAGTAACAAAATACAGTGCTTCCCTGCAAATGTGCCTTGAAAGCCGTAACTCAGCTTGATGAGGTCAGTATGCAGAAGTATTGGTAAATCAAGATAGTTCTGTGCTGGCTTTGGATGCAGGTGTCAGACTTTGGCACAGGGTGGGTTGGGTTACAGGTGGTGACTGTTCAAATGTGAGTAAGCAATTCTACTATATGGAGCAAGCACACCAGGTATGTTTCCTCTTTTGGGCAACAGCAGTAGTGGCAGGGAGGAAAGGAAGATGGAGGAAGATGGCAGTATGAATTTACAACAATATTCTTCTAAATCTACAGAAGTCTTCCACTTGCACTTTTGTTTCAAATCTAGCTCACCTGAGATGTTCTTGTGTAGTCTTCATAGAGTCTGTCATATTCTCGGCTTTTTTCTTGGAACTGGGTATTATATTCATGCAATTTCTTTCCCACTGCTTCAATGCTATCCTCTTTTACAACTTGATCCTGGAATGATGAGCAGAAGGAAAGATATTCCGTAAAGAAACAATTATATTGCACAGATTTTCAGGATAAAAGTGCTTAAAAACACCTAGATAGTTATATGGTAAATGTGACTCCTCTTTCATCAATATGGATATATAATATGCTACATGCATAATATGCAAATGAGAAGTTAATGACAAACAGCAATTTTGCATTTTAAGTGTTCAGCTTTATACTGATGTATTTCATCTTTAATGAGTCGGATATTTCTTAATGTAAGTTTATTTCTTAATATGATATCTGCAGTATTTAAAGTTTTAATTATTTATATGCAAACTGTGGAGTTGGTTTTAAACAAAAATATCCATTTTTATACCCACTTTATTTTTTCTAATATTAACAGAGATGAAGTTCTTCATGATAAATGACTCCCTAGTCTGCAGTAATTTCTCTGTATTTAAGTGAAACATAAAGAAAATAGACCAAATTACCTGCTGGTACTTAGATACTGGATACAGTAATTTTACATCCAATTTAGGATTATACTGGGCTAGAGATTCATTCCGGTAGTGGTTTATTAGCTCGACCACAGAGTTGAAAGTTAATGGGTCAGAAAAGCCGTATTTTCCATCTCGATGAAATATTTTGATTAATTTGTTATTTCCTCCTTTCCTGCAAATAAAGTTTGTTGAAAAGTTAGGCATACTTCAAGTACTATTTCCTAAAGAACACTGCATTTTAAATGCAGTATTGCATTTTACTGTCAAGTATTACAAACCTAGCGTAACTAATCTTACCTTAGTGTAAGTGTGTAGTCCCCATGCATTTTGGTTGAAGCATCTCGTACCAAAAAGGTACCATCAGCAGTGTCTCGAAGCTTCTCATTTACTTCTTCTCTAAAATGAAAGCAAAAGTAACAAATCATTTCAGCTACTTCTCACTCATTTATCCTCTTACTGTGCTCTAAATTCTTCTGGTTTAAAATAAGTGGTTTTAGAAGCCTTCTTGATCTCCATATTAATAAATACAGTTATTTAATAGCTTATTTAACATTGCTGGAGAACAACTGGAATATAAAAATGGTATAATCTATGTCCTCTCACGCTGGACAAAATTATGTTCATGGAAAGGCCTTCCTGCTTGTTCATACAAGCCTGCACAACTGAAGTACCCAGTGCTGGCCTAACGTACCTATATATAGTACAGTTAAAAGTGTCGCTAATATATGGCACTTGTTAGTCTGGCTTCTTAACTATTGTCGCTACAGCTGAGGTTCTGGATGAAAGACAGGAAAAAAATACTTATTTCTTGGTGTTGTCCTTTCAAGCTAGCATTTCATATAGCTGTCTTAAAGTAACAGAACAATTATTTCATATACTACATTCTAACTGACTGCCAGTAATATTTTAGTCATGTTTGGAATAAAAAAACGTAATATGTTTGTGTTGGAAAATATCCTAAAATGGTTCTTAGAACTGTAATTTTTCTATACTTAAAGATAATATATACACACAGAATAGCATAGCCATAAAGCCAAACATAAGAAATACATGTCTTGAGCCAATTTACCTTGAGATATCTCCCCAGTACCATTCAGCATCTTGTAATGACATGTTGTTATTCATGCCGTTGTTAGTTACAGTATTAGGTTTCGGTGGCTTAGGAGGCAGTGCTGCAGATGAAAGGGAAAAAAAAAAAGTTGATTATAACTCACTGGAAACCTGACCGTATATTCTTTGAAATTACACATTATTACATGAATGAGAAAAAAAAGAGAAAAGTTACAAAATAGAGTTTTCCATCACATCACTTTTAAAAGACATCAGAGGAATCAAGATTTTTTACTGAAAACAATATAATTCAACAAGAAAGATGTACATTTCAAAGAAGTATGTTACTCTTGCAATAACATATTTTAAGCAAAATCTAACACCATACTCATCTCCTCCCGCTGTGAAGAAAGCATTTGAGAAAAAAAAATTCTGAAGTTTGCTTTTACCTTCTTCCACTATCTCCAGGTGAAAATATATAACAAAACACGGAAAATGTCTTTTTTTTTTTTTCTCCTATGTAATGATCTTAGAGGAATATTGCTGCTTCCTCACCTAGAAGCTGAGTAATAAGAGATGCAAACCCCCAGCAATACTGTGTATTTTAAGAAGAAGAATTGGGTTTTTGTGATCCTCAGCATTCTGCGCAATGATTTGCCAAAAAACCACTTTAAGAAACACATCTGTGACCCAAATATCCCTTGTGTTAATCTTAGTATCCTACAGAATAAATAGTGTTCCAAATGCCAGGACTGATTAAAAACCACATCCCCCTTTTCTCAATGTCAAAGCTGTATACGTATACAAGTGGGTGCCAGAGAAGATACTGCAGCACTCCTGACTTAGTAGCAAGGGGGACTACATTGGAATCAGGATTAAAAATCAACCCAGCTCTTTTAGTTCTCCAGTAAGTACATCATTCCTTACATATGTCCCTGTCCTATATATTATGATAGGCTACAAAATACAATGTTTTAAAGTTGCAATGAATATCAAAATAGCATAATATGTTTATATGATATGAAAAAATGATGCGATATCAGGTATTCAATTAATATTGCTAGATTTTAAAATCTGTTTTTTCCTCAAACAATCCAAAACAATTATTTGCAATCACTGTTTCAGGAAAGAAAAGTGTTACTATAGCATCTCCTTTTAGTCACAGTGTGGAACAGAGATAGCAAAAATAATAATAAAAGAAGTACAAAATTTTTTATATAATAGCAGAACTAGAATGACATCTGACAGAATAAAATAAAAAACCAGGTAAATTCAGTAAAAATTCAGTTAAGTAACCAGACAGGTATTTCTACAGGTTAAGATTCTAATTACTATAACCATGCACTAAACCACAATTTAATTCTTATTTATGAAAGAAAGGAAAAAGAACAACAATTTGTATCAACGTCAAAGTAAAGAAATCCTACATATCCACTAAGAATTTTTCAGCAGCTATTGTAAAGACCAAAATGAATTAAGTCTTCCATAATAAGACTGCAGTTTTACCTGGTGGATCCATTTCTATGTAAAACATCAAGTCTGTGCCACAATTTATATCTGTCTTAGGATATTCTATATCCAGTTCTTCCATATTCCAAACAGTATTGTACATTTGTATGAGTTTCACTGAGTAAGCTCAGATACAAGAAAAGAGCCAGGCTCTCTTTGTAATGGTGTCTTGGAATTCATTTTAAAACCTATAAGGGGCTGCACTGTAACCTATTACATCATAATCCTCAGCCAATCATGTCAAAATAATGTCACCAGACCACTCCTGCTTCATCATTTTGTTCTACATTAATCTTAAAACAATTTCAGTTTTGGAAAGAATCTGCATTTAGCAGAACTGCAATATAAACCTGATATTGCAAACAAAAGGGGCGGGTGGGCTCTCCTTGCCGTGTTCGTGGCTCATTTTCCTGACTTTGCAGCATGGTACAGTCCAACCCTGGCAAGATGACAAAAGGCTGATATGCTGCAGCACGTAGCTCTTACACACAAGCGCACACAACACATGCACACTCACACACAGAGCAGCTCTCTTTAGAAGTAGGTCGGTCACATCTCAGTTGCATTCTCCTGCTTGGATGCCTGAAGTTTACCATTCAAAAAGCTTTAAAAGGCTTCTGGACCTACTGTACATATTAAAGATGCAGAAGGGAAAAGAGCATGACTCTGTGTGCATGTGTATGTGTATCCAATACACACTCATTTTACATATACATACACACACAGACTTACGTATCTCCTCAGAATGAAATATGGATGGTAATTTTAAACTGTGCAGATTTCTATTATTTTAATGGACACACAGGTCTGATATACTTGATATTATATAAAATGCACTTACTGCAGAGGTGTCTTCCCCCCCTTATAATTTTGTAATAAAATACAATTCCAAATGATCTAGATTAACTCATTTTGAAATCTAAAAACCAAATATTGTAATCTTGCATTCAGCAGACTTGCCTAAACCATGGAAGAAAGTCAAAACTGAGCAAAGATCTTGAAAAGTGATTTTGTTGAACATAAAAATCCAGTCTGTCAGGATACAACAAGATTTAGTCTGCCTTTTCACACTGTTTCTCTACCCTGTTCTCATTATTTATCAAGTTAATTGTTTTTAAAAGCAAGAGTCCCTTGTCGGTGTATCGTTCCTCACTTGACTTTATGTCATCAGTATCCTCCTACCATTTAGAAATATTCCCTCTTAACTCCCCCCCATCGCTGACTGTAACTCTCTCAGACCTCTTGGAAGAAACATGCACAGAATAGACTATTAATTCCAGAGCAGAACGCTATGTAAAGCAATGTGAGTGCTTTATACTTGCTCTAATCTATGGGGGCAGAAAAACAGATACCAAAAATAACCACAACAAAGAGTAGCTGTAGCAACTATCTGTGCCTACATCGTAAGAAATTCTGGTGCAGCTGAAATGTGCTCTATCTCACAAATACTCATTAAAAAAATTAATACAATTTATATCCTTCCCAAATATTTCACACATACCTACCCCCACTCTGTGCCCCTCAGCAGCTTACTCCGTTTAGACAAGTATTAACATACAAGAACATGTCTGGAGTACCAACAGCTACAAAAAAATGCATGCTAGTTTGCTTTATATGTTAACAAGCTTAAATTCATTCTGAAGTAGACTCTCCCCTCCCTGCTTAGGTAGACATGCTCCAAAGATTCCTACCATTTCCAAAATGAAATAGGATACTTAAAATTACCCCAGACGCAAGTCCAAACACTGAACTTAGAGGTTTAACCCACCTGCTACCCAAACAGTTAGGTTGCCAAGGTAATTATTTAAATTAAGTTATAAAGATTTCCTACAAAGACTACATTGCTGCATTTAGGTCTCATGTGGGATCAGTAAGATTTTTTTATTCTGTTGAATAAAGGCTTTAAGGAAAAATTACTTCTCCAGGGTTTCTCTAGTGGCCAAATTTTGGACTGCCCACACTTGTATAATCAGGTTAGTGCTCAAATCAGACTAGGCTAGCTTGCAGGCAAGAAAAGACAGGAGGCAGACAGGCAATTCCCTGTTCCCTATATAACCTGGAGAGGTACTGAGGTACTTGACTTTCATTCATTTATCTTAAGACCATGAAAGCTCTACCTGGTAATCAGTTCTAGTACAATACTTCCACGAGGTGATGAAGAAAACACACACATAAATTCAAAATCACTTACTTTGTAAATTATGCATCGCGAATGCTTGCCCTTGTATTACAGCCTGAAAATACAATCCAGTAACTTGAAAAGTTAATTGGTTTCCTCTTATAAAAATCTTGCTTAACCCCCTCCCAAACTCCTTTTAGTATGAAGCTTCTCTGAAGCAATGAAGAAAAAAAAAATTCTGAAAAAGAGATTGCTCTGCTTTCCAACCCATGTTCCATAAAAATCCCTAAAAGAGCTGTAACATGCAGTGAGAAAATCCAAGCCTTCTCTCTCTTCTTAACTGCTTAAAGCTCTGTGCTGTGCAGAAGGTATCCCCTTACTCTGGTTCATCATTAAAAAGTGAACTTGACTTCAGTACTGTGGGGAAAAAAAAAAAAAACCAAACCACCACCCTTGGTAGCTTGCACGTCTCTCTCAGATAAAGATCTCAGTTTCATGATTAACTTGGGCAGGTTCAAATATTTGCTGAGCCAGGGATTTCAGGTGGGGGAGGGGGAACCAGATTCAAAGTAAAAGTTGTCATCAGCTAACAAGTGGCCAATGTAGGGCTAACTTTCTCATTTTAGCTAAGTAAATGAGAAGACCATTGTAAGAGGCCTTAAAATAGTCTCTGTCACTGGTTGCTGAGTGCAGTATTAAAGTCGAGAAAAGCACCATGAACAGCCAAATACAGGAAGTGGCTAACTAACTGACTGCAGAAAAAAAAAGACCAGAATCAAAATCTTCCTTGAAAAGAGCTGGATCTCTCAGAGCAGCCCTGTGCAAGCAAAATAGCCTGCTTGCAAACACAGCATCACCTCCTACGCACTCACACTGGATCGCAATTACAGGTGCTGCTTCAAGACCCTTAGCATGATGCTGTGAGGCATTTTATCCGTTTCCTATAAACTGAAAATTGTAGAAGAAACACCTGTCTGCATCCATGGTATTTTCCAGTATGTCAGGATTGTTCAGTTCTTGGGCAGGCAGGCAGGAAAAGGGACTGTACAAAGAGGGAGCCGTTTAGGTCAAATACATTTTCCTTGCCTTAGCGTTTGCTGGAGATCAGACTTGCTAAAGGAACACAGCAGGAACTGAAGAGCCTGCTCCCCTTTGCCTACAGAGGTCAACTTCTTTGCAAGCTATACTTCTACGAGGAAATAAATTCAAAGGGAAAGGAGAAGCAGACCACAAGATTTAGTTCAGAGAAAGAAGAGAAGGGGATTAATATTTTCTTCCTACTTGTGGGAAATAGTGAGACCTCCTAGTAGCTCTGTTCCTTGAGATCTGCTTGTGCTTATTACAGCAGTCAAATGGCATTGAAAAGTTTTTATCTCCTGAACACTCCACCTACCAAAATCCTCCTATGCTACAAAATACCCCTCGCACCTAATAATGAAATCCCAAATATGTGCAGTACATTTTCGATGTTTTACAGTTGATTGATTAGCTTCTACCTGTAACAATCCCTTGCTTTTCTAGTTTTAGCCTTTGCCTAGTTGAACAATTGTCAGTTCTATATATTATTTAAAGTAGCACAGTCATAAAGGTACAGCCTGCTTCAAATGGAGATGGTAATCTGTGTTTCTGAACTAATTCAACTTCTGGCAGTAACTGATATGCCTCCTATTTACTGTTAAAATCACAGAAAGGGTTGATAACACTTCTTGGTTTATAGGGCCACAATACAGAAACATATTCTCAGAGGAGAAAGGACAACCCAAACCTTGTTCACTGCATTGTTTATCATTTAAAAAAGCACAGATACCCCCACAGAGGTAAAAGATAAGGCTTTGTTCCTAAGTCCAACTTTTTTTGGACTCCAGTGCCTTGTGCAAAAATGAGTACCTAATCATCCTGCAGAAGGGAATCAAGTGTCTTGTCAAAAAAAGATACTGGCACACACCTGCATTTGCACACAATTGTCCTACCTTAACTTTTATTTAATTTAAATTTCAAAACCTTGAATGGTGCCCATTGAATCTATACATTTGTATTTGCAGAAAGTCAGCAGCCTACTATTTTTTGCAGTCACACTCAGTGTTCTTCTATCTATGAAGCATTTTTTTTCTAAAAAACGACGTATGAAGTAGGAAGAGAACTCACCAGGTTTGACAGGCTTGCATGTGTGTGTTACACATACTCACATACAAATACACACACACACACACATATCAATTGGTAAAAAATTCTGATAATGTCATACATGTTGTTTCAGTTTTACCAAATACTTCCGATTAGGTATTGAGAAACATAAAGCACAGGCTGCTGTCAAAACCCAAACCAAGAATACAGCATTCCTAAGTACGGTGATTGACAAAGCATTTTGCTCTCCGTCAAACCAGGTATAAAGCCTGATTTTTATTAGCTTAGGAGGGGAGCCCTCTGCCGGGTGATGCGCGGACGCGCAATACCCCCCCGTGCGGCACCAGCTCTCCCCGGGTCAGACTCTGCCGCCTGCGAGCCTCAAACCAGGCTGGGCGCTGCAGGCGGCCCAGCCGGGCCCGTGACAGGACGCAGGACAGTCCCGACAAGGGACGGCATTCCGACATGTTTGTTTGCGTCCCCAGGACACTGCCGACAGGACTGTGGGCTGAGCCTGACCACTGCAGCAGCGCAGGGGAGCTGTGTGTCCCATTCCCCGAGGAACAGATCAGCCTGTACACTCCCCGGCGCTGGCTGTCAACGCTACCATGCTTGCTAACATTTTGTGCAGCTAAAAGTAAAGTGTCTGCATCTCGGCAATATTGCCAGGACTCTCACCCCATCCATAACGCAGTCTCACTACCTCACTCGTTCCTCGCTATGACCCTGTGACTACCAAGACCTGCCTCTTCATGCTTAAAACTGCACTATTTCAAAGCTTGAGCCGTTGTTTGCAGTGTTATTTACAAGCCTGGGAAACAGGAATAAACCGGGATAGGCAGTTGAGACGAAGCAGCTCAGCTTGAGTTAGTACACAGGCCATGAGAGGCTTCAGTTCACCTGTACAGGATGGCAGCTCCTTCCTGCTGCTGCGGTAGCTCTGTCCCTCACCAGCCCGTCTGCCCACCATGACACCAGCTCCCCGTGTCCCCTCGCTCTCCCGCCACGTCCCCCTTCCTCTTTTTCTTCCTGCGATAAGACACACTTTAATCTCACAAAGCCACTCCACCCTCTTAACAACCCCTGACCCTGAGAGGACCCCCATTTCCCTGAGCTCCCCCCAAATCACCTCCCAACTCTCCCACTGCCCCAGCTGCCTCTGTACGACCCCCCTCTGCAGCTACCCGCTCCAAACCCACCGTGCTGCCCCAAGCAGCCACTGGGCCCCATGGACGGCTCTGGGACCTACATCCAGGGCAGGCCTCCTTCAGACGGCAAAGCCAGGAGTCTTTACAATCCCTGAAAATTAACTGAAAAAACCATCCGGTCTTCTATACTTACAAATATAGCCTATTTTTCAGTATCTACCTCTAAAAGCACGCACACCTCCGTATGATGTATGAGATTCTGTGAGACACAAGCAGCACTGTTAGCTATAAACTGTTGTAATTAAGATATATTCTTCTAATACTACTGTTTTGAATAGCATATTTAGAGACATGGGCTTTGTTTCTGATTGTAAAATCAGCATTACTCTTTAAATAAAAGCCTGTGTGGCTGTTCATCAAGTTGGGGTGTTAAAACACAATGCTACATCGCCCAGCTTGCCCACTAACACCATCTTTTGGCTCTCCTACTGATAAACTCGAAGAACAAGACAGGAATCAGAAAATGGGTCTGATTACCAGTTATTCAAAACACCAACCATCTCTCCAATCTTAATTCTCCTGCGACATTACTTTGTCTTCACCTACCACATACATAGGCACAACATGTATTTTAACTTCAGTATTTTAACTACTGTGGAGGGCTAAGCACTATTCTAATTCACAAACTAAAATGCATAGTTTGCTGTTGAACACTGTGACAGAGAAAAAAAAAAAAATCAGTCCAGAGTTGTTCTGTGACAAAAAAATCAAGTAACAGCCTAGGAATAACTCCTGGTTTTGAGTTACAGTGTGCAAAGCATCACACTAGCTATAAAATGACCAATTAAAGATGCCCAATTTAAGATACCAATTTTAAGATAGATTAAGATACGAGGTCCAATTGCATACTTTCTATTGCTTTGAGGCAAGAAGGATAATTAGTAGGTGATGCAATAAAAAAAACAACCCCACAGCTGTGCAAAGATCTCCTCCCTATTCAGATCTGTTACCTCCAACACTACATATAATGTAGCTATGTACTGTGTAAGACAACACTAAAACTTCATGCACAGCTCGTTCTAGACAGAATGTTTTCATCCAGGCTTGAGAATAACAGAAAGAAAAAACGAAGGAGGAAGCTATTGCTGCAGCCTGTGAAAAAGAGAAGAAACCTGGCAGCATTGGCTTCCCTGTTATCACTTAGTTGTCATTACGTTACTTTCAACGCTTTCTGCTTAAAACCTCTTGGCTTCTGCACTTTTAAAATTCTATTATAGATTGTAAGTCTCAGGACAGTTATATGGCAAGTAAGTTAACTTTTCTAGACATCTTCCTTTCATTACAATGTCTCTAAACAATTTTTATGGAAACTCAAGCTACTATAAGCAATAATCTTGAAGATGATAATTCTGAAGAACACATCTTAGAGTCTTCCATGAGAACTATAAAACCAGACCACTTCAGATGATCAGGTCACTGAATGATTTTGGTGTGGAAAACAGACTTGTGTCCTAATTCGGCAAACTTACAAAACATTCTGTTAGGACTCAACTTCTGAAAATTATTCAAGCGCTTTAGAGGCCTAAGAGCAGAGGCTAGCTAACCATAGACTACAAAGCTTGAAAATTTGTATCTGAGTTTTTTTCAGCGTATTAATAGATGTGCAAATGTTCTACTAAAAACATTCCACTGCCCAGGACAGACTTTGAAATGCACAGGAAAGGAGTTCTATTTTTGTAACAGATCGTATGAAAAATCCTGGGAGGACCCTCAAAATAAACTATTGCATTACAAAGTATTAATTAATGCAGAAGCAATATTAAAACCAAGCAGATGTTAGATTATGGTTATTAATGTAGTGTCAAACCCTATAAATGTGATGGATACAGCCACATTTCTTCAAGCACTCTAATGATACTCTCAAGATGACTAGACTCCTTGCCCTTAGTAGTAGTTCTAACATCAACACCTTTCACTTTTATGCTTTCCTTACATGAAGCAACTCAGGCACATTAGGCAACCAAGTGATCTCTCACTTCGAAACGTAAGAACCTCTCACTGGTGACCCTACCTCTGTAACCTCCTAGTCAGTGCCTCTAGCCACATAAATTTACATATGTGAAAGCATTTGCAAACATATTTAAAAAATGCTATTAGCAAACTCTTTATAATATTAAAGGATTCAATAATGTATTTTGCTTTTTAAGGCTTATAACAGGTGGCAAAGGAAAGAATTCTTTAACAATTAGCAGTTATTTGCCAATTCTTAGTAAAATAGGACAAATAGTCATTAAAAGTTTGGACTCTCCTGGTTGTTAGGAATAAAAATGCACAGTGGTTCTGGAAATGCCTGCTTAACAATTTTGACAAAATGGAACAAAATCAAATAGGTATAAACTAGTTGAAAATAGATGTACATTAAATGTTAGGGAATGGTTCCTAACTAATAGAGCTGACAAGGTTGGGAAAGCCTTCCAATCAAAGCAGTAGGAAAAAAAATCTTAGCCATTTTAAATTAATCATCAGTAGTTGATGATGGGGATTATACAGTAAGCCTAACTGAAATATGAGAAATAAGGCATTTTTCTGCTGCTGTTTTTCTGCTGCTGTGTTCTAACTCTTCAAATCTTAAGCACCCCTACAGAACCTACTGCCATGAACCCTACCTTGTACTTTGAATAGAGAGGCAGGAAAGCTAGAGCCTGCCCAATGTTCTGTTCACCATCGCCCTATCCTGTGTTCGGATAGTCTCTGTTAATAAGCTGTAAAAGGAATTACTTTAAGCTAACAGCTAAAGTCCCCCTGCATTAATAGTTTCCTTTGGACATAGTTAGCCACTCTGCCTTGCCCCTACCAAATATTTGATTTAAAAACAGGGATTTGCATAAATTAGAGGTGGCTTTTACTGTTTGTTGACTAAATTAGATGCCAACTCACAGAAGCAATACAAGTGTAATCTAACTTTCCTGAATGGGGTTTTAATATTTTCCATGTTGTTTATTGATATCGATAAATAAATCTTTTGAGTCTCTGGATTAAAAAATACATATATGTAAATAAAGGGGGAAATCTTACTTTCTTCTGATGATCTCTATGGGGTATTGTAGTTCTAAGAAAATTTGCCTGAGAGTAAAGTGAAAGTTAAATAAAATCCCCAGAATTTACACCGTGCCACCACCACCACTGTATGATATGCATTCTACTGATTTACAGGTCTTAAAAATTCACAAATTCCTCTTTGCTGTTTACTGAAAAAGAAATGAAAGTCCTAAGGCTGTACAAACTATGAGTACTAAAATTATCTTAATGAAAAAGACCATTTCTTATAAAATTAATGTTGCACACCACTACAGAATATACGAACAACTTCTAGTTAATTCTGTAAATCTGCACTTTTGCATGAAGTTTGATTAAAAAAGAGAAACAATAAGCATTTACTGTCTGTAAGTTAAATTTTAATATTTAAGAAAACAATGGTATATAATCTTTAAAATTAAAAATAGTTTTTACCTGGTACAGGCTGTCTCTCATTCCATTCACTTGTGATTAATACCTCTAGGATTTTTATGTGGTGTTCAGTATTATCAGAGCTGCAAGAGATGGATTAGACAGTAAGAACTAAGGAAAATGCAAAAGTTTACATGAGAATTATTCAAAAAACATTGGAAAAATTTACAACAATGCCCTCCACATTAGAAGTAAGGTCAGAAAATTAATTCATTAAACTTAATTTTGTATATAACTAACCCATATTTAGAGTACAAAATATAATAAAGACGACCCACAAACCTTGCTATCTGGAATTTGAAAAGCAGAGGGCTGAAAATTTCAGCCAGAGACCTTGCATTCAGGAGATTTTTGCTAGAGGCTTTACAAACTCTGAGGAAATGTTTGAGCAAATACTGGAGTGTGAGCCAGTACTGGGGAGGTATATTTGGAGATCTGATGAGTTTCTTCAGCAACTGAGCATACTCCTCTGAGCTCTGCACTTCTGCAAGCAAACACATAAAAGGCTCTTGATATCAGCACAGAAACATTCAACAAGTAAAATGAAACTGTATATAACTCCTTTGGAAGCATCAATTTTACAGAAAAAAAAAAATTCTGCCCTTCATTAGTGCTGTAAGAGTTCTTTCTTCTTTTGACAAAAGTGAAATGCTCAGAGAAGAGTAAAAACCAAGTATTTAAAAGTCAAATGGAAACAGATATGCATTTTGGTAAAAACCACAATGTATTCAGAGTGTACTTGGTAGAAGTCTCTCTTGTGTTTAGCGTCACACATGATTGGGTAACTCTGAGATGCACTAGATAAGTCTCACAGGTGCTGTTCTAGCCTTGAAGGTTACCAGTAACAATATCCTGTCCTGAGATATGTAACAGAATACTTGGCCCATGTGCTGAAAGCCTGTAAGCTGTACTTGTTTGAAATGACCACTGCAGATGATGAATCTTACATGCATGTATTTCTTACTTCATAATCTGCAACTCTGAACGTACTGCAGAACACCATGACCTCTAATACATTTACTTTGTCAGCACTGATAAAAAGTTAAAAATTAGCTTTCTGCATACAGATAAGTCCTTGATTTCCGCCCCCCCCCCCCAGTTTTTCTATAGTCATTCTACTTACTAAAATGAAGAGAACTGTTATCCCTTATATTTTCCATTATGTTTACCCAAATAAGTAACTAAATAATGCATGTCTAGGTCTGAGTTGAAACAGGTTTTGTCAAAAAGTGGTGAAGGTATGTATGTCTTCTGAGATGCTGCCAGGTTGTGCAGCATCTTCCCTGTTCTGTGGGTGACAGCTGGACCACCGGATATTCAGAAACGTAATAAAAGCTTTTTTGTCTGACATGTGAAATAATGTGATAATCATACCTTGAGGTACAGAAATGATGTCACTGTAAACAGCTGCTGGAATGATGGGATTTGGCAGGTCTAGGATATACCTCTTGAGAGCATCTGATAAGGTGTGCACATCATATGTCTCTAAATCCAATGAAGAGGCATCTAAAGGGAAAGAGCAATGTACTTTTTAGACATTAGAAACAGGAAAAATATACAGGCTCATGATATTAGGGCTTTATACCAAGCCAAAACTGTTAACTTCTATCTGGTTTATGCGGAACAACTCGTAAGAAAGAATGTAAGACACCAAGAAACATCTTTGAATGAGGAACATACAGTGCTCAGCGCTATGCCCAGGCCTTTGGCATCTGATAAACCAAATGGCTTCCACAGCTGTGTGTGGCTTTCCTTCATATACAGTGCAGGGCTGAATTCAGAATAATGGTAGTCACTTGCTGCATGTTGGCAATGTTATGGAACATCAGAATATTTTTAACAGGTCTCTGTTTTACCTGTAAATATTTAGTGTAAGAAGTCAGTATTAATCAAGGGTTTGTTTCCCCCAAAGGAAAGCTTGCAGTATGAGCTCAATTCTTACCAGACACCAAAGGATTTCCATGAGAAAATTATGCATTATGAACAGCTCAGATGATAAAAAACTTGCAGTGTGGGTATGAATTCTACAAAAGCAGTTATATGTCAGAGAATCCAACCACAAATTCATAAGAAATAGTTTTCATTAGTTTTGTTGCTCACAGGATGTTTTCTATTTCAAAAGCCAAGTTAAATCCTGGTTCTTTCAGTGTTGATCCATTCTCTGAAGTATATCCCAAATTATTTTAATGAATACATGAGTAGGAATAAGCTTGTGGTACTCTGCAACTCTTTGGGTGTAATATCATAAATGGACCTGAACTCTTCCATCTGCCAAGCTGGCCAGATGCAAGTTAACTTTGATTTTGGAGCTAGATAGCACTGTGTTGAAGCTAACAGGCAGCTACCCAATTAATATGGAGAGCATTTTAACCGTAAGCAGAACAGCACACTAATGCATTTTGCAACTTTGAGACCAAAGCCAACTTTGCTCTCTGAATTAGCACTCTGCTAATTCAAAGAGAGTAGGTGGAGGAGATGGGAGCTGTCTGTATCCACGTATCTGGACACCCACTGCACCGGCTCTGTCCTGGACTATTCTGATCCTACCTTAAAGAGAACTCAGAAAGATACGCTGTTACTAAAGGGTAAAGTCCTGTTTTCTTTAATTCTTTAATTACATTTTAAATAAGAATGCAGGTAAACTACAAGTTCTTGATCTCAGGAGATAGATGAACCTTTCATAAAAGTAAACCTCAGTTTAGAGACTTAAAAAAGGATTCAGATAAATAAAGCAATACATTCATATTGGTGCCACAGAAAATCTGGATTTATCTGGACTGAAAAATCTAATCACAATACCAAAAATATGACTTGGGCTGCTAGCACTACATGCATATCTCCTTTGCCTGCTTGCACTCATACTTCCTCACTCCCACCACAATCAGCAGAGGACAGGATGCTCTTTTGATTTGAAGGAACGGACAACTCATACTATCATCTCTTGTTCATTTTGTTAATATTTGCAGTTACTAAAAATGAAGACAACAGCTTGAGTTTGCTTCCTTTGTCCCTTTGGCAACACAGCATGTACCCTGTTTCATTTTCTAGCCATTGCATTTTCGTTCTCTTTTATGCAAGTGGAAGTTCACACCCCACATCGCACCCAAGCTTGCAGAAGCATGGTCAAGCACTCCTCCTACAATAGCTCCTGATCTCTCATATTGCAACTGAGTGCTGCCATGCCAGTATATTCTTGCCTGAAACAGAAATGAAGAGTACCAAAAAGAGAAGGAAATAGATTTCAGGAAACTTGAACGGATATGTGGCGTTAGTGGTGTAGCTGCATTCTACTGTCCAAAACCTGAGAACCCAGACTGCTGCAGCAACATTAATTCAATTCTCTCTTTCCTTTCCAGAATCATCTCTGTAGCAGGTAGGGAATGTGCAGCTATTGCCTTCCCACCTACTGGACCAAAAAAATGCACACACACAACAGTATGTAAATACATGGCCATTTGTTTACAAAATAACCTGCAGCCTTACAGGAATAGCATATCTTTATCTCGCATCTGAACATAACACCTTGTTTTTCTCTGTACAGCTAGACTGTCAGTCCCTGAACAAGCAAGTGACCAAGAAATGATTAAAATAATTATTCTCGGAAAAAAACACACAGTGGAGCCATGAGAAAAGGACAACCTGTAAAAGTGAAAAACACTTTTCATATTGAGTGTAGAAGTTAGAAACCTTTTTTACTTATATTTGTCTTTTTAATATTATTCAGAACCAGCACACATATATAAGAGAAGTAAGGGAGCAAAGAAATGAGGAGCAGTCTGACCACAAAATCTGTCTAGTGCTTCAAGGAAGAGAACTGTACTTACCACATTCAAGAATTTGTCTTAATTCTGCTGAGCTGCTTGAGCCTTGTGTTCCATACAATGTTGAGCACTCCAGACCTTCAAACCAAAATCGATGGGATACATTAATATTCCAGTGACTGTTGCCATGACACAACAAACTTCTGTTTTCTTCAAGTAAGTACTTACAGTATAAGTTAGCAACATTCTCCCACCACCACCCACCTAGCAGACTACAGAGTGTGATTGCTTTTTAAGGCTGTAAAACACCTGTTTGTACATGCATGCAAACTGCTGTGTCTGCAGAAAGAGCTGGCCAAAGAAGATCAGACATGCCAGCAGTTCCACGTATTCTGTACAGCTCTCCATGGGCTGACTGCAGAAGGCCAAGACTAGGAAACAGATTCACATACCCCAGGGCAGAAAACAACTAGCAGTAGCAACATGGGAGCCAGATCTTCCTTTACACCCTACATGCCAGCTGGAAACACCAGGTCTTTCAGGTGGATAAGAAGTCAGCAATCTGAGTCAGGCCACCACACAAGAATGGGACAGGGACATGACAAAAGTTCTGAGACATCCTAATTAGCTTTAAAGATTTAACTGAGGCATCTAAGTTACAAGCGTGCCTAACTTTTGGCACCCTATGCAGTCAACAGAGACACAGAGCCCCTTCTACGGGATGAGTAACCCTTAGGTGACCTTTGACTATCCATACAGCCCATAACCTCAGAGTGTATGTAGGGTGAGTGTCACATCACTGGTGTGAGACAAGATGTCTGTATATGTCACATAATATGTCTATCCACCGCAATAAAAGACACCAATAGTGTTTTCATGTGAAAGATACTGTTTACAGCTTCCCTACTTTAGCGAAAATAGAGAAGACACAAGGAAAGAGAACACACCCATGGATGCAGAGCACCAACAATTTAATAGTATTGGCAGTGTTTCCTGGAAGCAGTAGTTGCTTATGCAAACTGTTGCCAAATACTGGCCCTTCTCATTGATATTAGGAAGCTCCTACTCATTCAGGAAAGGCTTATGCTCTCTTAAAGTGTCAGACCAGTATGTGAGAACCTATGTCCCCAAGGACAGCAGCCTGAGTCTGATCAGAATACCACTTTTCCTTTTGCTCCCCAGTTGTAAGGCCACTGAATGAGCAGGACACACTGAGCTGCTCCTTACCTCACCAGGACTATGAAGGTGACATCAGAGGAGGAGCCAGGAAGAAAGAAATAGGGCAAAAGAGGCCCTGGTAGAAGAAAGAGGCCCTAGTAGAAGAAAGGGGAAAGCCTCATAAAGATGGAGACTCATCAGCACAGGAAAGCAGGAGAGCAAAAAACCATAAAAATAACACTGGCTGGCCCAGCCAGTGAACTTTTGTCATGTCCCTGTCCCATACAGCAGCAATAAAGAATTGGCTCCTGAAGCATAAAAACAGTTCTTACAACTTATTCATTTTTTTTTCCCCACTTTGGGGCAAAACATTACTTGTTTGGCTGTGTATCCAGTTCAATGTTATGATGGTGCTTCCATAACCACCTTACAGGGCTCATCAGTTATAAAAAACAAAACAATACCAAATCTTTCTCCCTCACCTTTCAGTAATACTTGTATTAGTTGAGTTATTAAATGTCATTTGAGGTAAGCTTTGTTTTTGCTCCTACAGTCCAAGTGGGCTCTACTGAGCAGAAACAAATGCAACAAACCTTAAATGAGATTATTTCATATCTGTTAAGTAATGTGATGCATTAGCAGCTCTAGAATAGGGAGATGACAGCTCTGGATCTGATTCTGCAGTCTTGGCTCACGTAAGAAACAAAAAACCTTGGTAGATCATTCTTCAGCCTACCTTTCTTTTCAATTGTCTCCACTATCTTGATAAGAATCGGTGGAGCAACATCAGGAGGTGCAAACTGCTCCGTAAGATCTGGAAGTGAAAAAGCTGCAAAAGAAAAAAGAAAAATAAGCCAAACTACAGGTGAACGTTTATGAAAGTCATGACACATAATGCAACCAGTTAATTTTTAAATACGGAACAAAAATCCCACTTGTCAAGCCTAAACAAGAACACTCCACAAGTAATCAGAAAGCTGAAGAAAAATGATGACAATTGCATTTTTATAGCATTTTCTTTTAGGGACCTCAGTCAGCCCTAGAATCACTCTTCATATTGCCTGAAAACACAATAAAAGGTTGCAGTCTATGGATGGGCAAAAATACAATGCAAGGAAGAAGAGAAAAAAAATCTTTTGGTGTGAAATATTTACATTCAGTGTGCACCAGATGAGGGAGCTAAACACATCACCATCTGGGAGTCGCTGATCCCCTGGGTAAAACAGACTTACAAAGGCCTGAAATAGCAGTAGAAACAAGTATTTCACACTCATACAAAAGTTCGATAACTTCTGTTTGCTTTCAATTTTCAAGCATAATACTATTAACATTACAGTTTTCTTAAAGCAAGAATTTTCTTTTCTACAATGACTGGTTAATAATAAACAGCAGTATAATCAGAAAGGGACACTTTGCAGATTCAAACCAACCTGCATATAGATTTTATACAAAGTCAGTTTTTGCTCAATCCAGTTTCTTCATAGAGAGAACACAGAGTATAAAGGAATGTTCTGGCTCTGTGATGCGAGGGATGATCTATCTCTAAATGCACTATTTTTGCCAAAAGAGCAAAAAAAAAGTTTTAGAGTGGTCCTGTTTAACTCTGGGAAAGAAAGAACATTTACATAAATATATTATTAAACTACTGCTAGAAACATCTGGCACAGTTTGATGGATTATGACTGACAAACAAAGCTTAATCACTGAAGTAAAAGTTGCCAGTTGCCTAAGCAATGGTGATGGCCACCCAATTAAACTCACCAAGGACAAAAAGAGAGCAATTTTTAAACACACATGCACATATGTGCCTGCATGCGTATGTATACATACAGGCATGTACATGCACACACTGTATTTCTAGAAGACTGAAAGTGAACAAAATTATGAGGATAACTAAGTAGAAGAAAAAGAAAAAAACCCACAACAGCAAAATATGAATAGAGAGTTTTTAATGAAAAACCTTGAGGTAGCGAAAAAATTAAATATACCACAACTGAGAAAGAGAAAGCAGACAATTTTGGCTGAGAATTCACCCTATTTTGGAAGCAACAATTATGTAACTTTCTAAAAAATCAAACAATTTAAAAGTGGTAAGACAGCAAGGAAGGTACAGAAAAAGTCTGGAAGTGCAAAAACTGAGGAAAGAAATGAAAGACAATAAATAATAATTATTTATGAACTAGTAATGGAAGTGGAGTATACTGGGACACTGAGACATGTCCCTCGCAAAAAGAAGCAAAGTGATTGTACAATAATGATGGAATACTTTCCAGTCCATTCATAACTGAGAAGGACATTAGAAAAACATCTGTTAGTCATAACAATTTCACTTAGGAGGCCCAGAAAATGATAATTCAGGAGTCCCAAAAGAGTTGCCTAAGCAGATCTCTGGCCTACTGATGTTATTTTTTAATGACTCATGGAAAATCAGAGCAATTCCTGGGGATCAAAAGAATTCTGATGCCCGATCTGCACTATGAAAAGACAAGTAAGATGACTACATGCTAGTTACATTATCAGTCCTGGGCAAATAGAGGAAAGCCTGATACTAGACTCCTATGATAAAGCAATAAAAGACAGCACTGTAACTAAGGATTATCTCCATAGCTTTTTAGAGGATAGGTTCTGTTAAAAACCACACTACTTCCTTGGTGGCACCTTAGTTAGCTGAAAAATGCAAATAAGTAGACATAATAAACTCTAAAGTTTTGTCAAGTAGTTGCCTTAGTGTAACACTGTGATTAAAAGCTAAACTCAAAGAAAGCATATGTTATATAGGTGTAGCTGACTAGCAGATCTCCAAGTAGCAGATGCAGAACAAGCTACTCAGGGAAGGAATGGACTTTTCATCTCTTAACAGCTTCAAACCATTTTCAGGTTCCATCTGGAACACCTCTTTTAGCTTAACATTGTATCTGCTTTATCAAACACAATTTGGGCTCAAATGGAAGATGCTGCACTCCAAGCAGCCTCTGCTGAGGCATGCTGAAACACAGACCATTTAATTTGTAATATGCAGATCAAATAGTTCCTTTTGACCCCAAACTGTGAATGTACCTTATGATGAGGGCAAATCTATTGAAAGAGTAAATGAAATATCAGATCGGTCTCGTATCAAAGGGTATGCTATGAAAATACTCAAATTACTCATAGACTCACAGAATCCTAAGGGCTTAGAATGCATCCCTTACACACCACCAGAGGAAGAACAGGTTTTAAGAACAGCGTTTACATATTTTTACTTATGAAAGTAACTTTTTGCTCCCTTAGGTAGCTAGTTACATTAAGTACCTTTCTTCCTCTTGCATAACGGCAATGAAATTGCATCACCTCTGAACAAAGATGCTCATCTTGTAATTCCAGCTGGAGGCAGCATGCAGCAACAGTCACCAGTCTAAACTGAAGCTGAGGAAAGAAAGGAGACGAAGAAAGAGAAAGAGAGACAGAGGACGGAAGTCAAACCCTATAGACATTTGAAACGTTTCAGGTGACAGTGCGGCAGTTCAAGGATGGTCCATCCAGGCTACTGAGCAGCAGAGACAACTATGCTTTCTCGCATTAGCTAAACTGTGCCTTGAAATGATGACAAGAGATACACTCCAAGTATCTATAAACAAGGTGTATTTAGAAAAATGATTCCACTTCCCACTAGATTTAGATTTTCTATATGATGGATAGAGTTCAAGCAAAGCAAAAAGGAGAACTAAATATCAGGGGAAGGTTTCAGTTCATGGGAAGAAGCCCTTGCAGGGTGAAGAAAGACACTACAGAAAATGGTTTGTCTCCATGGGACACAAGGAATGCAGTGGATGTAGACCTTACTCAGATTACCTAAACACAGATTGCCTCTTCCTGCAACCTACCTGATGCTCCATGCTTTTCACTTACACTTTAAGCAGGATCTTAGCTTATAAACTAGTATCATACTCTGTTACTGAATCACTTTGTTGTACAGTATTCTTGGATCAATAATATTCCTAGTGAAAGTGAAAGGCTTTTGGAAGCTATGCATTTACCTTTATATTTATGCAAAATCTGTAATATGTCTACAGAACATATGTATGTAAAGCAAATGTTACATTGGTTAAAATGAAAGATTTCCAACAGTCCTCTGCTACCCTAAAATATGCAATTGGAAAAATATTAAAATTTTAGGAGTTCAGAGGATTTCTGATGTCTCTTCCTTCTTATATCCCATTCCTTTCCTCCAAAACTGGAAATTTCTATCTACCAAAGACATTGCTGAACTTTCAGATATGAAGAGAGTCTTTAAAATAATTACAATCTATTCCATAAATACATAAACTGTAAAATACTTGTGTATTTGACTGAAAACTCAGGATATTCACCTCTAATGCTAGGCACACACTGGTGAGTAAAAGCTCTACAGCAAAGACACAACCACACACACACACAATGGCAGGTACAAAACTTGCAGTTACCTTCAATGCAGCAATGACAGAAGAAGACATCTAAGTCACACAGTTATTGTGCTCAGCAACATTGAAAAAAACATTCACTTCATCAGCATGCAGGAGATGGTGTTAACAAATTAAAATCACTTAACCTCCCACCTGTTCTAGGATTTCCTCCTCACTGCACCATCTCCAATATAATAAACTCATAGCATCATACTGACTTGTCCTTTAAACTTCACAACTTTTGCACAAAATAGAAAATTATGTTAATTTACAGGTGAAACGCCTCATGAAACACACATCTGTCAGAAAAAAAAAGACTTAACAGTACTTATAGAACCAAAGCCAGTTTTTAACATTTACAGAGAAGACAGCCCAATTTTGTAACAGTGCTCTTCAATTTCAAAATGCTGAGAGGAAATGGCAGAGGCAAAGCTGAAGAAAACTACACCTAATTTTGTAAAAAAACAATCTGACTCCCAGACCCAGAATACAAGTTATCCTTAATCTAGATTAGGTGTTCCAGAAGAAAACTCAGCATGCATATTAAGATCTACAGCGGGAAAGGAAAACTTTTCAAATAGGTCAGTTTTAGTAAAAGAGATGTGAACAAAAGCTCACATGCAACCTGCATTTAGTACCTGATTTCAAAAGTCTCTTTTGCTTTGAAGCATGCTGTAGCACAGCACAGAGGTTTGGAGAACCAAATCCACTCTTAATAATTTGAGCAACTTTGTAGATCCCTTTGGTACAATCCAGTATCAGTTTTTCACTTAAAGCAATCATTTTTCCCCTAAATTCCTGTGATTTTTTAAAATTCCGCTGTCTCCAAAATATTAAGGTTCTGAAAAGCTGTCATACAGTTTTCGTGTCTTCTTTCTAGTCACAAGTCTAGGGCGTCTCCAGATAGTAAGGAAGCTTCTGATGACACATGAAAAAAGCTGGACTTTCCACTAGCTCTATTTTTACCTTGCACAGTGAGAACCAATGAGATGAACCACAAGCCAGGGTTTGCTCCAATCTGCAAACTCTTCCCTTTCCTTGATACAGACAGGTCTGAACAGCTCTAAGGCAATGGCAACGCGTGGGAGATGAGAGCATACCTTAGGTTCAAGGGTTGCCAACATAGCTACAAAGTGCAAGATGAAACCAGCACACAGCTGCACCTTTTGGAAGGGTTCTCAGTAAAAAGAGTTAGTACCTGGCAATGACAAGTGGAAATTTAAAGCTGGAATTTGGCTTTAGAGGCTTCTGAGTCAAATCTTTCATTACTGCTACAAGAATGGAAATGAATATAAAAAAAAAAAAAGAACATAACTTAAAATGTAACAATACACACCATGGGAAGGAGTTTAACTTCTAAATATTTTACAGGAACCTCATACTAACATTACTTGATTTAGCTCTGAGTCAAGATTACTCCATGCATGTTCTTCTTTTTTCAGAAATGGCATTTAGGTTTGTGCATACAAATTGCATTTGATCACAACATAGTTCTATATAAAAGTCTAATATTTGAGAATTCAGGTCTTATGATCATAACTGGCTTATGTGCATGCAGATACACACTTTATGAATCCAACAGTATCTACTAACGTAGTGAATTATACATGGATTTACCCATATCCTTGTCTGAAAGTCATAGAAGATGTCCAAACGTGAATGGTTTGACCAGCACTGAAATTAACTACAATAAAAATAAGCATATTAATTAACACAGAAGAAGAAATGCAAAGGTAAGGGCCATTGTCAAGCAAGTTGTGATAATGCCTCCAACAAGACCAGCCAGCAAACTATAAAGAAACAATGGCTGATTGAGCACCTAAAATACTTTTGCCAGTGGCACCACCAGTGACAAGCTGTGGACAATGGAGGGTTTTCCACAAAGTTCAACACCCATGCTTGCTGTTGAAAATTATGGGAAACATGGGAGCTTACTTTCTTGATTGAAATGCTGTTATTTCAGAAGTTAGGTACTCTACTAGGTATGTGTCCTGGTTTCAGCTGGGATAGAGTTAATTGTCTTCCTAGTAGCTGGTACAGTGCTGTGTTTTGAGTTCAG
>JAVJGG010000074.1:58037486-58054068 GCA_035590195.1 Aviceda cuculoides
TACCAATACAAAGCACAGCACTATGAGGGCTGCTATATGGGGAGAATGAACTCCATCTCAGCCAGACCCAATACACCCTCACGGATAAACAGTGCTCTGTTAATATGCTTCTGGAGTTCAAATAGCTTTTTAAAGCATCCATATTTCTGCTGTGATCTTACATCAGTAATACAGAGTGACAAGAACTTTTCTAGGAGGCTTATTCCAAAGGATGATGGCTGCAGGAGTTCTCATCAGCATGACCTTCTGAACTCCAGTCAGTCCCAGTGCAACTGCCCAAAATACAAAGCTAGCATCTCCAGAACTCTCTGTGTGAGGTAGGTACTGACAACATCGCCGGTAAGCTGGAAAAAGGGCATTTCAAACTGACCTTTGTAGAAAAATGTACATGACTTGTTATATGTGGCACTTAACAGAATAAGGCCAGGCAGTCATTTTTTCCAGGATGAATATATGTATAGTATGATTGGGCCATTTATAGTCCAACCCACTGAATCTAGGAGGGTCGGAATAAAAGCTGAATGTTACTTCATTTTATGCAGGCTACACACAATATGTCAAAAAAGACATAGTTACCTCTATAAACCAACGCTGTAACTGAGACAAGTCAAATACTTTGCCAAGACACTTTCCAGGGTTATCAGCAGATATATACAAGCAACATCTGATGAAATATCATGTGCATGGTGATTATGCAGGAAGTTTGGGGGGCCAGGAGAACCAATTCCTCTCTTCATCCTCATTTATAAAGTTGCACCAGCTGCACTCTCAGGGCTAAGGAGAATAAGAGGCAACTATGGGAACAGAGAGGAAAACAAGCCCAGGTGAATACAGATTAGTGCAAGAAAATGATCTATAAACAACAGATGACAGAACAAAGCTTTGATTCGATAAAGAAAGTCATACTTTATAATGTTCCAATTCTCCCAAAAGAAATCTGGAGTCTCTTTACCCTTCTGTGACACAAAAATGAATGCCTGTCACAGAGCTGCTGCCTTAATTAACAAAGAATTCCTAAGACAAAATGAAAGTGTGGAGAGAAAGAAAAAAAAGATGACAGTGTCTGGCTTGAGGAAAGTTTAGCTACACAAATAAGCAGAAAAATAAAACCACCCAGCAACATAGAGTAGTGTATTCCTTTATATATAGTTTAATACTTTTAACAGTGGCTGCTAATCATCTTTCACACACATTAATTTAATGTTTCATAAAGCCCTATTTCTATTATCTGTTGAAAGGGAAGTGATACTGTCTGTACCAGGAAGGAATTCTGTACATAATACTCTATCAGATTAAACCTCAGGAACTTTATGAATTATGAGCTGTCAGGCACTTTTCTGATCTGCTACAGAATATACTTCTTAGAAATAGGAGCTATAAATAAGATAACAGATGTTCTTTGTTGGCTTCAACTGAAGCACAGATAATTTTTTAAAAGCAGCCTGTAGTTAAGACTGTTGTAAAGACAGAATTCTGCTTCCCTCTGTGGGTGAGTTTTTGCAATACTCCTTTTTTAAACTAGAACTGAATTTAGGATTGGAAATGGCTGCAATTATTTACAATTAGTATTAACGTAATTAGCGAAATGAGCAGCCCTGTTCTGAGGAAAAACTGCAAGGCTTATAAAAAAATACTAACTAAGTGCAACATTCTGGCATGCAGTAGACTGCATTATAATGCCATAGATAACACATAAACTGTTTTGCAAAAGAACACCCCCCCCAAAACCCAAGGAAGAGATGGGAAAACCACCTGCTTATTCAACTGTTCTTTCAAAGAGCTATGACATAAGCAGAAACAATAAAATAAGAAATAAGCAAGAATGTAGTAAAAGATGCCTTTCTGCTTCTAACTAGAGGAGGGCACTCAATAAGCTGAGGAGCACAGAAGGGACCCAGGACAGACACTGCTGGAGCTGAACACCAAGCAGGCTGGCCCTGGGGCTTCGATACTGCCGGTCTCCAGGAGATGTGCATCTCACCTTGTTCCCACAGTCTGGAGCACGGGGCATGGCTAGAGGCTTCCCACACTTTTCTTAGGGCTGGCAGACTGATGTGTAAGTTCCCTCTTACCCCTCACTCTCAGGGATCACGCCAAGCCCTGTGTGACGTGCAGGAGCACAGTGGGTAGCAGTGTTCTCACAGTCCCTAAGAGCATCACTTTAAATGGAAGAGCAGGTTAATGCCTCTAAATAGAACGAGCCAGGATGGTACTCTGAGCATGATTCTGAGGGCAGAGAGAGTATTTTAATAAGTCAACACCTATTTTTCATGTCTTGTTGACGTCTGCAGGTTCCCTGCCAGCAGTTTTCAGTCAGAGAGATATCAGCAGATGAGAGGTAAAATATGGTGTGGTTACCAAGTTACTGCATCACTGCCACAAGCAAGGAGATGATGACAGAGGTGGCAGTAAGGGAGGGACACGACAAGGTCAGCCAAGAAGCTGGACTAGGTGAAGTGCAAAACATTGCCTTTTTCATCAAGTGAGTGTTGATGGCTCTCCAGGGCTCTGCAAGAATTTAAGTAATTCTACCTAATTTCTCCTCAGAGATACTAACTGGCAATGAAGAACTTACTATTCCAGCTTTTGGCAGTGGTTTGACACGAAACCATACATGATATCAAAAAAGAAAATACATGACACTGAATATTAAAGCACAGTGTGGATAGCACAGGTGGAGGACAAGCAGCACATTGCACTGGCAGCTGTGGCTTGTGATCTACTTATCAGGTTCCCAGTGCAACCTGCAGGGTTATTGTTGTCATTAAACATCCAGACTGCAGTAGTAGCACCTAGAAGGACTTATCAGAATCAGGACAAACTTGTGATAGTTCTCTACAAGCAAAATCTCCCTTACTGGTTTTAAGATTAACTAAGCCATCTCTTAGAATTGATGACAGCTGTCTTCCCACAAACTCTACCTCATCTTTCCCAAGGGTATTAAAGCCATGATATTCTACTAACTTCTGCACTCCAGACTTTTTTTTAAAAAAAAGCAACAGTGAAACTCTAATAAAAGCATTATTTATTTTAAAGAGACCACATGTAAGTTAATACATTTACATGGTATTTTACTACAGTCACTCTACAAGAATCAGCAGCAAAGCTCCCTCTGTCTGATGCCTGCTATACTACACAGACACATAAAACCACACTGAAAGAGCATCAAGACCATAAGGTCAAGCACTCAAAACTTAAGACAAAGAACTAAGGCTTCATGTGCAATTTCAGGTCTTGCTTTCATCTTTTTCAACATAATGACATAGCATTTTTGCAGTAAAATTACCCTGTCCATTTCAGCACATGGAGCCTAGCACTCTCAAGGGACAGAACCCAGCTGAAGAGCTGAGGTATTTATTACCTGGAGCATTATCCAGATTGTACAAGGACACATTGTCATCCAGTAGACTCATATTCTCCTGTTTACTTTCCTCTTCAAACCTGAATTTTCTATCATCTCATCTCAACTTGGCTTTCCATGCAAGAATACTTTGCTCCACAACTTGTTCTTGAGTTCTTCCTAGCAAGTGGGGAAGGAAATACATACTTGGTTGTTCCTGGAAACCTTCGTCACATAAGAGAGAGACAGCTACCTATTTTTTCAGGCAAGGAATACTGAGGTCCATCTCAAGAGGCACTTGAAAATTTTGGTTCTGGTAAGCCAATGGTGAGATGATTTCAACGACCTCCATCAGGTAAAACTTCACAGATAGAGTGAGTTCCCGTGCTGGAACTGTTTTTACCTAGAAAGCAGTGACATGTATTTTCTTCTGAATAGTTTGGCACTAACCTACCAAGATTACTAACCTCAACTCCCTTTCCACATAACCATGGTGATGGTTAGTAATGGTGCTTCAGTAGTGTCTGCTCTTTGTAACTGAGATAGGACTGCTCGATGGATGTTCACTGTGAGATACTGGGGATGCTGCAACTCTCTCCAGAATGACCTGACCCACCTGTAAAAGATACCTTTTCCTTACTGCTGTTTCCTTTTTTTGGTACCATGACATTGTTTCTTATGCAAGGCCATTCCTGGTTTGTGATAATAACTCTGAGAAGCATATTTTAAAACATTCTCTTTTTATTCAATAATCATAATACATAAAAATTCAGGACAGTATGAGTATCTTGTTTTGCTCTGAAAGAATACTTTGTTTTGCTGCCTTTTTGCTATGGAGAAATTAATGGGGGAAAAATGCCAACAAATCCCCCTCAAACTATCCGCAGGCAAGCAATCTAGAGGAAAAGAATAAGCTCTTCTCTACTGCAAGAAAAAGATAATGTGTATTATGGTGCTTGAGAAGTCAAGTTGTTTAGATCTGGAAGATTTACATAAAAGCACTGACAGAAACTGCTGACAGATAAAAGCCAAAACAGCTCCTTCATCTTTTGGGAATTATGGGAAACACTTGTAAATACACAGAAAGTTAAAATAATGAGTGTATAGCAGTCACCCAGAAGAAAAAAGTAAACAATGGTAACAGCAATCCAGCATCAGAAGGACTTTTTTATTCTGGAACTTAATATATTTCAAATCAAGTCTTTTTCCTCCTCTTAAAAAAAAAAAAAAGAAAGAGCTTAGGGCTCTAGCTGTAGCAACAGAAATACAGCAATGCTGAAAAGCAATCTGATGAGAAAGTAAAACTGGGTTAATCCTTACAGCTATTAAACTATGGGCTGATCTAACACAGATACAGAAACAACAACATTATTAGGAAATTCCTGAACTGGATCTACAGAGAGTTAATCCCACCATCATCTTTAATTTCAGATGAAGAAAAAAACTCTAAGTTTGTATGTAATAAGATTTTTTTGACCCATACCATACACCTGTCAAGATTTCTCTGCATAGCAATGTCAGCATTGATTTCTCATTCCAATATATTTCACACTATCAAGAAGCTATACAAAAAGGACATCATGAAATATGAAGTACATGTACTTAATGCATTAACTTAAATAACTCTCTTCCATAAAACACTGTTTGTTCACACTCCACTGCTGAAGTAACTTTAATTTAGATCTTAGCAGTTAAAGTGGTGAATGAATTTCACGGACCTTTACAAAGCAGTCAGGGTCTCAACTGGCTGGCTAACTGCAACCGGACAAAGACCTTCATTTGTGTACAGTCTAGCACGTTGTGTTGCAGAAATTCATATAGTGCAAAATCTGTTTATAGGAAGTGTAAAAAAAGAATTGAAAATAACAACAAATGTGGTCCTAATGAAAAGCTAGCATGAAAAACTGGCTATGTTTTTACATCACTGTCTGCAAGCCAAAGATTAACTGAAGTCAGGGCAAGGAGGTATGGAACAGGATTTCAGTCTGCATTGGGAATATTCATTTACAGAGACTAAAAGCAAGAGGCAAAGCCCCTCTTTAAGAAAACCCAACCATAATTCTAAGCACTTGAACTTGGAGAAATCCTTTTGCAACCTTCATGCAACCCTACAGTGTTAAAGAGTTTCTTGGGGTCTAAAACAAAGAAAGACATGTCCCTCTTTAAAACAAGCAGTGTGTTGTGAAGAAATGAGACTGAACAGAAGAGGTTGAAACAACTGCAAAAAATATTTTGTAAGTGGTCTTGGAAAGCCTAAACTGCAGAGGGACTGTGCAAACTAAAAAAACCCATACACATCTGTTTAAGAACTGACAAGTTCCCTGTGATTTTTTTACTCAGATGTATCAAATGAAAGCTGCTCTTCCAGGGAAGAAGCCAGGGAGGCAGAGCTCAAAGACTCAAGAGATGAGCAAGAAGCACTCTGACCTGCTGCTTCCCCTCCTTGCCTCTGCCACCAGGCAGCTGCCCTACACTGCCTACTCCAGCACAGCGGAACATGCCGTGGACATTCTCTGACTTCCCTGTAGAAAATTCATGGGGAGCAGGTTCAATGCTCAAGCTGACTGCCTCTGAACTTAGGGGAGTACTGAGTGTATAAATGAGCATGCCAAGAAATACTAATCTGTCGAATATTTAAGTGCTGCAAGTGTACAGAGCTTCCACAGGTCACATACACAACAAAACCCAAACAGTTTTTCCACCATCCTGCTCTTGCCGAGAAAGTTAGCTAGTGTTCTCACCCATCCATATCTGAAAATACAATGGCACTATCTATCTATACATCTATCTCTATTTTGACATATGCACAAACAGAGCTTAAAGCTACAATCAATCAGCTGTTTCAGAATGTTGATTATAGGATACAATAAAGGAGTAAAAATACAACCCTGACTTGCACAAGATGTGACCAAATATGTGAAAATGTCTTCCAGCTATGACTCACTAAGAAATGGGTGGACGTTCATGAGGCTGAAAGGCTGCTGGCTGGAAAGAGTAAGCCTTCTTCCACACTCGCCAGCAAGGACTGGGAATTGGCTGCTATTCTGTCAGAAGGCCAGGTATATCCTGGTTGTTTTCCTACTATCCTACTGGGGAAACAGAAAAAAAAAGGAAGTCTTACATGTCTGTTTTTGTTATTGTGCTCCAGAGGAATCTCTTGGTCAACTTGCCAAAAGAAAGAACCATAATTACCTTTATTTGACCCTACCAGAAGGGAACACCTCTTTCTCATTTAATTTTACCTTTTTAAAGGAATTCATTTATTTTTTTATTTATTTACTTATTTAAATGTGGTCCATGCCAAGAAGGGAAAGGATGTCTCACTTGACTCCCAGATGGAGAACCCTTCCAAAAAAACAGTTCCCTATTGAGAACAGAAGGAAAAGGAATGCATTAATTTTAAACTGACCTGATTTTTCTAACAGGCTTACGACTCCCTGTTTTTAAGTGTAGTTCACATGAACTGCCTACTACATCAGAGCAAGCATCTTTCTACCTCTCTCCTTCTAATTTTACCCTTCAAACTTGTGCATGAACTGGAAAAACTTGTATCCTAATTAGCTCAGCCATGACATCTTCAAAGAACTTTACTGAGGCTTTTACAAGATAAAGCTCCTCAAAAATGGTAGATGCAGCAAACAGCTGGTATAACTCACCTAAGCTCTGCTATGCTACCACCGGGTACCTAATTCTTGCAGGACTCAGAATTGCTGAACAGGAGCCTGCTGCCTCCCACAGGCTTCTAATATTTCATGGTATATGTGCCGCTAATAGCCTCTTTTAGAGAGATCAGTACGAGCAATCATCTAAATCTAGGTCTTGTTTTAAGAGAAATACTTTTTGTTTGGTTGTTGGTGTTTTTTTTTTTTTTTAATAGCATATTTATTGGTCTCTCAGGGGAGCCAGCCTTTCTGCTTCTCTTTTTCTTGTGTTTCACTGCCTCAGTCAGCTTTCCACTTTTCAAACCCTTGCTCTCAAACTGAGAAGTCTTAGGAGACAAAGCAAGGCAAGGTTATTCTAATGGCATTCAGCTAGGAATAAATAATGCAAAGGACCAAGTGAATATTCTAATCTGTGCTGCCTGAGGTACGAAGGGACCCAACTCAAGCAAGCAAGAAAGTGCGAGGCCACAGGTGTAGACTTCTCTTGACTTCTCAAGACTCAATTTGTTTCTCTGCTGCTTCCAAAACCTTACAGGATAGTTTAGTTCTAAAGTACTATGTACAAAGACTGGGTTGGGTTTTGTTTTGGTTTCTTCACCTCCCCCAGTAGCTACAAATTACATATCACCAAATTACATCCAGAAATTTAACATATACTGGGAGTCAATACTGTAGTCTTGCATCAAGCTAATTGAGACTAAGAACAAAGTTTCAGAGCCTTTTTTTCAGAGCCTGCTAATGAGTCCACTTATGCCATGGTCTGACAGTGCTTTGTAAAGCTTCAAAGCAAGCTGCTGCTATTTTTTTTTTTTTTAATCCATGTCAGGAAAATAAGCATGGATTAAAGATTTCTAACAGGCTGCAAATGGGTGACCAAATCATACTTAACATGACAGAAAACTCTGTATTTTCCAGAACATTAAATTCATATTGAAATGAGAGAACTTCATGCTTTTACTTCTGCATGGCTATCGACTTAAGACCAACAGAACAAGTTGGAACCACATTTAAGTCTACTCTTTCCTGCTGCCTTTATAGCTTCCCCCCAGCTTTCTGCACATTACACGTTTTCTCTCTTTCTCTCTCAGCATTTGGTCTCTTTCTCCTTCACGCATCCTGTAGTCCTGCCAAAGAGCTTTGCTTATAATAACTAGATCTGCCACCTTAAACACCAGTCTCCTAAGGCAATCAAATAATGAAACACACATCTATGTACTTGCACATAATCTGTCAAACGCCTCTTTAGCCCACTACAAATGATTTTTGCAGTTCAGGATTTTCACAGGAGCATGCATGCATAGTCTTGGTTTTCAAAGATCAAATGCCATAGTTCTTCTGTGTCCTGTGTCTTGTTTGTACATACAAACCCAATGACCCTGCAAACTCCATATCAGTATCCAGAAGACATGAAATAGGAAAAACCTAAAAATACAAAGGTTGTCCAGACAACTTCATATGGAGTAGGCATATCCTTCAATTTCTCCAATGTGGCATAGGGGTCTGGTGCAAGACAGCACGGATTCCTCCCTGGCAGAACACTCTTCTCATGATTCTAGTGTGTCTGGAAAGTTAACGAATAACCATTCCAGGTGTCAAGAGTCTTTTTCATCTCATAACTCATCTATCATCCACACTGAAACCACCTTGATTACCACTTTCTAAACTAGTATTTCCCAAAAGAGAAATGTAATGTATGATGCTAGCAACAGAGTAATCCAGGAGAAAACTGTCACACTAGGACAAAGTTGCATTGCCACACCTCTTGATTAAATAAGGTTGCAGTTTACAGCATGGCAGAATAAAGATGGTAGCAAAAGCAACTTTCAAGTAAGCAAGTTACTGATTTCTAATAGAAAACTAAAATCAAGTTTCAAGGACTGTAATTCACTATGTTATGTCATCATTTGCAAAAATTCCTGCATTGTCAATCACAACTACAATACAGTGAAAAAAAGCAAAGCTACTAGAGATGCTCCATAAAAACCTAAAGCAAAAGGTACTTAAAATGTGCGTGTCCCTGAAATGCGTATTTCTATTGCAAGACATACTTTACATGTACAGTACAACAAAGTACTGAGAACTTGAAACTCTGAATTCTCAGAACTGGGAAACAAGTGAGACAACACTAAATTGTCACCACATCTGTTGAACCTGTGCACTCACATTCTAATAATTATTTTGGTTTTGATGCTTATATTTGGATTCCAGCTGGTGAAGCTGGATGACACAGGCAGGAGTATGCCAGGAAGATTTGTTCTGCAAGGAATCATCCTTGTCACCCAGTACTCAGTAACTGAAGCCAGACATGGAGTGAGCAGATGGCACTCACTGCTTGTAACAAAGCCTTACACTGTCAAACCTAATGCAGTTCTGGTTCCAGGTTTTGGTTATCTCAATGAACATTTAAGTGTTAGAGTTAAGAGTTCTTTAAGAGTTCCATCCCCAGATTCAGCTTTTTGAGGTGTGTTTCCACATGATCTCCCTATTACAAACAGATTAACCTTAAACTATCTTAAAACAGTAGTTACTTTTTAATTGTCTTTTTGATCAACCTCATTCCTCACAGGAATTATGATACCACCTTTGCTCACAACAGTGTCCTGAAGACAACTTAATATTTGTGAATATGAAGCATTATGAAGCTATTATCAGCCACATCACTGGAAAGAGCAGAAGAGCCAATGAAGAAACCTGTTTCCAGTGAGAAGCCTGAAGGCTGTGAAGAAAAAGCTGGCTTAAGACCACAAACTAAACAACCAGAATGAAGCAGTTCTCATTCAGTGAAGACCTCGACAATGAACAAAGCAAGGATAAGCAGGAAAAGGGGTCAGGCAACTATGTAATTAAAAACTGTATCAGATGGCATATGCTAAAAGAAGGTGTAATTACATGTATAAACACAAGTTTTAGTTGCAGTAGTTTTGCAATCTTAATAATGTTCTCCTACTACAGTGTGTAATTCACTGTATACATGCACATGCATCAATGTAATAAAACTATTTACTGTAAATGTAATAATTTGTTACAATAACAATATACAATTAAAACTCGTCACCATATCATTTCCTCAATTATAAGAAACCCTCATTACCATCACACATGGAACATGCTTTAAATCTGTCTAGGAGTTACGAGCTCCATACAGGAATTGCCAAGTGAAATTCCATGCCCTGCATCAGCCCAGGACCTCAGAAGAGATGATTGTAACAGTATTTCCCTTCCATGTCTTCAAAATCTGTGAAAGGACAGTCAGACACTGTTCTGTACAGAAGTGTTTATTGTGTAGTATTTCATATTATATGCAATCTGGTATACCGGAAGCTCTTCAGAACAGAGCTAGCATTTGTGCTCCAAACCCTAAAAGCAATGGGAATTCTGCCTGAGAGAAGTGAGAATAAGAACTGTGGGATTTGTCCCAGTGCTGCTAAACCTTGACTATAGGTCTGATGCAGTTACTTCTGTAGTCAAAATGGGGTTTGCCATAAACTTAAAGGAAAGTAAAATAGCAGCCTGCTGCTTCTTGCATGAACAAGTCTTTTAAGTAAACAAAAAAAATCCCAACCATGTATATATCTTCAAGAACATCAGTACTTTAAAATAACCTTATTTTTAGTTTGCATCCAAAGGGACTTTGAATAAAGCATTTTAATTCTCTGTTTAGAAGAGAGCAGCTCACATTAACAAGCATAGGCATGTTCCATCTTATGCTACCAGACAATTTACCAGAGTATTTGATTGACTGGCTATTCAGATCAAACAGACAACAAAAAGTAAAAAAAAACCCCAACCATTCTCATCTTATTGGTGTGTTCTTACTGTGTCATAATAAAACCCTAGATATTTGTCTTAGAGGAAACATCTGGAGAAAACGCATAACAGTTGTTAACTGCCTTCCCCTTTTTTGCTAAACTGTACATGCTACTCAAAGCCCTGCATCTTAAATCACTGGGGAAGGCACCCACAGCCCAAGTTTTAATACCGAAGATATAAGAGACTTTGAACTATCACTACGAGAGTAGTCCAAAGCAATGAGTGCCAAAGGTTCCTTTAGCATTCAGAATTCTCCCAAAGGCCAGAGGCACCTCAAAAGAAGTGAGACTTCATGCTAGTCGCTCTGTAGTAAACATTGTTAAACCAGTGATTTAATATAACCTCCAAAAAGTGTCCTGACAATAATGGGATTGTGAAAATCTCCCATTTCATGTAGGGGGCTGCCACTTACACAGACTACCAGAAGTGTTTTGGAGTTGTCAACACTAAGTTTGACCCAAGAGGAAGTTAGAAAAACATGAAAGCAGTGGGGAATGCATGGTAATCTTTCAACCAACAGTAATAAATTATAAATACAGCAGAGCAAAGAGAATTCAAACATTCATCCCTCTGTGCCCTTGAGGACCCCTCACCAAGTGAACAGAGTTCCTTTATTTCCAGATATTTGAGATGAAGTTTTTGCAACTTGTTGTTTTGAATATGCATTCTTAACACTTTCTCTATTGACCAGGCAAGATTGCGAGGGACACTACAAAACCCCTTTATTCTCAGAACTGGCTTACACTGGAAGAAAAAGCCTCCCTAAATCTTTCTCTCCATAAGAAAACTGCTTATGTAGGCTAATGACTAGCTACATTATTCTGGCTTAAGAACAACAGAGTAGATTTGGACTGGCAAGAATATATTCTAAATTATACTCAAACATCTGTAGAGATTTGACTCCAAAGTACCCAAAATAACTTGCTTCAAAATGTCAAGGGATGACATTTTCTGATGTTTCTCTCAAGGGAATGGCTATATTGCAAACAGTGCAGTAAATATCAAATGAAGAATGAAAGACGGTACTACAGTAAGAGGCACACAGCCTGGTCAGCCAAGAGCATCCTGTTTCAGAGGAGCTCTTGAAGGGCATTGACCCCTCACAGAAGATCCATGCATCAGTGGAGGTGGGAAGACCATGGGAGCAGATGACACCTTGCTGCACCCCATGGTGCCCTGGAGCCTCACAGCCTTTGCAGGGCAGATGCCCCTCAAGCATGTGCCAGTCAACTAGGAGGAAAGCAGGAAATGATGGAGGGCTTTGCTATGGCCTCTGCTGCTCCTCACCTGTGCCAAGCAGCTGTGTCTCGGCAAGGAGACAATTCGAGGCTAAGTTCATAAACACAACAGACATTTTCACATCTCCATCCAAGCGCAGCACATGAAAAATTGCGAATTAGCAATAGAGGACTGGAATGTGTGGTCACAGGGTTGAACACCATGTGCAAGTAGAAAAAGGACTGCAAATCTTTGCCCTTAACTGCTTATTTCTGGAATGTTCCTGGATAGAAAGATAATGAAACCAGACACAGCTGTGCAGCCTTATCTACCGCTGTGCATAATTAGTGGTTTCTTTCATTAATTGCCTAATTTAAGCGCTTTGGCCTACCTCCAGTCAAAAACAGCTTAGCAACAGGGCTTTGAAATCAAAAGGTATCCTCACAAACTAAAAGCCTTCCCTTTGAGACAGACTACTGAAGAAGCTGTAACATGCTTTGAAACATGGGTCTGCAGCATCACTGTTTAAAGGTTTCTTCACCACAAATAATCCTCCATGCATATCTGCTACCTACTAATCTTGTCCAAGTGGGACGAGGAGATCTAGGAAGAAATTGGTGACGGGACAAAACTTTTTCCTCCTAAACCCAACAAATAAATTCTACTGTTATAACAGTAAACAAGACATACAGAACTGGTGCAGCCATGCCTCCTGGGAGGTACATTCCCTCCTCAGACTACAGATCTCAGGTCGTGCTACTCTCTCTCCCTTCCCAGCTGGTGAGCAGGAGGCTACAGCACAGGACTGCTCAGATATGCCGCATCCAACAAATCCAATCCCACCCTGCCCCTGCAAAACAGGGGAGAAAGAGTAAGGAAGAGACCCCTTGAATTATACCACTCTGATGTGTTTTAAGTGAAATAGTTTGGCTTTTGGCCAGTATCTTTAGATTTTTAAGCGTGCATAGTTTTTAGAAGCATCAAAACTTTAAAAGAAAGCAGAGTTAACTTTGTCTGGTTTTCCAACACACAGAAACTCAATTAAAAAAAAAAAGGCAAAGAGACCACAGAGAAAAAACGGTCTCATCTACACTTTGCTTATTTACTGAAAAATACAATAGCTGCTCAAGGGCTTCTGGAAGCTGAGCAGACCAGAAGTAACTGCTCTTTCTGCAACAGGTCTGCCTTCTACAGCAGCATCCTCCTGTCCCAGGCACCACGAGTGATCTGCCAGCATGGATGGAAACTGGCATGTTCAGACCTCCCAAGGGTAGATCTCACTTCTTGCCCTCGACATCCACAATCTCTAGTGAAGAAACTATCTCAGACATGAACGTCTGGGAAATGCTCTAACACAGCAAATGATGCCAAGCATATACAAACACATCCAGTAGATTATACAAGCAAATTGTCTGACAGCTAACTGAACTGTTAAAGACCTTTTTCACCATTCATGCCATAGTTTATATAATAGTTCTGAAGTACAAGACAGTCTTAAAAGATATTTTTAAAGTGTAGCAACCATATGCAATTACACCTTTCCCTACCTCAGGGCAGTAGTGTGTTTTTGAAACTCTGTCCTGAGGATTTTGATTATAGGTCCTGATTACCTGAAAAGCTGTCAGCTTAAATACTATTTTTAAATGCTATTTTACATGCAAACTTTTCTGTAAAGGGGATCAATATGTGAAAATAAAGAATAGTGCCTGGGTGCTATTCTTGTGAACTGCTGCACGCAGCATTCATAAAAGACTGAACAAAAAGCAGTCAAGTTAGTACAAAAAGTTACACCTGCTAGCCCTTTATCAAAAGACTTCAGGCAAAGTCCAAGGATGCAGGCATTCCTACAACAACATAAAAAAAATGTAATACGTAACAAAAAAGCAAAAAAAAAAATCTCTTCTATTAATGAAACTGCAAAATAGGATTGTATTTTAGACATAAATTTTTCTGAAAGCATGAACAGAAGTTAGTAAGTATTAACCACAGTTATTACTTTTTTTTTTTAAAGCCAAAAATTCTCTTCAAATACTCCTAAGTACCTAAATTCTCACCAAACTATTCTCAGGACTTAAAATCCTTCTCCAGTTAAAATAAATATTTCTTTAAAATCCTGTAATTCCCCTTGTCATTCTTAGCTATGAAAATAAAGCAGTTCTTTGTATTCTAGCCTTCAGATTGATTTCATGGATGTTCATCATGGAAAGCAGCTTTGGAGCAAGACGCAGATGTGAAAGAGTGCACAGCCAGCTGCAGTTACACCACCTGTGTTCTTTCACACAAGAAAATCTGGATGCCTATATGGCATCACACAACTATTTAAGTGGGCACGGTTATTTGCTCAGGGTGCAGAATGATCCATTCTTGGCAAATACTTAGCACCATGTGTTGCTGAAACTCACAAACTAATGTTATCACATGTAAGCCTAAGTAAGAACTATTTGCTAACCAGTGTTTTTTTTCAGATGTTCCTGGATCACAGCTACAAACAGATCAAGATTATTCCAAGGGAGAGGAGCAGGCTACTCCACCTTTGCCTTGTTTTAAATCTGCCCCAGGAGCATTCATGTCAGCAGGAGGTAGTAACGGACTGAATCAATATTACATAATGCTGAAGAAAGGCAAGCAAAGTCACCAAACATAATGCCACTGTTGTAACTATACAAAGGCATATTAAAATCAATCTGATACAAAACAGACTAATATTTCTTATAGCATCAAAATAGGAATGTCTTATTCTTTCAGTTTCTTAAAGCAAAATGTGTAACAGAAGGCAGAGGTTTTTTTAGACCAATTGATACAGCTGGGGAGAAAAGATGCATTTCAGCCACACAAGCGTTTTCAGGTCTGAGGTCATCTTCAAGGATCAAAAGGGGGTTCTGTGTGCCCCAAGTAATATATTTTTCACAGAAATATCAACTGGTCACATAAAATATTCTTTTCAAAAGCTCTCTCTCACTTTACTCTTATCCCGTGACGACTGAAACACAACGTGGAAGATGCTGGTTTTGAAGCTCCTTCCCCCCCCTTGCTTCCTTCCTCCTCTACCAGCAGGTGGGGCCACGCATCAACCATGAACTTGCCCAGATCCATCCACTGTTAAAGTGCAATTTGTACTAGTACTTGCAAGTGGATCCCCGTGCTTACAAAGGCTTTTTTAGTTACTATCGTCCTGATTTTATCACCTTGAAAAAAATGCTCTTCCGCACTTAATGCAGCTTGCAAAATCTTTGTTTTCATTAGCGGTAAAGCAGATGGCACGAACTTTGTTTTCAGATGCATGCACTCATCTGGCAGCTAGAAATCTGCGTTGTACACTAAGAAACGTTGACCACAAGTAGCCAGCGAGGCTCACTGGCAGGAACCTGCCCCATTTCTCAGTCAAGTCAAAAGCAACCGACTTGTCAGAACTGCCCTGCAGTCATAAGCTTCACAACTGCAGCAGGACCAAGGCTTATGCTCAAGCCGGGCTTTTTACAATGAATCCAAGGGCTCTGGCTTGGAGAGCAAATACATTTACCAAATAAGACTCATCACTTCACCCCATAATTTCCTTTTTCCATCCGCCTAAACCAGGAGAGATTATGTCTGTTTTCTTCTGAATGGAGGCTTCAGGCTCACTGTATTCCAATCACTCTTATGTCCCCTGATTTACAAATGTAAATAATTTTTAGAAAAGCAATCACATTGCTGGCTTTATAGCAAAATTACAGTAACAAATCCTACAGCATATTCAGTTCAAGCATGCACAAACGGTTTTATGCTCTCTATCATTTGGATATTTGTCAGACATTGCATAACTTGATCTCTGAAAGGAAACAGTTTCCAAATGTTCCGTGTCACTATCTTAATCTAATATGCTGATCTGTATCTGTTCTAAGAGAAAAGTGTAAAGAAAAGTGTGGGTTTAAAAAAAACCAAACAAAACCCAATCATGTTATAGTTTCATCACACAAAGGAAGAGCTTTGGATTATTTTTAGGCTCTAAACCAGCTGAAATGGTATGAAGTGTCAACATACACAACCCTTCTAAGTTACACAGGAAGCTGCAATGAGGCTCCAAAACACCAAAACAGACAAATTATTCATCAGAAGTTCTGGTGTGCCCCTCTGCAATCTCACCTTCATTTCAAAGTAGGAATTTAACATTGCAAGTTAAATGTGAAAGTATTTCTGTCGATCAGTCAAAGCTTTATGCTCCAAAGTCAGCTTAAGATCAGCCTTCACAAACCAAGTAGAGAAACAATACTGTATGAACCAACTCTAAATGTACACAGCTGTATCAGATGAGCTGAATCAAAGTTCACAAAACTCAGATGGAGTCAGTACATCCTATGCACTTCCATTTTCAAAGACTTGGGGCTAAGTGAGAGGAACCAGCCCTATGCAGCTCCAACTTAAACAAGAAAGCATTTCAAGCAAAAAAAAGCAAAGCAAAAAAAAGCAAAAAAAAGCAAAAAAAAGCAAAAAAAGCAAAAAAAGCAGAAAAAGCAAAAAAAGCAAAAAAAGCAAAAAAAGCAAAAAAAGCAAAAAAAGCAAAAAAAGCAAAAAA
>JAVJGG010000074.1:58064404-58075443 GCA_035590195.1 Aviceda cuculoides
CCCTCGGCCCTGGCCGGCCCCCCCGCCGCGCCGAAAGCCCCTCAGCCCCGGCCCAGCCGCAGCTGCCTTGCAGCAGGCGCGGCCGAGCGGGCGGGGGTGGTAGCTGTCTGCAGCGGCAGAGCCCGTCAGCCGGTAGCGTTAATTGGCATCGCACGGTGCCCGAGTTCGCTAGGCTCCGTGCAGCGCAGTATAAAGTGACATGTTCCCTGCCCCAAGGAGTGCACAATCTCCAGTGGATCTGACTACACGGGGGTGTGACAGAACACCACGGGGCTGCAGCAGGAGAGTCGTGCTGCTGAGGTACGTGCTGTGTTTGAACAGGTCTCTCTTCAGGTACTAAATATGCGTACATGTGTTACCGTGACTCTGTCATTGTAGGTGTCGCTGTGAAAGAGGAGAAAACGGTTTAAGCAAAGACATAACACATCCAGGCTGGCAGGGGATGGGTGCAAGGGCAGCTGTGCAAGAAGCAAGGTTCATCGAGACCCGTTCTGTGAATGCGAGTGCCAGGGGTCGACCTGATTAAAAGCAGCCAAGTAAGAGATACCAAGTAAGAGATTATGTAGAACATCAAAAGCGTTTGTCGTGGGCAGAGTGCAAGGATCAGGCCTTGAAATACCCTGTGAGAAACTTTAGGACTGGTAAAGCAGGACAGCCTGAAGTCTTAGGATCGAAAGAAGAGTTATGTGTTGGTTGGAGGGGAGGGAAGAGTCTGCTTTGCTTTAATCTGGCAGTTGGTCATTCTGAAACGGGGAATTAGTTTATGGTCTGATCATGGACAATGGAGAGAAAAAGTGAAACAGTTTTACTACAGCAAGGTGTCATTAGTTTTTGCCAAGTGCAATAGATCAGTGAGCGTGGTTTTGGAATCCTTAGACTTTTGGAGGTATTTTTCCTGAAAAATGTTCTAAACCAAGAAATCTGGTTGTACCAAGTACAGGGAAAAAGTGGAAATCTCGTATCAGCTATAATTCCTTTAAAAGACACTCTTCCGTGGCCTCTTGTGCTTTGGAGAAGATTTTGCTTTTTTCCTCATTGAGTTCCTAACTTTGCAAACTTCCAAGAGACACTAGAAGGATGTTTCCTGACACCCATTAATCATTTCTGCCTTGATTCATTAGGACTCGGTTCACTTCAAGACTGCAGATGAGAGAAGACAGCAGGTCCTAAGGCCTCTGGGGTGACAGCATGGATGTGACCCCATAGGGGTGTGACAGAACACTGCAAGGCTGCATGCTTGGAGTTGCAGGATCCAGTCCCTGGAAAATGGTAAAAATGCCATCAGTAGCCTGTATGGCAACCTAAACACACAGAATTACTTTTAAACTAAACACTCCTTTTGGCACAGAGACTGGTGTTTGTACATAAGCAAAACCATTGCTGCAATTTAAATACTAAACAGTAAAATGGTTGAGGAACATGGCAGCTCTTGTCTCATACATTTTTTTGTGGGATTGAAAATGCAGGCAGAAGCAGAGTTAAGAAAGAATGTTCCATTTCTTCTGTCCAGACTGCTGTCTCTGGCATTTGCTGTTGCTGAGGGCAAAAACAGCGTGGATTTTGAAGGGGATTAGACAGACTGGCTGGTTGGAATGCCAGTCCTGGGCACTGGCCTAACAATGGGTATTTAAGGGAAATAAAAACCTCTCGAGCAATGGGTTCCAACTGGTGAGACTAGACTTGTCCCACAGGTGAAATGCAGGACTAGAGTCAATGGCTGTGTTCCCTCCTGGCTCACATGGTGCCCCTCACCAGAGGTGAAAGTGTCCAGGGCAGGGTCCAGGACTTCCTGTAGTAGCTGAGCATCTCGCTCTCTGCTTTCTTTACCAGTTTTCCTCCCTGAACTTGACATTTGAGTTCACCCTGAGCACCTCACTTACTGTTTTCTCTGTTGATCAAGGAGAAAAAGGGACCCAAAAGAGGGAAAGTAGGCAATAGCAGCAGACTGCTTTGTTGCACCGCTTGCTGGCTTTACTGTGATGCCTGTTGTGACTTCTGTCTCAAGGTCACTCCAGCTCTCTCACATCCCTTTCCCCACATACCCAAGCATTATTCCAGTGTCTCCAGGTATAATTTCCTATGTCTAATCTTGGTAGGTGAAGGCTACGCAATAAAGTTTGCTCTAGGAATATTGAAAAGCAGTACTCTAGTGTAAAGCTTGATAAGGAAGTGGGTGCACAAGTTGAAAACCTGGGTTCCTTCTTCAATCAGCTGCTTTTCAGGAGGCCTTAAGGACTGCATAAAGCTTTTGCATGTAAAGCTTACAGTGGGCATAATGCATGTAGATGTGTTTGATTGTTGAGAAGGATATTCTTGACTAATTGAAAGGTTAAGTAATTGAGGCAATGTGTAAACAGGTGGGATTTAAAGGCAGCAGTCAATGGAAAGAAGAAAAGACAGAAAGGTGAAATATGGGTAGAGGGCAAGATTATCAAGGTACAAGGCAAACACCATTGTTCTTTCTAAGGAAGACAACTGTAGTCTCCATCTGTTGGGAGATCTCTTGAGCATTTCTGCCAGAGGCTGCTTAGGTGAATGCAATAAAAGCATGAGCAGGTCTTTTGTTCAGTACTAGTAGCAGTCAGGTGGTTTGAGCCTTTGCATCTTACTTCTGGGTAAGCTTTCTGTGTTAAAGATCATGCAGCACTGGAGAGAATCTACCCTGGAAGTTCCCTTTCCTCTGGCAGAAAAGTTCAGTTTGATCTTAGAAAGGAAATTTTAAAGTCTGGAAACTGAGAGGAAAAACACACTCATCAGAGGATCTTTAGGGAGAGCAGAGTTCCCAGACCATCAAATCTCTTCCACTACAACTGGCAAACTCTGTTTTTCTTCTTTACTGGCACTTTTTAAGCAGGGAGATTTCCTTCTTCAGTTTCTTCTAAGATATCGAGGCAAATCCATTTGTACAGTAAGATAGCTAGATTAGTGGATTTTATCAGTACTGAATCTGATCTCCTGGGATAGCATGGGCAAAGTTTGTGGAGACTGTGCAGGGGAGTTTTATTGGAATATACCTTAGGTGTGATGAATGGTAATGGCATATGTCATTTACTAAGTTCAGAACAGAGTTCTGTGATTTGTGACATAATATCATACCATCTTGCAGCAGTGGGGTTTTCAGCCAGCTGATGTGAAGATTGAAGTTGGAAGAGAATCAATGCTTACATTCTTTCTTACTCCCAAAGATGAAAATGAACTTGTACAGTGTAACTATGCTGTTCTACTAGCATGCATTGCTAAATGACTCATGTAAAATTCTCAAAGGAGTGACCGTAGTGGGGAGTCAGGAAAACAACAGGAAAAACTGTCCATAGTTGTTGTAGACATGAATTAAATACAAAAGAAATAAATGGATCACAAGAAGTACAAGCATCAAAGACTGAATGGTGATGTTTTCCTGTCATAGCTAGGACAAAGAAAATATTGCTGTTCAAAGAAGTGGTTTTAAGTGTGTTTCAGAAGGCAAAACAGTAGCGTGAAAAGCAAATTCCTTCACTGCATAAAAGCATTTTAGCATATAAAGGAAAAGAATCAGCTAAAAATAAGATAGAAGAATCCAGGAAAGAAAGAGGCAAAGCTTGCTATCATATTAAGAATCAGAGAAGTAAGCCTGACAACCTTCATTTTAAAACTGGAAGGAAGCTGATTAGCAGCATGCCAGTCATGCTGGGGATCACAGCGTGATTTGATTTTAATTTATTTCATTTCTGTGGAAGGATAGAATGGCTTCTATCCGGCCAAAAACCTGACATCAGCAATAAATGTTGGTATCTCAGCTAATCAGACAAATCTCCCTTTATAGATGTTTTCAGTCTATGATTCATTTCATGCTGTGGTGGGTATCTAAGGCTTTTTTCCACTCTTTAAGATACAAGGCGACTGAGGAAGTGGTGGAATCTCCGTCACTGGAGGTTTTTAGGTAGGCTAGTCAGCCAGCTGCCTGGAGAGATACTGGTTGTCCTGCCTTGGCCAAAGAGATGGAGTAGATGACCGCTGGAGGCCTTATGTGGTACTGTAAGTGCATGTATATATGAATTATCAGAAGAAGACACAAACCCTGAGAAATCATACTTTCTCTTAATTAATTTTTTCCGTCAGAAGCAATGGGACCCAAAAATTGCTCCCCTGCTCCCACCTGATATCTGAAAACCAGATGACTGTAGCTGTAAAAGGAGAGGGCCTTACCTCTGCAATATGATCTGTTAGCAAGGAGTTTCTCTAGTTTGCTTTGCAGCACATTTCTGAAACACAAAACTAGTGGAAAACAAGATTTCTGTGTGCAAATCACAGCCAGGAACTGCTTTGTGTTCATAAAAGTCTTCAAAATATTACCCTTAAAAACCCCAAACTATTTTAGCCATCTGAAATTTGACTTTTTATGTAATTTTTTTCTTTAGTCTCATAATTTTAACTAAATATATGAAAATGTACATTTTGTCAATGAACCTTTTAAAATCTGTAAGAATTTTTTTTTTAACTACAGACTATTAAGACAAATAAAAAGACAATATTTTTCCGTGTCTGAAGCATAGTGTAATTGATAAAATAGTGTTATAAATATCGTATCTTCAAATGCAACATCTGTGTTTATCTTTCAACCATATAAAATTACATAAACATGGATTCTGCTTTTTATGAAATCTATGAGTAATTCCTCCTCTGCTCTTTCAGTACTTGTATGCTAAGTGATAGAAAAGTCTAGGTTTGACAGCCGTGCAAGACTCATGTCTTCTGTGTAGCCAAGTGGTGCAGTGTGAACAGAAATCTTGGAAGTTTTCACGTGCACTGTATCATTTGTGCACTGACATCTATCAGCACTGCCTGACCACCAGGAGTAATAAAACCCCCATGAGTAATAATGTATCTAAATTTCCAGGGCCATCTGTAGATGTGTTTTCTACTGAGACTGTTTTCCTAAAGATGCCATTTGTAGGTTTTAGTATTGAGATCTGATCAGAGGGAATTCTGCATCCTGCAGTAGTGAGCTCAGTCTGAGAAGTAAATGCACTTCCATTGAGGTTGAGACCATTTAGTCATCTCGTGTCAGTTTGTATAGAGTAAAAGTTGTCTAATTTCTTCCAATAACATTGAGGCGGAATAGGTCACATCATACTACCACTTGTCTGAGATATCCCGGACCCTTAAATCAATTATTCATAGGAGTCACTCATCACAGTAAGTGTCAATATGGGTACTTGAGAGGTGGCACCTCCCCTTCTCTTGCAAAGTGCAAAAGATGTAAGACCAAGCCTTGGAAAGCTTGCCAATTTAGACGTGTTTTTGTAAAGCCTGTGAAATTCACTGCAATATGGGCATGAATAATCCAAATTCTGCCAGGCAGAAACATGTGCTGTTGCTCCTACATAAAATACATCTTGAGTGACATCTCTAACAATTACAGTACTAGGAAGCAAATATAAAATTAGGGCTCATCCTGTGAAGCTAGTAGGAATTCAGGGCCAGAAGAAAAGTGTATTCAGTTTCCTTTTGCTCCCTGGCCTGGGAGAGTAGTTCTTTTTTGTTGCAGCAATAAGTGAATGAGTCTTTGCTGTTTAATCTGATGGGCCAGAGCTATCATTTTTTAAACTTTGAGACAAATTTGCAATATGATTAATTAGCTGTATCATGGTATCCTGTTGCTAACTAACAGTGCAGCAACAGGGCTTCCACCTGCTCATTGCAAATATTATCACAAATGACAGCTGTCATTCTCGCAAGCTCAAAATGATAATATAGGTGCTATGAGCTGCACCTTAGAAAGTCAGGCTTCCTTAAATCTCACTTAGCTAAGAAGGCTGATAACATTTGCCTCTCGCTTTTTTAAGGGGAAATCCATGGCAGCAAATTGCCTTTATTATTCTACTCCTCTTCCTTGGTAGGAACAGCAAGTGGAACTAACAGTGCCAGTTCCACCTTGCAGCTATAGGACAGGATGATTCATCATGGGCTCCTCAGTGCACATGTATACTAGTACATATGCACATGTAATTGATCATTAACTGTGCCTGTCATCTGAGTAGGGTGTTTGTGTTGTTTTATGTCAATGTAGTTGCTATACTACAAGAAGATATGTCTTGTCATAAAAATGTTACAAAACTATTAAATGGATGTCAGTGTAAAACAAGCAATTATATGAGCAGTTAGTGTTTGGAACCCTTTTTTGTTTACCTGATCTAACTTTGAAACTAGCCCTGCTTGGAGCAAATTGGAAAGGCTGGACTAGATGGCCCTCAGAGGTCCTTCCCAAACTAAATTATTCTGTGAATCTGTGATTCTATGAAATTTTAATTGCTTTTATTTTCATTTGGAATGTAGTAGAGTCAATATGTGACATTTCTAGAAGAATATTTATTTGGTTTCTGCTACTAGGACACCTTTTTAATAAAATGAAAAACAGGATTTGACAAAGGCATGTGAGCTAGTATATTTCAGTATAAACTGAATAGTTGTTTAGAAATTACTTCCTTTGCAAAAATAAAAAATAGGGAAAAGAAGAATGTTATTTTGGGGAAAAAATGGAGGTAAAAATTCAAGGAGCTCATATCAAGACAATTGCATCAGGAATTTGCTAAACTGAAAAACCCAACCAAAGAAGCCCTCTGTTACTAGCAGAACAAGAAAATGCTATCCTTGGTGTTCAGTTGTCATCTTCATACTATCAGCAAGCCTCAGAATAACAGAATAATTTAATGTTTTTGCATGCAGCAAAAGCGGTAAAACCTCCTCCCATTCTGACTTTATCTGTTAAACCACAAAGAAAGGGGTGGGGGGGAGAAAACCACAGTTTTAAAGTAAGGTTTTAGGGTCTAAGGAAAAGAGTGGAAATTCAAAGATAAGGAGGGTAGTTTCTGCCCATTACCCACCAATTTGTACATTATTATTGCACGTTGCATCTGAGAACAAGTATTCACTTTTGTATGACTTTGGAAATGAAATGCACTTTGGAAAAGGAGCATCTCCCAATCACCTTTACGAGAGAGGGAAATGGACCTAAACCAGAGCCATGTCGTCTCCAGCAGTATTAGTTACTGTGTAGGGGGTTGGTTTTGGGGGTTTTTTGGATAGGCATAGGTTTGGAAGGCAAACAAAAATCAGGGGCTGGTGCAAAGATACCATGATACCCCTCACAAAAGTGAGCTATGCTGTCTGCAGCAAGGTTTGGTCTCTCACTGCCCTTGTCTGAGCGTGCCAGCTGTCTGAAGCAGAAACTATGTTATGAAGTGCAACTTGCTGCTGAAAAGAGGACCCTTGATGTGATGCGACTGTGGCTTATGGTAGGGTCACCAGCATCTAAAGAGGCAGGACTGCCTTCTGGCCTGTTTCCTGAAGCATCACTTTTTAAAGTAAAGGAATTTGGGGAACTTATAATTCATCAGCTGTGTCATATCATAAGTCAGATCTCAGAGGGATCTTGTTACAATCTTGAAGATGTAAGAAATAGCTGAACTTAGTACAGAAATGGATTGAGACTGTAGCCAACATAAAACGTCTTGAATGTGACACACAAAAAAATGGTTTGACTTTTGTGAGTCCTTCTAAAGACAAAGTCTTAAAAGAAGCAGAAGATGCTGATGGCTTGAGTATAGGGGAAAAAAAAGCAAAATGTATAGACTGTGGGAATAGAGTGGTATGGTGAGATGCACTGTAAGAAACATCATGGTTAAATGCAGGACAGAAGAATTGCTGCTACAGCAAAAACATTTTCTTGGAAGCTGATGAGAGGAAGTGCTATTAAAGCAGTGTGACGTGTTCTGAAACTGTGGCTGTTCTTGTATGTGACTGAATTCAAAACTGCCAAGTGTCTGGACTGTGGGAAGCAAATCCTCCATCTCAGATTGCCCCACAGCACCTGAGGACTACTATCAGTTTTTTTCTGGAAGGCCAGGAGGCAGAAAATGGTGGTCCAGGGAGGGCCAGTACCCCTGCAAGGCTGGCTTCTGTCAGTGCTTGTGCAACACTCAGCACAGAGGCCTTTAGATATTTAGATAATAAATATAGTTTAGATATTCATGACTAAAGTGTCACCCGGAGAAACTCCAAGTTTGATGAGCCTATGATGTGCCTTGCCCGAGTTATGTGCCTTAGTCTAACTACAACTCACTCTCAGTTGTTTGTAGTAACAGCAAAATGGAAGAAGCTGGAGAGCAAAAATGTGGCTAATATAAGCCATATGGAAGCTGAGTTATAGGGGCATGTGTGGTAGATTCACCTCTGAAAAAAGTTGTAAGCAATTGTCCTTGGAGAGCATTTCTGCTTTCAGTAGACTGAGGTGGAGGGAGGTCTGGGTCAACAGTGTGTGTTGTGTTGCACGTGCTACCCCATGGTGCTACACTCAGGAGAGCTGGGGGAACACAGGGCCTGTTGAATTCACAGGCCAATATCTCAGTTTTAAATCACTGAAAATTTCCCCTATGCCTTTTTTTTTGTTTGTTTTGTGTGTGTGTGTGTGGTTGCTAATGGTCTACAAAATAATGCAGAGAATGCTTAAAATAGCATTTTGGTGATGCGGTAGTGAACTGAAGAAAAAGAACTTATTCAAAAGAAAAGTCAAGGAGCTTATAATCTACAGACATTCTTCACTGTGGGCTGGGAGTCCTACCTTAGTTCAAGTTGGAGAGTATCATATATTCTGGGTTTTTAGTAAAGCATTACAATTCTCTGTAAGGACTGTGATCATATAATAATACAAGCTTGATTTTCTTCCACTGCTTGTAGTGGGAACAGGGACAGGCTGGATGAATGCCTGATCTATGTATCTGGGTCCCATACAGTAATGTAACAGCTAAAATGGGAATTAAGTGGCTCCAGTAAGCCTGGTGAGCTTGTTTCCTGCACAGTGCTGTATTTCATATCATATCAGCTCTGCATGGAATCTTAGTGAGCGTTGGCAAGAAAAAGCTGAAGTGAGACAATTTTTGGAGGTACTCTGAAATATATTTCACTTCCCGTGCCAGTATTCATTCTGAAGCCCCTGTATTTCTTGAAGAGTCTTCCCTCCCTCCATGAAGACCACAGGATATTGAGTGTGTTGCTCTGGCTGTCTCAGTCAAAGGAGACCTCCTTGAGATAGCTTATGCTGGGTGATGAGGCCAGTGTGCCTATAGAAAAAGGAGAAAACTTCTTGTCTGTTACCATTTCCAAGCAAAAAGACAGACCCCTTCAGTAGTCTTGCTGCAGGGGTGTCTTTGCAGCAACAGATGTGATCCATAACTCTCAACTTTTGTTGGCTTATGCCCTGTGGATAGATGCATCAGTGGGATCCAAGCCCCAGCCGTGCTTACGTTTGGAGCAGGCACTGCAAAAAAGAAGCACGCTCCGGAGAGCTGTGAGGTGAGAGGTAGGTAAAGGGCTTCGGTCAACCAGTGCCTCCTTCTGTGCTCAGTACTATTGCTGTGCTGTTTCTGACAGAGACTTCATTCTCCCTGAAAACTGCTGGTGGGGTTGACTTGTGCCCATGACCTTGATTCAGTGGTGCAGTGTGGTAGAGCAGGGAAGCATGGCAGCCCTCAGGGTTGTCGCTAGGAGTGGACAGTCAGGCTTAGGATCAAGCTGAGGACTTCCAGAATGAGAAGCCTGAGTCTCATTGCTTTCCCTGCAGTTAGACTCCAACTAGTGGCGGTAACTTCTGTTCCATAATGCATCAAGCAACACACAGATCCACTGGAGGAGAGCAGTGCAAAGCTGAGACACCTGCTAGGAGTCTGCATAGCCTGGTCTGTGTGTGGCAGGTGAGATCACACTTTGCATATTAACTTTATCCTGCACCTGGTCTATAGCAGTACAGTAAGTGTGCAACTTCTTCTTCCCATATGTGCCCATAGAACATCGGCCTGGGTTGGTAGGTCTACATCTTTGCCAAATCAACAGTCCTGGCTTCTCATCAAACTTTGTTTATGCTATACATAAACTGAGCAGTTTATGTATACTATAGTAGTAGTAGTTTATGTATGCTATACATAAAGTCTGAGCAGACAGTATGAAGTTCTGTGTTTGCAGTCTGTTCTGTCCAACTTATCTCACCACAGCCTGTGTGCTGGAGCTTTCTCATCTGCAGAAGAGCTGGACAAGATCCTGGTGGGAGACACTGATGGGTCATCAACTCGGTCCAATGGGAGCTTGATTCATGAGTAGGAAAGAAAAAAGAACATTCTCTGGGATGGCTTTGATGTTTGAATATAATTTTTAATTCATAGAACTGAAGCTTTAAGAGGCAGGTACAGCCCTCTGTCATATGCCAGAAAATTGCTGACTAATATTTTATTTGCATATGTCCACTACCTTGCATGATAACTCCGCGTGGAATATATTCCACTGAATGTTCCTTATAATTTCAGGACCTACCCTACCTGTGTGAAAAGAGATATTACTCCTTAGAAAACCATTGTCATATCTAGTCCCACAAAGGAATCAACCACTTGGTGCCATGTCCTTCTGTTGCGCCCTGTTGAAGCCTGCTTGTCAATCCTCACCTGAGGTGAACCAGCATGTATTTATTTATGCCACTGGGTTATTTATGTATCTGGGTTCATTGCTAGTAGAAGTGTGTAATGCAGACAGATCTGTTTAAAGGATTCCCTTTCTGGAATGTTATAAAGTTAAAGTGTTAAATATTCTTGTCATAATTATTCATCTTGTCAATAGATAAGATTTCATTGGATTTTATCATTAGGTTACCACACAGATTTCTTTAAATAGTCACAAGTGCGTGTAACCATATTCCTGTATCTACCAATAAAAATACTCTCCACTATAGGAGGGAACAACATACAGTCTTAGTTATAAGTGATACATAATACAGAAAAAGTGTCCTTAATACTTTGATCCATTTTTATAATACCATGTAGGAAAATCAAGTCTTCAGCAAATCTTTTTTGTATTAAGAGTTATTCCTATGAAGAATTATTCCCCAAATCTCCCTGCTAAATGCTAATATTGTTCTGTGGACACATATTTAGCTAACGCTGGACACAAGAGCATTGCAGACGCCTTTAGAAGACCTTGAACAGTATGAACAAGAAAACAAAACAAGAAAGATGATA
>JAVJGG010000074.1:58075543-58121096 GCA_035590195.1 Aviceda cuculoides
AACAGTATGAACAAGAAAACAAAACAAGAAAGATGATAATAAAGCCAATTAGAAGAACACAGGTGTACGTTCCACGATAGAGGGACCTTGGCACAAAAAACCCCTCAATCGGGTGTTTTATCTCGACCAATTAGACTGAGACAAGCTACGCATGTTTAAGTTGATATAACCAATTATACCTTATGTTTATGCACGTGAACACAGTTGGTATAACCAATTATATTTTATGTTTATGCGTGTGAACAGAGTTAACATAACCAATCATATTTTATCCTTGTGCACATGGACAATGACTTTGCAGAATGTATGATTATAAATATGTGTGTGTTCTAGCAATAAAGGGTCATCTGCTTTCAACTTTACAGGCGTCCGTCTGCATCAATCTCCTCATTGTTTCTGGTAGAATCCACTTTATACTTGAGTGCTAACATTTACAGTACATTTTTTCATTTGTTTTTAAGCCATGCTCAAAATAGCAATTAACTAAAATAGTTGCTTTTGTAAGTGGAGTATAAGAATAGTTAATAATTTATATTTTTCTGATTCCAGAGGGCAACATGTGAAAATGAATGACTAATTTGTTGTTGATATGGGAAGGAATTTTAATCTTTTATGAGAACATCTTGGCTGTGGGTATGCTTATCTCTTAGAGAGCTGGAATTCTTCAGTGGGCAATGTATGAATATTATCTGAGGCAGCGCTGAAAGTAAAAATAATTGAGCAAGGAACTAGTAACAATTTCATCTTCTGCATCTAAGACTTTTATCAGCCTCTTTCCAAGCAATTTATTACCCCATATGGAACTGAGTATTATTTCAGAACCATAACCATTCATTTATTAATTGAGCATTTATCTGCTTCTGTGATAGGATTCAAAAGTCCATTGTTACAAATAAATGAAGAGAGAACTTTGGCTCATTTTTAATAAATATTCCTAAAAAGGGGATTTCATGATCAACATAAGTGTTACTGCCACTTCAGTTAGGATTTCAGAGGAGCTGGTTGTCTTGTTGCCTTCTGGGGCCATTTCCCTTTGTCCTGCAGTTAGGTTCATGCTTCCATTGAACATCAGCAGCCTGACTGTAAGTGCACACCTGTTGACTGTAGGGCAAATCAATGCTCTGTCCTCACCACTAGCACTCTCTGGTGCAATGCCCTAAGGATATTTCTGTGCAGCCTCCCTTTTTATGGGTATAGCTGGTAGGCAGAAAAGAATAATGAAGCCCTGGTAAACTCCAGCAGTTTCAGCTCTCTGTTTGCCAGGTGTGCAACCCAGAACCACTCTCCCACATCTGTATTTCCAAGAAATAAGTAGAGCCTATTGATACTAGATGTACTGCCTAACTCACCTGGTGAAACACAGCATACAGAGGGTAATTAATTTGAAGTACTGCCCCTCATAGACTTTTGGTACTACTGTTGATGATATAGTGGTCAGCAAATAAATGCAGGGGACAGCAAAGAAATCTTCCTAGCAAAACCCAAGAAAGATGACATTACCTTCCCCTCACACACATGCTCACACCCCCATGCTACCTGCATCACTTTCACACTCTTCCCTCCCTGTACAAGCCACTCTTTTGTTCAGACAAGGAGGTGAAATGACTAAATGTGCTGCTAAGCTCATGAACAGTATCAGGTGTCTAAGTGAAGTGTTCGTTATTGTCTTAGGCAGAAACAGTGACTTGAGACCTGTTTATCAGCCCTTTTCTTTGGCATGTGGTCTAGCTGCTGCCTCCCTCTTCTCTTTCACTGGTTACCACATCCTCAAGACACTTATTTTACCTTATAATTCCTGCCCCAAGGAGAGGTTGTCTTTCTTTGTGCTTACATAGCACCTAAGATTACAACACTTCAGTCCACACAAACCTTCTGAATGATATTGTAGTATAAACAAACAGTGGCTGCTACCTTAGCTAGCCACTAGACTAACTCCAGTAGCTGAGGCAGATTTCCTTTATTTTCATATTGTGCTTTCCTGGTATAGTGACAAATTCCAGATTTTGTAGATCCCCAGATGTAGTGGTTCACGGAGAGACATTTCTTGGTCCTTCTCATTATAGTTGGATTCTTCTGTCCAGGTGGGGCAAGGGTGGGAATGGAGATGAGTGTGTTGGGAGCAAGGAAAGCAAAGGCCAAGTAAAGGAAAGGGAAAATAGGTTTAACATCTTTGTGTGACTATAAGCTGCCTTGGAAGAACTTGTCCAGGGGTCTTGGGCTATTGCTTTTCCTAGTTTTGGCCTTCTCTTCTCATTTTATTTGAGGTAGCATGATCTCGTCAGCTTTCTATGACTGACTTTGTTTTCTTTCTGGGAAACAATACAACTGGAAATTAAAACCATTTTAGAAAAACTATCAAATGTTAATGTTTGCAGTGACATAGATTTTTATTCTCTCCTTGCTCATTTTTTGGAGGAAAGTCTGTTCTTCCTTTCTTCTTACAGTCTAACATCACTTCTTCCATAATTGCTTGGTTTTAGATTTAGTGCTTCTCTTAACTGATTTCATAGCATTTCCCTTCTATTAACAGAAAAGTGGAAAAACATTCTGTACCTTTTACCAGTTTTTCTAACAATGCACTTTCAATTATGTAAGATTGTGGTGAAAGTGGGGATGGAAAGGACCCATTATACTTCTAGTTCATGCTCTCCACACCAAAATTGTTCCATATAGCCTGTTCTCAAGTGCCTTGAGCAATAGCATTGTAAGTGGTTCTCCCAGTCTTCTATTTGGTGTAGCAATTCATGTTCCTGTAGACATCACTACTAAAAACTTTTCTTGATATGTCACCCTAATTTAGTTCCACTTCATACAAGTCACATCCCCATGTGCTTACATAGGCAACTTTCTCTTTTTGTTTTCAGGAGTCTTACTCCAATAACTTTCTGGAATGAAGGGTCCAGTGCCAAATAATATGCATGAATATCTACCAATTCAAGGAATCTAGGGTCCTAAGCAATCCTGAATTCAAATACCAGAAAACTGTGAGAGTGACAACTTCAGTGTGCTGGAATTATTAGGTGTTTGTAAGGTTTCACCAGAAGTATGGGAGAAGAGGTGTGCACCAACTCTTTTAAGGGACAAATACTCTTTTATTTTCTTGTAACAATATATCTTTTTAATTTCTGTCTCTTCTGTGTGTTTCCTTATAATGACTCCAGAGATGGAGAATGACACTGAGCCAGGGACAGAAAAGTAGGGTACCAAAATTCGAGTTCTTTCATTAAATAGGCTATCTTGCCTCCTTCATTCCTTCCTATGTACACCATACTGATAGCATGCTGCTTCAAGCTGCTGAAAAGAATTTCCCTACGAACTGGGGAGAGGAATTATTCTGCTTAATTTTCTTTAATTTCCCCCCAATAGTTTGGTGAGTGAATGGAGCAAAAAGCCCTAACTATCCAGTTGGGTTTTTTGTTTGTTTTCTTTCTTTTTGCATGCACCAGAAAAAATGGCATCAGAGCATGTACAGCATGCAAGATTTTTTGTGCCAGTATACTAACATGGACATACAAGTACATACACAAACATTGCTGTTGCCCTGTTGGTTTTACGCTGCAGAGTGGATGCTATTGTTGGCTACAGACTCAAAAGTCATCTGGGTTTGTAGTCTTCCAGCTTATGATTTCATCTTTGCAAATGCTGATTTTCAGAAGTCTGTTTATATGCACTGTAAGCTGAAATGTTCAGTCTGAAATAGTTTCAGACATTAAATGCTAATCAAAACATTTTATGGCAGAATTGTGCCAGCTTCCACTGTTTTAAAAATTCTGCTAGTGAAATCACATCATAGTATTTTAGATTAGATGCCTAACACTTGCTTGTTCATGCATTTCCTTCACCCAGACAAGCCGCCATGTTTAGTGAGCAGGACTTAGGACTCTAAAACGCACACATTATTTCTGGAACAAATCAAACAAAATAACACCATTAGTATTACCATTTCTATGAAAGGCTTAATGTTGGGGAATTCATTAGTTTAAGTCAGTTGCCACCTTTAATTTGGTAGCTACCTTTAAAGATCATGCAATTCCTTTAAATTCTAGGATAAATGCTATTATACGGTGGTACAGAATGGGGGTCGGTGATCTTTTGAATGTCTCAGTGGGCAAAATAGGTGACAGGAAACAGGTCTGCCCACTTAAGAGATTCATCCAAGTCCTGCTATAAGGACTGGAAAGACACCCATTGACTTCACTGGGAACTGGATAAGGCTCTAAACGTCAATAAAATCAAAGAAGTCTCACAGTGAATCGGCCTATCTGGCACACATTAAAAAAAACGATTGTAAATTTTGAAAATAAGTCTTCTTGCGATGTAGGCCAATTGGTCAGCTGCAAATCTGGCACAGCTATGAAGCATGTGTCCGGGGCAGTCTGCGGGAACATGATGTTCTTTTTCGCTTCTGAGAGCTTTGGAGACTGAAAAAAAGGACTCAACCCAATGCTGAAGACTAAATGCTGAAATAATGGAGCTAACTACAGAAATCAACAAATACTTTAAAAAGGTAACACTTCTTTTGGAAGAAGAGAAATGAACAAATCCCCCCAAAGTTGAAACGTTTTGAAAGCAAGTGTACTGCTTCATTGTGTGTCCTAGAAAAAAGAACAAAATTCAGAGAATTCTCTGGCAGAAGCTGATGGAATTTGACCTTTATATCAATGCACTGTAGAAATCAGGCAGAATTCCTGAAAAAAAACCAACAAACCAACCAAACCCTAAGCATGTAATTTTCATCCTTTAACCATCTGTGAGGGAAGTGAAACTCATCCAAATTGAGGAGAAGCTACTGAGCCCTAGGCATCCAAACTGCTGTGCTGTTCTGTCTTCCAGTAGCAGTATGATTTTGCAGCACAGACTCCTAGTTGATGCTTTTAAAGCCTTGTGCAGTGAGTACGAACTCCAGAAAGAACATGTAGACCTTTAACTGCATACAAAGAACACAAGAGCAAAAATGGCAGTCGAATATTGTGCTTGATGTAATGTGCAAATAGAGCACAACACATGCACACTTAGTCTTCACAGCAGCCACTGCAAAACTGGTTTTGATTGCCCTGATTTCCCACAAAGGAAGCTTCTCATGCTTAGAAAGCAGGAGTAATGTCATTAATGGCAATGGAGCTTCACCACAATAAAAGAAATGTGAGATTCAGTATCTGCACCATGCTGCTAAACCATAATCTCAAGAGACATCAAGTCCAGCGTTCTTACAGCTCAGCATTCTGCAATTACATAGCAAAAGATACTTTGGAATTCCTTATTTTACATCTTGGGGGGTAGACTGCACTGGTAAAACAATGTATCACAGTATATATGATTAGTAGCTAAGTATCCCCATGACCTAGATAGCTGCTTCTCTCCTGTAATTGCACCTTTCCAAGGAAAGTGAATTCTGGAAGAGTATAGTTGCAGTTGTTAAAGGGACTTGAGAATTTGGTTTTCAAACAGAGATATTAAAAAGGCACTGTTTAAAAAACAAATATATGCAATTTTAAATCAGCATTTTAATTTGGGGGCTTTAGAACCCCAAAGTTTCATCTGCCTTTTGTTTTGCTTTTTACTTCCAGCCATTGCCTCTGATCTGGATTTCTCATCCTTCTCCTCTGCTTTCCTGCTGGCTCCAAGTGCCTTTGTGACTATGTTCCACAGAGACCCAGCCTGGCAAGTGCACAAAAATACATTAAAAGATTTTTTTAAGGGTCATTTTAAAACTCCCATATTGACTAATTCAAGCTCTTTTTTTCAGTGATCAAAATTGACCACTAGTAGCTTAAACTGAGTCACGGATGCTAATGGTCCGTTTCCACCTCTGTTTCTATGGAAATGGTTGTCAGCCTGGAGGGGGGGGATGATTTTAAACATATACTTCATAAAATCTGTCACCTACCTGGTGTCCTTTTTCACTAAAATCTGACTTAGAAAGGTTTCTGGTAACAAAACCAAAGCATTGCTAACTGGTTTCAGCTGCTAATTGAGGACTAGGCACCAAAATGTGTTTTTCAAACATACACAAAAGAAAAATCCCAAGTCCACTGGCTTCTAGATCCTGATTTGTCATTGTCTTGTATCCTGTGCTATAATTCACCATATCACAATGTGTGCATAAAATGAGATGAAAGTAAAATGGGAGAATTAAGCATTACCAAAGTGGGATAGGATTGCTTTGTTCCTGCATTCAGTGTTCTTGTAAAGAAAAATGCAAGATGTGAAGTAAAGGGTGGAGAGAAAATGGCAAATTTTAAATATCTCCTCCTAAAGGGAGCACAGGGATTTTGGGGCACCTTGGCTTTCCAGAGAGGTTTTGCAAGTAAAGTCTAATGCGACATTTCTTTCTGAAAGTTGTTGGCTTGCAGCAACATTCCCTTAGGAAGAGTAATTTTTTCTCCTATTCATGGATAAAATTCTGTTTGGCTCAACAAATAGCAGTATTTATGTAACTGAGAGCAACATTTGTCCTAAATATATAGATAAAGTGTAAAAGGCGCTTTTTTTTCCCCCAGCAGAAGATTGAAACAATAGAAAACTGATTACGCTTTACTGAAAAAATCCCATCCATGTCTCTGATCTGTGTATACATGTGCACACATGATCTCAGTCTCATATAAAATACTGAGGAAGGATAATATGGAATGGGTATTTACACAGATTAATATGACGAATAAAAGTCACTCTTCCACTTTTCTAATTAACTTTTCTGGCACAGCGTGCGGAGGAACACCTGTCCTGGCATGTGTGCTCTTTCAGCAGATTCTGGAAAATTGCCACACTCTTGTTTTCATGACTCTTTGATGGGTTCTCCCATCGGCTATCACCTGTGTTTAGGTTATTTGATTCAGATGTAATCTAACATGCAGCATGCACATTTAATATCTGTAACTGGGCATACTGCAGAGTCTCAACAGGGTAGCCCCTGATAGATTTAGCATACTGAGCATTTTGCATAGTGCATGACCCATGGATTCCATATGTGGTTCTCATCGCCTGAGGTCCTGCCCTTCATGCCTCTGTCATTGCATACTTTGTCTGTCCACTCCATCAATCAAGTGGCAACATACTTCACTGCAAACAGAGCGCTGACCAGTTTGTACCTGGTTTGAGCAGCTGATTTTACGTTAATCTTAATGCAAAGAAATGGTTTTGACAATTTGTCACAATAATTTTCTCTGAAAAAGACCTTTTCCCTGGAACAGTTCCCACCTGGAAGAATGATGCACCCATATGTGGCAAGTTTGGATTTTCAGATTCACTGGAATGGACTGGAGAGAAAATTCTTTCCTTGATGGATTTTTTTAATACTTTCGGAAGTGGGGTAAGAAAAAGAACCTTGATTTTCCACCCACCAAATGCTGTGGTGTTATCTGAGGTAATGTTTCTTTTTGTAAGCTACAGTCACCCAAGAGATCACACTTCTCTCACTGAGCTGCTAGGATGTGTCACAAGAATCCCTGATCATAGTACCAGAGAGAAAACTGAAGTCCCAGGGCATGAACATGCTTAGCATCTATCAGATCAATCAACTTTGGCAATGGTGAGAAAAAGAAGGATTCAGCTGAAAACCAACAGCATATTTAACATTATGTTGAAAAATTGTATTAGTTGAAAAAACGGTTTTCTGTTGAAATGAAGTTTGGACAAAAACCCCCTCTCAACCAGTCATATCTGAAAGGCTAGCACTCTGCTGATGGTGAAGTATTTGGTTGCTACTTTTGTACAGATGGCTGCATAACATTCACAGAAGGAATGATTCTAGGAGCCAGTTTTTCAAATGTCATCTTCTACATATGTAAGTGCAAATGGGTCCCTGCATATCACTTGTGCATGCAAATGATAGACCTAGCATTTGCACATCAAGCACAGATCAGCTTTGGGCATTATCATACAGATGGACAGATAAGGTGTGAATTACATTTTTTCAAAGAAAGGCAAGCTAGAAATCTCTTTAAAAAGGTGGTCTCTGGGTTTGTCTACTCCCAGCAACATGGAGCTACTGAGGTAAACAGTTACTCATTTTTGTGAAGAGAATTTTTTCATCGTCTTGGTATGCTCTTATTATCCTGTTTTCCAAAGATCTGGTACCATTTGGTGAGGCCTTGCATTGCAGAAATTAAGACAGTTTTTTAAATTAATAGTGGCATGGGCTGTCAATAATTACCCACTTACCTGTGCACAAAAATTGGCAGGAAGAAAATACGCTGGGTCCATATTAGGACACTGGATTATTTAAAAACATTTTGTGATATCCTTGTCTTTATTCTGTCATTATGTCATTAATGATGCATCTTTGGCTGGGAAGTTACCTTATTTTTGCTTCTGATTAAGTATAGTCACTGTGTGATATAAGGGGTTTTTTTTCAGTCCACTTACTTGTGAGAATAGATTTCTTACCAGAATAGCTAAGACTAAGAAATTTGGGGTAGAGGTTCTCAGCAAGTCTAAACTGGTTCCATTGACTTCTATACCAATTATTCAGTCATAGACTGAAAATAAACAGCTTCATTGAGACTCATAGTAATTTGGAATAGTGTTAAACTGCTAATAGGCTGCTATAAATAGATGTGCAACTACAAATGTGTTAGCTGGACATGCATCAGATACCACACTGAAAGTTTTATCACTGCTTCACTGAGTAGTAGAGAAGTAGTGAGGTTTCGCTCTTGCTTACTGGGAGTAGCAGCAGTTCTTCAAATAGTATCTCTTTAAATGTGTGACATGCAATAAATTCCCTTTTGCCTGACTGATTTTACTTAGTATTTATATTTCAGTGGAAAATGTCACAAACCTTTTCTCTGTCTAAACACAACTCTTTCCATGCCTTCTTTCTGAATTTGATGAGAAAAGGGAGGCAGAACATATAATTTTAATTTTTATGGGTATTTATTGTTAGCCTTGCTTCAATATTCTTGGTATGTTTTAAGGTACTCAGTTAACTGTGCCTTATTAGTTCATTTGCCAGCTATTTGACACCAACAATGTTAACACAGGTGAAGTAAAGTTCATGGAAAGTATTGTGTTTCCAAAAAATGGACTGCTTAGCAAGTTCTCTGCCAGTCCAGTCATATGACAAGGGGGCGCTTATCATGACACACTTGGTTTTCTAATTAGAGGTAAACCTTAAGTAAGAGGTGAGCTGACTGTTAAGAGTACTGCATTTTGGCTAGTGAGCCATAAACATGTTTGTTGGGCTTCAGATGTATAAACAATTAAGAACATACATAATCACCCATGAAGAAGAATAATTGAGTGCAACTTTTGTTTGGATTTTGTGGGAGCACAACTCAGACAAGTATTAGCTTTCTGATTAAAGGCAACACAGTTGTTTTTAGATCTTCATGTGTGTGTGTCTAACTTAGAAAAGGCAATGTCAGTGAAACAAGTTTCAGAAGGCTTGGTGCATTATTATTTTTTTTGTATTGATGAAATTGTAGGGCTTAAACAATGTAGGGTGTGGAAGACGCTGAAGGAAATCTACTTCTGAAGCCAAGGGAGAAGGACCAGAAGACTCAGAATAGTAGACAATGAGTAAAGTTTTCCTAGAGGTAGTAACATGCCAACCAATGAAGCATGCTGCTATCAAGCTGGATGTAGCAATAGCTAACACAGCTGTTTGTCTTCTGAATGAAAGGGATTAAATGAATAAAATGAACATTTCCTTTCTGTCCTTCTCCCCACAAATAGATTCAGAAAAAAAGCCTTGGGACTTTCTTCCCCTTTGAACTTAAACCTTCAAGGCCTGCTTTTTCTGTTTTTCAATTTCTGTAGCCATTCATATAGCAAATATCACATAATCTTTGCTCAGAAAAGGGCAAAGAAGTGGAGAAACTGAGCCTCATCTTTAGTAATGAATAATTTTGAGTAGGAAAGAAACGGACCAAAGAGGTACTGAGGGACAGTTAACATTAAGACATGACCTTCATGTTTCACTACATAGTCGTCTCCAAAGAGTGGAATTTGTAGTGGAGTGCATCTTGTAATTCATTTTGTAGGCAGCATCTGAGAAGAGCATTTCTTTCTACCATTGTTCCTAAAGTCTTATCCAACCATGCATTTTACTGAACACTTAAGACAAACATCTGACATGAACAACGAAAGCATGTTTCTCATGCTTCAAAGCAAAGTATTGGACTAGATAATCCCTTGAGATCCCTTTCCTATCTCATTTTCATTGATTGTATTGTTGCAGGCAACATGCCAGTGATCATACAGGTTTCTCTGAATAATGGAAAACAAAATTACAATTAATTAAAATTAAAGTCCTATCTATTTTTGGTTCACTATTTTTGGAAATTCACTAGTCAGAAAGTAAAATGCAGTTGGAAAGAAAATGGTCTCTGTTTGGATCAATATCACTCTATTGCCAACAAATTCGTACCTTGATGTGGAGATACAGTTTCTTCTTTCTCCAGTGCAAATCTTAGTTCAGGTCTCTTTTGCTCTTCCTTGCCAGTGATAGGTGATTGATGAATTGATATTTGACATATTTGCAGCTAAGTAAATTCACGACCAGTTCATACTATAACATGGAACTGTGCAGCAGATCTGAATTCTGTGCTGGGCATATAATTTCCAAGATGGGAGACTCATTTCAGTTTGTTTAGTCTACCTTTCGCTTATGGAATATAGGCATCCTCTTGCAAAGTATCTACAAAAGATAGAACTGTATCCAAGTACTGACAGCTATTCAGAAGGGACAACAAACTAAAATGATTTCATCTTGGAAGTCACCAAATGCCAAGAAAAGTTATTGTGAATCCTGCCAAATTTACTGTATGCTTAATACACGTGGTAGACACAAACCAGGCAGCATTCTGCAGGCGGACGTGCTCTTAGAGAGCAAAGGCTACTCCTCCTCTTTCCAGTGCTGTTGCTCCATATGGCAGCTATAGGAACACTGAAGTCTCAGTGGCATTTCAATGTGCCTAGCCTCTTCACATACTGCTGAGCGCCACATTTCCCATAGACAACTCTTGAAATGGCAGGTATCCTAGATCAATAGTTACCATGTAGATTTCTTGAATTCAAGTTCTTTGACTCACAGGTGGCTGTTAATGGCTTCAGGACAGTTTAGGAGTGAAACATTTGTGGTAAGGTATGGAAGAATGACAATCTGAGATAAATATGACATAGCTGCTGAAGAAAGGTAGATATGGGTCTATAGATTGTTCTTTCAAATAGCAGTTAAAACATCTTTGTCACTGCTCTTCAAATATGAAAAAGAAAATAATGGTGTAGCCTGAAAGCTTGATCTGAGCAAAATGAGCAGCAGTTATTTTTTCTTTGTTGGGTAAGGAATTCTACCATTCCAATACTTGGACTATATACTGAGAAGTAAATGCAGGTACGGAAATTTTACAGTTGCTCAGAGAGAAAGTCAGGTGTGGAAATGTGGCAGAGGAGAGATTGTAGATAATTATTTTTTTCTTTTATATTTCCAGTATGTCATGTTTTGTCCTTGAATTGTTAGGTGGATTTCAGCATGGAGGTGAGAAAGGCAACAGCCAGAATGTTTAGGTTCTTACTGGGATCAGTCTCACTCCATACTAAGAGTGACCACAAATGCCATTTCCTAAATATTTAGCATTCGTTTTTACCACCTGACTTCTGCGACTTGTATGTCTCATATTCAGACCCTAGTTCTAATGATTGCATAGGCCTTCACCATTCTCTCATGCATGTTTTGCTGCATTATGCCTCTAATTGCAAAGCAAACAGCTCTCTCCTGTACTTCACACTCTTTCCTCTTTCAAAGGATATCACCCTTCATTCACTGGCATGACTTTATAGCCTCTACAGTCAGTCCCAAACCAACAGTCTTCTTTATGCTTTTCTGTACTCCTGGAGCTCTTTGGAACTTGTTCCTGGGATTGGAATGCACACTAATAAAATTCCAGACTATGTGTGGTTTATAAATAAAATACTCTCATCTGAAATTCTTAGAAGGATATTTGCAAACACTAACTGTAGGCATGCACAGATATATACCACTTACGATCTCTTTTTGACTTCTTTAAAGCGTTAATCCACCCACTAGTTTACAGGAGTAAGCCACTAGTGTAAAACTTTCTCTGTTCACAGCATGCATTGCTCTGCATTTTAGCAAACACTGTTTGGAATCCCATTGGTAGATGCTCCTGGAGCCACGTAGGTGAGAAAATTCCTACAGTAGACTGCACCTTTTCCCAAAGAGTTTTACAGGCTTTTTTTGGGGAAAAGTCATATGTTACTTTCATTGCCCTATGTGCAGTTTTAAAAGTATTTTAGTAAAAGAGAACTGAAGGAAATTCACATATCCAATCCCAATCAAATGTCTTCACTAAAATCTATGCGGAGCTTCCAACAGTGGAACAGGAACTGTCATTTAGGAACTCCTATATTCCTCATTTGCTAATTGCTCTCCCACAACTACTTCAGCCATATAAGCCAGTGTATGGCTTTGGAAATGGAAAAAAATAGGTGAAAATGCAGATATAATAATCACTGAGTGATAACCAGATTTTTTTAATGCACTATAGGTTGGACAAAGAGAAAGCCTCTTTTTTTCTGATAGAGAACAATTTTTTTGTCCCAAATTTGTGCCAAGGCTGGGGTTTTTGTTTGGGGTTTTTTTGTCTGTTTAAGTCAGCTTTTTAAAGTCAGAAATGTCAAATGACCAGTCTACTCAATTTGCTTTTCTAAACATGATTATAGATTCTACTATATCAGGTCTTTGTGATCCTGTCACAGGGCATAGGTAAGGCAGAATGAAGCTGCTGGATGTGGGATGTACACGTGTTCCACTGCGTAGGTTGCAGGCCAGGCAGGTTTCAGGGTGTACAGGAAGATGTAAATCCCATGCCTGTTCACTCAGGCTTTCTGCGCAGAGGGGTGGATTTTCATCAGAAGCAGATATTTGCTCTAATCTGAATTGTTCAATGTGCCTTATCACACCTTCAAAGAACATAGGGCCTTCCTTATGTCTCCACACCAAATCTCAGCTCCCACTGCAGAGCACTGTACAGCTCAGTCTACTGCTGACTGTATTTCTGCCTCAGATTTGCTACTGTATCTTAAGTGATACTTCTCTGTTTAGATTTTTTTTCTCTGGCTTTGATCCCATCACCAGGAGTTTCCATTTTCAGTCTGTAGCAGAAGGCTGCCACAAAATACACTCAGCTTTCAGGACATGTAGAATGTGTGAATCCATTGAGCTTGTCAGGTGGAAGAATGGGGCTTCGATGGGTTTGAATAGATGCTATAAATACTACTCATAAAAAAGGCTGCTGCTATTTAAAAAGTTTGTTTGAAAAATGTATGCTTTACTGTCACTAAAAAATAAAATTAATGTAGAATTAGAATTTCAAAGCAAAGTGGACTATTGCCTGTTCCTTTCTGCAACAGAGCAACTGTAAGTTTATCCACTAAAGATTCATATGACAAGACAAGATGTACTAACCAACCAACTAGAAGATGGCTTTTTATGTGCTGACTCTCTAATTGAGTTTGGAAACATCCCCAATAAAAATATGATGGCCAGAGGCCAGAAGCACAGCTCATCAATAGGGGTGGGAATCAGACTGTAGAAATAAAACAAAACACAAAAAATTTCTTGTGGGGTGAATTCTTAAACCCCAATGTGTTGCTTTTATCACTGTGTTAATTTCAGTGTTATCACAATACTTCATTATAATTCAGATTTTTTTTCCTAAATAGAAAATAGGATGCTTAATACAAAATCCAGTTGTTACAGTAGAAAACTGCAGAAACACAATGAACTCCAAATGAAATATTTTGCTTTTGTTGAATTGGCGTGTTTTAGCTGAACATAAATCAGTGAGGAAGTTTCACATCTTCTGCAACAGCCACTGTACTAGTAATCATTTTTGTCTCATGTACCCTAAAAGCCAGAAGGCACAAATGTGGCCTCCTGTTTATCATGTCTCCTTTTTTCTGGATCAGACTACTTGGAAGTGTTTGCATCACTGAATAGCAAGCTCCAAAAGCAGAACTTCTTTCACTTCATTTTGTAAATTGGTTTCTACCTTACCTGGAGTAACTTTTGAAAGTCAATCTGTCTAGACTTCTAAAAGGTCTTTCATCACTGAGCTATTAATGGTATCACTAACACAATAGCAAATTGATGCAGAAGGCAAGAAGTTCCCTCAACAATGCCAAGCACTGGGCCTCCCAACTGCAATGATTTTTGTAGCAGTGTAGTTGCCCTGTGTGGCATCAACTGTCAGAAGCAATTGCTTCCAGGATGGTTAAGCTGTTCTACAACAAATATCTCTTTGTAGTTCTGGGTGCTTCCAGTGCCTGAAACCCTGTTTGTAAAGGCAAGACAACTCCCATTATCTGCAAGGCGCAATATATTTATCAGCCCTTTGCGAATTAATCGGAATGGTGGATAGAAAGTATATAATCTCCAGTATTTGGAAAAAAGAATTGTCAGTGAGTACCTGATTTTTTCATTTGTAGGTAGAGGTCATAAATGCAACTGCAGAAATTGGAGCTGGAGAATGGAGATTCAGGGTCCAGTCCCACCCACTGAAGTAATTGGGAATTATCCCATTGCTGTTGGAGAGAGTACGACTAGACACCATCTAGCACCTTTGTGTTGTATTTAACTTTCCCAACTGAATGAGTAACGATGAATGGCTTGAGTCCCTAGCTTAGTGAGTTCTGAGGTAATGTCCAAAATTATCTTGATCTTCCTGCCTGTCCATAGGTGATTCAAGAACAGCTACATCAAATTGAGTCACCATGAACAACTCCTTGTGGATTGAATCCACAGCACCTACATGGCTAAGTGGATGAATCTGGCTATACATCTTGACAGAAATCCCAGATTGCAGATACTTAAATAAATTGCCATCACCTCTATCATTGTGAAGTACTTACAGCTCAGGGTATCTGGGCCTAAGTCATCTAAACTGGGAGTTGCAGCAAACTCCTCATATGTAAGTAAGGCACAATGCCTATGCCAATTAGGTTATTTAAGCTTCCATCCTTAGTACAGCTGACTTTAGTATTTTAACATCTTTCCCCTGATCAAAATCAAAAGAGACACCCTTTGTAGCTTGCATGGAGATAACTGAATCTGTCTAGCAGCATAACTTACAAATTACTTTGTTGACACAGGGCAAATCCGCATCACCTTCTTTGTCGTTGGACAGAGGCGATGCTAGTTAAGCATCAAAATACCTTTAAGGTCCAGATATAAGGTCCTTAGCTAGTTTCCTTTTAAATACCGTCTTTAGCCCAGCACAGACATTAGCCTTTCTACGTTTGGGGTTTTTTGTGCTGTAACTGTAAGTGGCTTGAGCTGGAGTGAGTATTTTTATTCTTTTTAATGCTCAAAGCCAAAGTACTTTGAAACACTTTTAGATCTTCCACTAGAACCATCAACCAAGGTTCTCATTGCCTAAAAAAGAAGGGGGCCTTAAGTCTTCAAAGCACAAAGATGTATTGACCAAAGAAGACCTAGTTTAAAGTTTCCTATTCGTATTACTTTCACCTGCTTTCTCACTATCTCTTATTAAAAAGATATTTTGGCAAATATGATTTACCCAACTTCTTGTCAAGAAACTTTCAAAAGTAGCTGATAGAAAGTATACTTGAAACTTTCAAATGCTTTGTTTTTCATGCTATGGCATTTTAAATTGATCTTAAATAAGGCCAGCAACAAAATACATTTTGCTTATCATACTTCTAAGCCAACACAGCTCTTTCTAGTCCTACTTCCAAATATTTAACTCATTTTTATTTCTGCTGAAGAAGTTAATAAACCTTTAGTAACCCAGTACTGTCAGCTTCTCACCATTCCTTGTCTGCTCCATGTAGTTCTTAATGCAGAATTGCAGAAGCAGCATGAATGATGCATCACATCAGCCAGTCATAGTATTATAATTTCTTGGTGACTTATTAATACAATTCATCAGCAACATACATTCCTTAGCTTTGTTTTCTTTGTAGTAGCAGTACTTAAATAGGATTTGGGGTGTTCTCTTGGTGAAAACTATTGGGATTTTTTTCTGGGAAAGAAATACAACATTACTTCTTGATGTAAGTAAAAACTGGATTTTGAAAATGCTCTGAACAATGCAATGAAGTTTATTAGCCATTAGAAATGCTTAGCATTCATTTTAGCAAGGAGCAGGATGACAATGTGAGAACTGTTCAGGCAGGAACGGATGGAATACAACATGTTCTTCTTCACTTCATGTTACACATAAATTATTAACATAACTAAAAATTTCTCTCTCCCTCAGTCATCTCCTGTTAATGCAAGAAGACTTGTATTTTTTCTAATACTTTCCTTTTATACAGTCCACAGTAAGGGACTTTGCTGTCAAAATGGAGGGATTGTGCCAGCAGTTAATTGCAAGTATAATAAAGTTCCTTGCTTTGAAGAATGACCCAAGTTCTCCAATCTATTCTATATTGCATAATGTTGATTCCAGTACACAACTCAGCACACAATTCAGGAAGTAAAAACCAAGTCCTAATCCTGAACTTTCAGCTAAATCATAAACTACCCTTTCCTGTTCCCTTCTCCTTCTCCCCAACCCCCCAAAAAACTGAAGGGGAACGGTATATTGCTATTCGTCTGTCATCAGCAGGCACTTGTGTTAAACACTGGTAGAATACCCATCATTACCCCTTGTCATCCTGTATGTGTATGCATGCTAACCTAGTGTGGCTATCAGTTGCTTCAGTGACCCAAGTGACAGATCCATGTAGTTGAGCAGAAGCCTGCTGTGGGGTAAGGCTTTCCAAGCTGGCAGTGTACCCAGCAGTACGTGCAAAGCAGAGTGCAAAAACCATTTGATATTGCGCTGTCAGTGCTTTTGTCCTGAACTAGCAACTGTCTTCCATGCTCAGGTCAGTGATTTGTTTAGTTCAGCACCTCACTTTACCTGGAATTTTCCTTAGTGCTATTGAACTGATAATGCTAATTACTTGCAGTGTAGTTAAGTGGACAACTTGAGATGGGACTTAAAAACCTAGGAATCGGTCTCCATGTAATTCAAGTATATGAATTACACTGAGTTCCTTCATCAGGTACTTGGGCATGTAGGATGAAAACCTCTACAGAAAGCTGGAACTCCAGCTGGCCTCAGGTGTATCCCCCAAAGCTAAGGCAATTCTGGATTTAATCATTCCTCCTAAACTTCAGTTTGCTATTTGAGAGCATACTGCAGAGAGCCTAGAGCAATACGCTCCTCCTGAAGATGTTTTGATGTTCTGCCGTGATCACGGTTCACACTGCACTGCTGCCCAGCACAGGAGGGAACTCCCTGTGTGCCAGCTATGATGATATCTGAGCAGCAACACTTCTCGTTTTGCAGGTTTCCTATCAACAGCCAGCAGTTGCCCACTGGCCTCAGAACACACCTCACTAGTACTCAGCCACATGTTTCCACGTGAATACTACTGCTTATCTCAGCTGGCAGCAACGGCAGCTGGTTTCCTAATCCAGCTGCAATCAAATGAGTTGTTGATCAGGTATTATAATCAAAAATACGGCAGTTAATGGCAGACAGACCCTGCAGATGCTGCTGCTTTTTTAACTCCTTTGGTAGCTGTGCCATAGGGCAAGGTGATTTTTTTCCCCCAAACACTGTGAACCCCCTCATACAGCTCCATACTGCTTTCTGCATTTCCTGTGCTTCCCCTGGCATCCACTTGCCCTCCGGATCATCCTTCTTCCTCTGCTTACCTTTGCCCTTGTTCCACACCAGTAAGAGTTATTCCTTGATCCTTTTCCTCAGCTGTCCTTGTTCCTTGAAAGCTTCCTGTAGGATTGTATATATTTCTCTCACTATGTCCTATAAGGTGGAGTAATTAATTCCCCAAGCAATCTGATCTTTACATAAGAAGCCCTTAATGTCTTTGAAGTCAGACACAGAGATCAGGTTTTCTCACCTGACTAAAATTTGTCTTTCAATTTTGGTTTCACTTAAATTGTATGAGTCTTTCTCTACTACCCTTCTGTCCAGGATCACAGTATGCAGTCAGACACCTATATTGTCTCTGCCATAGGCTGAGAGCTGGCAGCTGGGCCTCAGGCAATTCACAGTGCTTCCTAGTCTCCCAGAAAGATAATAAAATCTTCTTGTTCTTACTTTTCATCTTTCATCCACATCCCCCAGCTTGCTGTGTAGATAGGCTCTCATCTTGTTTCATGTGTCTGCAGAAGCACTTGCTGAGGACTCGAGGTGGCCACTGAAGCTTTTGCTGAAGTCTTTGTTTAGTGACAGTAAATTTAAAGCCAGAAGAACAGCCTAAGTTCCAAAGGGAGTGAGTAAGAAGGACCTGTATTTGTAGAGATGGGAACAGCCTGTATACATAAGATATTTTGTCTTTCGTAAGGAGTTTGCACACTAGTTCTGCTGTACTTATTCTAGGCAGAACTGCAGTAAAATCATAGTCCCAACAATACTATAACACATTTTACAGGAATAGTTACAGAGATTTTCTACAACTGCATCTGTACAGATGCAGTTGGGAACAATTTCCCATTCATGCCTCTCAGCCTGGTTTTAATCCCATGTCAAGGCAAGACACAGACTTTGATGGGGACAATGCCTTCCCTTTCCCTTCCCTTTCCCTTCCCTCCCCTCTTCTGGTTCTTAGAACATCCCTCTTCTGGTTCTTAGAACATACCTCAGGCAGGAGTTAGATGTGCTCCTGGTAGATGCCAGCCTCCGGCATTTATCAAAGTAAGTGTTCCCTTGTAATTTACTTGGTGGCATGATGTAGTTGAATGACAAGCATGACATGCCTTTCCTCCAGCCAGATACAAAGCTAGCTGAAGCAGGCTTCCAAGATGCGGGATGTAATACAACTATCATGCTAAAGAGTTTATCAGGCTCCTGCTTGCAGTGATAGCTTGATGTGACTTGCTACAGACCTGTGCTACATGCTAGCTAAAAGCAAGTTGCTGCTAATTAATCAAATTCTTTCAGGGAATTACAGTCTGTGATCTTTATTTGCCTTAACTATGGTTCAGGCAGAATGCAGGTTCCTTCATCTGCTCTTCTTAGGAAGCGTTTTCATCCATTCTTCTCTTAAGAAATCATCCCCAGAACTCAGCCTACATGCCAAGTCTAGTTAGAGTCCCTGAGCACCTTCGGTCTTTGGGGAAAATAAACAGTCTGCTTCTTTGAAGAGCCACAGAATCTCCTCTGTCATGAACTAGTCTTGAAGATATGATCGCTATACACTACCTCCCCTATCTGTTTAATCATAATTATAAATATCTTTGTGTTCTCTTCCATCCGATTTGGAAAGAGTAAAACTGCAGAGTAATGATCCAAAACTTGTAATATCCCATATATTTTCCTGTCTGTATGGAAAAACAGTTCTCTGTGTCCTTTGCCACTGAGTTCTTAGAAAGCCACAGCAAGATAAGAATGCTTTTTAAACATATTTTGCATCTTGGAATTGCATGAAACAAAAAATCCTGTAGAAACCCTTAATTACAATGTAAGATCAAACCCTACCCTTTGAATTTCACTAGGAGCTGCCTTCCCCTTTCTCTCCTTCTCTGCTGCTGTAGGCTGCTTTCTAGGAGGCTAATGAGCCACAGGTGACTGTGACCTTTGCGAATTGACCTTTGCCTCTCCAGTGCATAGCCCTAAGACCTTTCACTCTGGTCATGCCCTTGCAATAGACCTTGCCACATGTAGTTAACTCATCAACCCTATGCCATATTTGAAATCTTGTTATTAGATAACAGCATTAAAAACAGCACCAACAGCAAATACTTTCAGCAAATGAACTGTAGGTTCGCTTTTAATTAATATCTGTGCTCTTAAAGGCAAGAGTTTGATTGTTCACAGAGTGAGAACATGCAAGAGTTGCAAATGCAGCTGAGAAATTAGTTAATGGGTTGTAATAATATATTGGTGGGAAGGGTTCCTGTTCCTTGTGCTGCACTAGACATTGTTGCGGAATTTTATAATGTACTTCCTATATCACATACGGTAACCATAATGTGCTGGAAGAGAGCTGTATCTACTTTGGTCATCATTTGTGCTTGACAGCTCTCAAGGTGACACCAAATTTTTCTTCTGATCTTACGGATTCCTGTGGAGCTGCTTCTCAGATGTTGATCTAAGACATGTGAGAAGAGTTTCTCTTGAAGTAGTATTGTCAGACAGCATATGGAGTTTAGACTAAATGTAGCTCAGCTTTACCCTATGGAATCAGATTCATTAAGGGATTATCCAAACACCTTAAGTATCTGAGTTGCAGGTGTTTGAGCTCTGATGTGTACATGTTATGAATACATATGGCCAGCTAGCTTCCTTCACAGAGAGTGAAGGCTGACACATTTCTTGAGTGAAAGTACAATCTGTAGAATAACACATAGTCGTCAAAATATCTCCAGTTAATATTTTCAGAAAACAGAAGTGGTGTATGTGGTGCGCCCTCTGAGGAAGCACATGTTTGAGCAAATCTTACTGCCTTTCAGAGGTCATCCGTGACAAATGATAGGAGGTGTGCACATCTGGCCTTAAATATATTTCAGAATAGGAAGGAGTTTCAACAAGAATAAGGTAACATTTTTAGCTCAAAATATGTGTCACATGAAAAACCGTGTATCTGACAGAAATCTGTGTTTGGTGTTTCACATGTATTCAGTATGAGGTGTGTTGGGAAATTTGACTCAAATGTGGTGAGATTGCTGACCTAAGGTGAGGATTACTAGGAAAGCTGCATTAACGTGGGAAGACAGCCATTGTCAGTCATTGACAACTTGTTGATAACCAGAAATAGTTTATCAGGACTCCAAGAGGGCCTCAGCCTTTTTAGTAATGCTAGTCAGTTCAGAGCATGGTCCTACATAGTGCAGTGCATGGTAGTCAGCTGAGAGCTATGTCTTCCCCAGTTAGGTATCTCTGAATATTTTTTAGCATTGCTTGAACAAGATGTACATAAAACTAGCTGTTCTAACATACTACTGTGAGGTGAATGTTCCTTTCTGAGAGAATATAAAAAACTTCACAACAGGAAGGGAGGTTAGTACTTTAAAGAAGTGGCAGAATTAGTTTGGAAGATTAGTGAGGGAAAGAGCATTGGTTGGTAAAGAGCAAGCAAATGGATGCGAAATGAAAGTCTCAACTCAGAACTCAGGTTCAAATAGGAGCTGTGAGCTGAGGGGTGTGAGAGGTAACAGGATCTAATAGGCTGTCTACAATGAAAATTAATTTGCCGCCCCCACCACAACAAATCAAAGGAATGTGAGATAAAAAAAAAGGGAATAATGCCTGATTTTATGTAAACAATTTTACTAGAACTGCACAGAAATTTCCAAATTTATCTTCCTTTTCTATTAAAAAATGTGAAATAAATAGCATGAAATGAGCTTACAGGAAAATACTGATCTGGGAATCTGGTGACAGACTAGGATCTTTTCCTAGAAGGAGAGCTGCAAAAGTTGCTTGCTCAATTGTATGCTTGGCCCACCTATAATGCAGCCTCAGGTTCATGACCTAAGTTTTAATAGATTGGCACCCCTGGAAGCTCCCATCCTGTGTGCTGCCCTAGAGATCATCAGTGCAGCGGTTTTCAGATTTGCTAACTGCAGCTAAGTGGCACCTAAAAGCTGTGGTTGCTTCTGTTGTTCATAGAAGTTTGATTTGAAATATCTGAAATTAAATGCTTGCCGTGATTTCAAAATAAAATGTGGTGGGAATTTTCCTTTTCCAAAGAAGCTTTGTAATTTCTGAAAACATTTTGGAACAACATGGAATATCTTTCTCTTCCAATTTTGCAATACCTAGTGGAAAGGAAATTCTTACTTTCATCAGCTCTAGCAGTTTTATAACAGAATGGCCTACACTCCCCCACTCACTTGCTTTAGCAACAGAGTGGAGTTGTATCAGAAGGTAAACTTGTCAGGGTTAGAAATACAGGCCATGCTCGACTTCACATAGCTTGCTTTATGGTATTTTGTTTCCACTTTTCACTTTGTTTTTTTCTTAATATGCATTAGTCATGTCAGATTAAAAACCTTCTTCCTGAAAAGTGAATACATAGCCACTGGCAAGCAATTAGCAAACATAAGAAAAGGCAAAGGCATGGGGAAAAGGTGAGTTATTCAGGGTGAATGTAGGCCAGGAAGAGGAGTTGCTTTTGAAAGGAGGCTATGATGGTTTATCAAACTTAAACCTTCTATCCATTACGAGCTAGTACATTTTTTAGGTTCTCAGCAGAACTTCCTTTCATAGCTTTGCTTAAGCAAACCTAGAGGTTTGCGGTTAAGGAGAGATTGAACCACTGAAGTCTTCTGGATGGGAAGAGGAAAGGGTTAAATATTATTACCAAATTACTTATTAAAAAACCCCAACAAAACACAGAAGAGTCTCACAGATCTAAATACTGAACCTTTACATAAAGAAACAAAGCAAGTGGAATGCTAAGTAAACATAAATACAGCTGGAAGTGCCTCCCCTAAATACGTCATATAATCAGTCACATTATTCTATTTTGGCTAGGATAGCAGAAACCTTTGAAAACTATCATAGTTCTCTGTGGTGAAATCATATAATCCATGTCATAACATGCTGTGAGCTGATTACTCCATGAATGCATGAACGTTCCTGCTACATTAATCCAAGGTTGTTTTTCTGTTTGTATGTCCACTGAGGATCTGGGAAAGCCCCTATAGCTTGAGCATCCTTCCGGTAGGCTGGACTTCTGATTTGACATAGAATCATAGAATCATAGAATCATTTAGGTTGGAAAGGACCTACAAGATCATTGAGGCCAACCTTCATCCATGCCTACTTAGACCATGGCACAGAGAACCTGGTCTATATGGTTTTTGAATACCTAGTGATATACTTAGTGATATAAGAGAGTGCTAACAAAGATCCTTCTTTACTTCTGGGTTGCAATCTTAAGCAATTGATGTTCTGCAAGCAGCAATGCATTTCACTGCTGTACAAAATGTAGATTACAGCTGCAGTGGCTTTTCATCCTCTCTGGCTGTAAAGAATGTTAGAATGATGGTCTGAATGTTGTAGGTCTAAAAGAAATCCTTCTTTTTCAAAGTAAAATGAAATCATAGGTCAACAATGAAATCAAGAGCCTTTTGAGGTCAGCCTATCTCATGTCCTTTACATTCATGAGGGAAGGAGTATTCTCCTTTATTAACATTCAGGCTTTGCCAAACAGATTATAAGCAATACAGATGTTGCAAAGGGCACTTACTTCAACAGCTGTGCAATTACCTTCTACATCTGACTGGACCCCAATACAAAAGAATGGTGTGAGACTAATTCACCCAATTTCCACTTGTCCAAACATAAAGGGAAATGCAGTGGAACATATATATCCTACGCGTTGCTATAGCCATGTGTGTTTCTCATGAGGAATATGCAATGAAATTAAACTCATGGTCAGAAGAGAAAGCAAGGATATACTTCTGTCTCTGATCCACTCAAGGGTCTTTCTTAAAAGCTGTGAGAGTTTGTCCAAACAAGATGATTATCATTTCACAATAAGAGGGTAATTCAGTTGCTCACGTCTTTCATATCATCATTGGTAATACTGAGAATTAAAGCATGAAATTGTCAACAATATAAATGTTTGCAATCTTGGTTCTTTTCATTAACCTGAAAGAAAATCAGTTTCACTGTCTAGGAAAATAGATTTGCTCTGTATTCCTTGTGTAAGAATTTTTATGTTCTGTGTCACCTAGTTACAACACTGGAAACGCAGGGCTGTGTTGCCCAGCTTTTTGATGGAGAATTATATCAGTATTCTGTGATTCTGGGCTCTCAGTTGGAAGTAGAAGAGAAAAGTGGAGCTGTTTTCTGATCTTTTGTTGTTTTCAGCTTCAAGGAAAATAAATCCAGTGTCAATGTACACAGGTGAAATAAGATTCACAGGATAATAAATGCTTTTTTTTGCTGTTGTAGTCAGCCACTGAACACTCCTGTAAGACAGTGCAAATATAGTCTCTGTGTCATATTATTGGCTTTCAAGGCACGAGTATAGGATTCCTTATAGTGTTAAAGCCTTTCACAGTAAATGTCTACACTATAAATTTTGATGTGCTTCCCAGCTGAATGGATGCTTTGAGTGGAGACAGACTGGCTGGAGCTAAAGCAGTTAGCTTTGATTTACCTCTTCTCTATTATTCAGTCCTATTGAGAATTTGGAGTAGTGATATCAAGGCATGTTGATTGGCTTCAGTTTATAGATTGAAATAAAGTGAGTGCTATTTAACCTTGGTCAATACCATACAACCTTATAATGATATTAGTGGGATGAAGTAATGTATAGATTTGTAGGATAGAGATAATGAAGCATGATGTTTGCAAATAAATGCATTGCCAGATGAGTTTTCCCTACTAATCATTCAGTGTGTGGTTTTTGTGCAAGTCCTTGAGGGGTTTCCAGAATTAGAGAAGTACTCGTGAAGAGTCTGTGTGTGTGCCATTTCTTAAGCACTATTTATATTTAGTCTGATTTGTAACGGTTGGTTTGCATATGTTGGTCATATTCATGCAGTGCATCTCATCTGCTGCTAGAGCTAAAACAGTTCCTGCTCTCCGGCATTCACAGGATATTCCTCCTTGCTACAGTTTGTTAGCTGCAGATGTACTGAGAGTGAGTTAGTATTAGTGGGCCTAAAATAGGTAATAAAAAAGAAGTGATTCATTTTCTAAATCCTGTTCTGACACTTTAGGGTCCCTCATAGGTATCTGGGTGCTTCTGATATTTCTTCTCAGATGAAACTGTAGATATTCATGGAGTCAAGTAATTTCTTCAATAGTTCTAGCTAGTTTCCTAACTAAGAAGCAAAGTATGATTTCTCTTTCCTTCTGGAATCAACCAGTGATATCAGGGTTACTTTCCAGATAATTATTAATGAGGTTGATTAACAGTTTTCAAGTCATTGATCCTGTGCAAAGCTTCTCTGTTTTGCTACAAATCATAGATGAATTTTAAAGGGCTGTCAATACTGACACTTTTAAGTACTATGCAATAAATAGGGCAAGTACTGATAAGAAAAAAAGACGGACGTGCAACTGTCCTGAGAAAGATCAGTGGTCCTAAAATTAAGTCCTTGCCAGCAAGATTTCAGGGGGCAGTGTGTTAGCTATGTGTGAATCCTTAGGGGCCGTCTAAATGGGAATGCCTGTCAACTGTGGCAGCTATGAGTTATAGTCCTCCAAGCACATATTTGGTCCTCTGCATATTTGTCATGCAGTCTGGTGGCCCAAGGTTAAGCTAGAATTAGGATATTTATATCGTGAATATTATTGTCACCAACCCTCAGCAGAGTTAGATACAGTTAAGCCGTATTTGGCCATTCCATTAGACACCGTGCACTCGAGGGAAATTTCCAAAAAGAAGAAGGAAGGGCTGAGCAGTATCAGCTGTTACCATGCAGCAAAGTGACAATTAAACACTCTGTGTCTATAAATCTGGTTAATGTCTATGTATGCAGAAATCTGACCAGCTCTCACTGAAGTATCTGTTGTTACTATGCACCATGCCATGCTGTTCTTGCTCAGGCGAAACTGTCAGCAACTGAAGGTGGAGCATGATGCCATGCTCTCAGGCCGTACTTTTTGCTCTCCATGTCCTAGAAATGAACTAATGTAAACAAGGTGAAATATAGAATCCTTGCGGCCTTTCATTAAAATAGAAGTCTATAAATGAATCTCAGTTTATCCTTTCTCATCTCTGTCAATATTCTCAGACCCAACCTTCCCATAGACTGACAAGAATGCTTAGCATTTAACTGCAGAGCTATATCAGGCTCCAGCTGAATTTGAAATAGTAGCAACCCTCAAGCCTCCAGGTTTTTCAGAGTCCTATGAAAATTCAGAGAGTGTGTGCAACACCGACCCCACAGACAGACTGAAACTGCAGCAGGCAATTTACCCTGTCTCACGTGTATCGAAGGCTAACTTATTCAGATTTATGCTTGTCTTTTTATTCCAAGTGTGGAAGATAGATGTGAATAAGGAGAAGTCTGCAGACAACTGGAAGTTTATGGAGAAGAGCCAGATATAGCTCACTGAGCTATCGGAAGGTTGAGGTTCCCATTAGTTGTAACAGATGGGAATTCCCTTTTAAAAGACTAGTACTACAAGTTTTAGATGATTTGCTCTGATTGGCTGGCTCTGTATTTTGGATGCTATACATAATGCTAGTTAGAATATTCTTAAGATGGTACCTAGGGAAAAAAAAATGGTATAATTATGTCTTTTTTGTAAAGGATTCACGTGTGAAAAGCTGTGCAGCCAGGTTCCAGCATGCAGCAGCCATCCCAGGAGAGTGTTTGGAAAAGGTGAGGAGGAGAGAGAGTCCTCGCACATGCAGCTCCACAAATGTAAAACCAAGAGGTAGGCACCTGACCACATCCTTTGAAGTGGTTTCTGAACTAAATCAGCTTGAAAGAGCCTGGGAACAGCTTTCATCATCTATCTCCTTGGTGCTCTTCCTTGATTAGTGTCAATGAGCTTGAGAGTGAGAGCTGAAAAAGGCTTGCCTGTGTGCCACTCCTTGTTCTGTCCCCCAGGCAGAATTCAGAGAAATGCAGGCAGTGTGTCTTCTTTATTTTTAAGTATTTTGCATGTGAGACTAATATAACCACCTGTCTGATTGGCTATATACAACACATAAAATATATGTGTGGTTGTGTTGCAACTGACATAATTATTGTATTGGCAAAGTGCCAGTACCCAGTATAATTTGAATATCCTGGACTATTAGTGCTTTGCAGTAGCTTGTCTTTGAGCAGACTAACTGTGCTGATATTTTTAAGTAGCTCTTGCTAGAATATTAAGTTTTAAATCTGAGATGGTCCTGTTTTACACGGTAGAGTAGATCTAAGTGATTATAGTTTACCTAACATTTCTAGAATGAATGATAATTATTCAGGAAGGCAGTTGTTCTCATTTCTTGATGTGCCTCTGAATCACTTGAAATACATCTTGGAATTACCAAACCACACTGCTGTAGAAAAAAAAAGCTAAACTATGACTCCCTCTTTATGGCCTTATATTGATAAAACATGCTCAGAGATTTGCATGCATTTCATCGTATCACTGGCCCATATAACAAAATACAACACATTCTCTCCTTGGTCAGTCTTGTCTTACAAGGGGTCTGGTTCTAAAATCCCTCCGTTACTGATTAGTCATAATTGGTTATAATTGGTCACTTATTACAGTTTCCCTCCATTTACACTAACACTGCAGTTCAGTAGCTTTAGATATAAAACTACAAATCTCACAGAAGTAGCTAGTTGGGAAATTCCCAATTCCATATTGGTCAAAATACCCATTCATTCAAACCAAAATTGATAGAACTTTTTTTTAAAGAAATCTTCTGATTCACAAATTGGCCAAACCATCCCCTATTGTCAGAATGGTTGGTTTAGAATTGTTTTCCATTTCAAACTTTTTGTCAAATTACAGTAAGAGGGGGCTGGGAGGATGAAACTAAACAAAGCTGTCAGATGAGCAGACATAAATCAACACAAATTCAACTAAGCTAAGAAATGGGAGGAACTTCTCATATAGCAGGGATATAAACAATTTAAGGCTTCAAAAACCAAATTAATACTTCAAATAGATGTTTAAAATCAGTGGGCTAACATGGCTCATGCTCTGTACTGTGACAGTCAGGGATAGAAAGAGCCCTTTCTGGCAGCTTCCACCACCAAGAATAATTTCCTAGGGATTCCCAGGATTTATCCTGGTGCATGTGAGCCACTCGGAAGCCTATCATCCAGCATTTAGCATCCATCTCCGTGTGACGAACTCCAACATTTTTCTTTTGCATTCCTTCGCTGCTGTTGTAACAGTACTGTTGATTAGCTTTTCTGTTAGCAAGACTCGTAACTTTGGATTGTGTTGGACTACTCACCTTGTTTCAGAGACTGCTTTCTTAAAGGGCATGCTTTCTAATCTCCGTAAGTGATACTTCTGTGTTAGTAGCTGAGGTCATCTATTCTAATGCCAAGTCAATTGTCCATATGCACTATAACCTTGCTGTTATTAAGAGAAAAAGCCCAGCATTATATTGAGCCACTAAGTGCATAATTTCTAGTAGCCTTGCATCCACAGTAATGTCAGTGTGCTACTTAGTGGGTATATTTGCATACATGTCTTTCTAACTCTGGCACCACAAGTTTCAGGGACAGTTGTTACTGTACTTTCAAAAATCTACTCTAAATGACAGAAGTCCCTCAAAATTGCTTGAAGTATTCTCAAGTCAATGATAATTACACACCATCTTGACCGCTTTCACGGTTTAACACCTCTCTTAAGGAGCTAACAACTACATCAGAATCTCATCTTTCACTAAAAGAATACATACCTAAATAAATAACACTCCACAAAATGGCCATTGAACAAAACATGAAAAAGGAACACTGCAGGTTCAAACACCTTTAGGTAAATAAACAGGCTGCAACATGTATTTTTATTTAAAATATCATTGTTTTTAAACCAACATCTTCATCTTTTTGTGAACTAGATCTTTTTTTTTTGAACACTTGAAGCTGGCAAACACACCATGCTGTTCCATGTCAAGAAATTCTAAAGGCATTCCAACTCTATAGTTTTATCACTGAAAAAATGTCATCCAGTACTAATATTTAGATGCCCATGAAAGTTGCACATAAGCATGTTTCTAGAACTGTTAGCATTTTACTGCTTAAGATTCATTATCTTTGTTTTATATTTGGTGGAGAGACAGAAGCTGATGAGTACAGATGGATTTTGGTAAGCAAATATATAGGGATACATATACCCACAACAGAAGATGTCAGATGTACTTTAAAATAAGAGCAATTTTCATTTCCAAGACAAATGCAAAGAGTTTCAATAAGCAAATTTCAATTTCTGTTTACAAAATACATGTATGTTTGCAGCATTCTTATATGCATAACGTCAGGTACTGCCATCTTCTTTGGCTTGGGATTTTTAGTTTAAAGTAAGATTAAAGGGCAATTCTGAAAACCAGGCCAATACTGCAGTCATTCTCCTTTGGCAAAGTGACTTACGAGTCCTACGGTATTAAAAATACAATTGTAGAGGTTGTTCCTTGGTGTGGAAGAAGTAACACACCACATTTTCTCTGCATTACAGTTAAGAATTTTGCAAAACTTATATCCAAGGCAATTCTATGCAGTTATCAAGTCTCATGTCAATTATCAGAAAGAATAGGATAGGATGAAGAATCAATGGCAAGGGCAAAAAACGGTTTTGTGAATTTACTTTAAGTTTTTACATTCAGAGACCTAAACCTTAAGAGTCTTCTGAAATTCCTTAAATTCATTGTTAGTTTAAACTGTATGTTTATCAGAATATCCTTCATATTTTTGGTGCTGACTCAGATGTAAAAAGATCCAAATGAATGATATGCAATTAGTAATACCAATGATGTGATATACAATAGACTTTTTATTGGCACAACTGTTCAGCATTTTCTGTGCATGGCAAAGCCACAGAGTACTTTTCAGAGCACTATAAGTCAGTCCAAGCTAAAACTTCTTAGCACCTCATGCTATCATGAGTACTGCAATGAAACAACTCCACTATTTTAGGAGAAAAGTCATTTTTTTGCCCAGTGGAAATTCTTAGTACTTGGATTATGAAGAATTTGACCTCGTAGTGGATCATAACAAAAAGATCAGTTGGAAATGACTTGTGAGGAGTAAGAGCTCAGTATGAAGTTGAGTAAAGAACAGCTATAAGCTGCCACAGTGATGCAGTCAGAAAGAAGGGGAAACATGATACTAGAGTGTATTAGAAGTACTTCCAACAGAAATGGAGTGCTGTTACAGTCAGAGTACCAAGAATGCATGAAACCTTTTTTATACAATTACATTCAAACTTGGGTGTCATATTTGAGAAAGATTAGTTCAGACTATAATGACAGAGGAATGGAGGGGAGAGAGGAGATTAAGAGGGGCCACAAGACGGTAGAAGAACCTAGTTTGCTTTATATCATAAAACACAAACTATGAAGTAAAACAGTCATTTTCTAAAGCAGGGAGGAAGAAGAGTTATGTATATACAACAGCAGATTACACTGGCAGAACCACAAGCGTAGCCATGGCTCACAGCTGTTAAATTAAGGGGTCCTTTCATCCAGAACTGTGGAGCAAATCACCTAAGTAATCCTTAAACTGGTGACCACTACAGTGCATGCAGTAGTAGAAGTCTGGGCTTCAGCACTTAGGAGGTCAAATCCAGCATGCCCTGCTATGAAGACCAAACATGGAAATGGGCTGATTCAGATTTTTTTTCAGTGAAATTTGTTTCTTGTGGGAAATTCCAATTTATCAAACAAAAAATTTCCCAGTCTGGTTTGGCATTTCTTTTTACTCTGAAACTTTCAATTCTTTTTTTCCTTCCCCCTCAAGATATCATTCTTCACCCTGTTTGGGGATAAGCATTTTCTTGTGAGAAAGGAAAACTCTTTCCTTTGGGGATTGGTTAGCAACCATGCCTGACTGTATTGAGAGATACTGATTTACACCTCTATTCCATTTGCTCTGCAAGATCTTCATTCTACTTCCCAGTAAGGAGAGCACTTCTTTGTGTATCCTCTGTAACAGCAAATACACCTTTTCTGCATCATTCTGACTGTAAGCCAAAACATGGGGAAGAATCAGATGACACCAAAATCTTTATGTTACGGGGATTTGATCAGGGATGATAGGATATTTAATACTCAGCCTTCAGAAAATAACTAAAAGCAGAAGCACAGTAGCTGACAGAGCTAACAGGTTTAGAAATCTATCCAAAAAAAGAGTGAAAGAGGCAACATGCATAGAGACTTTCCTACATAAGGGAAGGCTGTCCTTCATTCAGGAAGAAATAATACTGAAAATGTTATCACTAAAAGCCATTTTGGGGGATGTAAAAAGTGTGTTTTAGTTCAGGTGATCTGACTCTTTTTCCTTTCTCATTTGAAAACCCATTTTAATCCATTTTAATCCGAAAGACTAAAGAACTCTTCCAACAGCCATAAATGGAGTAGTGTACAGGATGGATCCAATTCAGACTTTAGAAGTGCTGGGCATGTGTGCAGTCCAAACATTTGGGCTGCCCTACAGCTGCTGATACTAGAAGCCCTGGATTTCTACATTTTTTAACTCTAAGTCAGAGACTCTAGGCCCTGAAATACCTGGTCCCGAGGAAGCTCCATGGTGAAGCTGTCCAACTGTCCTGCAGTGCCAATCCCCAGGCACACACTGGGTGATGGGCTTGGTACCCCATCCCTTTAACAGAAGCCCAGGTCTTCAGAATCCAGCTGCATGTGCTGGAAGGAGATTCTTTGAAAATCTGAATTATTTGAATGTCTTATCTATGAAATGTATCCATTTCATGTATGGAATTCTATATTTCTATGAAATGTTTTGGGTTTGGACCTTTCCTGACAACAGTGTAATTTGTAAGATAGTTCTCCATCTGACTGGAGAATGGAAGGACATCAGGATGCCCTACTATGCAGCCTAAAGTAATACCACATTACACAAACTATGTAACTCTGTATTTCTTGTTGCCTGCCTTCCTTCCTTCCTTCCTCGTAGCCAGGCGCCCACTGCCTCCACAAACACAGAGTCCAAACAGATCTTCTGCCTTCATCAGAATTCCAGCTTTTGCTTCGGTGTAAGAGCAAGATATTTTCACTTGCGTTACTCAAATGAGGTTCACAGGGCAGTTCTGGTCTGAGGTTTGCAGCCCTTTCTGGCTTGTACAGATAACCTTAACATATTGAAAACACACTTAATTGTTGAGTTCAAACTAAAAAAACCGAAATAACAGCACCAATAGCTCTGTTATCCATCTTTCATGCTCAAACACTGTTACCTTTTAAATGTCTGTTAGGACAGGCAGCAACAGTTAATGTGCAGAACAGCAGAAATGTGCAGTAAAATTAGACTGGGAGATGGGATACAATTGGAATTGCCTGCCCTTTTCTGTTTCCAGATTTGGATTAATTCTTGACCGTCTTCTGCAAACTGTTTCAAACGTCTGTTCCAATTTTCTGTATTTTAGTTTACTGTCCCAGACTCCCTGCCAGCCCCTCTCCAATCCCGCTTTAGCCTCCTCCTGTGTTTCCCATTTCCCTATCTGTAGCTCAACGCCAGTGTCAAAACAGGCAACAGCGAAGCAGGAATGCTCCCTATGGCTCTCTCCTTGCCCTTCCCTCCGTGTGTGCCTGCTGGGCTTGTTACCATGTTGTGCCCATCCAGATCATGCCCATCCGGATCACAGCTGCATGGCTGTCGTTCCTCTCCCTGGCTGTCCAGAAGTGTTGCAGGTGCAGCAGCAGGGCAGGCAGAGTGATGCCCAGAGGAGCAGCACAGCTGAAAGGCTTAGAACAGTTTTGAAAATAATCACCTTTTCTGTAGCTGAAATGACAGGCTAGAAGAGGTGGCAAGTGGCAGAGAAGAGGACAGGAAGAAGATATTGGTAGAGCTAGTTAAAAGCTTTCTAACATTTTCTATGTCGACTAGTCAAAATGAAGCTGCCAGGGAGAAAGGACCTATTTCAGCAAGTCTTCTGATTTAAAAACTATCCTGAATTTTGAAATATATTGGAAGTTATTAACACCATTCTCAAACATTTCAAACCCACACAAATTTCAATTTACCCCTTAATTTTCATTTTTCCTTAACACTTTTAACTCATTATTATAATAAATAATCACATTAAAAAGGCCACAATCAAGATGAAAGATTTCTAACATGCCTAAAATAAAATGATACAGGTCATCTGGTCCAAATTATTTTTCCCCAGTGTATCAGTTTGTGATATTTTCCTGCCCTTCCATTCTTTCTCTCATTTCAGCATGGGAAAAAAGTTGCAAAATCTCAAAAACTCTTATGGAATGGGAGGATAATTTTCCATTTAGATTTGTAGAGCAGATATAACATGAATAATATTGTTCTTTCCTCTTCTTTTAGTTTGCCTTTCCCTTAGTTTCTCTTCAGTCACTTGAATAGGGCTAGAGCTATCACAGCATGAAGCATGAGAGTTCACTGACATGGACAGAAAGCATACATCTTCCTTCTATATGGTGAGAATAACCTTTTAATATTATTTCTCAACTAAATATCTGTGATTACAGCACATGAAGAGCTCTAAAAGTGTAAAAAGGAATTAAAATCTGGGAACATTTCTAAATATAATGCTCTGTTCAGTTCCAGAATGGCAAATTTGAAATGGCATCTCACTACATCACTTGTGCTTTTTGTTATATCTGAGGTCTTTTCGTTAACGTAAATGGCTGTGCAGCTATTGAAACTGTTATTCACGAAACAAAAAATTAATTCACAATCTGAAAGAAGAGAAAGCCACTGCATTTTTCTCCTCTGACTAAACTGAAAGTTGTTATTGTATTTACAATATGCAGTATTCTGGAGAGAGAAGAAGGTTTGTGTGGGACTGGTCTCCCAGAAAGATCAAGCAGCAATGGCAACAACAACTTTGTTGTTTAGTGGTTTTCAGAGGCACATTCAAAGCCCTTACAGTAAGAGTACATAAAAAACTTTTAAAGAAACACAGTCAAATATTACGTTTAAAGCAGAAGTGAAAACATGGTTTAAAATAGACTAGGAAACACATTCCAAAGGGACACCCTTCCAGGCTCTTGAATGATGCTAGAGAAGATACCTGCAAGTTAGAGCTGAGAGTGGTCTTGACAATAAAGCAATCAAGCATTATAAGAGTAATTCTAAGAACCACTTTTAGAAACAAATTTTTTGCTAATTTTGCATAACACTAAGTACTTCTGTACAGTGCTAGAGCACAATATAATTGCTGATAAAATGTTCTTCCCAAAACTTGTAAGAATAGCCACATTGCCTACGTTTACATTGCTAAACAAACAGGGTCCAGGAAGCAAAGAAGACTGTTGAATTCCTGGTTGCGGAGACTGATTGATTACTAACTCTGTCCTTTGCTCTATTTGAGCCACTCTGACTGGCCTTGTCCAAGATGAAGCTACTCTTGGTTCTAGGGACAGGTATCTTCAGGGACCATCCCCCCCAAACAGCAATGTAGGTGCTGCACCAGAGTTCACTCCCTCCACAGTACACGGTCCTCCAAAGCAATCCTGTCAGCCTGTAACATCCCCTGATGTCCTTTCATACCTCCTTTCTACACCCCGGGGCATGCAGCCATTACCCTGAGTTTCGGTCTATAAAAATCCACTCTGGCATAGCACATTCTCCACATTATTTCACACAGACCCTGGCCCTCTTTCCAGAAACCTTGACGTTGTTCCCTGGGCCTCTTGTGTTTAGTTGCACAGACATACCAGCTGGGTCAGGTGAAGGTCCACCCACACAGCCCAATATCCACCAGAACAATTGCACCCAACTTCTTCGGCTAAGAATATAGGAGCAGAAGTATAAGAACATGCAAACCAATCACAGAGCGATACTTCTCTTCTTATCAAGGATTTTCTGAGGTAGAGATTTTTTACTTCTGTTTAATAGCTTCTACAACATGAATACTTGTCTATAATTACAAGAAACTGAGCATGAGCTTTGATTTGCCTAAATATGTGCAAATGATACTCCAGCCTTACTCCACAACCTTAATGGAATTTCAAAAAAACCCCAAACTTTTAAAACAGTAATATATTATAATCAACTGCCTTTAATAGCTTATGAAAAATACTATAAGCTGTAAAAACTGTCATTGCTTTCTTGCATGAAATGCTAACACTTGCAAGAGTACTTCAAGCAAGTTGAAGCCTGTTTATCATCTCTCTTGGAAATGCCTAAGTCAGGGCAATGTAGTAATCTATTCCAGAGAAACACTGTTCTTAGCATTACTTTTGGATGCAGATGAAGCAATTGACATTATGAAAGCATTCTGTATTGATGAGTATAATCTTTGTCCAATCTAGCAATCTTAACACACAATGCCAATCAAAATCAATACATTTTTTATATGTAAGGGCAACAATTTTCCTAAGTGAAAAACAGCTAGCCTCAAAAGGTAAATTAAATCACCATTAAACCAAGCTATAACCCCACAGAGTGGAGCCTCCCCACAGACCAGCTGCTGATTACAAAATCAGTTTGATGCTTTTTGGGAATGTTGCAAGAAATGGCTGAAGAGATTCCTTTGAACCACAGGACGGGTTTTGTTTGCATTATTTTCCCTTGCTGGATCCAGGTTTAGACTGGTTCTCATTTTATCTGCACCTTGTTCCCCGCCTTCACATGAGTACACACAAAGCGGGGGCTTCAAAGCTGACAGCACTGGTCTAACTCTGTTCTCATTAAAAGCATTGGCAAAACTCCCAGTGGCTTCAACAGCAACAGGATTAGGACAGCTGTGAGTGATTTGAAAAACTCACCCAAGGCAATAAATCTAGCATTAATTCACAAAAAAGGAAAGCAAACAAAGAAGGTGTGAAGAGAGGGGAAAGAAGCGTCGTCAAAGTCCTTTAACAGAAAAAGGACCTTAATTATATATTGCTGTGTAGGGTTGTGGTGGCTGGACATGAGCGCTGCATCGGGTACTTACTCGTCTGCTTAAGCCTGTGCATGAGGGCCAAAAGAGTGAGGATCCTTTCCCTGGCCACCATGTGGAGAAACTGCTGGTGATCATGCTGTTTACATGGTGCAAGAGCGAGGATAGCTCCGAGCTCACAGACCCGACTCAGCCGGCAGCAGAGCTGGCCTGGCTGGGGCCAGCACAAGTTTCACCCTTTCCCATTGCAAAGCTCGGGGTGCTCTGGCCTACAGTTTCCTGAGGCACTTAGCTGTCATGTGTTGGACATGTCTGCATCCAGTTGTTCTCAGCTCACCTTGGACATCGTCTCTTTTACCGCTCTAATAATTACCTGTGCCTGTCTTTGAATTACTTCCATTATGCTGGTGCTTTTCTGGCACAGAGATAAATTACATAGCCATGAACTTTGCCCATAATGAGGAGCACAAGCAAAACCATTCAATGGCACCTGACACTTCAGTCTCAGGTTATTTGCATTTCATGTATGACTTGTTATCCTCCTCATTTTATTTCGCGCACACCAAAGATATGGAATTATGAAGCCAAAACTAAAAAAGTTGTTTGGTTCTTCGGGGGTTTTTTCACTAGAGACATGAAGCTTGGAGAAATGGGAAAATAATCACAATGGGAAAATAATTTGGGTTTGAAATCAGCAGGACTGGATTTTTTACACTGTTTGCACTGAATAGAACCTCCATCTGAACTTCTCTCTTTTATTTCACCCCTAGTATCTCAGCAGACTTTGCCAGCTTCTCCAGCTAGGCAAAGAGCAGTAGATTCAAGTCTGCACTACCACGAAGTGAGTAATGCTCAAAGCATTATTGACAACACTCTTTCATGAAAAAGTGACTTTGGAAATTGTCCAGACCCTTTTCATCTCTCACAAATAGTCACGATTTCTCATCTTTCACAAAGTGATTTGCCTCTCACAAATGCTGACTTGGTGGCTGGTAGATAGGTGTATTTCCCCCTTTGCTGTTCATGAACACCCTGCATTGCCCTGAAAAACTGAAAGGGCTTTGCATAGGCCCATGGCATGCCAGTATCATTGTACAAGGATTTGTCCTGATTTTCAGAGGAGAGCACTTGTATCTCCTGCTGCCATCTGACAGGAGAACAAGGATTTTCTGTAACACAGATGTTAGTGCATATCTTGCCTTAGGCACTTAATTGTCCATGATTTTTATTTCAAATGATACTGTAATGATAATCCCGACAAATTTTATTTAAAAATTCTTCCTTCTCCATTTATGTCATGAGGAGCTGGATCCAGGGTTTGAAACAGCAAAATAGAAGTGGAAGATTCTGGCATCCCCTTTGAGCCACCGAGGCCTTCATATTTGCACTGCTGTAGATCAAAGCCAGATACTCCTTTTTGGCCTCGGATTAGCATCATTCTTGCATAACTCATGACCATGAGTTCTATCTTTGTATATTTTCAACGTGAAAGCAGAACTACTGATGCATTATAAGCACAAACAAGCAGAGAGACAGTATTTGGAAGAACAGTCACTTGAAAGCATATCCTTCATCTATCTGAAAACGACCTAGGAGTTTGACACACAAAAATTATAGCTGGTGTTTTTGCCAAAGAAATGCTCCTTACTAGACTTCTGTATCCAGAGCTGGGCAAATAATTGATTTGGGGGGCTCATTGATAGATCTACAAGAATTCATTTTGCATCAACCTGGAATGAAGTGTTTAGCCAAATGAAATGTAGGAAAAATAATTTTTGACTGAGAACAAGTTTGGGGTTTTGGAAGGGGTTACTTGTTTCCTTGTTCATTCTTTCATAAAACTGAAGTTGATTTCCAAATGCTTTGAACCAATTTTAAGACTTTTTTTTTTTTTCCCCCTTAAGCAGCTAACAAAAAATAGGTATCATTGAATCACTGTTATTCCGGAAAAACATTTTGTCCAAAGAAGTTTTGCTCAGCTCTAGCTGTATATGAGATATCTTCACATGGCGCATCTCCACTTTTTTAATACGCAGTGGGAATGTGCTGAAATACAAAACTTAGTGCAACTTCAGTAAAACTATGCAAAAGGGCAAGTCAGCACAGGAGACAAAAGGAACTATGATGCTCAGCTTTTAGTTAAATCTATTAAGCTAGTGGGTATTTGTGTTCACATCAACCTTATTAAGCCATGCAGGACTGCATAATATTTTTTTCCCCTTTCTTTTAGTACACCCTGGGATACTTCTGACACATCTGCATCTCCATATGCTCAGAAGTCAATTGTGATCTGGGAGTGGGAAGAGGTAAATGTTGTTAGAACATGAAATCGCACATGATATAAAATAAATGCATTGTCATTTTTATATTTCCTTGATATTCACAACTCATGATTTATATTAGTGACTCATTAAAAAAGTAAAAGAAAACCTTATTCCCTGAATAAGTTAGATGGCAGTTTGGATCAAATACACATTTGAGTACCAATAAAGTTCAGTGAATACAGCAACCAACATATTCATAGTTAGTCTTTTCAGTTGTTAATGTGTCCTTCAGCTTACTTCATACCTCTTTTCTGTCTACTTTACATTAATGTTCTAGCAGCCAAATTTGTACAGAGGAATACTCTTGAAAGTAGTGAATTTTAAATGGTTATTAAGAACATTCAGATTCATAGTAATGATAATCTTCACTGAAAATATGGTGCATTTTTTATTGTTGTTGTTGTTGTTATTACTATTATTCCATTAATGAGCATGACCTACATGTTAAACCAAAGCAGCCCAAGATTTTAATGGCAACTATCACACAAAGGTGCAAACAACAAATATCTATAGGCTAACAATGGCTATGAAAACAAAGAAGAATGCTGAAGAGAGAATGGATTTGGGGGAGTTTTTCTTTGTTCACAGACAATTCACAGGTGAAATATAAACATACAGTGAAGAAATGCTGTGGTGTACCGGTCACTTTTATGGCAGCCAGTGCACATTCAATACGAGAACAGTGACAGACTAACTGGTAGTTATGAAAACCGGTTCCTTGATTTGGAGGAATGCTAATATCTATGAGAAGTTTTCCATTACCTTCACTGGTCTTTAGACAAGGCCTTAAGGTAGCGGCTGTAGCAGCTAGGAAATTTAACTTTTACTGGCAACCCTACTTTAAAATAGAGGCTTAAATCTAGCCATTGTCATGCTATGACTTGTTACAGGGAGACATCAGAGCTGCTTTACTGCATTTCTGCTTTCTGTAGTCTTCAGTGAACATCAGAGCATGCCAAATAGTGGCATAAGATAGACTCTGCAAGTCTGATGCTGGCAGTAGCCTGAAATAGCTGCAGTACCCAGACCCTTGCTGGAAACCAACAGCACAGTGAGCTAATGAGCACAGAAGTGATATCTGAACAGTAGGATAAATGGTGTGATCTGGAGTGTCTGTTGCAGCTGGGAGAGGGGACCGGTGAGTATCAGTAGAAAAGGCTGATGCGTTAGTACTCAGTTTGTTTAATGATCTGGGAAAAATGCACTGGTCTGAAAGGTGGGTGGAGATTACTGCGACTTCCATAGGTTTGGCTTTCCAAGGCACTGTTGATCGCTTGTTGGGGTATAGATGAGCATTTCTTTTGAAGAAATGGAAATTCCCATTCAGAGATGTGAGTGAAATTAAATGTTATTTTCTGCTGTTGCATTTGGATTGTAAAAGGAAAAGGTATGAAAGCTTGGCAAAGACTGAGATGCTCTGGGCTTATTCCTCTGCCATCTCCCATGAGATCTGAAGCTGGCTTTTGGTTCTCCAGACACTCTAGAGTTTGTCAATCCAGGAAAAACATATTTGAAAACTATCCTACATTCCTTTTCCAGAACGGAACTTGGTTTTCTGCTGAAGTGGTTTGAAGTAGGCTCTTAGCCAGCACATATCTCAGCCGTTTGCTGCTGAGCACGAAGCACATAATCAGAAACTCCTGAACTGAACCTAGATAGCATTCTATCGTGGGGCAGGGGCGGATAAAAATGGGTGAGTTTGGAGTTTCCTGACACCATATGAACAGCAAAAAAGTTGAAGTTCAGAGTTTTTGGGCTAAGGGTGAAGTATGTGATGATTAAGAGCAAGACTGATATCGACAAATAGACCCTTGTTTTAACAATACCTTAAAAAAGCCTCAAACAATCCTAGAGGGCTGTGCCTTTCCTACCACTATGGAGTCCTCCCAGGAACAACCAGAAGAACAATGTGATCCCCGTGTCCACTCATGTCCTGTACACTTTGATATCGTGCAGCTAACAGGAACTTTGCATAAGCACACAAAAAAGTAGTTGCAATGTACTAAGCCACTAAGTGAGCTCAGGTACCAGCAGAGCCACATCTCTTTAAGCACAGCCTATGCCCATACCTCAGGCTGTGATTCTGATTGAATGTTTCGAGAGGGTATATGGGCTGCAGGGTGTCCTAGAAATGCCCTTCACACTGTAGTGTAGCTGTATCCCTTTGATCTTTCTTACATTTTTATGCACCTAGTTTGTATTTGCTAACTTCAGGGAAGATTTTAGCCTTGAAAATGCACATCATAATTTTCTCTGCAGTCAAAAGGAGTTCAGACACATATGCTACAACTGATTTCAAAACAAAGTGTTCATTTCATAAAGTAATTGAATGACTACCTGGCACATATTTGAACTCTGGCTGATAACTGTAGCATTTGTTTTGGTACTTTCTTGCTTCCAAGTCTGTGCACTCTGATGAAGTCCTGACCACTTCATAAAAAGCAAAGGACAGCATTAATATTGCCAGTGGGAGGGTGTAAGCCACTGCCATTTGAAAAAAACTACATGGCTCTTTCTAGCTAAGCCACCCACTGAGAGCTCATTGCTAGGGAAGAAAGAGGTGGGAATTAGCCACTTCTGTTATGAATGTCAAGGTTCTTGGAAGGTTCGAGTAACAAGAGGTGCTGAAAAGTATGGCAACCAAATCCCCATCTCCTGACACTAAGCTTGTCACTTCTGTGACATTCTTGGCCTCTTCTAACCCAGTGTCTGGGAATTCAAGACTTAATCTTTGGTATACCACATGTTGGTGCAGAATATAGCTGCTGCAAAATGAGACCAACCTACAAATGGGGAAAAGATCTATTTTAAAATGAAAAATCCCAGCCCCCTCATTCTTCCTTAGCACAGGCTTTTTTAGAACCAAATTTCAGTCTCGTACTGGCCACTTAATACTGCATGGGCTGTGTTTCTCGCTCCAGACAGGCAGGAATGTTTTGCTGTTTGTCTTGACAGCCATTGTGCATGCCTCTGCTGGGAGCATTTACTTACCATACACCAGTATGCAGCTCATATTCTCATTCTTCACATCAGGAAAACTCTGTCTGGGTTGTCTAGATAGTAGACCATATGGGAACTGAAATATTATCATGGTAATTAATATTTCATCAGGGTAACCAAGACTTTCAGATTTCATTGATTAGTTTTGTAAGATCATAGTTCATGGCCTGAATAGGTGATGACCTCCTGGTAGCCCTCGTAGTCCAAATCGCCTTTGCATTTGGTCTGCACTGGTGAGAACTTAGATGGGGTGGAGATCCCAAACACTGGCATGCTCTTCGTTCACATTCTGTGCAGTTTATCATGAGACCATGGTCAGGGCAATAAAGATGCATTACTGCCACTGTCCCCTAAGGTTCCTTATGGGGGCCTGTAGTGCTCCAAGAAGCTACCTGCTTCTTCTCAGTACTGCTACCATGAGTTAGGAGGAGGTGGCTGTACCAGCATAACAGTAGCTTTACATGCCATAATACCTGACACGTTTGCAGTGTTGCTGGGCCATGGGTTCAGACTTTGTATCTTTTTTTATTATTAATGAAGTATATCATACCCTCAGCACAAGGTATCTTCCCAGAGTTTTTAGTGTAACTCTTGGAGGTGAAGTCCAGGAACTCGCCTTTTCCATCTTGCTCAGAAATAAAGCTTATAGCCTTTAATATCAAAACTTGGGCTGGTCTCTGGGAGGTTGAGATACTGGCATAGAAATATGAAGCAACAAGTTCACCTCAGAGCTGCTTTTCAACCTCTGCCTGCTCCTGATGGCTCTTCCCTAAGATGGCTCTGTCTAGAACATCTCTTCCTTCAATAGTTGACCCTCTGGGACTCCTTTGCACTTTCCAGTTATCCTATACACCCCACTGAGGGCAGAAGATGGGATGTAACAGTGAATCTGTCCAGGGACAGAGCCCTTTGGCTTCACTCTTGCTCTTCTCCCAGTCTTGAAGACTTTTTACTTCCCTACACAGAGTATATGAACAGGTCCTTGTCTCCTCTTCCCAAATCGTCCCTCTTCCCTGCCTGTAAAAAGCAGCTCCTACCTAGCTGTTAGAGGCCTCAACAACTGCAGATAGGGGCCAAGAATGGGAACTTTAGCATACAAGGTACTCGTGTTTTAAGCTCACATTCACAGCAAGTTTCTGTCTCCACAAAGTGCACCACGGCATGCTGGATTTCATCCTCATTCATACTGTATAAGAAAAGCGAAAGTGAGGGAGGAGGGATGAGAGCTCGGCTCACTGCCTCCCATCTGGCAGAGTGCTTGTGGAGCGGCTGGGCCTGCTCACTACCAGAATGACCTAATTCTGCATATGTCCATATTGATCTGATCTGCGTCATCATCAGTTCAGCGTTCATTAATGCAATTGGGTGCAGAAAGCTTTCAGGGGAAATAGATGAAGAGAAAGAATAATATATGTTATCCTCTTAGAGTAGGAGCAGAATTAGATTATTCTTGTGCACTTCAGCTGAAACCTACTCAGTGACATTTTAAAAAGGCTGTGTGCAAAGGCCCTGCCTCCCTCAGCTGCTGCAGCCGCACGAAGCCATCATGATGGGGGTTCGGTGCGGGGGGTGCCTCCCCTGTGCCGTGGGCTGCCAGCATGCAGCCTCTGCTGTGGACAGACAGCAAAACCCTCCCTGCTGCCTGTCAGGTTTGCATTCAGTTTTGGTGTGACATTCAGGCCAGCAATATGTCCCACGGGGGATACAGGTCAGTGTGGAGGCCCAGGGCATAGTTCTTCTCTTAATTACACTGGTGTAACTACATTTCTCCGGTGGAATCATTCACAGTTTTTATCTGTGTAAATGAAAGAGAGCAGACATGCTGAATTACTCTCACCGGTTCCGCTCTGTGCGTTACACAGTGTCAGGCATAAGATGGTCCACAGAGGAGGAGCAACCCTCTTGTACATCCCCACAGACTCTTGAGAGGCTGTATTTGCTCACCTCCTGCTTTGGGAGAAAAAAAAGCTTGTCCCTTCTTGTTACGTTTTTGGTTATAGTCAGAACTACTGGATTTGTTCATGTTAAAGAAGATATGCATGCAGTGTAGAGCTGCTCTTGATGAGCATGAAAACTCAATGAGATTGCTTTGTGCTGGAGGCACCAACAGCCATACACTCCCAGCTGGTACGGATACTTGCACATTTCTCAGTCGAAGACAGAGTGCAAAAGAAATGCATGATAGGGTGATGTGAAAGCTTTATGGGTGTTTAGCTGAGAACATACGCTATATGTACTAAATAACACCATAATGCGTTTTTAAAACTGGTAGGAGAAAGCACAAAGAATCGTGCTCTGACATTCAGTGCAGAGTGTTACTGGATGCTGATCTCATTTGACTTTATTCAAACTCCCTGTCCTTTCTCCACACAGGCACTGTCTCTGACCATTGCTGCTTCCATCACATGACCGCTGAACTATAGCTGAACACAGCAGTAGGGTAAGTAACGAATAGAAAATACACTGAAATTAGGGAGATACAAGCTGTTTACAATTACTTGGTTTGGCCACAATACAGCAGTTATTTTGTTGTGTATTAATATCCTTATAGAGACAGCCTTCATTTTATCACCTTGCTTCTAATTGCAAGAGGAGAATATAACAAAGATGATGCAAGAGCGTAGTTTACATAACGGAGTCCTTTATAAAACTGGAGAAAAACCTGAGGGGAACTGTTACTCAGTTCCAACACACAGTCTGTGCAATTCACAGCCATACTCAAAGAACAGCAAAAATGAAACAGCGAACAAAGATTTTTGAGTGCCCTGTTGTAGCTCCTATTTGGTGTATGTATCAAAAAATTAAGCACTCTGATGAATATTTCTCTTTTGGGAATTTGTTACGCATAGTTAGTGATTCCAGCCTGCAGTTGACATGAGGGGTACCTAAACCCTCAGTCACATTGATTCCCTCCCCATGTGGGCATACAATTATTAATAGAAAAAAACTGTTCCAGGACAGAAGAAAGGAAGGAAGGAAAGTTTTATCATGTCAGATTTTAGGAAATGGAAGTGGAGAAATGCGTAGCACTGTCTTATGTGTTTCTGTATTAATACACTGCAGTAGTCTTGAATACTTCTATGAAATTTAGAAATGTACTGAGATAAATTCTTTTGCCTAAGTGTCTATTTTTGGCATTGAGGCTTTTCAGTTAACTAAATAGGGAAAATGTGTGGTGGGGGGAGAGAGGAAAGTACTTTGTAGGTGCTGTGATCAATTTACCAGTGCAGCTGACATGAATGTGCCCTAAGTCCTACTTGATCTTCTTAATACAATGTAATCCTTAATTATTTATTTTGACACCTAATGAGCACACACGTGTGTGCACTCCCAAGGCATGTATTTGTCTTGTCTTGCTAATCCCGTTATCCAGGCTGTGGCTCTGCTAACTCTACTGCTGTGAATGACTCACAGATGTAGTGTCTCTCTTAGCTGCTGTATCTCTGCCATATAATCATAATAATTACTCTCCATCGTGAGGAAGATCTGGAAACAGTAAAATCTTCCACTTGTTGACATACGGTGAAGTCTGTGCATGTTTTTAATCCAGGGTATATTTTGTCAGTCTGGCGTTGATCTTAAAAGGCCATTGCAGACCTTTTAATGATATTGATGTTCTTGCTGTGAAGAGGCAACTGAGCAGTGCTCTATTTGACACAGCATGGAGCTTTGGAGTTAGGGTGGGGGAAAGGACAGATGGTACTCACTCATGAACAATGAGGCTAGGATTTTTCCTGAAGAGAAAGAGAAACAATCCTTTCCTTAATGCCTGATGTTGCCAGGTTGTTCGACCTGAACAGCAGTGGGGCTGTAGTCCTGCTAAGTGTCCAGCAGCAACAGACTGATGGAGCAGTCCCTACACTCCCTCAAGCACAGAAGAAGATTCAGAGATGTCTTCTTTATTCTTCCTGGATGACTTGTTCTGTGAGGGCTGAGTTAAAATTAAAGGCTGTGTAAAACCCAGGGAATTAACCATCTTGTGGTTTTTTTAAGACTTTTAATGAAATGTCTTAGCTCAGGAAGTTAAGATGTGGGGATTGCAACTAAAATCTCTGCATTATTCATGTCTAGGTGGCTGACAATATCACCATCTAGCTTGCTACATTCCCACTAGAGTGAATACTAGGATGAATTTAGTAATGCTGTCATCAGTGGGGTACAGAGTAGCTTTCAGGATCCAGCTGAACCTGGGATAATTCAGAGGGCTAACTAACCTCCTTGCAAGGCAGCATAGCTCTTTAATAACTACGTGATTGACCCTTTCTCTGTCTTCATTAGGAACACAAGGCAACCAACCCTTAGGAAGAGCAGTAGACATCCTGCTTCTGACTGCAGCAGACCTCTCCATTTCAGCAGTCACAGGTGGAAATTCAGAGCTCATGAATTTGGGTTATAGTGCTCAGCACAAATTGAACTCTGAATCCATTGGAGTGAATGGAAATTTTGCCACTCAGCAGGAGTAGCATTAAGCCAAAGTGCCATATCACCAGGGGAGTGCTAGTGGCATCGTGGGGGACAGGATTATGACAGTGGTGGCTGCTACAGCACATTGACAATCTCATGGAATTTGGTGTCATTTGTGATGATGTGCCTGCTATAGGAGTATACTCTTGAATGCAGGGGCACGTCAGTCTTCACTAACATGTCCACACTTACCAGCACATACAAGAGATGTTTAGTGCATGTCTACCTGTTGGAGTTTCAGAAACTCTTCTGGTTTTTTTCTGTTAAAGGAATTTTTCCCCATACGGGTTGCTAGGGGGACAA
>JAVJGG010000074.1:58121196-58151275 GCA_035590195.1 Aviceda cuculoides
AGGGGGGTTGCATCTGCCATTCCGGGGGGGGGGGCTCCTGCCTTCCTTGGCAGACACCTGTCTTTCAAACCAAGACACTACCCTGTGCAATGAAAGCCGTGCAAGCAGTTCAATGCTGAGAAAAGAGACCAGTTCAGTTACAAAAGCAGTCCTGGAAACAGGTGTATTTTCTCTGGTTGGCCTAACATACTGAAGTGACTGTGCAGCTCTCTCTTTGCAGTTATCGTGTTTGATGTTAGTCTGAAAATTTCTGCACTGTGTTCCACTGTGCAGTGTAGACAGGCCCCTGGGTATCAGCATCTCCCTTGACAGAATATGGATAAAAAAGGTGGCACTTCCATAGCACTGCTATGTTTGCACATAACTTAGTGTTGAGCTGCTGTTTATTTTGAACACTGAAATGTTCCTAGTCTACTGGGAAGCTACCACGAACCCTATGAAAGTCTTAGCTCGCTGTTTGATGAATACTGAAATTAGGCATGTCTATGGGTGTTATGGTAAAGTCACATCTTGCAGAGCTTTTACAAGGAAAGTTTATAAAGAGCTTAGTGGTGTGAACAGGCAACAATATTCCCTATCAAGTTTATTCACCTTTAGTTAAGCACAGCTTGCATCCAACCTGCATTTCTAACTCATCAGCCATGCATGGCTTTGATGCTTCTCTGGCACTCACCCTTTCCAATTGCTGAGACTTTCTTGGAGCCAAGGGCTAGGAGAGAGACCACCCTGCTGGGCAACTGTGAGTTCCTGGGTGCTGTCTAGACGGCAGATGGGGTCTATGCAGATCACACGGAGACTCAAGCTAAGATGCAGTGGCTAACAGCTGAGAGGCAGAGAGCAGAAGGGGAGAGACCATCTTCATACACTGCTTAGTCTCTGTGGCTCATCCTGTGAGCGAGCCTAATCCATTTTGAGGCAAGGCAGTCAGGTTAATTCACATGGGATCCCTGTTGTGGGTAAGCTAATCTTTTTGATTTTGGATGACTGAAACAGGAAAGAAGTGCTTATGCTAACTCCTTCAGCGGAGCAGTGATAACTAGCAGCTCAGAGTTCATGCAATAGCCCACGTCCAGCCAGTTCTGGTAGACCTGCAAGGGCAGTGTCTGCCTTAGAGAAGAACTAACTTCTGCAGGGTGAATCTCGGTAATTACAGCTTTACAAGAATGGCTGATCTGGGATGTACTCCAGAGTTATGTAGTTGCCGTAAGAATTATTTAGCATAGCTTTTTAGACATCTAGAAATAATGGTGTGAATAAGATAGCAAAATGCAGGGTTAAATTAAAGTAAAATACTGACAGCAAGGTTTACTGCATCAACAGATAGGTTCCCTAAACATGAGGTAAAAGCCTTTATTCTGGTGATGTTTATTTATGGTTATTTTTAGGATTCACAATGTCTTCTGAAATGGACAAGACAACAGTAGGTGCAAAGGATTCATTTGCAGGAAGATGGGCTATATAAACTTCAGTTATTAGTAATTGTGGAGACACAAGAGTTTTCTAGGTGTCTCTCAAGATAAAAATACATGATGCATATCCTGTAAATCTGCTCTGAATGGCCATTGAAAGGAATAATGAGGTTGTTGTGGGCAGCAGAAAATAAAAAAAAAATTTGTTGTTTGTAAAATAAGAATTTTGCACCTTATGGTAAAACCATGGCAATTCTCCCTTTGTGTTATGACTAAACACACGCTTTGAGATACAGTGGTTTGTTTTATTGTGGAACCATGTAAATGAGCCTCAGAGTCAGATAAATAATAAGCTGCTGCATAGAAAGAAAACAGGTCTGGAAGAGGAGCTTGAATTAGGAAAGGATAAGGCATGGCGCTGCATGCCAAATCAGGAGGGGCACGCCAAGCACAAGGCTCAGAGAAAGCTTCCATTGCTGGACTCTCTGGGACTGTTAGATCTCGAGCATTAGATATCTCATCTGGGGAGACCCTTACTTCCCATTCAAATGTCTAATCCTATTCTGAATATTATGAAGCTGGCCTCAGAAGCAACCCCATGGCAAAGATTTCTTCCCACTATCTATACACCATGAGATGATTTGTTAAGCTGGGATGATTTTCAATAGCATTAAAATAGGAAGTAGAGCGTACTATTTTTGCATAGCAAAAATGTATAATATTTTTGTATGGTGTGTTTGCTTTTGAGAGTTTTTTGGATACATTTCAAAGAGAATATAAATTGCAAGCATGGTTTTATCAGTCAGAGCCATGTGCTGTTTGGTTGGGGTTCTGTTGGCCATGTTTTGAGGTGTTACTAGCCCTGTCCGCCAAAGTGTTTTATGCTACAGAAGCATGTTGTGTTGCTACAGCGCGGGAAGGTGCTGCTGCTGGACACTGGGAGGATGGAGGCATGAGTGCTTTTGTCTAAGGAAATGTTAAGAGTCAAGATGGGGAGGCAGGGACAGGGATTATTATCTATGGTAGTGAGCTGTAAGTTATAAAACAAAGAGATCCATGTGTTTGAAGAGCTGCTGCTTGTTACTGCCATATGCTGCTGTACGATGCCTGAAATATAATTTTGCCATCACCACGACGAGGAGGAGAGCTTATGAGAGCATGCAGGGGAACAGCTCCTGCCCCAGACCAGACACAGGCATCCTGTCTGTGCAACTGCAGCTGTGACACCGAAGGCCTGGTGCGGGACTGCTGTTTCTGTGGATAACCCTTTCACTGATCCCAAATGCCCCTAAATCCGTTTAATAGGACTCTGTTCAGAGAGACCATTGCACTGCAGAATTACAACCTGACTCAGATTCATGTCTAAACCACATTACACCATTCTGGCAGTGCCAGCAGGTCAATCAAGTGGGTATAAATGGGAGTCAGCATCTGAGGCAGCTCTAAAAGAACAAGGAAAGCTCTGGCAGCTGAGCAGTGAGTATTTGGGCTGCAGTATTTTCTTTTCTTTATTTTCATTGGCATGTTGTGTAATTTATATGGCAGCTAGAGTGTTTATGGTGCTTTGTAACAGATAAAACATTCTACTAACCATGAAGGGAAATAGAATGTGAAGAGACAAAGAACTGTGCAGGTGGAGAGGATGCTTCAAACATATAGAAAAGAGAAAAAAAAAAAAAAAGCCACTGAAAAAATTAGATAAGGTATTCAGTGGTGTGGGAAATGGAAAGACGGCAACACTGGGACAGGCTTAAGGAGAGAAGTGCAAAAAAAGGAAGACTGGAAACAAAGGAGCATTATCTTGGCGGCAGACATAGAAAAGGAGAGGGAAATTCAGGGTAGCAAATAATTTGGGAGGGAATTGGCAGCAGTGGTAGTCAACACTAAGGAGAGGCTGTCAGTGATGGGCAAGTACGTGCAGCTTAGGCCTGTTTCAAATCCATTATTGCCACAGGAAATAATTTTCTGGACTTAAATATGGTCCAAACTACAGAGCTGGTAGAGGCTGGACATCCTCGAAGAAGCAGGTTGGTCAGAGGACCATAAGACACAGAGGTCTGTGTCTGCTTAGGCATAGTGAGCAAAAGGAAAGAATGAAAAATACCTTTCTGCAACTCAACAAAGCAGAGAAGGAATGGAGGAGAGGTCAGAAAAATGGTCCAGAAAGAACAGGTTCTTTCATTTTGTAATCAGTATCTAGTGTTTTCTCATGTGTCCGTAACAAAAATTTGGATTATAGAAAGTTTGCAAAGTCCAAACTGCCCTGATGGAACCCTGTGCTACTGTTAGGAAAGACATAGAAGACAGGCTTTTCTAAGAAAATGCATCATACAATCATAGAATGGTTTGGGTTGGAAGGGACCTTAAAGATCATCTAGTTCCAACCACCCTGCCATGGGCAGGACCACCTTCCACTAGACTAGGTTGCTCAAAGCCCCATCTGACGTGGCCTTGAACACTTCCAGGGATGGGGCATCCACAGCCTCTCTGGGCAACCTGTTCCCATGCCTCACCACCCTCACAGTGAAGAACTTCTTCCTTACATCTAATCTAAATCTACCCTCTTTCTGCTTAAAGCCATTACTCCTTGTCCTATCACTACATGCCCTTGTAAAAAGTTCCTCTCCAGCTTTCTTGTACCCTCCCTTTAGGTACTGGAAGGCTGCTATAAGGTCTCCCCAAAGCCTTCTCTTCTCCAGGCTGAAAACCCCTGTCTCTCTCAGCCTGTCTTCATAGGAGAGGTGCTCCAGCCCTTGGCTCATCTTCATGGCCCTCTTCTGGACTTGCTCCAACAGGTCCATGTCCTTCTTATGTTGGGGGCCCCAGAGCTGAACACAGTACTCCAGGTGGGTTCTCACAAGAGCGGAGTAGAGGGGCAGAATTACCTCCATCGACCTGCTGGTCACGCTTCTTTTGATGCAGCCCAGGATACGATTGGCTTTCTGGGGTGTAAATGCACATTGCCAGGTCATGTTTAGCTTCTCATCAACCAACACCCCTCAGTCCTTCTCTGCAGGGCTGCTCTCAAGCCATTCAACACCTTGCCTGTATTTGTGCTTGGGATTGCCCCAACCCATGTGCAGGACCTTGCACTTGGCCTTGTTGAACTTCATGAAGTTTGCACAGGCCCACCTCTCTAGCCTGTCAAGGGCCCTCTGGATGTCATCCCTTCCCTCCAGTGTGTCGATCTCACCACACAGCACCACACAGCAAACTTGCTGAGGGTGCACTCAATCCCACTGTCCATGTCTCCTACAAAGATGTTAAAAAGTGCTGGTCCCAATACCGACCCCTGAGGTATATCACTCATCACTGGTCTCCACTCAGACATCAAGCCATTGAGTGCAACTCTTTGAATGTGACCATCCAGCCAATTCCTTATCCACTGAGTGGTCCATCTGTCAAATCCATGTCTCTCCAATTTAGAGACAAGCGTGTTGTGCAGGACAGTGTCAAGTGCTTTGCACAAGTCCAGGTAGATGACATCAGTTGCTCTTCCCTTTTCCACCAAAGCTGTAACCCCACTGTAGAAGGCCACCAAATTTGTCAGGGATGATTTGCCCTTAGTGAAGCCATCTTGGCTGTCCCCAGTCACCTCCTTATTTTCCATATGCCTTAGCATGGTTTCCAGGAGGATCTGCTCCATGATCTTGCCAGGCACAGAGGTGACACTGACTGGCCTGTAGTTCTCTGGGTATTCCTTTTTTCCCTTTTTAAAAATGGGGGTTATGTTTCCACTTTTCCAGTCAGTGGGAACTTCACTGGACTGCCATGACTTCTCAAATATGATGGATGGTGGTTTAGCCACTTCGTCCACCAGTTCCCTCAAGACCCATGGATGCATCTCATCAGGTCCCATGGACTTGTGCACCTTCAGGTTCCTTAGATGGTCTCAAACCTTGTTGTCTCCTACAGTGGGCAGTTCTTCATTCTCCAAGTCCCTGCCTTACCTTCTACGACTTGGGTGGTGTGGCTGGATCACCTGCCAGTGAAGACAAAAATGTCTTTAAGTACCTCAGCCTTCTCCATGACCCAGGTAACTAGGTCTCCTGTTTCCTTTGGGAGAGGGCCCGCATTTTCCCTAGTCTTTCTTTTATCACCAACGTACCTATAGAAGTGTTCCTTGTTGCCCTTGATGTGCCTGGCCAGATGTAATTCTGTCAGAGCTTTAGCTTTCCTAACCTGATCCCTGGCTGCTTAGACAATTTCTCTGTATTCCTTCCGGGCTACCTGTCCTTGTTTCCACCCTCTCTAGGCTTCCTTTTTGTGTTTGAGTTTGTCCAGGAGCATATTCTTCATCCATGCAGGCCTCCTGGTGTTTTTGCTCGACTTCCTCTTTGCTGGGATGCATCACTCCTGAGCTTAAAGGAGGTGACCCTTGAATATTAACCAGCTTTCTTGGGCCCCTCTTCCTTCCAGGGCTTTATCCCATGGTACTCCACCAAGCTGATGCCTGAAGAGGCCAAAGTCTGCTCTCCTGAAGTCCAGGGTAGCAAGCTTGCTGTGAGCCCTCCTCACTGCCCTAAGGATCTTGAACTCCACCATCTCATGGTCACTGCAGCCAAGGCTGCCCTTGAGCTTCCACATTCCCCACCAGCCCTTCTTTGATGGTGAGAACAAGGTCCAGCATAGCACCTCTCCTCGTTGGCTCCTCTGTCACTTAGAGAAGGAACCTCCTGGATTGCTTATGCCCCACTGTGTTGTCCCTCCAACATATATGGGGGTGGCTGAAGTCCCCCATGAGGACCAGGGCTTGTGAATGTGAGGCTGCTTCTATCTGTCTATAGAGGGCTTCATCCTGTCTGTCCTCCTGGTCGCGTGGCCTGTAGCAGACCCCCATTATAATGTCAACTGTCCCTGCCCTCCCTTTAATCCTGACCCATAGGCTCTCAGTCAGGTCCTCATCCATCCCCAGGCAGAGCTCCACACACTCCAGCTGGTCATTGACATAGAGGGCAACACCTTCTCCTCATCTCCCCTGCCTGTCCTTCCTAAAGAGCCTGTATCCTTCCATTCCAACACTCCAGTCATAGAAGCCATCCCACCACGTCTCTGTGATGCCAATAAGATCATAGCCCTGCAGACATCTGCACATCTCTAACTCCTCTTGTTTATTCCCCATGCTACGTGCATTTGCATAGAGGCATTTAAGCTGGTGTCACACACCAGTTGTAAACTGGAGCGAGATTTTGCTTGTATTCTCGGGAACAGGATTAAGACTCAAAATGGAGTCAAGTGCCAGGTAACTTTATTTGCCCAACACAAGTTCGCAAATGCAAAAGAAAGAGAAAGAAAGAAGGAAAAGAGTTTGTTGCAATAGCTACCACCACGGAGCTGCGGCGTCCTGACAGTCCAGTTCTTCAAGGCCGGACTTTGATGTCCCAGCAATGTTGAGACAAACATCCAATGCAGCCTCTTACAGCTGGGCCACCAGTGAAGCTGACTTACTGGCTGGAATTCCTTTGTGCTGTTCTTCAGGTGCTCTCCTGCTGACCTGTGATCCTTCTCTGGGCACCTGTTGCTGGCACTGTCGTCAAACAAGTAGGGGTGGTATGGATTGAAGTTCCCCTCTTCCAGAAACAAATGAAGGCTGCTAGCGAACATTATGTATATGGTCTCATTGCTGTGGAGCCAAAGTCTGGTGTCATCAAGTTCGGTGGGAGTGGGCACTACTGAGAAGTAATAGTTTAGGATTTCCTTGTCTTGAATGCATTTGTATAACTTTTGGTAGCTGGCCTCCAGCCGGTATGGTAAGAATGGATAGTCCTACGAACATTTACAAAGGAAAATGATGATGGCTAATTGTAGTAGGATGTTTACACAACTCTCCACAGATCAGTTGTATTTGTATTAAGTCACTGCTTAATATAATTTAGAGTTCACATGTCATAAAGTGCTGTTTATTTGGAACAAAATTTGGATTTTTATTGTATGTCTCATCCTTTCAGAGCCATTTTGAGCTGTTTGCCATTGTTCCTTGTTTAGTTTTAAGGGAAGTAAGTCTGATTTTGCTCAGCTTTCTCCCTGTTCTGCTGGGGGTTTCTGATTGACAGCTACATTCTTTTTATTGATGAGTATGAATGAAAGATCATCTTAATGCATTAAAGTTAGATGCAAATTGAGGAGAGCTCCACCCACGTTCAAAACACAGAGATGTTCAATCAACTCTGCTTCAACAGTGTTGAAAATACTCTGCTTCCATCAGGGTGACTCAGTTCACTTTTTCAAAATAGACTGAAGAGGCTCAAAGTATTTAATTTAACATCTCTTAGCTCACTGAGACTTTGCTGATCAAAATTAATTACTTCTGGCTTGTACAACTAGGTCACCTTAACATTTTCTCAGCTTTAAATCTGCTTTGAAGAAAACACACTGAATCAATTCAAAGTAGATAAGATGCACATGAGCTATTCATCTCTCAAAATGTGTTCTTTCCAAGAGATGGCCATTTGCTTATCAGGGGAAAATCAAAGCTGCTTGTCATCTGAATGTAGCAATGAAAACATATTCAGCTTAACAAAGAACAGAAACTGCATATTTGTGATCTGTTTCACTCTTTTGAAATCTGTTTGATTAGATCTTCTGTTAATTCCAATAAAGCAAATAAAATGAGGCTGAAACTTTCCTGGTGCAAGCCATACTCGTATTTGCTCTCATCTTTGCTTTCCTATGGCACGTTGACACTGGAGGCATGGGAATTGCTCTTACATTTTGGTAATGGTTATTTGTATACTAGAAACAGTATTGCACTATATGTATTTTTTTAAGTTGTAAAACACAGAATATTCATAAACCACTTCCCTGCATTCATCGCGTTAGCTGAATGTTTAGAGATGCAAGGTTGTAACTATTGCCAAATGAGCAGCAGTTAACTTCATTCTACTCCACATCTCTTTCCTCTTCTAATGGGTGAGGTAATTAATTAATTAAATAATTAAGGGTGATAGGTTTAATATACTTAGGCTCATGGTCTGGGTCATGGAATATGCAACTTGATCTCTGTTGTAAAGTACATAAGGCAAGTCAAACTCACATCGTCTGAGAGATGGAAGGTTGAAGTCCATGGCTCAGAAAATTGTTGGAGGGCAACCTTGATCACTGCTGACCTGCTCCTTGGATGTCTCCAAAGGTTTTGAATCGTAGCATGTCATGTGGGTCCTTCCTGCCCCACTTACATTTATGTGGCAGACAGTACGGCATCAAAATTACAGTACACTGTCACACAGCTTTTTACTACAGTGTAAGATGGGACAAGGTTTAGGGAGAAGGCAAAGAGAAACTCATTCTCTCTCAGCTGTGTTGCTAAGAAGGAAGGTTGTCTCTTTAATGTTAACCAAGTGTTTATGTAGGTCTCTGCATAGCCGTGGAGCCTTGCCACAGGACATGTCTTCCTGTATCTTCTCAAATGGTCGTACCTGGGGGATAGGGGTGCTGGCCCTTCACCTCCTCTTTTCTTTTCCTCCAGTATGCCTGCCCTTCTACATGCTACATTAATATATTTAACTCTGTTCTTTTTAGAAACAGTTCTTTGTTAAGAACAAACTTGTTAATGTCCCATCTGGGATTTCAGAACTGTGGCCCTTCCATTTTCACAGGATGGCTCTGAGACTCTCTGGACAGGCTTTGTCATGCACTGTCATCTGAGCCATTCAACATTTCTTCACACATTGAGGTTTTATTTTGAATGTTATTCTGTTTCTGGATTTAAAGCAGAACAATTTTGTAAATACAGGAATCATTATAGAACTGAATTAATTAAATACTTAAGCTTCTAACTCCTCTTCAGGTTTCTAACTTCTTTCTAGAAGCCATAAACACTTTGTTTATCTGGACATTTGCTGGCATAGGGCCTATGTTCTTTCAGATGGTAGAATTAATAGATTCCTGACTCCCACACCTTGTTTTGGGGAAAGCATATTTTCCTTTTAACTTACAGTTTCTCGGCTTTGAGAGAATACCTCATTGACATGACATACGCTGAATAAATAAAATGAAGAAAACAGTCTTTCTACACTTTCTGAGGAGGCTGAATCTGCCCAAAGTCAGAATATCACTTCAGCAAACTGGTTCTAACTCCAGTGGCTTTTTCTTAGTTTGCTTGTTTGGTTGGTTTTTTTTTTTTTTCTTTCTTTAAAATATTGGTAGTAATTATGCACTGTCTGAATCTTAATGTTAAGTATGTTCTTAAGTCACAATACATTTAAGCTTTAATGTGTGTTGCCATAATTTCACACTTAATTTTAGTTACACTTATTTTTAAGAGGAGAAAACAATGTAATTGAATTACACATCATGTTTAACAATAAAATAGTTTTTTCCTTAGAAAGAAGTCACCCACTTTCCTCTACCTTAACATCCATTCAAAACACATGGTTCTTATGCTACCTTAATTTACCAGTGAAAAAATAAAACAAAGGCTTATTACTGTCTGTACGCTAGTGCTCTTAGATATAGAAATCTGTTGATGGTTAACTTTGTTAAAGTGAACTGTCCCAGTAACAGTCAATTTTAGCGTGCAGCTGGTAAATGTCAATTTGATTTTGTTTCATTCCAGTGGATGATCACTTTTAAATTAGATCTGTGCTTGTGGTGAAATTTCACATTGTCAAATTATGCTCCTTGAAAGCTACGCCTTCCAGCCCTCGCTGCTTAATACAGGATGGCACCTTCTTTCTTTCTGATGTTCTTAGTCAACTGAAACCATGTACTGTGGAGAATCTCTTTCTAATCATGCTCAAGTACCTCTTACACTGGCGAAAAAGTTACACCTGTTGCACTTGCTGAAAACCAAAGTCCTTCAGAAGTTCCTCCTGAAGCACTGCCACAGATTCCTCAAGTCCTGTGAAATGGAAGAAGGCAGTAACTATTCACAGGACTCGCTGGCCAGGTATGTCTGCCATTTCAAGGAGATTTGCCCAAGCATGAGTGCTGTTCAAAAGTTTTTGCTGTGATCTTACAGTGCATGTATTAGATTTACGGGTTGGAGACGGGCTTGAGCATAATTTACAAAATGTGAGATTTTTCTTTCTTTTAACAACTAAAATGTCATCAGTCCTTTAACAATTCTCTTTTAATCTGAAACTTTTCATTTTACAGCTACATATTTCATAGGCTCCTTTGCACATTGTCTGGAACTCCTGCCTCTTTTTCTCTTACCTCCAGCAATAGCATCTTCCAGTTTCATCTTACAATCCAGGAAGAATTTTATGTCATCACAACATAAAAATGTGAAGAGGCAGTTGTGCTTGTTTTTTATGTGCTTTCCATCATCATATCATCAGCAGAAGCAGAAACAAAGGAGCTGGTGGATGTGTGCTGTGGGGTAAAGATATTCTTTCACTGGGATTTTATTTTGCTGAACCATACTCCAGCATTGGCACTTTAATTTCTATAGGGTGGTGAATCTGATGTGCTTGAGCAAAGACTCTTGTCCCTGGGCCAGGCAGCTCTCAACATTGAGTAAAATGATTCTGAAGGCTTGGGCAAGTTTTGAGGGTTTTCTCCACTCTCTTACTCTTTGTGTATTTCTGAAAAAAGAAGTCCAAACAAATGAAAAAACAGGAGCCAGTAGATCCAAGAGAAATTAAGCACTTCATCCCCACTATGGAGCCCCCAAATAGCATGCAAACTGGCGTAGAAAACTGAGGGGATGGAGGAGTATGCCAGCACCACCCAAAAAGTGACTGACTTGACTTCTTTGTCATGAAGCACGGAGATGTGTGCCCTGGGTAGTCTCTTTTGCAGAGTGCACATGGGGTTTCTTCATAAGCTTGTCTTGCATCTACTCTGTTGTGTGTCAGTCAGGGGCTGCATCTTACCCCATCACCGTAATGTGCCTCTCTCCTGGTCAGCTTTCCAACTTTTCGAAGAATAGTTTGGTTAGGTGGTAGAGGGGCTGTGTGTGCATTTCTAGTTGTGAGCTTTGTGGTCTCTCTTTGCACGAGGGAGTAGTTGTGTTGTTTAGCTTTGAGCATGTGAAAAGCCAAGCTGAACACAGCTTTTGTGTTTTGTTCTGAAAATTGTTAGTTCCACATTCATTATCCCTCTTGCAAAAGCCTGTTCTGTAAGGTGCAACAACTGCCACAGCTCTGCCCTGGGAAGTCCCTCACCCTGGCACATGGGTAGGCTCCTGAGCTACCCTACCTTTTTGCAAAAATAAACAGAGCATTGAAACAAGCAGCAGGTTGTTGACATAAACATAAAAGATAAGGCAGCTAAGCCCATGGAGGGGCAGAATGAAAGCGAACTACAGAGGAGTCTGTTTCTTCTTTCATATTATCTAAAATTTGTACCATCCTCCTTCCTTCATGCTGAGTGCTTTCTTTGCTGCTTCATATGTAATTCTATTTCTGTTTTCTTTTCAAACCAACTGCCAAAATCTCCATGCATGCAGTAACCTTAAAAGGCACATTTCCCATTTAAGTATTGTTTGTGACTTCTGAGTGGTCCGTTGTGGTGCATGATCACTGTTATCTATGTAACAAATGTTCCTTGCAAGTTAGCAACAAAGCTCAAGAAAAAGATGCATAAAACTAAGTGGAAATCCAGTATTAATAAGAAGATGCTCTCCTGCTGGAAGATGGGAAGATGCAGCCAGTGGCATGCCCAGGTACAAATTCAGCTTTAGACTGAACAGTGGATGTCTGCTGAGTTCAAAGAGCTAGTCCTAGGGAGGAGGTGAGGTTGAAAGACCTAGCAGGAGCTGCAGTCAGGAAGATATTCCTAGTGTTGGGGCCGCTCCTTTTTACCTCCATTGAGTGTGAGGGTAAGACCAGTGAGAATCTTAACCTTTGCTTCTCTCTAGGTGTCATGTTCCTTTTACCTGAGCTGTATTTGGATTTTAATTTTGCTCTTAATGTTTCTCACCTGAAGAGAAGCATACAAGACCTTGCAAGCTCAGTCTACTTTTTCCAGCTGTACTAGTCGGCCTTTTAGAGGAAATTCTTTCCCTTCCCATAGATCTCTCTTCATCTATGTCCTCAGACCATCACAGCTACTGCAACACTGCTGTTACCACTGTGACAGGTATTTGAAAGGGCTTTCAACCAATGACAGACAAGGCAAGTTTTTACAAGGCACTCCTTGGTGACTGTCACCTTTTATTAACCTGGGAAATGACTCAGTAGATAAGAAGTGGCAATTACTGTAAGATGCCCAAAGCAAGCCCACCATTATCCTATTGCATTGTTCAAATGGTATAGCAAAAGGATTTATGGTACATTTGCACAGTAAATAAATAGGAGAATACACATGAAAACTCTGGCACAATGATGATAAAAAAAATTTTCTTCAGCCTGTTATGCCAGATGTAGTATAAAAAGTGGGTCACAAATTACACGCAGAAATGATTCAGTGCACTGTAATTTGTCCCCTGGATTCTTCATTTTTTTGTTTGTTTGTAAAAAATTTGTTTAACTTTTTCCTTGTTGCAGATTCATCTCAGGCAGTGTTTTGTTCTGATGTTACAATTAATGTACCAAGAGAGGAAAAATGCCTGTGTTTCTATGAGATGAAGAGAAAGTTTTGGACTTTTTTTTAGAGCTAGTGTAAACTGTTCAGTACTGTACATTTTTTGTTCCCATCAAAGCTTGTCCTCTAAATGACCTTTGAGAATCCTCCCACAGATCAGTGATGCACCTAGTTAACATTTCTGAAAATCTGGGCAAAAGGTGCAAAAGGTATCGACTGTTTCTGAGGGTGGATTAGGAAATGCCACATTCAAGAAATCTGAAAAGGTGCTAGCTGTCTTTTGTTACAGTTGTACTCCTACTAGCATCATTCAGAAGCCCATCACTTTCTATATGTGTACTGGAATAGAACAAACCCCCAGAATATGAGGGGGAGTTGCCTAGTTACTTGTGATTTTAGCCCTATTTCAGCTGAAATATATCCAGGTGCAAATTACAGCATGCAGTGACATTGATTAAACTCTCTTGAACATGGAGTCCATAAAAATGAATGGTTTGCATTCATCTGTGGTCACTTTTATCTTATGACAGAAGAGACACAAGTGATATTCTCAATTCACGTAACTCAAGATAAATTATGGACACAAGATACTGCAGATATTCTTCATTTTATCTGATTGTTCAGACAGTTTCCTAAGCAAAATGCATAATGGAAGTTACTTCTGTGAGAGCAGAGAGGGGCCTGTCTTTTATTATGACATGCTGTATTTCTCAGTAAAGGGAAAAGTATTTCACGCTTTGTTGTTTTGACCGAGGCATGACAACTAATCTGTGGTATGTAGCAGCCAGACAACCAGCTTGTTATATGCCTATCACTTCACTATGGAGCATGCTTGGCAACAGAGATACCCTTACTGCAAAATATCACAGGGGCTATTTCTCAAGAATGCAATACTTCTGGCCCATCTTTAACTTAAGACTGCAACAGCTGCAAATAGTGTGTAAGACGTGCAAATACACACCAGAAATACTCTGGTAAGGTAACTAAGCCTATAAATGAAGGTCTATTATTAACAGCAAATTATTAGACTATTGTAGCTGTTAAAGATATGGATATAGCCCTTCTTCCTTTCTCACTAACATCAAAAGCTACATTACATTCAAAGTTCTTGAATGATCCTATAATCAACATCCTGATTTTCCAGGCAGCAGGTCAGGGAAAGGAAAACAAGAGGGGTCAGCATACAGTGAGGGATAAAACAACGAGCTAAGCAGCAATACTGATCTTGTTCTCCATGTCATTTGAGAACATCTCTCTTACCTCAGGGAGTGCCTCCGCTGTGCTGGCTTATAAATAGCTTTTGCTCGGTTTTAGCCAGACCTTCTAATGGAAGAAGACATTTCCAGTCTCATTGACCATATGCCTGCCTGTCTATTTTTGCTGGCATTTCTCCCTCTCTCCATCCCAATAGCTGTTTGCAGATTTCAAGCAAGTGCAGTACAGAAGGAGACATCTGAAAAATGAGCAAGGGCAGTCCAACAAGTTTTTTGAAACTCAGGTCCTAGGTGAAAGAGAGGGAATTAAATGAGTAACCTATGGAAGGAATGGTGGGCAGAGCTTCACTGTTATATATTGCTTTTGGCAGTGGCTGCCTGGATTGCACCACCTGCTGCCCTTCATGGCATGGAGGACAAGGTGGAGGGGGAGTGCATTGTAGGGGGCTGGGTTTATTTCAGGGAAACTGCTTGGGGGGAAGGCTATGGGGCAACACATACAAATCCTTAGAAGATGAAGCTTGCTTAGTTCTAGTTTCCATAGCACAGCTCAATTCATTTCCTCAAATCATTTTAGACGATGTATATACTTTCTGCTTTAATCTTGCTTGTATTTTCTCAGCTTGTGTACTGGGAGCCTTTTGAATCTGCTTTGAATGTAAGTTTGATTACATCCAAAGGAAGTCCTTACAAGTAAAACTTGCATTATACAGGAACATGTTTATGAAAAATGCATTTACATTGCAGGAAAGTGAAATACAGCTGCACTCAGATAGAGTTGCTCCTTATTTCAGCTGTAATTTCCAGGGTTTCACTGGTGGTTACATGTGTAGCTAATTAATGGCAGTGTTCTTTCATCACAGCTAAAGGGAAGTTTGACTCAAAGCTTACTAACTAGAATGACTCTTTATCTTAATTACAGGGAAGATTACATAAGGAACTGTGAGAGATCTCTGTGTCTCCTCTCTATCAGGCTGCTAGCTCTCGCTCACACTTGCAGCCTATGGCTTCAAATGAATGCTCTAATCTATTAAAGGGCTTGTTACTCACACACTAATCAACAACATAACAGGTAGCCTAAGACCGTCATTGAATATCACCCATAAAAGGCCATACTGATAGGAAATGGAACATTTCATGAGGTTTCCCTCCAAATAAATGAGAAACCCATTCTTGGCTCTGTGCAGACATCATGCAAACCACTTACGTGACTCGCTAAACTTCTGTCCAGTTTACTGGCAGAATTTGTTTTGGATATAAACTGCAGCAGGCCAACAGTCTCACAGAGTATTGGCTGAAGTTGGTGTTTTTAGCTCACTGGAGATCTAACTCTGTTACTCTCTGGAGGGTCCTGGAAGAAGACCAAGTACACACCAACTACGATTACTATATTTATTCAAGCTGCACAGAAGTGGCAAGCAGGCTGGACACATGTTGTACTGACTCCCATGTGGCAGAAGAATATCACTGTCTGCTTCCTGGTGCTTTGTCACATGTCTGAACCAGTTCTTGGGGAAGAACAAATGTCCTTGTCGCTAGTGATTTACCTAGCTCAGCAGATTTTCCTTGACTGTTACTGAAAGGGACCAGCAGGGAGTCTGCCTGGCCTTTCAGCAAGGTTTATTCCACTTTGCCATCCGACCTTGGCAAGCATCCTCCTGTCCCTCTTACCAATGTCAGAAAAGTGCTGTTGCTTGGAAATTGCACAGGGCAATGGGTTTCAAAGCTGGAACTAGGTTTTGAATCACTGCTCGTCATGCATACGGATACTTTTCTGTAGCTAGCAACCTGTAATATCACTATGCTTTTTTTTATTCAAGTAGTACGCAAAAGTCCAAAATGGTATCAAGGTACAGTTGTGGTGGGTGCAGTCAAAACACAGGCTTAGAGACAGTCCCTGCTGCTTTCCGGATGAGAAAGAAACTGCAAGTCAGAAGCGTTACTACCAACTATATTCTGTAAATAGTGACATGAGGAACAGGGGGATCAAAATGCCAATCCAAGGAAGCACAGAGTGTCTTCAGCTTCTTTGCCACACTGTATTCCTGGAGAGGGACTCAAATCCCAGCTCTGGGCACCTAGCCGAGGAGTACTGCATCTCCCAGCCATGCCACACATGCTGGTTCTCTTTATGGGGGTCAGGGGTGACCAGGTCTCACCCCGATACCACAAAGGGATGTAGCAGGGTCATCCATTGGTGTCCCAGAATTGGGAAGTTTTCCTAGAACAGATGTAGCTGTCAATATTCAGGTCAGTTGGATTGAGAAATGCCCTGCAGATAGACCTGTTGGGCTCAGTGCAAATGGCAGCTCCGCTGAGGGGGTCCTGTCAAGTTTAAACTGACCAGGCTGGGTTTGGGCTGCAGTGTGGGCGATAAGTCCTCTTACATCTTTTTAAAAATGCAAGTTGTTTTTCATATCCAGCCCTACTGCCAAGACCCAGAAGCAGTTTCGAGTAGCTCGCTTTGCTACACGAACTGAAGATCATCTGCCTTCCTTTCCTCACAGATACTCTGGCTGTACCTGGAAGGTGCAACTGCTGGGGTGTCAGACCTGCTCAGTGAGGAGTGCTAAAATTAACATGAAGCGGTGGTGCCATTGGAGCAGCAGCATGGCCTCCTGCCAGAGCAAGGCCTCAGGGATCTTGTTAACTCCCTTTCTCTCCATTTTCCTGCTGGTTTCCTGCTAGTAAGTTTTAAGCCTGTTGGTCACTTGCAGCTGTATTTGGAAGAGGAGCGGAAGACTTAAGTAATTTAAGTTTTATGAAAGTGAGTAGCCAGCTAGAAGAGAGAAACAAAATTAGTGGTTCATCTAGGAGTTAAAACATAAGAAGTTCCCTGAAGCATTTGGCAGTAGCCTGTTAATGGAGCAGCAAGCCTCCAGCACCGCTCCGACTGGTGTGCATCCACATGGCGTGGATTGTGCAGGGCCAGCTTGGACCAAGCTCTGAGCATGCTCTTACCTGGTAAGGATGCATGCAAGCCTGGGGGGAGCCAGTTTGCTTTGGTAGCAGATGAAGATTTAGGAGACAACACCCACAGACCTGCAGGAAAACAGACTAAAGTAGCTCCTTGAGCAATGCACCTTAAAAAAAAAAGAACTAAAGGCAAAATGACGAGCTGAGCTCTTAGGTTATTTCTGGCACCTCCCATAGCCATTAACGGGATTTCGGTGCTTTGTTTGTGGCAGTAAATCTGTTTCTCTAAGTCAGTGTCACACTTGTTTTCATCTTCTCCCTTCATATTTATTTGCTTTTGTTGTATTCTTAGGGATTTACTTCACACTATCCACTGAAAAACAAAGGGCACTCTGAACCCTTACTGAAGGAAATCACCTGCATACAATAATGACCATTATAAATCTGACTTTTTCCAAAATTGCCAAATTTGAGAAGCTGCCATTTTTTATTTCCTCTTTGCAAAGCTGGCATGTATAAAAGAAGGAAATAATAAAAGGAGGTAAATAATAATGTCTTATATAGTGCCATGAAGTAACCCTTGCAAATACCAACTTTTCGAGTGACTTCTGTGTGGTGTGTGTATTTGTAACATCTTTCCTTCCATCAGCTGTCACCATGGTACGTGACGTAGTACCTGTCTGCCAAACACTTCTTAAGACAATAAAACACAACATGATCTCATCTCAATCTGTAGAGTGCCTGACTCAGCTTGCTTTCTAAAGCGCTTCTCAGAGTGCAACAGTAATCCTCGATTTAGAGCCCAAAAAACAGCAGAGGGAGGGAAGAAATTAATTGTCAAGGGAAGGGCATGCAGATAAGCTCCTAAAGCTGGGCAGCGCAGGGCTGGGTGAAGTGGAGGGCTGTGGGTCCAGATGGCTCGGGAGGGCGAGCCGGCGGTGGCTGCTGCAACAAGGGGAGATTGTGCTCTGGCGCAGAGAGGAGGCTGGTACCGCACAAGCAGGAGGAGCTGGGCAAGGGCGAGCATAACAGAGCCCACTGTGTAAGGAAAGCAAGTCCTTGGAGGGTTTAAATGCGCAGATGGATGGGGATTTTGATACTGATCTGGAAATGAAAGGGGGAGACTAGTGGAGTCTTCAGAGGCATAGATGTAAATGCTGCAGGGGAGAAAGGAGAGGAGGAAGGCTGGAAAGGAGGTTTATGAAATTAGGAAATACAGCCAAGTCTGCCAACTATCCAAACCAAGCAGCCAGACAAGTTGCAGAGAATCATTAGCTTCCCTGAGTGACAGATAGCTGTGGCAGGAAATAAAGACAATGTGAACTGGAAGTTGTTTTTATAACTTGCAGCAGAAATTACTGTCAAATTATATATAGCATAGGCTAAATATGCCTTAGGGCAACAAGGAAGTATTTTCTTACTCACACAAGGAATGGTCTCAGTGTGAGTCGGGTGTTGCCATCAGCTGAGCAGGGGAAGAAGGGGACTATGATGCAGAACTTGCAGACCTTCTTATGAGCCTGACACCTGCTTCCTTGACCAGCTGCCTGGAAAAACACATTTCAGTGGGTTTTTTTTCTCAGATGAGGAAGGAAGTCTATACTACTTTACTTTCCCAGGGGAAATCACTACTGGCAGAGTATCTGTCAACAGCGTACTTTAGCAACGTATTAAACAAGAAAATGTCCTTATGTCAGAAATCTTCTGGATTAAAAGAGGAGGTCTAACCATAGGTCTTTCTTTAATAAGAGTAAGGAATTTTGTCTCTCGTAAAATGCACTAGCAGTAGAGATTTTGGAAGAGAAAAAATATTTTTAAATTATCTCCTTCGGCACTTACATCAGATCATATTTCTTCTTGAACAAACACCATCAGGTTATTCGGAAATATACTTTAACAGTGGAAATCTTTTGAGGAGCATTTGGAACTTTGAAACACTGGAGGAAAATGGAAAAGTAAGTTGGGACAAATCTGGCAGTCTGAAGCGATGGAGCTGTGGCTGCGCAGAGGCTGCAGGATTTGCTCCCCTGTTTGTGGAGTCCACAGCAGCAGCAGCTGCTGGTGCCGCTCACTTGAGAGAGGCACTCTGTGCCAGGGATCCCACTATCAATGCCTGGCTTCAGATATATAGAAATGGACTGTGAAAAATAAGTCTGGTGTGAAGGCAAACAGCCTTTCTTTAAACATTATTTTCTTCTTTTAAAGCTGACTTCCTCTGACTTCAGTAAAAAGCACTGCAATATTCCTAAGAACAGAAGTTAGCAAACAGCCATCATAGGCACAGGAGAGCTACGCTTCCCTCCTCTTGCTTCTTTTTTTGCTGTGCTCAAACCACTTTCCCCATATCAGCTGTTATTGCATTGGGGTATAAGGGAATGCAGGAGCTTTCTGAAGCAAGCTGTTGTACTGTGGGTATGAGGGCCAGGAGAATGGTTCAGCCATTCGTTTGTGCAGGCAGGCACAGTTTGTTCTTGTTTACCTGTCGCACTTACCTCATATTATGTGCACTAATACAGCTTCATTGTTTTTTTACCTTGGAGCAGGAGCAGACAGAGCTCGCATTTGCCTACGCTATAGCCTATAAACATACAGTCCTGCAAAAAGGCTTATTTCCATGCAATGTGGAAATAAGGTGGCATACACTTACTTAGATCTCAGCACGGGACAGCGCACTTTGTGAAGAAACAGTCAGTTTCTACTGACAACTGTTTAATGATATTTTCCTCTGCTTAAGCACAGCAGAAATTCTTATCTGCTTATATAGGCTCCATTATCATAATAACTGTGCATGTTATAGTAATTAACAGGTTTAACTTAAGAGTACCTTGAGACATAAGGCATATTTATTTTTCTTTTATAGCTGAGAACCTGAGGCAAAAGGAACGAAGTGGCTCAAGGTCGCTAAAGAGGTCATGAGGCCTTGAATGCTCTACCACAGCTTCACGACTTCATCTGGCAGCTCCGTGAAGTCCGGTCTTGGATCACACCCTGTGCATCAGGGAAACACACAAGTGCAACTCTGGACAGAAACCTCCAGGCCTGTGGAGTCCCCCTGAGCATCACCCCTGGGAACAGCCATGTCAGAAAGGCTGTGATTTACCAATGCATCCAACAAAACAGGTCAGCAGAGCCTTTATCTCCACACCAGAGCATCTCTGTGCCCTCCTTGAAGTCTCCATGGAACAGAGAAGCAGAGTTCATGTACGCTGCTGTGATTGGGATACTCAGCTCTGCTCAGCCACCAGCCGTACAGCGCAGGCCATTCACAGCAGTCATAAGCAGCTGCCGCTGGCTATGTGCATGCTCATGGCACCCCATTTTCTCCCTCCAGCTGCTGTCACCTCCAGGGTTCTTGTCACAGAGCCATCCGGCATCCCGCCTGTCTGCCCTTGCTCTGGGGAGCAGCGGTGCGGGGCAGACCCTGCCACACCAGCTGGGAATGAGAAGCATGGCTGCCAACAGCTGCTGCGCAAGAACGGACATGCCTGCATGTGGAGGAAAGCCAGGCACCAGTGGTTTTGTCAAGGACATCAAACATCCTTCAGGGCGCACAAACCTTGTCATCCACACAGGGCCTTCCCTTGGACACCCTTTCGCTCCCCTTTGCTTGGCAGACCTGCTTCGCTGGAGGGGTGGGGCAGCTCAGAAGCGTGCAACGCATGCTGCTCCAGGTTGTCACGGGAGTCAGCCTGCCACGTCTCCAATTAAGGCAGGGAGGTGATGGCATCGCACTGGCCTTCCCTTGAAAAAATACCTCTGCACTTCAAAAGCAAAACCAAGTGTGCTTCATCTCACACAGACACAACCTTCTCGCACCCCTTCTTTTGTGCTGTGCACCGGTTCCTTCTTCCTTGTCAGCACTCTCCAAGTTGACATGCTGCAGTGTGTGTCTGTGCGTGAGCTGGAGGACATGACTGCAAGGACGACCGCCAGCTCTGTGAGCAGCTCCCGACCCCCTGTCTGCACCCTCCCCATGCTCAGGCAGCCACGCCAGGTCATGAGGCCAGAACTAGGGACTTCCACCCAAACCACTTTGTCACAAGATGCTTGATGTTTACTCTCATTTGATTCTTCACCCTTCTGGAGAATGTGGGGGGTGCATCCCATTTTCTCAGTCAGCTGGATTCAGAGGACATGGGGGTTCATCAGTGTTAGACCCAGAGCTGTGTTTAGGAAAAGTCCTTCCCAGCTTTCCCTGTATCACTTCTGCAGCCAGGTCTCCCATAGGCTTGGTCATATGGTGGTCCAGGAGCCCCAGGGATGGGACCACTAGGCAGATGATGGCGGCAGCTGCAGGAAGGCAGGACAGCTACCAGGAACTTACAGTGCCATTATGTTGTCCTTTTTTCCCAGAATTTCCCTGTAGCAACTACACTGCATTTTGCTTTCTAGGTCACATGCCTGGATCTCCCAGGCAGAGAGCTGTTGTTTTGATCCAGAGGCTGATCTGAAGGGATACAGTGACACATGGCTTTCTCAGGGGCTTGTGTTTCCTTGGGCAAAACACTGCTGGTTCCAATACACGTTCATTTGGAAGTGTCCGGTACTAGGTAAGCACCTTTTTAAACACTGCTTGTCTTCCGTTGCCATCTCCATCCCAGGCATTTGGACCTAGCTTCCCATGAGGTGCCAGCTTCAGAGCACGCAGGAGTGGGGGACTCAAGACAAGAGCTTGCCTGCCTGGCTCTCCACATGGCTCTGGGAGTGTGGGGACTGCGGAGGGGCTGGCTCTGGCTCCTCTTCTCTGCCAATGGCCTCTGCAAGTAAGGAAGTTAAATATGGGCTGTCCTGGAGAGCAACGACTTATTTTGCCTCCTGCTGGGGACTAAGCATGCTTTACCTGACAATGAGAGGCTTGTTTCCTGACTCAGCACCCAGGCAGAAACCTTCTGTCTAAAATTAGCCTTACGCATATGCATACATGCATAAGCACATGTGCACATAGGCACGCACATGCACATATCCTCAGGACCAGGTGCCAGCCTACCAGACTTGTGTGGGATGCCAGGTATGGGCACAAACAGGTACTGCCGCTGCCTGAGAGGGGCCATGGGAATGAGTGGTTGACAGCTTGGAGAACTGGTCTCTGACTCACATTCCCTCTCCTGCTTTGCACCCCTCTTTTTTTCTTTTTTTCCTTTTTTTCCTATGAGAGCTAGAAACAAGCCACCGTCGCTTGTGGGACAGAAGTGGGAAAGCTGCTTCAGCATGGATATGCCTCAGATGCTATGCATGTGCCCTGAGGGCCTGCAGTAGGGGAGGGAGCAAGGGTATTACAGCCCCAGGGTGGACCTGGAGAGCAAGCTCAAAAACTAGCATAGATGGGACCAGTAGATCTACAGCAGTTTGTCTGCTTTAAGCCTTCCCATGCTTTCTTATTTTGCCCCAAACTAGTGTATTAGTGTGGTTTGCCTCTGTAGGTGACTGATGTTTTATTAAAGGTGGGGTGAAAGAACTATATTATTTACCCCAGCTTTGAGGGAGTCTAAGCTTGAAGTTTGGCCTGTATGGCAGTCTGGTGAGCCTGTAAAGACCTTTCTTAGTCTGCTCAGAAATATACTCTGGTATAGAAAATTTAGGCCAGCTGGAGAACCATATTTCAGACAGAAATCTGCACTGGCCATGGAAGATGCAGTTTAGCCTAGAGGCTCAATTCACAGAAGGCTTGATTTAACTCTGGAGGTTTTTATGTTAGTTGTGTGCTGTTTTGTTAAGAAGATGCTGGAGGAATCTTTATGAATTGTTTCAGTTTCTGTGGAGTGTTACCTCCACAAAAATAATATTCGTAATATTTCTTCTCTTCCATGCTCCTTCTCCTCTTATACTGGAACTGGCACTCGAGCTTCAATATGAAAAACTGATGTACCAGGGTTTGCCTCACTGTGACTGCTAAGGCCAAACAGGTGACAGCATGTATCCAGATTCCCCTGCTTGGTTCTTTGCTGCCTCTGACTATTCTTGGTAGTAGAGTCCTGTTTCCACATTTTCTAGAAAAATCACACATTAAGAACCTCTCCTTTGAAATGTTCTCCTCTGAGTCTTGTGGAGCTTCATATCGCTTCTCCAGGAGTTTCTGTATGATCCTAAACATACACCCTACAGAATGACTTAAATGACCTGTGTTGAAGACAGAACCTTGTTTCCTAAAATGAGGGGGTACTCATGCCTCCTGGCAGTCTCAGACAAACCCATTATCTTCCAAACAGTTTGTGTCAAGTAAGCTTGAAAGAAATCTGGCAAGCAGGGAAAAACCCCGAAAAACCAAGCTAGTTGATATGAAGAACAAATTCAATTTTTCTTCCTTGTTTTTTTTTTTTTTTCCTCCACTGTAAGCTTTTTTCCCTTTTTTTTTCCCAGCCAGTTTGATTTTTCTAAACAGTGTTGTTGAGCACATACTTCGACCCATTAGGCAGCTCTCTGCTGGTTTTCCATATATGTGGTTACATGTACTGTTTCATCCCTGTTAGAGTCTCAGTGTCTATGGGATAACAATTTCCTTTTCCACTTCTACTGATTATCTAGCCTTTCTACTTGTTATTGGGCAATGGTATGTTGACAGTCCAACTTAATAACTTACCTTCCTAAACTTATCTTTCTTATCTTGTACCTAAGAACTACCAAATGCCAGAGGGAATATCTGTCACTAGATTAGAAAGGGTGGGATAATAGGAGCCATAATTACAGATCTAATTTTTCATAGATCTAATAAAAGAAAGTCAGATGTGGCAAAAACAGATCGCCAAGGAAGTCAGACTGGCCTTGTGGCCTGTCTACCTTTTGGGAAGTCACATACTGTCAGAAATATTTTGGCGTATGTTCTGCACTGGCATTTCCCTAATGGAAAGAATTGAATAAGAGTCATGATTAAGGACATACAGAACTTTGGCCAGCAAATAATTAACTGACATGAGTTGCAAATAGTTGTATAACAGGCCATATAATTGGGACTCCAGACACAGAATATAGATAAAACTAGAACTGGATTCTGGGAATAGGGCTAAGTCCAGTCCTAGTTAATAGACATGCAGAGGTTGAGGACACCTTACACAGAGTTTCCAGAGAGACAAACGAAGAGAACTGTGAACAGAATTGCACTGAGAAATCAGACATGCATAGAGAAACATAGGAACACTATCTGTTTGCAATCTTGGTTATAAAATAATAAATTGAGATAATTTCAAAAAATGTTAACTAAAATATGAGAAAAAATAATCCCAGATACAGATATTAATTCTGCAGGTAGTATGGGAGCTCTAGATGTAGACATGAAATTAAGCAAGTGTTACTGCCTAAAAATTAGCTGGTGCACTACTAAGTACACAGTGTTGTCTTGTAAATTGGGGAAAAAATATCACTTTTACAGAGCTCTGACATATAGGATAAAATCTTATTTAATCAAAATTTTTAAAAGTCCCATGGAATGCAAAGGGGTCAAGATTTTACCCTTACCATCCACTTTTGGACAACAGCAGAAATGACAGAAAAAAAAGTAAAATCATTTTGGGGTTTATGTGTGATTTAATAGGGAAGATTAAGCTTTAAATATGAATGATTACTTTAGAGATAACAAATGGGAATGCTTCATATATTTAGAAATTGTAAAGCTCAAGTTTGAAATAAATGATAACCATCACATGAAAGCTTACCATGAAGTAACAGGGTGAAATTAAGGTAGCAAGTGTTTTGCCTCAGTACTAGTAAAATCTTTGTACCGTCAACTGAGCAGCACCACGCAGTAAGCTCATTCTTAGGATTTGTTCTGGGACGTAGCCTAGCCCTCCAGGTGTGCTGTGGGGTGATGCTGTGGGAGGGACGTGGGGCTGCTGCCCTGCAGGGTAGCTGAGGGTGGAAGGTGCTCTGCAGGTCATGCGGTTCAGCCTCTTGCTTCAAGGAGGTCTGATTTCAAAGCCAGCTCACTTTGCTCAGGAATTTGTTCAATCACATCTTGGCAATCTCCGAGGGTGGAGATTGCACAACATTTCTGGGCAACCTGTCCTGTCCTTAAACCACTCACATGGCGAGATTTTTTTTCCCTCATATCCAACTGGAATTTCTCTTGCTGCAACTTGTGAGTGTTTCCTCTTGTCCATCTGCTGTGTGCTTGATCTGATACATCTCTTTTTGCCTCTTAACTGTCCACAAGATCCACTTTTTAAGATTCCCATGCTCTCAGACAGAAAGGAAATTTTCTATATAGGATACTGGAAGTTTTACACTGAAATATTACTGGAAAGTAATTTGCTAGAAAGCTGAATGCCAAGGAGGGCAAGTGGCTGAAAGCAGTATAATTATGAGGTGCTTCCTGCCAGTTCTCAAAATACACTCAGAACATGTTCTTGTTTGGGACATAGGTTTGCAGGTCACAAGTAGCAACTCTAAAAAATCATGGAAAGAATACTTCACAGCTCTGAAATAGGGAGCTTGAGGGAGTTGCCACAGCCACATGAGTTTCTGTTCCTCATGCTTGCACCGCGAATTCTGACACCAGAATTTCACAAATACAATAGTGCTACTGCAAATCAGGTGAGGAGCATCTGCAGTGCGGGTTCGCAGAACCATGCAAGTGGAGTGGTTAAACTGCCCAGACAGCTGGTGTTGTGAAAGGCTGGGGTTGTGAATATTTTCATTATTTAATGAAAACACAGCCATCAAATACTCAACATCTCCTGAAGTTTTGTTGAAACAACCTCAGGTTATGCATGCTGGTATGCTGTCTGTGGTATTTTTTCTCTTGCTGTTGTCACTCTCCCAGGGATCCTTTTAGCTGGAATTACACTTATTTGTGTGCAAGGCAGGTCTGTTTTTAGAATCTACAATCCTTCTCCTTTTCTACACACCAGCCAGCAAGTCATAGCTCTGTAGGAGTGAGGTAGAAGCATTACACTAGGTAGGAGATGATTTCTATAAATGTCCTAAGATCTTCACCTACTCCAATGTTGCTGCAGATTTAGGTACTTAATGAGGATACGATCTAGCTGAAACTCCATTCTTCTGATACCCTGCCCTGAATGAACAGATTTTTGTCATAATGCTTGTTAGATTTGTCATAGAATGTATTTATTTTTTTATATATATTGTTACATAGGATCTGCCATGCATATTTTTTGAAGTACACGGATAATACTTTGCATATACAATCTGAAAGCTAAATCCTCTTGTCAGACACAAGTCCAGAAGATTTCTTCTGCTTTCCACTAAGAACAAAACAGCAAAATTGGGTATTTTTATGACCTTCTTCCCCACTCTACACTGAAAGATGCATGCACACTGGCAAAAGGTATTACAAGACATGAAACTGGAAATTTTGAGTGTTGCCTTCTGTATGTATATTCAAAATTGAAAACAGTTTGACAAGCAGATGTACTAATTTCTCTATTGCTTCTATTTCTCTTTTTCAGTATTCACATTAGGAATTTATCTGAGACTTTGGTTTTAAACAATATTGATGGATGAGAAAACCATTAAAAACTGAAACAACTTTTAGAACTGCAAGTTATTAATCGGTGAGGTAGAAATTCTTTTAAAATAGTTTTTTTCATGTGGATTCATAAAACTAATGTTTGTTAGCAAAAGTAGACTGCTATATGATTGTAAAAACAGAACACTAGTATTTTTGTAGGTGTAGTGAAAAACACAAGGTCACTTCTGCAAATTTCATAGTTTCATTTTAGTTTTTAAAAAAAGTCTCCTTAAATACAGGCAACTTAAAAATTAAGAGCATTATGAAGTTTCAGAACAGGAAAGATATTCATAAGTTATTGCTAGGCATAACTTAATGCTGTTTAGACGTCAGTGGAATGGGAATACTTTTCTTATGTCTTAACTTGCTATTGTTTACTTAGCAAATCATGTTGCTGCTAAAACTTTTCCATCACATATACATGCATGGGTGGAATTGAATTCTGGGGTCTTAATACAGAACTTTCAAATCAAAGCCCATTTTTGCTTTGCACTGTTCTTTGCATTGTAATTTCTGTGCAGCATTGAGTGGTAACGGCTTTCCAAGTTTACAGTGTTATCTTTTGGTTTTCATTGAGGCATAGATGAGGCTTAGCTATCTCTCTTTTGACATCAAAAGACTGCCAAAATGTTATGCCAGGCAGGAAAAAAAAGTCACAGTTTTGGCAGATACTAGATAAACAACCATAAGCCATAGATAATACCACATTATTGGCATTGTGTGTGTTGTACTGCCTACATATCTCTAATTAGGAAATAAAGTCTGATAACTATAAAGCTATAAAGCAGAAAAACAGTCTGCCTGTGGAACTAGAATAAAAGCCATAAGACTGGAGTAAAAACTCTAGGAAACAGGGCACTGCAGCAGTATCTAGAGAAGGATACCTGAGGACAGCCTGGAGAAAGGAGTTCCAGCCTGTGGGGAACAGTTACACAGTCACAGGACAGCTGCTGTGAATGAGACTGATTGCAGTCAGTCCTGCCTGGGGGGCAGGAGGGCTGATTTGTGCTATAACTCTACATTTCTATTTAACTCTATGTTCTCTCTCTTAAGAACAGGAGAAATCTATTGCTTTGGGTGATACTTCAGTGGTGTTTCCCCATCCCTTCCCATTCTGTTGTTCTGTTGATGAATAAACAAAGCATTCTATTTTCATCGCAGTTGTAAGAAAGAAGTGCAATCTCTATACCTTAGCAAGCTGTGGAAGTCACTTGGCTGCCTGGCATTTGCTTCATGCACTATAATGCTCCAAGGAACTAGTGCTTTCATGTGATCCCACAGTGAAGAAGTGATACTAAAATGTACTGTGTGACTGCTTCTTATTTTCGTTTAAACAAGATAATGTGACTGATAGCAAGTGGGTCATAGTCTTCAGTTTGCTGCTACTTAATGTCTCTTGAGTTGAGCACAGTCTTAGTCTGGAAATTTCTAATTTATCTTCTAAGAAAACACATGACCTAGGGCTTTGGAACAGACTGTTTCTCAGCTTCTTCTAGGATGAGGTATTAGCCAAAAGATTATTCAACTTTCTTAACACCTAACACAGTCTGCATTTTAAAGTAAAAATCAGATAGTGAGGGGAAAAAGTCCATTCTGCCATCCTGACCTGAGTAAGTCAGGGGACATCCAAAAGTATATCAGCAAAGCTGCCACAATGAATAATCTTTTGGTCTCAGCTTTTCCATACAGTCCCATCATCACCAATCTGAGTGAGTCTTTGAATCCTTTGCAGGCTGCAACCTCTTCTGTTTCCCCCCTTTGCCTTCCCCAGCCTCCCTGCTTCCCTGACTCCTCACCAGCTCTGGGGACCAGAAAATAAAAAAGAAAGCCTAAACTTTCATCTTAAAAGCTAACAAACAAACTGAACAACAAGGACAAAGATGTTTCTGTGCTTCTTCTTGGGAAGACAGCCTTAGGTTTGTGAGCCATGGCAAATCAATGTAAGCAGTTCAAGGAGTCAAAAATTCATTGCCGATTGTTGCTGAAGATCAAAGGCTGTTTGTGTCCCCCCACCAAAAGCTGGATTTTGCAGCCTGGTTAAATATGTAAACAAACAAATAAACAAATAAACTATCTAACTAACTATGCACCCTTGATCTTGGGGGAGGGCCCAGATGAAGTGAATGGCACAGTGACATCCAGTCTGCTCTATGTCATGACAGCAGCTCTTGCTGAGGAGGTTGCATGCAATGTAATTACATGAAATGATGAGGAGATGGAGGATTAAAGGGTAATCCCAAATTCAAATCTGAGTGCAAGTTGAATCCATTTGAATCCAGCCAAGTTGCAAAAGCGGCTGCCCAGGGGTTAGCTGTCTGACATATAGCTTTTAATGTAATTAAAATGATCACTGTATTTGCTGTCCATCTAAAATGGATATAAGTGTGATTCCCAATTGCATTGCACTCTTCTGGCTTGCAGGCAAAATGATCAGAATGCAGCCCACAGAAGACCCAGCAGCTGCTTACACAGGGTGCTTTGGCCTCTTTCAAGCTTGCTGCTTGCAACACCCCCTGTCTTAGATCTCACAGACCCTGGGCCTACATGTGGGAAAGGCTGGCTTGAGTACCCCATTGCTGGGAGGTGTCACGAGGGTGGCAATGGCTTAGCTAACTAACACCAGTCTGCAAGGCTGTGTCTGGGTCACTGTATCACCAGTTCAGCCAGATCTGTTGGGAGCCTGTCTCCAGGCAGCTATTGAAGTGGGAACAGTCAAATCCCCGTCTTCTCTACCTCTGACAAGGACAAGCCCTGAAGATGTGAGCAGTATTCAAGGCATGCAACCCATTTCATCTGTCCACAGAGCAGCAGCCCCATGCTCAGGCAGGGCGTTTCTCCTGGGCTGGGATCATACTGTGTAATGCAGGGGAAAGAAGCTGTGGCAGTCAGTCAGGGCTTATTTTGGGACAGGTTCATAAATAGCTTGGATGACAAAAGAGAAGAAGGAGCTTAGCAAAAATCTCTGAAGTGGCCATGAAGATTATTGTAAGCTAGTTCTTGATGCCCTTCCAGAAATGTCCTCCTCCATTCCCTGCTTTACAGATCCAGCAGCAGAGCTGTGCATGGACCTCCCTAAATACCATGCTCTGAAAGGTATCATCTCCACAGCAGGTGTGAAACCCATTAACATCGCCATGTTTTGACCACATACAAAAGTTTCCTTGCCCAGCAGTGTCAGTAGTGTGGCTGAGGCACCCTGCTTTGGACAGATTTCATACAGACTCATGTGATTCAAAGGCATTTTGCCACCAGTAGTCTTCCTGGATCAACAGGGTGTTGGTGGAATTTTTTCTTCCTCAAAGAACTCACTTGTTCTCTTTTCTGGTGTCCCTGAAAGCCCCTGAAGAGAAAGCAGGATTTACTGGCAATGCATTTCTCTTTGTCTGTGCTTGCCATGGGTTCCTTTCTTGCTGTATTCATCTCTGCATGTTTTAACACCTTTTTTACTCTTGCTTTTGGAAAGCTATCAGGACTTTCTTGTGCCATCTCGAGTTCTCTTTTTAGCCAGGCAGCATGTGTAGTCTTGACTTTGCTTTCTTGCAAAGCTTTCATGCTTTTTCTATTTGGGCCTTTCTTTCTCTCTTTTTCTCTCTTGGGGGGGGGGGGGGGGG
>JAVJGG010000074.1:58154396-58168990 GCA_035590195.1 Aviceda cuculoides
CTCAAGTGCTTTTCAGTAACTCACGGAATAACCTTCTCCATAATTTTGCCAGGCACTGATGTGAGACTGACAGGCCTATAATTACCAGAGATGATCTGTTGTAGCCCTGGCACTCATCTCTTACCTGACTACTTCACAACCCAGTATGTGTTTATGCTCATGAAAGAACTATCCCTGTGAGATAGAAAAGTGCCTTTGTCTGCAACAAATGGGGAACTAAAGCACAGATAGCAGAATGATGATGGTAATTGAAAGCTGGAATTTCCATGCAAGAAAACCTCCAAACTGCCAAGAAAATTTCTTTTTAAAGGAAATCCGGAATTTTTTTTCCTGAACAGATATTTGAAAGATAGTAATTTTGAGACTGATAGCTTTTTGACAATTTCTAAGTGATTTTTTGCCAGAAATCCAAAGTTCATGACTGCCAGGGCTCTCACACCCCCTGCCAAGGAGCCAGGAGCCCAGGCTTGGGGTGGTGCTGACAGAGCAAGAGCTTCTGAAGACCTTCTGGGTCTTCAGATTTTTTACTTAGAGTTGAATTCCCAGACATCCCACAAGGAGATGTTGCTATTATTTTTTTCAAACATTCATTATTCTTACAGGTCAATGCAAAACTAAATTAATCAAAAGAGTGCAATGTAAACTATCCATTACAAAATTAAAGGTGCACCTAGGCCAGATTCAGGGAATATTGGGAAATAGTTGTCGGAAGTATTAACAGAATTAACAGAAGTTTAATGATTATAATGCAGCACAAGGTATTTTTTCCTGTGTTCAACATCACATTTCTTTCTTTTACCAAAACTAATTTCATTACATTGTTACTCTCTCTTCCTGTAAAGAGAATATACATGGAAAGTTTTTCTTTTTTAACTGTAAAAATAGTCTGAACAATCAGTGAGATGAACTGGTGAAAAAGTCACCAATAAGGGATATGATTAATGCAATGTTAACTATCTTGTTGCATAATATGACAAGTGCAATATACAAATCCACCCTGCCTCTTTTCCTTAAGTAAATTCTTTAAATACAGTAGGAAGAACAGGACATGTTTAAGTAGTGCCTCCATTGTACTTTCATTATCTGTGTAAAAATGGCAGACTGTCCTCATGTTTCCTGACAGAGATAATCACCTGCAGTGGTGGGAAGTTCTTCCTTCCCAGCTCATCCATTGAACTGTATTTTCAGGGAAATGCATAGGATTAAATTTTCTCTGTCTCACCATAAACTCATCTAAAAGTGGAGACAGGTTTAGAAAAACCCCAACAAACAAAAGAGTATTCAAGCCATGTGAATAACTGATTTTCTGGTTTGTGGCAATTCTTCCAACAGCTGGGAAAAAAATCAGCCTAGGTCAACAACCAATATAGTTTTTCAACATCTTCAACAAGCTGAAAGATTGCAGAAAATACTTTTGTTGTAGTTTAAACTCAAAAAAGCTAATGTGTTGCTAATATTTCACACAATATTGCATTTTGGTTATAAATACTTTTCAGAATTAAACAAAACATTGGATGGAATTTCCCAGTAAAATATCAGTGAACAGAAAAATAAATTCCTTCTGCAGGCAAACCAAATATAAACACCCTTTTTCATTTCTCTTTCCATGCTCAATTCATTCTTCCCTGGATTCTGATATAAACAAGTTTGCTGCTTTGAAATTCATTTTAACTGTTGGAAATATTGTACATTTTCTACCAGAAAAGTTTTGGCTAGCATATCTCACCCAGTTTGCTTCAGGCTATTGATGGAATATTACTGCCAAATGCTTTTAAAAATCTGTCCAGGCATGTCAGACTGGAAGCTGTTATGGGCAGAGCACAGCTGAATAGGCACTTATTCGTGTGCTTTATTGGAAGCAAAGGTTTGAAAATTTGGCCACAGAGATACTCATTACTTGGAAACCAGGAGACAACCGGTGAGTACACAAAACTACTGATATGAGCTGTCATGCCATTCGAGCCAGATGGCCTACATATGAAGATTTATAGTTTTTCACACATCTCCAATGTTCTTAGCACTGTATAATAAACAGAAAAAGAAGACATGGTCCTGCCCCTGTTTTTCCTGGAAGTCTGTATTTGAAACAGCATGTCATATTCAGGGATGTCCACCTGACTACACTGCCTGTCACCTGAGAATGCTAGTAAATTTTTTATTCTACTCTTGTTTCTAAATTTATTACAGGAACATAACTTCCAAGGGTACACTTTATTTTTTAACCGAACTTCTATTTAGAGACCTTCTTTTCTAAATTTGATCTTCCCCTGCATCCTGGTTGAGAGTGCAGTGTTCTCAAAAATGTGGTAGCATGGTAGCTTTATGTTGTGAACTTCAGGCTAATGGATGCTGCTGTCATAATGCTATTTTTGAGATTGAATTTTCTCCTGCTGCTTATCTTTTTACTGAGCCATCTGGCAGATTTAGGATGTAACCAATGGAACTGTACCGTGCCATGTATTAATATGGATCTCATGAATCACTCAACAGGTCAGATTTAGAAAAACAAGACTTTTGCAGCAGACTTCCACTAAAAATGCAATGTCTGGCTAATTAACAGATCCCCTCCCTGCCAAAATGTGCAAAAGGAGTACAGGGGTAATACCTCATTAGAATAAAATAGAGGGATGGGAATGATAAGGGCTTGTGGCTATTTAGGGGAGGTGGTGTTGCAATACAACTTGGTCAAAAATATCACTGCCTTTTACTTCAAAGGTCCTCAGTGCAAAAGCACCCATGATGAAACTCTCTGTGCAAGGAGCTAAAGCTGCTAAAGGGCAACCAGACTTTCTAGCCCGTAAAGATATTGTGAATGTGCAAACACTCCCTTTGCATTGTCTGTGCTAGCCAGTCTTTCTTCAGTTCCTCTGGTCCACGGCAGCTGCAGAAAGAGGAGATGAGCCTCTCTGTTTAGCTGCTGCGCTGTGAGCTAGCAGCATCCTCAGAGTCTGGGAAAGCTAGGGGAAGTGTGCTCTGAGTAGCTGATCTTGAATAGACATGACCAAGAGGAGCTGTTCCTTCATGAGAGGCACAGTGAAGTCATGGCTGAGCTTTTTCTGAAAGGTGAAATTTCCTCTGTGCTCTTTCATGGAACCAAGACCGCTGCAAATACCCAAGTAAGCACAGCAAAATATTTTGAGATGTCTGTCTTAATTCCTGTTCCCTTTGAGAAACTGGCCCCAATGCCCCTGTATTTACTGATGGGAGGCAAAAAAGATGAGAAGACAAATCCTGGTTCCTGCCCACCCCTCCCCTCCTCCTGCTCTGGAAAACATCAAACACGAACACTCAAAAGCATCCAAATCTAGGAAGAGAAAGGCTTAAAGCCAAGATAGGATTGTGCTCCATCCCTTCTCAATCGCCTTCTTCCAAAAAATCCGGATGAACGGTGGCATTGATGCTTCTTTGCAGTGCTGGAGTTTCACAGTGGGGCTGGCATTTCCCCTGCCCTGGCACCGGGAGGGCAGCAAGGCACTGGCACCTTCATCACGGCTGGCCCCTTGGCTGGGCGAGGGAAGGAAATCCCTTTCCACCTCCTGCATGTGATGGTGTGAGATCTGACTGCTCATAACTTGTGTCACCCTAAAGACTGTGGATTGTGAAATTGTGCCAACAAAACTTCTAGTATCAGCTGCCTTAGCAGACTTTGGTAGTTGACCATGAGAATTGGAATGACTCATTCTTTAAATTTGTTTCACGTTTGCAACTATTATTGATTGATTAATACAATACTTGTCTTCTTATCCTCCTCCCTCCAGAAAAGTGGCAAACCTTTTTATAGTACTCAAATAGCCTAAATGAGGCCTTTTTGCCCCTTTTCAAAGTTTTTCTTTCCCTGATCTCCTTCCTTATAGTTAGTTCCTCTGCTTTTAAGTCTCTTTTGCTGTAGCTTATGTTTTGTAGCAGTCTATACCTACACCTATACCAGGATCTAAATGGTTTCATGTATTTTGTGCATGGCCAGTGTTGCTGTTGGGCCATGCCCCTTCCTCCCAGGAGAGCAGCAATGCTCGTTGAGCTCACAAGTGGCTCAAACACCACAGTACTTTTTCTCCACTTCTTCCTTTTTAGTGGGCAATGACGATGAGCATGAGTTCTTCCTTGGCTGTCACAGTGCCTCTAGGAAAGCATCCAAGATACCATGGTGGGAAATGAATATGAGTGTCGGCATATTAAGGAACTCTGCTAAAGGGAACTTGTGGGATGTTTTTTTCCTCCAAAATCATGTGACGGCTCAGGATGCCTTTTCCACTCCTATGTGAAAACCCCTCTTTTCCTGTGTAGATGCACGAGTCAAAGTCTTTCTGGAGGTGCTCTGAAGGCAAGACTCATTTCCAGAAACCCGAGAGAGTGGTAACACCCTTGGAAGGTGAAGAAGCCATTCAGAAGTCACATTTCCCACCAGGGAGTACATGCTCTATAAAATCCTTCAGTATAATAAAATCAGGTAATGGAAATGCCACATTGGGCTGTCTCTTTTTGATGTTGAGCAATTGCGTAATGAATGGTGTCATACACTAGCTTTCTCACGTGGGGTTTTATGCCTTCTGCACCACTTAGTTCTCATTAATTATCAGCCTAAGCTCTTCACTTGCAGAGGATCTAGTATCTGGCAACAAAGGCTGAGAGAGGCTTGACAGACATGAAGTCCTGAGGGTTGTGTTTGGCTGTCCTGAGGCCCCCATCTCTGTGAGTCCCAATACCCAGGCAGGCAGCATGGGCAGGGGCTGTTTCTGCCTCTTTGCAATGGGACCACGCGGGCTCCCTGTCGTGCCTGGGTCTCCCCCACCTGCTCTCGTCAGAGCACCCTCTCGGACTTACCTGACCACTTCTGCAGCTAACCTGACCGTTTCTGCTGCCTGGGGACACAGAAGTCTCCTTTCATGTTGCCCTGAGGGACCATCCTTCCCTGCATGGCGGACTCAACTCTCTTTTTCCTTGGCTTTTTTCAGTCAATGGAGGTTGTTATCATGCATGCAAGATCAGTAGCTTCCAAAGGGTTACTAATAACAGTTCCTGCCCTACAGACCAATCTACTGGTACACACTAAAACAAACTAGGTAAGGACAGAAATTAGGTGAGAGCAAGGAGAAAGAGCTAACATACAAACCAAGGACAGTGTAGTTGTCTTTGGGTAGGTGAGCACACAGCTCAACATCTGCTTTTTTTGCCCATATCTATGGATGATGGAGGCCTTGCTGTACTACTCACTCCTAATCATGCTCTTTCATTAAATGCCACATGATTTGGTTTTGCAATGGGCAAACAAGACTGAATCAAAAGGAAATAATTTTGTAGAGGCTGGTTTGTTTATCAGAGAAATTGGCTTGCTCTACCTTTGAACAAGCTTGTGATTTATTGTGTTTATCTAGAAAATAGTAAGTTAAAGCAACTTAAAGCATTTGGCCAAGAAAATCCCCAGCATACTGTACTTCCCTACAAGTGGAGAAGACATGTGCAAACATGAATGAACACTACTTAAGACCTTCTTCCTGGTCTTGCACATTCCTGCACAGAGTTGCTCTGCTTTATGTGTAGCTGAACTGAATAAATGGCCTGTCTTGAATTACATTTTGGATAAACTGTGTGTGTAATGTATCCAGCCAGCTTTGATGTTCATAACTGTCACTTCTATAACTGAGCAGTGTGTTTCTTAGGCATTGCCAGGTTCAGAGACATCTTGCAAGGACAATCTGTTGTTACAAACAAATAAGAAATGTGGTGGAGTAAGATGTCAGGGAGGATGGAGATCAACGCTTGATAGGCATATTGCCTCTACTGTATAAACATCTCATTTCTGAGCGCAAAAATGAGGGAAATCCATTCAGGTTTTAATTGTCTTCTGCATTTCTTCAAAACATTCTGTGATAGTAATGAAGGACAGAAATTGTTCTACTATTCTGTCATCCTTGAATTACTTCCTGTCCTAAGACTCGGGGGAATGGAGTAGCTCACAGTGTCTACCACTCTTTTCCGAAAAGTGTCTCCACTTCATAGTGGCAATGAAGAATATCTTCTTTCTTTGCATGCACTAGACCAGAGTGTCCCTCTCCCACCTCTGCAATAACATTGTCCGGCTCCAGGAGTGAAGGCAGCAGCTCTTCAAGCATTAGAAGCCACAGCCCAAGCACATCAAAATATCTGAACAGTGTGACTCTTGGTTGTCAAGATTTGCAGTAATTTCTCCCATTCAAGCCTAAGTTCAACAGGCTGGCAGAAGTAAACAGAAAAGCTGTACTTCAAGCAAGTCACAGATCTATAGCATCAAAACTTGTACCACACAGCAAGGAAACTTTTACCTCCCAGTCCCCTCTCCACTCCTGTCCTCTTTCCCCAGGCCTCACAACTTTGTGCCTGATTTCACATGATTTCTTTTGTGGCTCCCAAACCACCCCAGATCTTAGGAGGTAACTCAACTGCTTCTTCCTTCTCTTTCTTGTCCCACCACTCAGAAGGCTATCACTGAAGGTCATAGCTATTACCTGCAGGGTTCTTTATCCTATTAAACTGTCTCTTTTCCTCCTGGTGCATCAGAAAGGTCAAAAGCAGTGGCCAGTCTTTCTCCTCCCAGGAAAAGGCCAAGAGCACGAGCAGAGCTGAGCCCTGCACAAGGACAAGAAAGTCTTTCCATTCATCATCATTTCCTCTCCCAAAAAAGGCCATGGTGTCAGAGTCAGAGCTGGCATAATAGAACATTTTCTGCCTTCCATGAAATCAAGCTTATTTCTGTCAGTGCTTAAGCCTCAGCAAGGTTTAGTTTCCATGGAAAGTGTGAATTAAAAAAAGAGATGGATAGACAAGAAAAGAGAAAATGAAAATCTCCCCTGCTTTAAGTCTAAGATCTGTACATCACTTAAAAACTGTTTATAACCTCTCAGTGGTCCTTGTTCTTTAATGCATTTCAAGGTGTATCTGCTCTTGTCTGTAGGCAGTACTCCAATAACCAAACAGACCAGAGACACTTGCATATCCTGGGATGAAAAGCTTTAAGACAAAGCTGGCCATTCTGATATGCCTGTTTTGACGTCCTCCGTCACTCCGTCACCAAAGTGCCTGCCTGTCATTTTGTTCACTAACATGATCCTTTTGGAGGACCTTTGACCTAGCCTGCAGATGACTGTACTTTTATTACTCAAAAGCTTAATATTTTCAGCTATGTAGCTGGTTCTTAAAAATGAGATGAATGCAAGTGCAGAAGCCGTGAAAGAACCACAGGAAATTTGTGCCACATTTTCTTGAAGTGTTTGCAAAACCACTATGAAGAAGGTCTAAACCAAGCACTGTAAGTCTCATTCTGTGCCACAGCAATTGGTAGAACGCACATTGAGGTTTCAGTCCATTTCTTTGTACCGAGAGGATCTGGGACTCTGATTTCACAGGTAATAACCATAAAGTGTGTTATTCACCTAAGAGCTCATTAGAAAGAGTGATGGGCATGCAGGCTGTTGGCATGGCAAGGAGCGATAAGGTTTCCACTCTGTGTTACGGTGGGGTGAGTGAATACGTTCCTGAACTGGTCTCTTTTGGTGAATGCTCTGACTGATTTTGTATGAAAATTAACCTACTGCCAAGCAAAGCTGTTTTACTGCAAAAGCTTTCTACAGCACATGGGTCTCAGAAGCTGCAGTGCAGTATCCAAAGCTTTGTAACACTGCAAAAATGGAAAATTAGAAATTTGAAATGGCATAAGTGCATATTCCACTGGAACAAAGAGGTGGTATTGTTTAGCTTATTACTCACTTCTGGCATTGTGCTTTTGCTAAACAACAGTGTGATTGCTTCTTTAAAGGCCTGCACAAATTGCCTGCACAATTGAAGAGCAGGGGACTTCAATTTGCCAGGGCTTCTCGAAGCTAACATCAGCAGGTGAAAACATTCTTCTCTGTATTTGCACTCATAATAACACACTTCCGCTGACAATGAGGCAAACCTAGTTTGTTTGCATAGTATTTTTCCTCCTAGCATAACGAGAAAATGCCAATGCTACCAGCATGTTGAGGTGCACTCAGACAGGGCATGAAAATGTTTACGTTTCGCTTTGCTTTTGTATATGCATTATTGTTTTGCCAGCAGTGCTACAAATAACAAGGTATTTGTGGCAGTTCCAGTTTCCTCCATCTTCAGGGGAAACCCTGATGCTCCTGGAAGACAGTCTGTTTTATTAGGTGGATCTAGCCTGCTCTTGAGAAATGTGGGGAAGATGTGGGGGAGGAGATTTTTGTGGCCCTCATCGCCCGGCGAGGAGCAGATCTCAGGGATCACTGGTGCATGATGCTGCTTAGCATGGCAGCCAGCCTTGGCTCTGCCCCGAGCCATGCCTGCACTCAGGCCACGCTGCCAGTACATATTGTTCTCGTTTAGATATCCACTGATTCTGCAGGTGGAGAACAAAACAGAAAGGAGCTTTTTTGCTTTGTTTCCAGGTTTCTCTGCTCATGGCCCAAAGCAGAGCTGTTTTCATTAGTTTTTCAGTAGCCTTCTGAATGTTTCTTCCCTTCAAGAGTTGAAAGGACTAGACAAGCCTGGCTTTCATTGTTGTTTAACTGCTTGTGGCTGCCTTGCAGAGATGCTTTTTCAGGGGGATAGAAGAAGCAATGTGAGGCTGGCTGCATCTTCGATGGAGATAAGTGAGCACGTCTGCTATTCCTACATGGCACTTGTCAACATTGGCCCATTCTGCAACCTCTTGTGATTCCAGCAGTCCCTGAAAGCAAATATTCCCACTGACATAGTGCTGTCACTGTGGGTACCTTCTCAACAAGTCCAGTATTTTCTCTGGGTTAGGGTACTTGACTAAGTATTTGCAGGGTATCAGTATCAGATTTCTTTTGGTGAAATGATTAATTATATCAGATGAAGGCACAGGAAACACTGAAGCAGGAAAGCAAGTGAAGGCATGCAGAGGTACAGATTACAGCAGATTCATAATAGGTGTGTATAAGAATATATGCAGATCTTAATGGACAAAGCAAGATGATGTACAGCTATAGCTAGGACAAAAAAACCCAGTAAACCCAGCAACAAAAAAACCTAAAAATACCTGGATTATGACCAACCAGATTTTCGGACAAGCTTCTATTTTCTGTCTTTAAATCTTTTGCAAACTGCTACCTGTAAGCAGTTCTGTATAAGTGCTGAATGTTAATATATTTTTATTTAATCAAAGTCCAAAGTAAACAATCAGCCAAACAACAATCAAATAAACAGTCTGCATAGCAGGCTTCCAAGATAGGAAAACTTAGGCTGCAAGAACTGCTACCAAATGCAAATTCTATAGTTCAGAGCTCACCTTGTCTGAGGGCAAGACCCCACTATCAGCTGTCCTCAGGGCAAACCTAAGGAAGACTTGCTCATCATGTCTGTGTCTTACCCACTGGTCAAAAGGTAAAGGCAGCCTTTTCCCCAAGGAGAGTGCCTTGCTGGTGCCAGCACTGTCTGACTGTGCACCACCGCTGGTGCACAAAATTAGAGCCATGACTATGAGTCCTTTGCCACATTCTGCACTGCTGAATCTAGGAGCACATAGCAAGAACGTCCCAGAGATGTCATGACAAGATGCAGGCTGAGGTTTGTGCAGACCTCTAATACAACCAACAACCCAGGCAGAGGTGGGAAATGATGCAGAGTTGTGAGTAGCTGTGCAAGCACACAGTGAATGGTATTACCTATATGCCACATGCTGCTAATTCAAGACAAGACCTAATAAATGAGTGAACAAATGAATTAAAGGAAGCAGGGGCAAGATTAAAGCAGCAGTGATAAGGAAGTCATTCTTGCAAAAGTTAGCACAGGTGAAGCTGGGCATTTGGCAAAGATTTGTGGTTTAATTGTGTTCAAACTTGTCAAATAAGTTCATTAAAAAAGGTAATAGTACCTCACATCTTCTCATTAGACATTTGCAGTCAGAGTGGTCTTCAGGAAAGGTCTGAGATCACACAGAAGAACAGCCTTAAAGGACACCTCTGAAAAGCTGTGCATTCAGAAAGGATGAAGTGAAAAAATGTGAAGCTATCTTCTGGCAACAGGTCAAACGGACACTGAAGACTGATGTCACTACAGAGGTGGGAGGATACACATAATAACAGAGGAACTGGCTGAGCCCTTACACTATGAGTAGTATTAAAGGTAATGGCTGAAAATCTGAACTTGGGAAGCCAGGTGAGGGTCACAAAGAAAAGGTTTATTTGCTCAGAAAGACAAGGCTGGAAGATGATCTCAGAAACTTCTTTATATGTCTGATGTGTTTTTTAGATCCCCAGCAGAATGGTGTAGTGGGCATGTGTGAAGATGAAGATCTGAAAGCTTTAGAAATATGAACAGAAAAAGAGAGGTGAATGCTGATGACGGTATGTAGGAGTGAGCGTCAGCACTTTCACACTGCTTGGATGCTAAAGTGAGTGGAAGGAACATTGTGAATCTATCAAGAGATAAAGAGTAGGAACAGAAAAATTAAGAGGGAAGTGAAAGGGCTGAGTTTTGACAGTACTAGGTCATATCTTCAAAGCGTGTTTAACGGTGAAACTTCACTGATGTCAGCAGAGCACATGTCATTTCCCCAAGCTGAGGATCTCAGACTGCCTAAAAGAGATGTAGGTTAGAAAGTGAAGACAGAAAAAAACTAGAACAGCTTGCCAAGGTGTGCTGTGACCTCTCCAGCATCAGAGGTCTTAAAGAACAGGTTAGACAAACTTGTGCCAGGATTGACAGACATAGGTGTGGCTCAGCCTGCCATGGCCAGGAGGGTGGACAGAGGTTTCTGCTCATGTGGTTTGAAAAGATGGGATACAAATGAGGCCGAGGACGTGGCGGCTCAGTTTAGCACCAGGTGACTTGAGTGCTGCTCCTTCCAAGCGCAGCATGAATACTTGATGCCAAATTTATTGCTAGGCTAAAGCCAGTAACCTGAACAAAAAGTTCTCTCCTATGGACCTTGACCTGCGGAAATCTATTCTCTTGCCTGCATTTTGCCCTGCAGCGACTAAGAGCCACCAATAAAATCCCTTCCTCTCATTGGACACTAAAATCTTCCTGTAAACAAAGAAAATATTAGACTGCTGACAACTCAAAACAATTTCTTGTGGTTGCGAAGTTACATCTGAGACTGACTGCAAAAGCAAATGTGACAGAGACTAGAACAATAGCAACATTCAGATGGAAGTCCACCAGTTGCATCCCCTGATGCAAACAGATTTTGTGAAGGACTTCTTTCAAAGGCACTTAGCACGCACACTTGCCATTTGGAGGTAGCATTAGCATTCTTTTTCTTTTTTTAATGCAAGGAATTTGCATTGCTTCAGAGAAATCCAGTTATTTTTATAAAGCAGGAGAAAGCAAGCTGCTTTTCTCTGGGAAGGTCTGTTTTGCCTGAATGATACTGCTGGTTCCAAGTGAATTGTGAGGACTAGAGGGGAAACAGAAAAGCTTAATTTTTTTCATAGACATGCACAAGTTCAGACACATGCAGTTCAGAATAGGTAGTTGGATTTCAAGTGTAACTGTGTCCCAATTCAATGATAAAATATATGTACCAAGTTGTCAAAGTATAAAATACACACCCTGTGGAAAAATTCTGTTACCAGGGACAGTTAAGGCAGATGTTGAGGAAGTAACTTGGAGCAAAAAGGAAGACAGCCAGTTTTCTGAATTGATTTATTCTGTTTTAACACATTTAATTCCAGGGATCCTGACCATACAGGTCTGGATTTACTGCATATTTTCTTCATCATAAAAAGACATACAATGAGCCACAAAGGCTTGAGCCACACGGGTCGGATCAGGATCAAACATTCCATGAAACTCCAGGGGTTTTCAAATGCAACACTTTGCTATCTCCCATTTCACACAGAATAGCTAGATTTGGGTTCCAGGTCTGACTTTCTTCAACTATAGGGAAATCTTTGGCTGAGTGGTTTTTCTGCAGTGTCTTCTCCCATGTTATCACCACAAGAAATTAATGCAAGCTGGCATGCATCAGAGATAAAAGAAGACAGAAAACTGTAGGAAATATTTGTAGACAAAAGATTTAGTTCAGGCTGAACTTTATCAGTGCTTACAGTTCAAACGTTCATTACCAATATTGGTTTTTTTTCTGAGAAGTTTTGCAGCTTTATTCTGACAGTTCCTAATCTGGGCATAAGAGGAGAGGACAACTACATGTATGAATAGATGGCACTCTGACACATCAGCCAAATTCAGTCTCCTGACCAAGCGACTGAGTGAACAGTAAAGCTCTTTATACAGGCTGATGGAAAAATAAGGGAATTAAGTAGCAGATTGGGAGTGTTTTGGGGAGGAAGAGGATAGCCCTGGGCTTCATATGGCTCTTGTCTATTAGGAATTTCCCAGAGAGCTTGGTTGGGCAGAGACCTTCCCTTTGGGTAGCAAGTCCAAGAGCTGAACCACTGAGACTGGCACATACTACCCCTTTTCTCTCTGTGTCTTTCCCCATGCTCACATGGCTTGTGTTGTGAGACCCAGTTCTCCTGCCCGTGGTCATGCTGCCAGCCCACCCCTCTGCCCAGCTTACGGTGTGGAGGCCTGATGGCAAGGCTAGCACCCAGGTGCTCACCCATGTGGAGGACAGGGCTTGCACTTACTGCTTGGAGAGCTGCTCCTCGCTCACCAACACCAGCAAAGAGAATCCATAGTTCCTCCACTTGGCCCTTGGGCCTCTGAGCAGCCACAGGACATCCCTCTGCAAGGCTTCGTCTGTGCCCTGGGAAGCACATAGACCCCACTCCTCAGCCAGGGTCACCTACATGGTTTAAAATTGCGGGAAGATAAAAAAGCTTTCAGAAAGGTTAATGTGGGAAAGAGGACCGTTCCTCTTGGCTGAGAGCCCTGATTTCTCCAAATAGTACTGGGAAGAGAGAGCAGCACAACCTATCCTGCAAGGGTGTCATCCGAAGGTCTCCTCCGCCTCAGACACACTTCCACTTCTGTTCAGCACTCATTGCTACACTGCAGTGGGCTTATGTGGGCAGTGAGAAAAAAAGGTTTGTGTTGATTCCTTTGTTCCCTTTTCTTGGGCAGTGCAACACTAGTGTGACATTCGCCTTCCCTGCTTGTGATAATGAGCACGTCTCTACCGATGCTGGCCCCAAGTCCCCACCACGTGCTTCTTGCAGCCAGCACGAATTAATCGGTGTGGAAGAAATGCTAAATATCAGGAGGGCTTCTAGGCTAACAGCTCATGCACAAAGTAAGAAAAAACATGAAAAACTGAAAAAAAAGAGATTCCCTGCCTTCAGTAGAGCATTACTCAGTCATAAGCTATGTACTTCTGAACTTCTTTTGCTCCCTTGCCAAGACTCAGAGAGGGAAAATCAGGACAGATACATGAAAAGAAGAATAAAGGATAATATAAAGAAAAGGAAAAGAAAACAGCATGTTTTAGATCAACCTTAACTCCCCACACTGCTGTTTACCCGTCTGACATGTTGCCAGTGACTGCAATAGAAACTACATGCTTAAACTGTGTTTCAAAAAATTGACAGCTCCAGAGCATCTCCATTTTCTCCCCTCGCCTTGTCCTGTTGTGTAACTGTGTGTCAGGCCAGGAGCCAGAGCTGACATCACGTTGCAGAGGACTGCCCTGGGTCTTGCATAACCTTAACAGGACAGCCATTTGGAAAGTGTTTATGTGTCATTAGAGAGGTTGTTCTTCTAGCCACTCTACTGCATTAAGGGATCAGAGTCATTATCGACCAGGGAGAAGTATTAATTGCATTTGCATGATTGACTGCATCTATGAGCTATGTCAGTGGGCCCTGATACTTCAGCTACTGTTCCCATCGCCCTAAGAGCAAAACTCTAGCTGTGGCAAGTGATTGCAACTGACTGCAGCACTGTTGCATTTTCTCCTAGGAGAGTTGTTTTTACCCCAAAGTGGTTTGTGATTACTCTGTGGGAGTATCATCAAAAAGATGCCCAGCGGGCTGCAGGTAGGTTCAGGGTCCATGACCAACATCATATTGTTTAGGTCTCTGAGTAACAGTATGCCTGTTTGCCAGTGGTATACTTACCGGGTTCAAAACCTCTAACATTCTTGTACTTGCTGGCTGTTATCTACATTGCAATAAGTGGCATCAGCCTGCAGAAATGCAAGTGTGAAGCAACTAGGGAGGGAGTACAATACATGCATCTCTGCTTGAAAAATGTGTCCTCCTCCCAATTCCCACTGTGACACTGAGATCCACTTTCCTGCCCTGTAATAGGCAGAGGCCGGGTAGACACTGGCTCTAGCACATACTGCTTTCTTCACCTCAGGGATGAGCCCTGAAGCAAATTAAGATGATTAAATCCTGATACAAATTAAGAGCCACCAGCCCGTATCTGCCGTTAGCACTGCCTTTCCCCTTGAAAGGAAGAATTCAAGATGTGGTCATGGAAATGGAACACAGCAGGTGGTTATGCTACTCTTGCAATGCAGAAGGTGACGTGCAGCTTCCTCTAGCTCTGCTTTTAGGATGGCTCTTACCTTCCTGGCCTCTAAATGTTTCATGGTGGTTGGACATATGCACCTTCTCATGTGCCTGAGGAAGACAGGATGCTATTCTGCTATTCGGGGGGGGGGGGGGGGGGGAAATGGTAAC
>JAVJGG010000074.1:58169000-58187967 GCA_035590195.1 Aviceda cuculoides
CGCCCCCCCCCCCCCCCCCCCCCCCCAAATGGTAACAGAGAGAAGCCCCCATCAGCTGAGATGAGCCTCAAGCCTCTACATTGTGCACAACTTAATGTACTTGTACAGGTACAGATGAACTCACTCACCCTAAACAGTACCAGGAGAAAAATGACCGCCTGTTTTTCTTCCAAGTGTTGCATTATGTCCCTTCTTATTTAGCAGGGTGATGGTGTTATTTTTAGGTTATTAAATAAGATGTAACACTTCTCTGTCTCATTCTCTTCCTGTATTGTATCTAAACAATTTTAAAGATGACAGCTACCAACATTCATTAAGTTAAGATCTGTTTTGGTAAATTTGTTCATGCCATAAGTATGCTGACAAGCCCTCAAAAGAAAAATCTCTCCTAAAAACTTTGAGTGAGATGCTTTTAGGCTGAGTGAAAGGAATTCTTTGCTGCAGAAACCTTTCATATACTGCAGGCTGTTGCCATTCTGCTTCCATATGGTCCCAGCAATTCTCACTTTCTTAGCAGAGCAAGTTGGGGCAAAGAAAAATATTGGGCAATGAATTTTCCAGCATGTCCCCACACTTTCTCTTTTTTGGCCACAACATTTCTTCTTTGTCATAAGCAATGAAAATGTTTTTAAAATTGATGAATTACCACAAGAAATCAGTTCACAGAAGGACAGTTTGCCCCATGGATCCTGACAATTTTATAATCATCTAGGTCACTATAAAAGGTCACAAACAAACCTGGAATAGCTTTGGCTTAAAGAGCTCTACCTTTAGCTGGTTACCCACAGTGGTGTACAGGATTTATGAGGGCATTAAGTATCTAAGCAAAGTAATCCAGGCTCAGTAATTTTCAAATAACAGCTGATTTTAATTTTTTTCTTTGGCCTTTATACACACATCCTATTGCAAGTTTGATTCATTACTTTTTGTACTGGAAAAAATGTTAAAGATGGAATGGGAAGTCAGGAATGTGGGAATTCATACATTGCGTGCATATGTGGTTTAGTGGTGTGTGCCATTTGTACACATCACTTACTGGGGAAGTTAAATCACTTTTGGATACAAATTTCAGCAACTGCTTCCAAAACTCCGTCAACTTCAAAACTTTGAAGTTACATTCTCCACAACCTGTTATTGAAATATTTCTTGCCAGCTTAAAGCAAGCACCATTTTCTGAAGCAGAGATTTTTCTTCTTTTGCTCTGCAGGCTGCAAAGTGACACTCTTTACTTGCACTTACAGACTGGCTCCCCTAAACTGGAACTGTCTGTCTTCTCTCTCTTAGGAACACAGAGGCTCTTGTGTACTGAAGGTTTTTGTTTTCTTTTTTTTTTAACTTCTTAGACTCCCTTCATCATCACTGATGAAAATGAATGCAGTGCTCTTCCATGTGCAAACAGGACTTCATTCATTTATGCAGTTATTAAGGAAGCCTTGGAGTTGTGGACATGCACACAAGGCTCTGATGGTCTCAGCAAACTACTGTTCCTTTGTGGTGGGTGCTAGTGACACAGAATTTACATGACAAAGGAATTAAAAAATATCTTTAGCACTAGCTTCCAGATGACTGAAGTGCAGGTTTCGATAAAAGGAGTCATGACACATGCACCAGTTAGTTTGCAAAATTGCCTCCCATTGTGGGAGTAACAGCTTTCTGTTTGCTCCTTTCAGGCTGTTTCTTACACCAAGGGACAGAATGGGTACCACAGGAGCCGGTTGTCTCTTTGCGCTGGGAAGATGTGGCTCCCCACTGAATCAGCTGCTTCAGACCTGGGTCCACTGCCGTTGCCTTGCCCACTGGTGGTCCCTTGACCCACCGGGCTTAGTCGCCCCGTGCCATCTGCACAAACAACCTTCAGCAGGGTCAGCGCAGCCTTGGGGTGGTGGGACCAGGTAGGTACTGTGCTGGCATGAGCTGGGAGGGTGCTCGGCCCCTCGGAGCAGTCTTCTCTAGAGGTTGCTGAGCTTGGTGGCCTCCTCAGTGCACAGAAAGTGCTTTTCTAGAGAGGTTGCTTCCAACAGCAGCTCAGTTAGTGAAGGGATTAATTTAAAAGCTTATCTCCTCTCTCCGTTGGTGCTGCTCTGACTGTGTCCAGCCTTCCTTGCCCTGTGCCTTCACAGCTTTTGCCAAACATTCAGGCTTTTTAGTGCATTTCACCTCTTTCCCATTATAAAAAAATCCAGATGATGCAGAGATTGCCTTTCTAGGGGAACTCATCTTTGCTCGGCAAACTGTCAGTGTAACCTTCCCAATGGAGTTTAATTATGTGCTTGCGATTAAGCAATTAAGCATTATCAGGAACAGAGTAAATCAAGCCTTTTATCTGCACTAACAGGATATTTCCTGTGAGCGTTCCTGCCAAAAAAACCTAGGGGAAAGATGGGACGATTTTGCATGTTATGTAAGCGTGTTTATTTAGGGAGCTCGCATCACCGTGTGTTGGACGCAGCCACCTCTGCTCCAGCAACAGCTCCAGCTCCAGCTCCAGCTCCAGCTCCAGCACGGCCGCCCAACTCCCCCCACACACACCCAGGGGACTGGACCTGCCTGGTAGTCAGTGGTTGGGTGGCTGTGAACCGCAGCCATTTTTGCAGTGTGCTGCCTCAGAAGCAGGTAAATCAGTTTCAAAGAGGGTACACACTCGCAGATAAAATTCCTTGGGCTCAGTCAGATGGTCGCCCTGTCTGAAGGCGCTTCGTTTGCAGAGAGGGGGATCTCAGAGCTGCTGCAATCTTTGCTGTGCTGATAAAAGAGGAAAGAGGCCACCCATGTTCTCGCTCGCTCTGCATTCAATTAGCTTGCTTACTGATGGGCTAGCACTGCAGAATGGATTTTCTCACTGATTGATCTCTTAATGTAAATGAGCTCTGGCTTTAAACTCAAACCATACATACACTTTTCCCCTTGGAGCTGTTCTTCTCTAATATTCTGCTCAGAGTATACTTTCCCTCTAGCTAGGATCTGCAGCACCATTGTAGTTGAGGGCCTGCATTATTTATATGAACAGCCCTGAGATGGCCATTTGCCTCAAAATGTGTGTATTTATACTTTTTCTTGTCTCTCCTCTTACACTATTTGAGAAGATACTGAAAATTTGTCCCATGCAGCTCTTTCCTCTTGCTCCTCCAGGCTCTTTACGCAGGAATGATTAATATGTAATATGTGTGAAATTTTTCCACATATATCTACAAAAGTGTAACTAGCCAATAATAGTGACGTTTTGAGCAAACTGAGAACCATTCACGTATTATAGAATTTAAGTTTAAAATGGAGATTGTCCTTTTTTGAATACAATATATGTCTCTGGTTTGGAATATTTATCTTCTTTGTGATTCACATGTTTGCTATTGTCTTTTCAGACCTTGATCAGGAACTTTACCTTCTGTTTCTGCAGGACTAGTTGTTTAATGCCTAGTAGCTCACTTCTTCAGAGCCAAAATATCACCTGAACAGAGCCTTTGGGATCTGCAACAGTAAAAAAAGCAATTAATATAGTGGAAGCCATTAACAGTGCTAAGAGCTACTGGGAAATGAGGCTTGGATTCTTTTACACAATTTGTTAGCAACAGCTATACCTAAGAAAATGGATCTGATACAGAAATTTAAGCAGAATAAGCTTTAATGGAATTATGCACAACTTCCAAAGCAGACTGGATCAGTACTACACAACCCGAAATCTCTTCCCCAAAGTCTAATTTCTGTGCTCAGAGAAACAGATGCAGCTAGATAACATGGTAGAAAGGCATTGATTCTGAATAATATTATAGTTACCTTCTTAAAAAAAAGGAAGAGAGACGTGCAACTTTTTAAACTTGCTGTTGTCATAAAAGTGAAATTTTCATTAGCCAAGTACAGTATTTCAGAACACTGCTATTTAACATCTAATCACATTCAAATAGGAACTGCATAATAAATATTTATGAAGACAGTAGCTCACGAGTTTTGAGATATTTCTATTAAAAGCAACATAATAACTCTGACACTTTTGGTTTCTGTATGAAATCTGGCAAGAAAATGCCTCAGGTATGACTGAAGGTATTGTAAATTCTTGCTGACAAGAATAAGTCCAATCACATTTGGGTATATAGGTTTTAAAATAATAATCGGGATTGTTTCGATTAAAGTTATCCTTTGGTCAACTGAACAACTGCTTATGCTACTTAGTACCTTGTTTTCTTTTGTGTAGCCATGGAAAGTGACTGGAAATAGTGAAATAACCCCAAATCAGTGAAAGTGTGGATAGTTTCTGAAATTATTTGGTGTAAATCTGAGATGCAACAGACTGAGGTGGGAAGTAATCTGCCACGCAATCCATAGGTTATTATGGATGTTGGTGATCACAGGCAATGTTTTCTCTCCTGTTCAGAGCTGACTGCATCTCCCATGCAGCCTTCCCCTTCATATTTGGGGGTACAGGTTCTTCAAGACATTATTTAGGACCTTCTGGACGTTTTGGGGGCAATGTGTCAGTAATCTGATGCTTATTTAGGACATCAGTGTTGCTCCTGAATTGTTTCTTGATAAACACTAAAAATTAAGGAAAGAAAAATTCTTTAGTATGATCCTAAAATGTCTTGTGATGGAAAACCTTGGACATTGGTTAAAAATATCAGGCTGGCCAGATGGTATTTACAGAGGCATTTGTGGAGATTTGAGATAGATGCGTGTTGACCAAAATCAGAAGTGGCACAGAGGAAGATGCTCTGCCGGTGGTGTTCCTCAGTCCCATGGGGCAAAAGGCCAGTGTGTGTGCCCATGCAGAGAGCTTGAGAGCTGCCAGTTCCTGTTGAGAACCCTCCTTCACCCCATGCCCAGTCCTCCTGGAGCTGAGTGTGAGCTTAATGGAAATAAATTTAGCATAAGGAGTTGGGGAGAACAAGTGAGCAGAGAGCTAGGAAAGGGGAAACTTCCTTCTCAACCATGCAGTGGGACAATCCCTGTGTCAAATGTCCTTTTGTCCCAGAGGTCACCCACCCCTAACCCCGTGTTGTCCACCCCCAGCCACCTCCTGCCAGTGCTTCACTCCAGTGTTCCTGCCTGCTCTCCACAGCCCTTGGGAACTAAGCCTGTGGCTCCTCTACAACAGCTGGATGGGGTCCCAGGACCTCGCGGACATCCCTGCTGCTCCTCAGTAACACCCACGGGGGCAAAAAGTCATAGGAGTTGAAGAGTCAGCATCCGCAGTGCCGAGTTGTTTGATTTCTTTTACAGCAGCGCTCATTCCCATGGCTTCAGTTTCTCCCGCAGCCCAAAATAGCTGTAAGGCTACGCACATCATCTATGTGGTGAAACGACACCTCACGCTGCCCACACCCAGACTGAGAAGCTCTTCTGCAGAATGAGGGTGCTTGAGAACATGGCCACAAGCTGCACAGGCTGCCCGTGCTCAACAGCCACAGAGGCGAAGTCAATTTTGTGCTCCCGAACAAGGATCTTTACCAAATTTTGCGTTAGGTCAAGAAGTGTCTGTGCAGGAGCCCCACGATATTGTTACTTTAATCAATAAAGTATGACTGAGAAGTCCTCTGAAAGTCACCATCTTCTCCTTACAGGGGCTCTTGAGAAGCGTTAATTTTCATTATTCCGAATTTCAGAGCCTGTCATCTGCTATCTATTTGTCCTTTGGACTGCAGATGAAAAACAAACTGCTGGACATGCAGTGCCTCATCTAAACACAGAAACCGCAGTACTTTGAGTCTCTCAAGGCTGTTCACTTGCCCTTTGGAGGCACTTATTGCGTCTTTTTGTTTCTCTCTGTTTCATTCCTCTTACAGTTTGGATTCAAATATTTACTCTAATAAAAATATTTAAAGAAATGTAGTTCTCCTGAAGGCTGGGAGCAGAAAAATCAACAAATGAGGTAGAACTTTGAAGTGAATGAAAGAATAAAAACTCACACAGTACAGCAAAGATATAATTACAACTGACTGTTTCTTCTGTAGACAGTAAAGTTTCACCTCATAAAAACCAAAAGACAGTTGCAAATTTCCTTGGTCCTTTCAAGATAACAAGAAAATTACAAACACTTCACTGAAGAATAGTAATGAAATTAGGCAGTTATCAAGAACATATAATTGGAAATTATCAAGAAAACACACTTAGAGGCACAGGAGTTCAAGCAAGCTTCTTGCATGATAAAATGGTAGTGTTCTTAATTATAAGCTGCAGTATCAGTAAGTTGTTGACCAGAAATACTAGGAAAATCCACTGTGTTTATTATCCACTCTCCCATGACTCATATAGCACATTATCTTCTAGCAACACACAATGAACATGACAGATTTTCTCAGGATCAATTACATGTATATCCCAGTGGAAGGGTGGGACGACTTCTATGAGAAGAGCAGTCAGATGGTCAGATATAGGCCATAAAACTTTTTTTCCATTTTTTTCATACACTTATTCTTACCAAACTTCTATCTTCTTCCAATCCAGTTTTGTAAAGACTTAGGCAGCATGCCATACGTTCAGTAGTTCAGAGATCATGGGCAAAGGGTATGTGATTTTCACAATAGATTTATTATTTGTGTGCTCAGAGCACCTTTGGGGGAAGCCACCCGACCTGCCCACCTAGAGCGGAGAGGGGGCAGGTTTCTTGCAAGATTTTCCTTGCATTCTCTCTGGCTGGGAGTAAATATGTCAAAATGGGATATCTGTGCTTGAGACTGGATCAATAAAATCGTTTTATGCCTTGTGAAGGGATAATGCAACTGCTCACATCTAAGCAGCGATGTCTTGATAACTTTAATATTTCATCAGAAGGGAGTATTTGACTTCTAAGGCTGTTGCAAGGTAGGTCCAATTTCCTGAGCACCATCATTATGGAAATGTTAGCAAAGGTCAAAGTCAAAGCTGTATCTCTTCTGTCCTGCAGGTACTAGAGCTGGTGTGAGGCAAAGGGAGGCTTAGAATGGCTTTTCCACTTTTGGGGGATGACTGGGGAATGAAGTGATAGCAAGGGCCAAGGTGCACCTTGCACTGCCTTTTTTTCTATGGCCAGGCTTGTGCTAAGACAGTTTTCAGCCTTCACAAAGGACCATGCGTGAAAATGCAGAGGAGTCAGGGCTCACTTGCTTGAGATTACAGATTAAAAGAAATTTAAAAAGAAAGCAGAGATGTTTTGGCTCAGATATTCTGGATCATTTCATTTAGCTTGAAAAGTTTGAACAAAATATTTTGCTATTTTGGCACCAGTTATTTTGTCACTTCCAATTTCATTTAAAAGTTCAATAATTTGACTTCTTGTCCAGATGCATGGAAAAAACCAGTCTAGATGCAGTATCAAAACTGTCATATGTAAGAAGATCTGATTTTGACCATCCCTACTGAATACAGGACTTTGTGGAAAAAATAAGGTGACATTTCTCTACTACCCCAAGAGACTGCAATCCCTTTGCAACAGACCTCCATAACGATATCCCCCAGTGTCTGAGCTCTGGACTTTCTGCTTGTTGAGCAGTCCAGAGTTTTCATACATGATCTTTTTCCCATCTTTCCTATGCCAAAAATGCATGCTAGGATCCTCCTCTTTGCGTCATGTTTCTGTCTGCAGCTGGGATCATCCTAGCAGGGGTCCCGTCGCCTTTGTACATGGGCAGAGGAATAGTGGGCTCAGCAAAGTGTAACTGGTGCTACCTGTCACTGCCAGATCCTTGGTCTTCACTTGTGAAAATTCAAGGCAAAGTATAATAGCTGGATAGTAATGAGCTGTATTTAAGCCAGTGACCTACGAGGTGAAAGGCTCCATAACCCATTACTAATTGCCTGAATCATCTAGCCGTCTCATCATGCAAGAAATTCTTGCTGCTTTGTAACAGCAGCGGAAGCTATTGGAGTCAAAAGCCCTTAACCAAATAGTGGAGGAATACAAGAACTGGATAAGTCATACAGTATTCTTCTTCCAGTATTTGTCTCTCTGGCAAAAACTTCACATACATTTGGTTTCTGTGCTGTACCTTGGTTATCCAAACTTCCTGCTAGATGCTAGATATATCCTCCTTCTGGTTTGGCTGTGACAGCTTTTGTTGAGATCTCTCTACCAACTTTATAGATTGTTACATAGCCAGAAAAATATGAATCCCTTTACTCCGATCACCAGCATTGCAAAGCCTGTCCCTTAGAACAAGTAACTTGATAGTTAAAAAAATTTACAAAGATGCTCGACTTCATCACACACTCACGATTCACTGTTGCTGTTGCTGCAGAGCTGTGTAGGAAAAGCAGTCTGGTGCCCTGGAGTTCAAATCTACAGCAGTGCATTCAAGATGTCTGAGCTCTTGAGAGCATTTGCTGGTATAGTGAATTAAATTTAGAGCCGTGCAAATCCGGCTTTGTATTTAGATTTGTGAGAGTTACCTTTGACCTAGCTTTGGATGGAGATTTGGGTGCCTGTCTTGTGCAAATATGTGGGTAATGTGCATTTTGTGTTATCTTTCAGCACACTGAAAGGGTATAACTTCTATGAGGAATACTTCACCTACTAGTTACCATTTCAGGCTATGGTATCTGCTTATGGCTATGTCTGCGACAAGAATAATTGCTATTGGATAGCCTTGATGCAAACAGCAAACTGGGAGAGTACCATCAAACATTGATGTTGCAGACAAAGATCTGAATAAGTGGATTAATGTATAGACTCTGTGTAAACCATAATACACGGTCAGCTGTTCAGACAGCAAGAGAGACGTGGCTTGTTGGGTAAAGTTCAGTTTGCACTGTGATGGTTTTTGGATTTTCCATTTCTTTTGTGAGGTCAGGGGAAGGTAAAGCTGAGAAGAGGGGTTCTGGATGTCCAGAGAGATGCTGGAAAACACTGTGTCGAGATGTTTTAACAATTAAGAACTGAAGCCAACCTTGCGACAAGAGATGCCCTCACAGACCAAATGAAAGCAGGAGAACCTCTCTGTGTCCTACATGTGGCCAGCATCCTCTGGCTAGTCCTTCCTCCCCATAATTAGCACCCAGACATGGGCATTGATGTCAAAAGCTGTATCTCTTTCCTAATCTGGTTTCAAAATACTCTGCCATCTCAGCCGTCCAGACTTCCTGTGCTAATGTTGCTAATTCTCTTTGATCCCTTTTTGGGGACACCTTTCCATCTGCAGCAGTGATTATACTGGTCACAGCTTCCTGCTGAGCACTGTCTGTCTGCTAAAAGGAAAATGGAAAGAAAAATGGAAAGCCAGCCAAGTCCTTGCTATATTCAATATACTATAACATTTTACACAGGCAAAAAATAAAATAAATAAGATTAAATAATATAAACCAAAGTAAAGTAAAACAAAATAAAATAAAATAAAATCATCAAAAAATGCTAGAAGCTAATTCTGCCCTTGTAAAGAAGGCAAGAATGGTAATAAATGTAATTTTTGAGATTGTATGTGCATTACAGACTGCAAGCAATAAATTCATCTTGCTGAAACTAAGAGGAGTGAAGATGAATTAGCCGCCTCTGATCTTGATTTGAGGAGAAACCCCTTGGGGCACAACCTAAAAAGGGCGTCCACTGACTGCAAATTTCTCAGACATTAGGAGCTAACAGGCACCTCCTGGAGCAGACCAGAGCCTGTCATCTGCCTGCACCTGTACACTTTGTGCCCAACCTGGTGATCCCAGTACCCTCCAGCCCCAGGACAGGGGGTTCAGCATGGCGTCAGTGCTCCCTCAGCAGACAGGAATATCCTTTGCACCACCACTGTGGCCTTTTTTGGACTCATCTGCCATCAACTCTGCATCAAGATCTGGAACACCAGCAGGTCCCGATGGTGGCTTTGTGGCTGCACTGAGCAGAAGCAGGCATTTGCAGCAGGTGAAGGGGACTGAACATTGTCAATGCCTTTGTCTGCTCAAACCCCACAGTCCCGGCACATGGACCTCTCCCCCCACCTCCATACGGTCTTTTCTCTGTTGTTGCTTTGCTTACACATTGTTGGGCTGTTGTTATATAATATTCTCTCTATATTGTTGTATTAAACCACCATAATTATAGGCTCCAGGTTAGGCTGCAGTTAAACAAAAACACTGCAGTGATTGCCAGGATCCCCAGTGGTGCTTTCCCATGCACTGTGACTCTGCAGAGCACAAACTGCATATCTTGGAGAAACATAGCAGGAGAAGGTGGTAATTAAGAGCCTGGTGATGCAAACTGACATTTTGGTAGATTTGCCACAGTCAGAGAGGTCTGGGGATTCACTTTAGCTGAAGATCTGGACCTGGTTCAGCCAGAAAACAAGACAGGAAAAGGGAAATCCAAAAGGTCTGTGAAAAGAGCAGCTCATTGAAATGATATCCTTCTCCACTTATGACATACAAAGGGGCAATGCCAAATTTGGGTCCAGGTTCCCCTTGCCTTTTTCTCCCTTTCCCAAAGCCGATGTGAGATTGTGTCCCCCAGCCCCAGGCAGGAATGCAGAGCCGGAAAGGATATGGAAAGCATTCAGTGGGCTGGTCCAAATGGAAAATTGGAAGAGATGCAAACATTCTCTGTGATTCCCAGGCATTATATACTCACAGGGGCATACACACACAGCTGTAGGTAGGAAGATAGCTGTTGGCATGCTGAAGGCTGCAGATGTCTGTCTGAGCTTCCTAATTCTAACAAAAGTTCTGCTGCTTTTGAGCCTGCTTCTTCCATGTTGCTGCTCCCTTTCCTTGGTTTTTTTGTGCCCTACTTGTTAATGTAAATACCCTTCCAAGGGAGGAGGAAAAGGATCACAGAAGGTGGTAACTGCAGCTCTGTGGACTTAGGACTTCATTTTGTCTTTCTCTTCCACCAGCCACATGTTTCCATGAGGGTTTGCATACCCAGGGCTGTCTTTGCTTCCAAGCTTATTAGTATAAAAGTAAGTTCACGAGGAAATATCCTAATCAGAGCTTGCTGGGAAGAGAACGCAAAGCAGAGGATGATGTAGTGCGCATAAAAATTGTGAAACTGAATAAAGAATCAAGAATGGGTTTTGGATATCTCAGTCACCAGCTAAAATGCCAAGAGCAATATGAAATAAAGCAACAACTGTGAAAATGGGAGGAAGCAAAGTACATTTTCCTTTCTTCCTGATAGACTCAGTTTTGGACTCCTCAGTGACAGTCTATTAATTTTCTGTGTGTTTTGGCTTCAGAAACCTTATGAACACACAGAGACATATATTCTGCAGAATCTTAAAGCTTATTTTTAATGTTAAAAAGTCAAGGGCTTTCACATCAACAGCTCTTTGTACACACTGTGAAAATACGAATATTTTAAAATGCTCTTAAAGCTCAAGCTATTACCATCCCCATCTGGATTCCCCACGGTGAAGCAGAAATGCAAGCACTCATCATCACACATCTGTCCTGGTCAAATCATCTTGCCAGAGGGAGCTTCTGGGGAGCACTGTGGATTCACACAAGATGGGGCAGACACAGTGGCTCTGTTGGGTTTTGGACTGTCACTCAGCCACCCCCTCCCTTTACCAAGGGCCACACGTTCTGTTTTTCTGGCATGCTGCAGCCAAAGCTTAAATGAGGTCCCGAAGTGCTCTCTCTTTACTCCCTGAGGTTTGAATCAGGGGCTTGACCCTGTTTGAGATGGGCTGGTAGCTTCCCCAGAGCTCCTTTTCTTCTGCTTTGCTTTGTCTCAGGCATTCTACAGGCTCCCAGGCTTTCCCTCTGCCTCCCCCTCTGCCTTCATCTCTTGGCTCCAAGAGAGGGCATAAGTCCTTATGTCTGTGCTCTTTTGTTTCCTCATTTGCTCTGCTGATCTGTACACGATTTCCCTTTGTTTGCTGAAGTGTTTTCTGCTCTCCCCTGTAGAGCTCGGCCACCTCACCCCCTCTATTCCCATGTGGCACAGAAAATGGCAAGCCCAATGCTGGAGCAGGGTAGCAAAGGACTGGCCACCGTTGTCGGCTGCTGCGGCTCTTGCGAGGCTTGGAAAGGCTTGGAAAGGGGCTCTTCCCATGGCTGGGGCGTGCTGTCTGCATGGGGCCTTGGGCTGGGAATGGTGTTGCCCAGCGCCGTCCCCAGGCATACCTCAGGCTTGCACAACCATCCCTCAAGCGCCATGGAGGGCATGCTGTACCTGTGCAGAGCAGAGAAAGCCAGCGTGGCTCAGGACGGCAGGGCGCCGGGGGGTGGGACAGCCAGAGGAGCCCTGTGTTGAGTGCCTGTAGGAAATGAGGACTTGCAGAGGTGGCCGGAGGAAACCTTTGCCCCTTCCAGAGAGCTGTCTTTGCCCTGGATGCTGCATGGGGAAGGTAATGCGACCCATAGTTATGCTGCAGAAATACCCGAAGACCTCACTCAAGTTCAGACTGATCCTCGTCATGGCTCACTAGCAATCTGAGGACAGCAATGAATAGGCCTGCAGTCAAACACACCTTTCACAGACCTACCTTTGTTTGCTCTTCTGCTTGGTAGTCTGACATCTCTTCCTAGCTACACTTAGACATGTTTGTAAAGGCTGATTGCTTTTAGATCCCATCATGTAGCCTTGATATGGAATAAGATTGCCTCTTCATGTCGCAGTCAGACCTGGGGAAGATCTTTTGTGCATAGGGAACACTGTGAAAGAAGAGGCAGAGATCAGAGATTGTTTGGGAAAACAAAGGTCCCTTTTATTATAGTTTTCAAGTTTTGAAAGAAATTAGTTTATTCCAAATCACCACAAAAAGAGAAATTCACAAGAATGAGCAGAACTAGAAGCCTCCCCCCGCCAATACCCCAAAATAAAGCATGTGCCTTCTCATTCACCAGTAGGTAGCTGCAAGGCAGTCATCAATATCTGTTGGGCAGCACGGGATGGGATGCTGCTATGGGTGGAGGTGGGCATCTCGCGAAAGAGCTTCCTTCCCCCTGAAGCAGGTGGGACACTCCTCTTGGGCTGCATGGCTGCCTTTTCAAGGGCTGAAGTCCTACAGGCCAGAGCACATCACAGAGGACTTTTGGAGGGAGGCACAGCCTCCTCCATGTGCCTTTACTGCAGGCGGTTTGCACAGAAGTCAGCTTTTGCTTCAGCAAGCAAAGGCAGGAAAACAACTGTCAAAGTAGAAATATAATCGAGAGTAAATATAAGTAATTTCCAGTTTGGGCAGTGCTGTGTTCACCTATTTTTCATATGCATGGAGCAGATAAGTTTACTGATTGTTTTATCACCTAAAAAAACTCTGTTCAAAAAGTTGGTTCCAAGATCCTAAGTCTCATAAAAATATTTGTTTCATGCCTATTTTCTGGCCTTTTTTATTACCTGCTTTCCGCAGAGACATTTTACAGCTGTAATCAATCAGATATCCTATTGCCTATTTCCTTATATAAAATCCCACATACAAAAACACCTTAATAGGAGCTGGATTGTAGTATGTGCTTATTTACTAGAAAGCCAGTCTTTGAAAAATGTAGTCATGACTTCCAGCTACTGCAAAATGTGTCTCCAGCTCTGCCAGTTAGTAAGTCTGCCTGTTCAATCGTGAAGCTATGGGTGCTTCAGGAACTGTCAGACCTGTTCAATAAACTGTGTTGATCTTTTAAACTTCTAAGTTTCCTGAGTCATCCCAGCTCTGGACCTCAGCTGCCACACGAATTCTGCTTTGTAATACAATCTGAAACACACTTTCAGCTCATAAATGTGTTTGTGTTTAGAACTACAAAGAACACTTCCTGGCTGTTCATTAGGGCTTTTTAAAAAAAAAAAAAAATATATATTTATGAATTAAAATGTCAAGCCACTTGGCATGTTATTGTGTTCCTACCAGCTTGATTCTCATGTGATTTCTCATGAATAGTAATGAAAGTGCTGCTTTAAATAGAATACGAATCCTGATCCTCAGTTAGAAATTGCTTTTAATCTCTTATTTTCTAGATAGTGCTTGGCTGAATATGTTTTCCTGCTACCTTTAAGAGAAATTTTAAAATCTAAAATATGTGCAACTGTATCACACTGTGAGTTAAAAAAAAAGCAACTGGCAAGTGACGTGTTCATTCTCAACATTGTTTTTGTATAGGATTTTTTTTTCTTAGACTCCACCTTTTTTTGCGTCTTCCAGCAACACTAAAGCACTGTTTTTCATTAGTTAACTATAGCTGCTTGCATATTGGTGCCTTCAGAGTGGGGCAGGGGACCACATCTGCGGTGCTTGACTTTGTAGCTTGGACTTCAGAGAATAATTTGAAAATTGCACACACATAAGGCTGACTTACATAGTTTCTTTTTAAAAAATATCTCAGGACTTTGTATGATTCAGCTCTGAAAGGCTCAGTTTATTTTCTCTATCCTGTTGTACAGGTCAGAAGTCATGAAAAATGGGAAAGGGAAAACTCAGTACACGCTGAGCTAGCCCATACTGTACCCAGGACAAAGCAAGATCTTAAATTCTCAACTTGTAATACTACAAGGAGGCTGAGGGGGTGTTTCTGCTGTCCCCTGGTCCAGCTTTAGCCATAGCTTGCTGGGGCTGAGGCAATACTGCAGCATGACACAGGAATGTGTGCTGATCCCACCTGGTCAGGAGCATCCATCCAGTCTTGGAACCTGCCTGGATGGTGGCAAAGACATGTGCCAAGGACTTTCAGCCCTTGACTGCCATAAAATAAACACGGAACAGAAAATACCTACCCTAGGTTAGGCAGCAGGGAGTACTGTGGGACAGGGAAGCCACACAGAGAAACCTCTAAGCACCAGAAATGCAGTCCAATGCCCAGCTTCACTGTCCCTGACTGGGGACGATGCTCAGACTGGAGCAAAGAGGGCAGATATGTGCCCAGCAACTATTTTCACAGCTTTTGAGGAGCACCCATTTCTTTCTTAGGTGGCTGCATCAGATAGTTCAGAAACTTCCTTTTCCTCCTCTGAAAAGATGCCAGCACCTCGCTTCTGTCTGTCACCTCTGGAGGACTAGCCAGGTTGCTGTGGGAAGCAAACAGGGCTCCCATTGCTGTCTGTCGGTCTGGAGGATTTCCAGAAACTCAGAGGGGCTGTGCCATGGGCAGGGGAGGTGTGAAAGGGTTTCCTGCCACCAAGGACCAGGAGCAGGCACCTGGGTGGGAGTGAAATGGGTGCTGCCCTGGAGGGGTCTGTCTGACCCCATCCTGTCCCAGAGCCTGTGGTTCTCCGCAGCTGTGGGTGCCACGGCACATCATGGAGGTGCTGGGCTTCTGCACCACAGATGTGGTGCTGCACTGCCTTGGACCCACACGGCGTGGAAGGACATCAAAAGAGCATATGCCTCAGCAGCGGCCCTTTCCAGCAGCCAGCTGTCCCGCCTGCTCAGAGCCATATGCGCAAACAGCCCCCCAGGCTCTTCTGGAAAGGAGCTTTAAGGAGCTTTATTTGAACTGGGATGGGCTGGGCACAAAGGTGCAGCCTGCTCTCCTGGCACACCACTTGGCTCGGCCTCGCTGCCTGCGCCTTTGCAGCTGATGAATTATTAGAGCAGCAGTGGGGGATGCAGCGGTACAAATCAGGGAGACGGGCTTCATTTGCACCCTGAAGTCAGCAAAGAGGAAGGGAGCTGAGGTGGTCAGAGGTGAGGAGTGGTTTGAACATAAAGAGAGGTTAAATGAAAGGCTTTTCAGCCTGGAAAAGAAGCAGCACAGAAGCGTTATGGCAGAGGCCTCCGAAATAGCCAAGAAGGAGAACAGGGATCACTTAATCACTTGTGGCTCATAGCACAAGTACTAAGTGGCAGGAAGGAAGAGTCAGCCAGCACAGAGTCAAGCCCTGAAACTCATTGTCAGAGGATAATCTGCCAAAAAGCATAAACAGATTGAAAAATTTTTAGACGAAGGAGACATCTAGCAAAGACCATGCAATCTTAATCTCGGAGGTCTTTAAGCTCTCAGATACTAGGGACAGGTACTCCATTGTTTAGACTTTTATAAGCATCCAGTATTGTTAGAAACAGAGCAGTGGCCTAAATAGATCTGTGGACTGATTCAGTACAGCTGTTCTGCTGGCATGTTCACAGGACAGTTGCGAGATTATTTAATATTTGTTATGAATTATTTTATATTTCCAAATCATGTTTTTTTGCAAATGTATATAAAGGAACCGATTTACTACCATAAAAAATAAGCCAAGATCATGTGTTTGAAATCCTTGTGAAGTTAATGAGGAAGAAGTCTATTCCTCATTATAAGTATATCAGGTTGAGGAGAGAAGAAAACAAACAAAAATGCAAAAAGGGTCTAATTCCCAAAGAGGCAGCAAATCACAGCACGTTTTTTATTCCTGATGAACAAGTAATGCTATTTAAATGCAGTTAGGTTGACAATCCCCCAAATGTCATGGAGTAGGAAATAATCAGTTTTATTCCAGATTATTTCTTGTTCCTAAATTGTAGCTTTGAAGCTCCAAAACCTGGGAAGACGGGAAGTAGATATAAGGATATCAGGTGGTCAGCTGGTGACAAGTGACACAGTTTCAGAGGGTTTTTCACATTGAAGGAATGGAAACCATCCTGGAGAGTTTTGTGAGGCACAGAGTTTTGAACAGGGGGAAGAGAGCTGCAGTTTCGTTAAACTGAGTGGTGAAAGCCCTGCACACTCAGAGCGGACTTTAATTAATTCCTATGAGCTGAAACTGAAACAGTTACAGGGGCTTAGTTTATAGGTGGCATTTTTAGGCTCAGTTTCTCCTTTCATTAGTTTTCTTCACTTTCACTGGTTTTCATCTTTTGTGCTCCTTAATAAAGTGATGCACCACTGTGGATTATTCGCTAGTGGCAAATGAATCTGAAGCCATGCAGGAGATGGACACCAGTAGTCAGCTGGGTGGTGCATTAGAGAGCTCCAGCTGCTAGGTAATAGTCGTGTTAGGTAAAGGCATTGAATAAACTTACCTAGAATGAAATGGCCTTGATCCTTTATATTAGGATTAGCATCACAAATCTGATGCTTACACAATTCTAATCAGGCAAGCACTTGACAAAAAAATGTTCCTCTGAACAATGCACTATGCTAAGTTACATGGTCCTGTACCAAACCTTTGGTTTCTGAGAAAATAAGGGTGCTCTGAAATGATGTGGAGTGAAGTATGGCCACTTGTGAGATGACAATCTGCTCCATATTTCTTCTCTGCATCCCTGGTTATAGCATCCCCACTGGGATGTCCCACCTGACTGAACCTTGGGCTGAGGCAAGTTGAACACCAACCACAATGTTTGCAATACAGTCCCAAGGCAGCTGTTGGAAAAAGTTCCCCTGGAGACCTGCAGGCCACTGTCCTGCAAAGGATCATATCCTCCTTGTCCATGATAAATAAAATGACCTATTTGTTTGGAATAATACCCCCTGTAATTCATCACTTTGACACACCACGTTTGCAGAGGAAGTTGGAGGGAGGAATAGAAGGGGCAGTCTTCTGTGTGTTACTCGCAAAATAAATCCATCTATATAGACAGCTCACCAAAATGGGTCATCACTCTTTTTAGACTTGTAAAGAATCACCGTTTGAGCACATTTTGTTATCTTCATAGAGATCCTTGAGCTTGGCTTTCCCACAGTGGGAGAATGTTAGGTTTTTTAAGTTCAGGTCCCCACCTTCCCTTTCCCACTGGGGCTTAGATGCCCTACTGAGTAACTTTAAGCTCCTTTTGCTGGAAAAAAAAAACCCAAACAACAACCCCATAGAATCATTGAATATCTCTAGTTGGGAAGGACCCATAAGGATCATTGAGTCCAACTCCCTGCTCCTCACAGGACTACCTAAAACTAAACCATATGACTAAAAGCATCATCCAGACAGTCCTTTAATTCTGACAGGCTTGGTGCTATGACCATTTCCCTGGGGAGCCTGTTCCAGTGAAAAACCACCCTCTCAGTGAAGAACTCTCCCCTAATGCTCAATCTGAACTTCCTCTGACACACCTTCATTCCATCTCCTTGTGTCCTAACGCTGGTCACCAGGGAGAGGAAGGAGATCAGCACTTTCCCCTCCGCTGCCTCCCTTGAGGAAAGCTGTAGGCTGCGATGGGGTCACCCCTCAGCCTTCTCTTCTCCAAGATGAACAAGACAAGTGACCTCAGCTGTTCCTCCTAAGTCTTGCCCTTGAGAGCTTTCACCATCTTGGTCACCCTCCTCTAGACATGCTCTAACAGTTTGATGTCCTTCTTATGCTGAGACGCCCAAAACTGCCCACAGAACTTGAGGTGGGGCCGCACCAGTGCAGTGTGGGGTGGGACAATCACCTCCCTCGACCAGCTACCTGTGCTGTGCTTGATGTACCCCAGGACACGGCTGGCCCTTTTGGCTGCCTGGGCACACTGGTGTCTCATGTCCAACTTGCCACCAACCCAAACCCCCAGATCTCTTTCCAGGGGGCTGCTCTCCAGCCTCTCATCCCCGAGTTTGTGTGTATAACCAGGATTATCTCATTGCCTGTGGAGAAGCTGGCACCTTCTCTTCTTAAATTTCATAGGGTTGGTCATTGCCCAGCTCTCTAGTCTATCCAGATCTCTCTGTAAGGCCTGTCTACCCTCGAGGGAGTCCACAGCTCCTCCTAGTTTAGTAGCATCAGCCAACTTACTTAATGTACATTTGATTCCTGCATCCAGATCATTTGTAAAAGTCTTAAAGAGCACTGGCCCTAAAATCGAGCCCTGGGGAACCCCACTGGTGACTGGCCACCAGCCTGACGCAACCCCATTTACTATATATACACACCTCTTTGAGCCTGACCCGTCAGCCAGTTGCTCACCCAATGTACTATGGACTTGCCTAGCTTTGTGCTGGAAATTCCATCAAGAAAGATAGTGTGAGAGACAGTATCAAAAGCTTTGCTAAAATCCAAACCCACCCCATCTACTGGCTTCCCGTGGTCAACTGGATGGGTGACCTTGTCATAAAAGGAAATTAAGTTAGTTAAGCAGGACCTTCCCCTGGCGAACCTGTGCTGGCTATGACCAATGACTGCACTGTCTCTCAAGTGCTTTTCAGTAACTCACGGAATAACCTTCTCCATAATTTTGCCAGGCACTGATGTGAGACTGACAGGCCT
>JAVJGG010000074.1:58188067-58209675 GCA_035590195.1 Aviceda cuculoides
CTCAAGTGCTTTTCAGTAACTCACGGAATAACCTTCTCCATAATTTTGCCAGGCACTGATGTGAGACTGACAGGCCTGTAATTACCAGGGTCTTCCTTCTTACCCTTCTTGAAAACTGGGACAACATTTGCCATCTTCCAGTTGACTGGGATCTCTACAGAGTCCCAAGACCATTGAAAAATAATGGAGAGAGGTCCTGCGATGACATGAGCCATCTCTTTCAGTACACTGGGATGAATCCCATTGGGCCCCATAGACATATGTGTGGCAGCTGGATCAGCAAGTCTTGAACAACTTCAGAGTCGGCTGTGAGTTTATCAATCCCACAGTCATGGTCTTCCAACAGAAGGCTCTGGGGGTCCCAGGGCCCATCATCAGTGTTGAAGACAGGGGCGAAGAAGGCATTAAACATCTCCGTTTCATCTACATCCCTATTTATGAGGTGACTGACCTTAACAAGGAATGGACCAATGTTATCTTTGATTCTCCTTTTGCTATTAACATATTTTAAAAATGCCCTTTTTGTTGCCCTTCACAGTGCTGGCCAGCTTGAACTCTAACTGAGCTTTGGCCACATGAATTTTTTCCTTATACTGGCAAGCAGCGTCTCTGTAGTCTTCCCACGTCACCTGTCCCTGCTTCCAATGTCCGTACACTTTCCTTTTCCACCTAAGTTCTAGAAGAAGATCCCTGCTCAGCCAAGCCAGCCTTCTGCCCCACTCGCTTGACACTTTGGAATCATCTGCTCCTACACTTTTAAGAGGTGGCTCTTAAAAAGTGACGAGCATTCATGAACCCATTGGGGTTGACATTTGTATGTATTGTATTGACATTAAAAAGCAGGTTCCCAGGGGATCTGCCTAACTAGATCCTTCAGCAGCCCAGAGTCTGCTCTCCCCATATCCAGGGCTGAAGTTTTGCTGGGAGTTTTAATCCTACCACCAATGATTTGAAACTCAACTACTTTGTGGTCACTATGAGCAAGACAGCCACCAATCACCACTTCACCCATGATTCCCTCTCTGTTTACAAACAATAAATGTAGGTGGGTGCCTTTTCTAGTTGGCTCCCTTAGTACCTGCACCTGCACCACAAAGTAATCTTCAACAGGCTTCAGAAACTTCCTGGACCTCTTTGTGACTACTGTATGATATTCCCAGTTGATGTCTGGAAAGTTAAAATTAGCCATAAGGACAAGGGCATTTGACCTAGAGACATCCCTTAATTCGTTGTAGAATAATTCATTGGTGTTGTCACCCTGTGTGGTTGATAGTAGACACAACAATATCCGCTTTATTTGCTTTCCCCTTCACCCTTGTCCAGAGGCTCTCAACTGTGTCATCGCAAACTGTAAGCGCCATACAATCTAACCCCTCCCTTACCTACAGCGGCACCCCCGTCTCTGCCTCACCTGCCCTGCCTGTCCCTCCTGAAGAGCCTATAACCGTCCATCACAGCACCCCAGTCACAGGACTCATCCCACTAGGTTTTGCTTATGCCAATGATGTCGTAGCTCTGGGAAGGGGCAAGCTTCTAGCTCCTCTTGTTCATTCCTCATGCTGTGTGCATTAGTATAAAGACATTTCAGATGTGCTCCAGAGTACTCAGCACATTGTGGAGCAGACCAAAGGACCTCATTAGCACACCATTCCTCAAACATTGGCCTCAAACGGGCCTATCCCTAGTGAGTCTGATTTTATCCATTTCCCCCATCAAATCTAGTTTAAAGCTCTTTCAGTGACCCCTGCTAACTCCTGCACAAAGATCCTTTTTCCCCTTTGAGATAGGTATACCTCATCTGGTGTTAGCATGCCTGCTGTTGTGAACACCGACTAATGATTAAAAAAACCCAAATTCTGCCAGTGACACCAGTGTTGGAGCCAGGTCTTGATCTTCTGGGTCTTCCTGTTTCTTCCCTCATCATTCCCTGCAACTGGTAGGGTAGAGGAGAACACTACTTGTGCTCCTGATCCCTTACCCAATTGTCCCAAGGCCTTGAAGTCTCTCTTGATTCTTATTGCAACTTCATTGCTGCCTACATAAAATATCAATAATGGATAATAATCTGAGGGCCACACCAGGGTAGGAAGCTTAAAAGAAAGCTTTAACATCTTTAACCCAGGCCCCAGGGAGGCAGCAGACTTCCCCAAGAAATTGGTCTGGTCTGCATATTGGGCCTTCTATTCCCCTCAGAAGAGTATCTCCTATGGCAATGATCCATCTTTTTTAATTTATAAAGTCGTTTTGATGCAGGGCATAGGCTGACTTAACCTTGGCGACACCTCCAACCTAGATGAACCGTTGTCCTCGCCATTGTTTGGTTCCACTTGCAGGACCTCCTTCCTATTATGCAAGGGCAGGTGGGGTAGTCATGGAGGAGCTGTGCCTGGTGCCCTTGGCAGGAACTTGTTACCACTTCCCCCTATCCCTTAAATCACTGCATTCTGCTGGGTGGAGAGAGGATAGGGAATCCTCTGTATCAACAAGAGGATAAACCAGCAAGTTGTGAGGGCTGTGATGGCTCCTCCTCCCTTGACAGCAGAGCAACCTGGAGAAAGCTCTCTTCTCTGCAAATATAAGATTAATTCATTTGTAATAAACTAATGAATAGAAAACTGTGAACTTCACAAGATGCTGTCAAAGATGCATACACTTTGCCATGGGGATTTCAAGGGAATATTGGTTTAGCCCCTCCTCCAGAGGGCTGGGGTTTATCCTCCATTATTGTGAGCATTCTTTTCTACGGAGAAATACAAATCAATCCGGAGACATGAAAACGCTTTCTTTTTATTCCCAGCCTCAGCTTTGACTGCAGCAAAGGACTAGAGAGGCAAAAACCAGAAGCAACTGCAACTGAATAAACTGATTAGGATTGGCAAAGTGCTGTTGTGGGTACATCTGTGCATGCCTCTGTATGCAGATACAGATTCACATCATTGGGCAGCACCTGACCGGAATGCTCTAGTTCAACCAAGACAAATCCATTAGTTAGCATGTTGGTTTTTTCAATTTTTTTGTTAGGAATCTGTGCTCTCTGATACCATGATCACAATTGGAAGGCACCAATAAAAGGCAACCTGCCACCTGTTGCTCTGTACCTTTTTTTTTTTTTCCTGTGGTTTACACAGGCATGGTTGCCACAAAAGCAAACTGAGGTATTTCCACTTTCAAGATGTATTCAATGTTCCTTTTCTGTGTGCTTTTTTCCTTCACCAGTGTTGCTCCTTTAAAGGTCCCACCTCTCCCACTGCTTTCCTTTTTCAGGTTCCCTTGCCCTCTTGGGATGGGATTTTTCCTCTTTCTCCCACTGCCCCCTGCACTGGTCGTCACCTTTCCTACACAAAGATGGCAGAAGTACACAGCAATGAGTATTTTGTTATTTCCAGAGGGAAATGCTGATAAAGGACCCTTGCAGCAAAATCTGTGTTCTTCATACATACATAAGAGTCTTGTTCTTTGCAGCAGCTGCATACTTCAAGGTCAGTAGTTATTTGGGGAGATCAATAAAGAAATAGGTTTTTTACTCTTTCTCCAAACACGGAGTGTCATCAGTCTTGGCAAGTCCCACACATCTACAAGGTACCACCTTAGCCAAAAAGGGATAGCTGGATAGAAGCACTACCACATCTGAGATCAGTGGAAGGCCTGGGGCTGGGTCCGCTGAGTTTTCAGGTCTTGTCTCTACTGTTTTGGTTGAGTTTTACAGAGCCTAGCTCAAAATCGCAGAAGATTGCAAATAGTCTGAATAGCCAGAACTTCAGATCACTAAAAATCCCAAATTTTCAAGGACACCAGAAAAGTGGTAATGGAGGTTGGTGGTGCAAGAATAGGGAGGGAAGGTAACTCAAGTGCTGACACTGGTTTTCTTGGTGGGTGAACAGCTCTGCCGCATTTTAGCTCTGATGTGGGCATTGCTGTCAGCATTTTATTTTCCTAAACCCAGAAGAAATGAAGGAAACATCAGCAGAATGCACTTACTTTTCTTTTTTTTTTTTTTTTTTGTGTTATCTGTGCCTTCCTCATATGTGCTGGACTAATTTTCCATTGTCATCCTTCCCCCTGAATGGAAAGATTCAAGTATGTGAGTCTTGGGGGCAGTCTCCCAGCAAGGCACCAAAACAGGCTGACAAACTTCTGTGGAGTATCCCTGAGCCAACCACACACTGGCTTTGGCTTTCTGGAGCCTGCAGCCATAAACAAATTATTGCAGAGAACCTTTCTTACATTACATCTGATTTATGCTTCCAGTTAGAGTAGATTTTTTTAGCTCATTTCCCAGCTCTGCTTTATTGCTGTTTACATGCCATCCTTATTTCCCAGTTGCTTTTAATAAGCAGGTTAATTTTTCAGGGTGTATTTTTCTTTTGTGGAGTCTGCCTCAGATTCCAAGATGAGGGACAAAATGGATACTTATAGGGCTCCTCAACCCTTTACTTTTAGGGTGTGAAGAGAGCTTGGCCCCCCTTACCTGGCTGTGCTTAAGGAGCAGACTACTCTATTAACAACTCCAAATAAATCTCTTTGTGCTGCACATTTCTATTGTTTCTTCAAAAGGTCTTATGCACTCTATTCACCCTGGAGTTCCCATAAAAAGCCTCATGGTATATTTCACAACAACCAAATAATAATCAGCATCCTGATTATGTCTTTTGATAATGAACAGAATTCTTCACATATAGATGCACTATTAGCCCAAGAAGCAATATAATTATCATCTGACTTGTTGAGTCAAAGAACTGGTCTTTCAGGAATCCTCTACTGCTAAAGCAGCAGCCAAGCCTCACCCTTCTCATGGCCAAGTGTTTCTTAAGGAATTTTCCAGGCCAACCTTACATAGGTTGGTAGTAGGGGACAGACCTATGTCAAGGACATCTCCTGGTATAGATGCTTCATAAATTTCCCACTGCACATTTTCTATACTTTTTGTGAGTACCATTCTGTAAGTTGCCTGTGATGTTAGATATGAAAATAAGAGAGGAGGTCATCACTAGGGATAAATATAGTGTTAAAAATTCATGTAGAGGTGCTTTAGGCTGCAGGTACAAGATTGCTGTCTCCAACTACTCTATAAAAGATTACTGCACAGCAATCACTAATAAACCATTCTCCAGATCCATTGGAGAAAGCATAGGAAGTGAAAGGCTTAAACTGCAGCAAAGGAGTTTTTCGGTTGAGAGTGGTACCTTCTTTTCCCTATCTGTAAGGAGAGGGAAGCAGGGCACTGCATTGCCTAGGAAGGTCATGAGGTCCTATCTGTAAGAACTTTCCAAGAACAGGTTAGACAAACACTGGTCAGAAATAATGATGCAAGTGTAATTGCTTCTGCCTCTTGGGCTGGGGGGAAGGACTAAATGACCTCTCAAGACCCATTCCAGTCCCTCTGTGTCTCTGTGCGTGCAGTCTCTGTGTCTGCCATTAAAGAACTGCTTCGTCCTGGAGTGAAACAGGATTCACTTGTTAAAAGCATCTCAATGTGTGAACAAAACTACCAGTTTTGGCACAGAAGTCCATTCTGATTTTGTTAGATCACTTTAAGTGCTGCAGAAACACAAGAAATCTGACTTGCAGTTGTATGCAGAAACAAGAAACTCTAGTAATAATAATACTTTTGGTCAGCTTGCATATTTGTTTATCTGTATGTCCTTCTCCACACATGTTTAAAGAGAAAAAAGACCATTGGCAATATCTAAGAATCCCTGAGTAACCAGTATGCTCAGTACTTCCATGAAACCATGTCACTTCTCCATCATCCTTCCTAACACACGTCCTGGTCTCTCTGCCAGTTTGTGCTGCTCTGTAGTTTTCCTGGGAGGGAAGCTCAGCCTAAGGAAAGCCCTTCCTTCTCTTGTCAGGCTCCCTGTGGCTGCCCTGCTTTACACCTTTTGCTTAAGCTGGTGAGACGAAAAATGTGTGTCTATGTAAAGGGGTAGGTCTTGGTTAGTTTAAGGTGGAATGAAGATTTGGTACATCTGTTATAATCAAATCTGCACCTTGACTGCTGTTAAGTGTAGTCTACTGGTTGGCATGGTAACAGCTAACAACATTTAGACAGCCTATGTCCTTTTTATTCTCGGTTACAATGTCTGAGACTTTCAAAGGAGATCATGGAGAAGGAGTGGTGGTGATGATAGGGAAGGAAAGTCAGAAGTGAAACTTTGGGATACACCAGTTTCTTTGAGGATTGCAGCTGTAGCTTGTCTATTTATCTGCTGTTTATCAGACTGGAGAAATTCACTGCTACCTGTTTAATAACCTGCATCTCAGTGTAACTCCACATGCTCCCTGATTTGAGCCTGAATCCCCTCCAGGACCACACACTACTGAAAAGGAGCCTCCATTTGCTCCTGAAAAGCCTCCATGGCTGGAAATCTCACAGATGTGCTTTGCTTGCTCTGGCTACTCAGCAGCTGCAGGCTACAACTCACTTTGTCTTTCAGGTCTGAACATGGTTCACCAAGGTGCAGAATATGAGACAAGACACATAATGAAAATCATATGGCACTTCCCTGTGATCTTGATTGGCTAATCTTACTTCAGGCTGTAAGCAGGATCAGTTCACCTCAGTTCATTAGAAACTAGTTCCTCTGAGAAAGAATCTGTATGTGAAATAACCTGATCCATCTGGAGAGACTTGAGTTTAAAAAAAAGGAAAGAAAACAATGTTGTCTTTCTTTGAGTCAGCATCTTTCTAACCCAGACAGTGTCCTGAAACATATAGTGTCTGCTGTAATTCTTCTAATTCCTCCTGGTATTACAAGAGGAAATGAATTTATTTCCTGATATCTGAATTCTCTCATGCTATCAGACAGGCCTAGATTATCTTTGGTCAGGGACATATACACAGTAGACACTTTTTCAAAAATCCCTGTTGGCATGGAGTTGCTTAATGTTATCTTTTATGTGTTGCACTCTTTTCAGAATCAACAGGGACAAATCAGTAATTCTAATGGAATCCTAGTGCCTTCCCAATAAATAGCATCTTAGTCCTAAAGAATGACTACACTATAATTCAACAGGTCTCTTATTTAGCCGTTTCATATTTGAAACACAAAATTTTGCACAGAGCTTATTTGAAGTATTTGAATATGACTTTTCTCTTTGTTGGAGCTTATTTATCCATCTTGGAACTAAAAGTTGTATTGTGAGAACTGTGTTTAATGAATATTCAGCAAACAAAAACTAGAGATGCTGGTAAATAACACTCTAAAAAGAGAAAAACAACACTCCAAAAAGAGATAAACATGAAGTCTAGCATGAGCCAAACATACCAAGCATGGACATGGCTTCGCCTTTGCCACTTTGGTTGTTCCCCTTCCTATTGCTGTATGGACTTTGGGCTACTCTTTGCCTGGAGCCTGGTTTTGGTTGAGGGGTAAGATCCTCTTCCCCTTCTCTGGAAAACCACATGCCACTTCTGTCTGCCAAGTCACAGATCTAAACTCCAACTGTGGCATGAATACAGGGCAGTGCTAAGCAAAGTGTGCACATATGTCAACTCTACAGGCTTGCAATGCAAAGCCAGACACCTGCATTCGGGCAGATAGAAACCCTTTGCATTGTCGAGACTCTAAATGCAGCTTCATCTTTGCAAGACGTAACATTCATCTTTGGAACCTGCAACATTCACCTTTGACTTGAAGGTTTTGCCTGAAACTCCAAGTATCTAGGTCACCTGGTGGCTTGAAATGCCTTTTTTGAAACATTGTTCTTTCAGACTCCTGCTGGCACTGATATGCCAAGAGTGTGAGTTTAACACGTTTGGAGCACATAAAATCACTGTAGCAGAAAAGCAAACGTATGAGCAATAGCGTCACTAAGAAGCATCATAAGTCAACCCTGGTATCACTAAGATTAAAGTGTCAATGAAAAATGTAGGAGCAGTGGGGTAAGAGAAGAAGGCAAAAGAAAAAAGCAAGTAAGATAGGAAAGAGAACATGAAAAAGGTGACCTATGTTGACATCATTTGTCAGATACAGTAACAATTAATCTGGCAGAATTTTTCCACATAAACACATACTGGCTTTTGATTAAATTGCACCCAGGAGTGACAAGTTGGTAGATAATTTCAAAGCCCTTACAGCACAGCCATGCATACATTATATGAAAATAGATATAAACAATTTTCTTCATTCTTTTGCAAAAGGTAGCTTCATATAGGACAAGTCCTGAAATAAATGGTATTTCTTTCCCCTCCTCCTGCAAGGGCTAGTAAAAATTTGCACTCTGAATGCAAACTCAGCTTCTAAAGCGGTATCAGTATTCATGGCTGGGAATGAAAAAGTGAATTACAGCTGAGTGCATTCAGTGTGCCAGCTGGTGAATAAAGAAAAACAGCTGCTGGTGGCCGCCAACTGTGAAGCTCATGTGGACAATGTTATGTTCAGAACATAAAATGAACAAGTTGCATGCTGGCATGGAGTCTGTTGCAACAAAAGTGCCCAATGCCTTGTAAAACTTTACAAATGGAGTCCAACTGTACAGATTCACTGTCTTTTAGAAGCAATGCATACAGAAATATTGTAGTTGTTGCTACACAACTGCTGCAGCTAGCATGGGCCTTGTCTTGCACCGTGTGCTGGAACCAAATGTGAACTATACACTTTCACTGTAGGATTTAACTCTGTTTCCTGCTAACTTGGCAAAAAGGATACACAGAATTGGTGGTCCATTAAACCACTCTTCAATATCCATGTCTTAGCCTGAGCAAGAGAAGCAACAATTCATGCTGACACTTTTATAGATCTTTCTTATTTCAGAGCAGCTTACACCAGAACTGGGAAGACATAGTTTGGAGTGCAAATGAGTCCAGATTAAGGAGAGGCAATACTCTGTTCTCTGGCATGAGTTTATAGACTGGCAATCAAAAGACTTGGAAGCCTGTTTCCAAGTTACTCCCTGGCTAGCTCTGGCACCTGGGCAATTTCCATCTCCCAGTAACAAGAAAGGAGTGTTGGCTCCTACCACACTTTGGCTGTGCTCATTACAATGGAGGCCAAGGTCCACAGCAGTACCAGGGATGTCCTTTGAGTTCAGATCTTCTGTGGTCTGCGTGGGAACTGTGACAGTCCATGTGGCCACATCTCCAACGTGGTGGCAGTGTGCAGGAGGATGGGGTCACTTGGCAAGTATATCTTGTCAAGCGTGACTGCAACAGAAGCACCCCTTGTGGCACAGGTCCTTTTACCACAGAGATGTGTCTTCTCCAGATACAAGACCATGTCTCAGCATCTTTTATCCCTGTTGTTTGCTGCTGCGAACACAGACCTCAAAGTCTGTAAGCCCTGAGCACTCGAGTGGGAGGCTGCAAGCCTGGCACACTGTGCAGAAGGCTCAATGGCTCTTCAAAGGACAGCAATTCATTGCAATGCTAAATCACTTGCATAGGGCAGCACCTCACTTCCTCCTTATTTGCTAGTGATGAACATTTCTCCCTGGCATTTCTGCTTCCTCTCCTTCTGGTTGTGGGACCCCTTGTTAAACTTTTCCCTGCAGGCCACTACAGGATGAACATTTCTGAGCTGTTAGTTGTTTCTCCCCTCTCCCATTTCCAGAATATGGTCTCTTGCCTCCTCAGAAGACCATTTGTTAAACTACTGCAGATAGTTTTCTATTTCTAATGCAGCAGTCACCTGCCAGACAGAAATATGGATGCTGTGTGCAAAGGCTGAGACATTTGTCTCTGCATGCACAAGATGCATTTCCAATAGACACCTCCTCCAGAGACAGTCATTGCACTTTGAAAGCTTTTCCCACCTGAGACATTTTCACTCATTAAAAAGGTGTTCCCCATTTTAAGGACCAGATATGTCTCCCACCAGAGACTCACGTGGTCCTCATGACTGCCATATCTGACTTTTCCAACAGTTCTCCTGGACGTGTCCCTGCAGAAGGAGTCCAGGTCCATGTCTGTTTCACAGACATACGAATGAAGGTACGGAAAGGCTAATGGTGGGACTGTGCTCATCTCACTTCACCTACCCCCAAAATCAGACATCTAATCAGAGCTAGTCATCTAGGCTCTCTCTACCATCAATGAAGAAAGACAGGTACCTCCGGAGCGTGATTCATTCCTCCTTTCTTGAACGACCATCCTAAAATAGGTTGAATCGTACTCCAGAGATGCCTGTCTGTCTGTCTTCCTGAATGATAGAGGAGACCTAAATAACTAGCTTAGCTGAGATATCTATCTTCAGGATGGCTTCATCTAAGTGCTGGGCTCCTGCTCTGAGTGATGCACCCAAGCTCAACTGGGGAGTCTGGGGCAGAGTCAGGATTCAGGTGCTTTCTCCCACCTCCCAGGCACCTGCCCAAGTAAAGGCTCCTTCTTCTCCACAGAGACGTTCTTTAAAGCAGGAAAATGTTAAAAACTTTCTCCCCGTGCCTCTGATGTCACATCTCTGACACCATCATTGTTGCATCCAAATCCTTTTGAAATCCAAAAGCCACCATTAAAACACATATGTAGAGTTTTCTACTGTCTTTTTGTTCTTTCTTTAAAACAACAACAACAAAAACCCACAAGCAGGAAAATTCATGAAGAAAAGGCTCAAGGCTAAGGCATGGTTTCTATCTAATTTGAATTCAAATAAGTTTTTCATTATTTTTAAATTTAATTATAGCCTTCAAATGTATAAAATTGCATGTGAAAATAGTACACAGAGCTTAAATATACCCTAGAACACCAGACAGAATTACAGACACTGCTAATTTTCAGGCATACTGTTGTCTTGATCAGCATAACATCATGATGCCTTCCTTTGTGTCCTCAGCCTGACTAAGTGGATGTAGAAATGTCTTTTATATATCTTACAAATGTACATAAATATGGCCCTATCTGAGGTTCAGTGAGCAGGTTTGACCTTCAGAGGAGATGCTGGGACTCCTTCTCAGTTATGAAGTACCCTGGAGAATGTAACTGGAACCAATAATTTTCCAGAAGTACTGTTTGACTAACCATAATCGTTCTTATATCACATATATAATTTCCTAGAAAATGCTATTGGAGATTTTCAGAACTCTCTATATCTCAGCATTAAAATACAGTGCAAGTGTCTCAGAGGCCTTTCTATAACATCCCCTTCCAGTCCTGTTGAACCCTCTTGGCTCAGACCCATTACCTTCTCAATGATGTTATTCAGAGAAGTAAGGGCCCAGAACATGATCCAAATGCAGTTACTGTTTCTCCTCCTCTGTTCAGCATTTTCACAGAAGTCTACCTTATTGTTTTCAGGGAATACAGATGAGAGTGGGATAATAGCGAATTGCAGCAGGTTTTTTTTCTTTACAACTCCTATAAGGAATTCCATGCAACAAATTAAAGTTAGCTCTTTCACCCACAGGCTTTCAAGGTCTTTTGAGAGTAGTAAAGATGTCAGAACCTCTTCAAAAAGTCTTTAAACATATTATCTTTGAAGTATTAGGTAACTTAATTCAACAGGTCATTAATAGCTCTTAGAAGAGCATACCAGTAATAATGAGCAGTTATGGACCTGAATGGGGAAGTTCACATCATTCCAAAGACCTGCATTTTGGTTTGTTTGTTTGCTTGTTAAATAAGACAGACCTGCAGGGCTCTGAGACATGCCTAGCATTTAACTTGCAGCCAGAAAGGCGAAAAATGTACAACTTTTCTTCTTGCTTTTTTTTTTTTTTTTTTTTAAATGGGAGTTCTGGGCTACCCTAGAGCACATTTGTCAAGAATTTAATGATAGACTGTGAATTAATTCAAACTCCAAATCTGTGCCATCCCAGACTAAGAAAATTTGGGAGTTTTTTTCTGCTTCTAGCTCGATGTGGAATTTGTTTTTATTGTCACAGATATTTAAATTATTGTGTGTTCAGGCTTGTGTATAACACGCACTGCCTCCAGTGAAAGGATGCACATGCAGTTTCTGCTTGCCCCTTGGTGCTCAGACCTCAAAATTTCTCACACAATTCATGCATGGATATGTACAGCTCTGGTTGTGGAGATTACAACAAGTGTTGGTGCTCAGAAGAGAACACAAGTAGTTTTTCCTGCAGTGACTAATGTGCACAATGGATTTTTCATCTAACTGCCAAAGAAAAGCATAACACTGTATTGGGTTTGCATGGCAAAGTTTTGGTAGTGTGGGGCTGCAGTGGTGGCTTCTCTGAGAAGCTGCTGGAAGCTTCCTCCATGTCCGACAGAGCCAATACCAGCCGGCTCCAAGAAAGACCCACCGCTGGCCAAGGCCAAACCCATCCACAGTGGTGGTGGCACCTCTGGGATCACATATTTAAGAAGGAGGAAAAAAACACTGCAGAGCAGCAGCTGGAAGAGAGGAGTGAGAATATGTGAGAGAAATAACTCTGCAGATGCCATGGTCAGTGAAGAAGGAGGGGGAGATCCTCCAGGCACTAGAGCAGAGATTCACCTGCAGCCCATGGTGAAGACCATGGTGAGGCAGGCTGTCCCCCTGCAGCCCATGGAGGTCCATGGTGGAGCAGATCTCCACCTGCAGCCCGTGGAGGACCCCATGCTGGAGCAGGTGGGTGCCTGAAGGAGGCTGTGACCCCGTAGAAAATCCGTGCTGGAGCAGGTTTTCTGGCAGGACTTGTGACCCAAGGGGGACCCACGCTGGAGCAGTCTGTGCCTGAAGGACTGCACCCCCTGAAAGGGACCCACACTGAAGCAGCTTGTGAAGAACTGCAGCCCGTGGGAAGGACTCATGTTGGAGAAGTTCGTGGAGGACTGTCTTCTGTGGGAGGGACTCCATGCTGGAGCAGGGCAAGAGTGTGATAAGTCCTCCCCCTGAGGAGGAAGGAATGTCAGAGACAATGTGTGATGAACTGAACACCACCCCCTTTCCCCATCCCCCTGCACTGCTCCGGCGGAGGAGGTAGAGAAAAATGGGAGCAAAGTTGAGCCTGGGAAGAAGGGAGGGGTAGAGGAAAGGTGTTTTAAGATTTGGGTTTATTTTCTTATTACCCTACTCTGATTTGATTGGCAATAAATTAATTTTCCCCAAGTTGAGTCCGTTTTGTCCATGATGGTAATGGGCAAGTGATCTCTTCCTGTCCTTATCTTGACCCATGAGCCTTTCATTGTATTTTCTCTTCCTTCATCCAGCTGAGGAGGGGGAGTGATAGAGCAGCTTTGGTGGGCACCTGGTGCCAAGCCAGGGTCAACCCACTACACAAATGAAGTAAGGAACCCTTCCTGGAGCTTGACTCCAGCTAAGAGGAGCTGAGGGCAGTATAGCAGGGCCTGTCTACAGCCTAGCTTTTGTTTTCTCTGTGTTCTGGTTCTGGATCACTACGGGCTCCCTTTCCAATAGAGCAAGTTTAATTGCTTTCATAATTTTCAATTTATTAGAACATTAGTAGTACATGACTAGATGATATAATTAAGTAACAGATAAACCTACTAATATGCATGTAATGCTGGCTAAGTTGTACAAAAATGGTGGAATTTCACATGCCATTGGAATTTCTGTTAAAAATACCAATGTGTGTGGTTTTTTTTCTCCCAGATAAACATTAGAAATGCTGAGAAAGTTAGCACAATAAATAAAGCATTTGCTGAAGTTCAGAAAGAAGTACAGCATCTATCAAAAGGCACTACAGCAGAACCTCAGAAGACTCATCAGGTAATTTCCCTTTGTAAAAATCTGAGGAGGGAAATGAAAGGACTATACATGTTCAAAGCATTATATTCTGGCTCTAAGACTGCAGGCAATTCATGCAGTTGCTTTAAAGCTATAAAACCAGCTTTATTAAATTCAGTTGTATTGTAACGTTGAATATTCAAGTGCTATATAACTACTAAAGTAAAAAGAGAAGAGGGTGGGCAGCCAAACTGGAGCATGCTCCCAAAACATATTTTAAAATTATGTTGTAGCTGTTTTTTAATTTATTTATTTAAAGTTAATTCCAGCTGCAGCTGCTTGATTTGAGACTTATGTCTCGACACGGATAGACACAAAGTAAGGATGAACCTTGCCATTCCCTACCCGAAGAACCTGATAGTGCTTTGAACCAAACAGCTCTGCCTCTTTCTGTTCTGATCCCCAAGCCTTCCTATTCCCTCACCAGATCTACTAATACCTAAAACTGCAATTTCTGTACTAGAGCTCTTCTGTAGTACTTAGGGTTCAAGAGAGTGTTTCACTTGTCTTCCTTCTATGTGCAGCCTTGTGCAAGAAATAATTCACAGAATTTAACTGCTGATGAGTGCCTGTGTATAAACTCTTTATGCTGACTCTTTCTGGTGCTCTGGACATGGTTTGGGGGAGAGAGAAAGCAGTGGGCCAGGATGAGGTACAGATGAATCCATCCTGGCTGTTGGGGGAAGTAGAGGGAGTTGGGAGAAGTGGACACGAGTTGGGTGTTATTTACTGTGCCTGAGGTGATCAAGTTTCTGTATGGCTGGGAGCAACAACATGAGTGTCAAATGCCTTAAGGAGAGGCTGAGGGAAAAATGAAACGTAGATGACAGTGCTGCCAGCACAGGATGAGGCTGAGCAAGGGTTTCCAAGGCAGCTGATGCCAGCAGCCCTGTCCCTGCTGGTTTGTTATTGCAGACAGACAGGAATTCGGACTATACCACTGGTCCTCTGCTAGTAGGGCTGTACATGACATAGTGTTGAATCACTCAGGCTGTAAGATTTTCTCCAAAATTGCAAAAGTGCTGTCAAGAGTGCTTGCCAACTAAAAGCTGAGCCTCTTTCCATTTGGTCATGTATGTTACATTACTGGCATGATGCTTTGTCTTTCTCCTGCAGAATAAAGTATTGGCTGCTTATCTGTCAAGTTTAGTGAATCCTGTAATCCCCCAAATTATTGAATTATGACTGCAAAATTAGCCTAAATTAAATATGTAAAGACAAACTAATCTTCTAGACAGCAAGTATTTATTAGTATTTTTCTTCCAAGCAGACTAAAAAGAAATTGCTTTCTACTTTAAACTGAAAGTCCTTTTTTTTCAGGTTTCCACAAATCTGGAAGAGGAACCCGCAAATGTGGATGCTGCCACAAGCCTATTATCTCAGTTGTAATGCATAATGGACAATGAATGGATTGCAATAAATGAAGATCACAAATACTGATGGCTTTGTTTGTACAATTTTATTAAAAAAAATCTTGTTAATATACAAGTATTGGCACACTTCAATACAAACTACAAACAGACCTTTCCTATCATCTAGGAAAGTGGAATGTCAGAAGTCAGTGTGAGAAACTTAAAGTGCTAAAACAGAAGGCACTTCACAAAATTGGTTCACTGAAACAATTTAGCATAACTCAAGTTGATATCCTTCACTTTTCAGCTTGGCAGTGAAAGCTTCAAAATTGATTGAAAGGTTAAAAAAATATAGAAAGCTTCTTGGCAGTAAAGCTTCAAAGAAAATGCTGTTAGCTGTGAGCAAGAAGCCTAATCATTTTTAAAAAAATGATCAAAAGGCTATAAAGCATTTTCACTTTTCTTACTAAAGAAAATTCCAAATAACTGGATTACACAGAGGGCACTCAGGTGAAAAAACTTGCCGGAATTTTTTGATAAAAGCCCTTTTTTCTGGTTGTTGAATTTGTTTTGTGAAGTAGTTAAAGGAAGCAAAAGGAAATATACTCCCAGAGTCAGTGAACTAAGAAGTTATACATTCATTATTCAAATACTTAGGTTATGAAGAAGTCTAGAATGTTATAGTTAGAGGTAGATAAGTAGTCTGGTTGACACAATATCTAATAATTTAGTATCTGCACATCAAAGAGATCACAGACTCCTTCATTATCATCCAGGTTAAAGTTGTAGTCATCTCCGGGAGTAGGAGAGAGTCGTAAGAGAGGAAAAACTGTAAAGCAGGAATAGTTTAGTTTAAATTAAAACACTTTTGGAATATCAGCCCTGTCTCATAATTCAGTATGTTTGTCATCACCACTATCAGGGTTAGTCTTAATAATTAAAATGGTCTTGATAATCTGACAAGCATGCTAGGATACATACTGTGAATACCTGTATTGCCTTCAAACTAAGGCAGTAAGTGACATATCTACATTTTTTGCATTGTATTTTAAGTGAATTTGCTGAAACGGAGTGATAGCTGTGGCATATGGACTTAAATTCTCCTTCTGCAGCAAAGGAGCTCCTGAACAGCTTTTGAAACTTTCATCAGAAAGCCATTTATAGCTATCTTCCTTCATCTTGTTACAGTATTGCATATATCAGCCTTCAAATATTTATCGTTTTAAGTAAGGAAGTTACCATCCCTATTTTACAGATGAAAAAAGGAGGCTAGTAGTTTCTCTGTGCACTTCATTTCAAGAAGCCGTCTTTGGGGAGGGAATGCAAGAAAAGAAGCCTCAGCCCTCATGCTGCACCTCAGGAACACTAACCTAGTGCAGATGAGCTGGGCATGCTGTACCTGCTCTGAAAGTGGAAACTATTTCCATTTCAGCAGCATATTGGTACATTCACATAATCCCATCATGCCCCTCGGATCTTACAATTACATGGTTCTTTCTGGATAAGCCCTGAGGTCTGCTTGGAGGGCAGATAGTAGCACAGGCTGCTTACAGAGCGCAGGGCAAGAGGAACAATGCCAGCTGAGTTCACCTCTGCCTGCACCTCAGTGAGATAGAGCAGAGAGGCAGGGAGCATACGATCTTACTGGCTGTGGTTCAGTTCTGCACTCATATGGCCACCGAGGTGCAAGAGCAGAAGTGGGTGACATTTGTCTGTTCTGTTAGTGTATCACAGCTGGCCATATATCAGTCTGCATGCAGGCATGTAAATATGTTCTGAAATGTCTACTCAAAGCTCCTGCAGGAAGCCTGAGGCAGAACAGAATTAAACCTGATTTTTTTTTTCAAGGCAGCACTCTAGTCATCAGCCTGTTCTTTGTTCCTGAGTTAAGGACTGGTGAGTTACTCATGCATGTAAGTGCTTGCTGGATTAAGGCTTTCATATTTCGATTGTTAAATAAAACTGTTGCAGGGAATGGAAAGGGGAGCAAAGACAAGAATGACAAAGAGAGAGGAGGCAGTACAGGGAAAAGAAGTAGTTTCATACTGACTCTTGGCATCAGATTTAACAGACACCTACTAAGAGTGGTGTTCTCACAAAAACCATGCTGCTACTTGTGATTACTAGAAAAGTAAAGATGCTAAATACTTACCATCAGAAGACATGAGTTCATCAATGATATCCCCACTGATATTTCCTGTGAAAGAAGAGCATGTGTTTATGAAAGTCAACAATATTTGCATCAAACACTGAACTGCAAAGTACAGTACGGCTCTTGCAGTGTAGGAGCTGTGGAGATAGCACACCATGTATACATAAAATATATTAATCTTTATATCCCTCAGTTTTTCCTGATACATTTCTCCCACTGATCCCTTACAACCCTAGAGTCATGTACAATATGAAGCTTATTTGGTGGCAGAGAAAAGTATTCTGCTCAAAATGAGTTTGCTACTCAGAGCTGGCTCAGTGGCTTCATTAGGAGATAAACAGAGGCCTGTCATTTCCCCTGTGTAACTCATCAGTAACTTGGTCACAAAGAAGGGCTCAGGAAACATTTAAACAGTAACTACTGCTTCCTACCTGTGGGCTCTTCCATCTTTGCTATGTCGAATGAGTTTGGCTTGAGAATACAGTTAACATCCAGGGGCAGCAAACCCTGGTAATCATTTGAGCTAGCTGTAGCTTGGGCGACATCTCCTGAAAGGCTGGGGTACAACACCGACTCTGGAAGGCTGGAGTAAGGAGCTGCTGGGGTTGTACTGTTCTGCTGCACACTGCCGTCTACAAAGACACAAAAGGCATATTATAACGTCTGTTACAGTAAAAGGGAACACAAAACGCCTGCACCCGACTTTGTCTTTTGAGGAGAACATAGCCAGTGTCTGGGATGAGGTGAGAGGAGTCTTCCCCCTTCCGAAGTCACAGGCACTAATTTAATCAGGACCCTCAGAAATGCTCTCTGTAACAATGACAGCATTTTCTTAAATCTTTTCCTATTACCCTACTATTATTATGAAAAAAAAAAACCCAACAAAAAAAACCCTGATATTCAGGCAGTCTCTCATTGTGGCTATGTGGAAGATGGCAAGTGACCTTGTGGCACAAAAGCTTGAACTGGTGCCTGTATTATCTGTTTCATTAAAAGGTACATGTTCAAATCATGTCCTCTGTCAGAGGTTGGCAATTTCATTCCATACTGCATTTCTGGAGAAGCACCTCAGAATAATTAACAGTATCACACCCAAAACATGTTTGGTATAAGATGATAAGCTACGAGGGAAGAATGTGTTTCACCAGACAGAAGAGGAAGAGGGTTCTCTGTAACCTCTTGAGAGCTGTTGGTAAGCCCTTGGGATAGTTTCTTAACAGAAAGATGCTATGCTATGCAAATTCTTGATCTCTCCTTTATCTGCCACCTTTTCTAACAGTTTCTTCTTTCCCTCCAGTTCCCTACCTCCCCCACCCATCTGAGGTAAGAAAAACCCCGGACCCACCTGATGGCGTGTCCGCAACTGATGTTTGCGGTAACTCTTGTCCTTGGTTCAGATCATGTTGTTCTGGTGGATTCTGAGGAGCTGTAGCAGGTTTAAGGGGAGTCGCTGGAGCTGCAGGCTGAGATGGGGGCTGTGCAAGGTCATCGGGCGGAGGAACTGGAAACACCATGGGCTTGGAGGAGTTTGATTCTTTATTTATAAGCAGCACATGGATAGGTCCTGAACTACTTTTAAGATTGATCTGGTATTTCTTCTGTCCATTCTGTCCCTGTGAAGGTGGTATATTTTGAAAGTTATCATTCCTTGAGAACTTGGAACTTTACAAAACATAACAGTAACTGCATAGCCTTATTTCCCACAGAAAGTAATGAAGATGTTTGAACAGAATTCTCAAACTGATGCAGAAGATAAATACAGTGCTCTTCTAGTTGGATCACTGGAAAGAGCTAAGAATTGGCACAAACGTAACAAATCATACTCAGGAAAAAAAAAATTAAAACTAATGCATGTGATCTAATAAAAAAACCAAACCAAACCAGATTACAAACCTGTAATGTGTTTACCTGACCAGAACACAGTTACAGAGGACACAAATATACAATTCTTTGAAGTGCTTAACTGAATCTTGAATTCAAGTTACATGAGACTTATAGCAGGGCTACATCTTATCAATAACAACGATAAATAATGACTTCTGTACATTTACATCTCTTCCTTTTAAATGGAGCTTCAGAATGATCTTGGTTGGGACCAAGCATCCTAAAACGGTTGGATATCTAACCCAGACTGAGTGAACATAGGATCATGAGTCAGTAGAAACAATTTCTCAGCTGATTTGCCAGGCCTTCTTTTGGCAAGTTACTTAAGCAATACAGCTAGGACTAACTTCCCCTAGCACAGTCCCAGTGAGACCGCTGACTCTGTAGTGGCTAATTCAGCAAATAGGTTTTCAGCAAGTATGTTCTAGAAAAAATGAGGATGAGAAAAGTGGGAAAGGAGCCTCGGGGAAGGGGAACCAAACCCAAAACATCCGATTTGAACTTGGTGATGAAGACTAAGATCAGCTGTTTTAGTCCTTGACGAAAAGCCAAAAACCCCACCCCAATATCACAGCTGCTAACTTTAGTCCCACAGAGAACCTTACCATTGCCTGAACTGATTTCAGCAGAGACGGATAAAGATAGTACCACTGATCAGCTTCATGGTTCTAGCTTTGGATGCTCTTAGGATATTAGACTGTGCTTAGCCTCACTAAAAATAGCTTGTGAAACTTCTCAGGTGAATTTCAGCTTTCTACAAGCATAGTGGCTATCATGCTTCATACAATGCTCTCTCCCAACTATGTAAACCCTATTTAAAACAGAGCACTGCAACAACAACAACAAAAAAATCAAAGAGGGACAGAGGTAAGTAATTTGGCCTCCTGCTTTAATCTTGCCCATCTAAGCCTTTTGGCTAAAGCAAGACTGCAGTCTGTTTCTCTATCCAGTCTAATACCATGAGACTAAACATAAACTAAATCTAAACGAAACCTGCAACTACATCTAAAGGGCTTTTTCGTAACAGATCTGTTTTAACAATACAACAGAGAAATTTGACACATAAAAGTCACTGCTATTAAGTTCTAAAGGAAATTAATGACAATTATGCCTAATTTGGAAAGTTGCAACGTTTAAAAGCATGAGAGAAGAAGAGAGGGCAAAGAAACCCACCATTATATCTTGTTTTTAATAGAAGACAGAGTTACCATTAGTCTGTCTAGGTGTACAAGCCCAATTTTTTCCCACCCAGCCTCTCTTTTCTCAACTGAAACCATCTTATTTCTTCCCCCTCTTGCACACAGATAGAGATAAATCCTTCGCTCTAGTGTAGCTCTTCTTTTCCACTGTCCCTCTAGAACACTTAGGTAAACAAGAAACCAGTACATACCATTTCGGGTATAGGTACTTCTAACTGTGTACCACAAGGTGCTTGAATTGCTAGAAGTGTGTCTCCTGGTTAAATAGCAATTTTTAAGAAAGTGTTAAGTGTGCATATTTTTCTTAAGTCTTGCAAGGTATCCACTCAAATGAGATACGGTAATTCTCTAAGGCCACTTAAAATAACTGCATAATTCTACCATAAATAAACTTGTGGTGGGACTTGCAGAGTTTCTGTAAGATCCAAGTATATAGCATAATATAAACCACAGAATTCCAATACTTGGACCATAGCTGCAAGAACCTTTCCTCATAGTGATACCAGATTTACCACTTCTTTACCTGTTTGTTACTGTCCCCAGATCTCCTAGTTGTATACTTAAAGTGAGGTGAAAATATTTAACTAGTTTCTTTTTCAGCTAAAACAGCTCTCTGGTCCAGCTCACTTTATGGCTTTGAAAATGGTGTCAGTACAGAAAGATTTAACAGAAGGAAGAAAAGGTATTAATAACTGTCTTCAGTGCCAGAACTTCCAAGTGTCTACGCTTACAGTTTCTGCAGCACATACAACTAGGATTTAACAGCTGACTATCAAACTCACCTGTAGCTTACTATGCACACTAAAACGTATTGGTTGAAGTCAGGACATCACAATTACATCAACAGCACTGGCACAACCTGCCTTACACTGCAGGTCACTCACCTACCTGCACATCATTTCCTCTCTGTCCATAACTTGGAATAATGCTTTTCCTTTTCTCCTCCTAAGAGACACTTACATGAAGTATTTACTATGTGACTGGCATACTAGATGCCTCCACATTTTGTAATGACTAACTCCTTAGTAACGACTTAGTTTTGTTGAACTCTGCAGTACTTGTCTAATCTTGCATTTTTATACAAAAACAAACCCAACCTTCCTTGTGGCAAAGAAGAGATGGTTCTGAGCCTAGCTGGAGGCTGAACAAGTCTTCCCTTGGGTACCCCAGGATCAGGAGAGGATATCAAGGGAAGTAACTTCTTTGCAGGACAAACAGGGGATCAGGCCCAGTCAGCATGTGTTTATGAAAGGCAGGTCCTGATTGACCAACCTCATCTCCTTCTATGACGAGGTGACCTGCCTAGTGAATGAGGAGAAGGCAGTGGATGTTATCTACCTTGACTTCAGCAAGGCCTTTGACACTGTCTCTCATGACATACTCCTTGAGAAGC
>JAVJGG010000074.1:58209775-58222808 GCA_035590195.1 Aviceda cuculoides
ATTATCCTACTCTGATTTGATGGGTAATACAATTAAACTAATTTCCCCAAGTTGAGTCTGCTTTGCCTGTGATGGTAATTGGTGAGTGGTCTCTCCCTGTCCTTGTCTCAACCCACGAGCCTTTCATTATATTTTCTCTCCCCTGTCCAGTTGAGGAGAGGGAGTAGTAGAGAGGCTTGGTGGGCACCTGGTGTCCAGCTGGGATCAACCCACCACAAATACATTCATTGGAAGTTTATAGCAGTACACTGGAACATTAAGAAAGTACAGTGTGTTATTGCCATGAGGAGGTGAAATTACCTGCCTACAAAAATGCAGAAAGGAGGTAAGGTAACACACTTCAGGCATGGAGAGCTCAGGCATCAGAGCATGGCTCCCATTGGAGCTGCTTCTAACCTGTGGGGCAGGCTGCTGCTCGCTGGAGACCTGGCTTTAGAGGTGTCTGAGTCAGACCCTTACCCAGCCACTGCCAGCCCTGGGCCGTTCCTGCTGGTTCCCATCCCATCCCAGCAGGGTCAGCCACCAGCTTCTGCAATGACTAGCAGCTACCCAGGGCCTCTCCCACCACTCAGGGCTTGAAGATACACTACCCAGCCGACTCAATGAGAAACAGAACCGAAAAAAGGTACATGAGCCTCCCTTCTACCGGCACAAAGAGTCACCAACAAACTGGTGGCCTGACCAAGCATTCATGTCTAGGTCTCACGCTGTCTGTTGCAACATTTTCCCTTTTGCATGCTCAGGATTTTGGTTCCACCTTTGGAAAAAACATCCCTAACCTACAGCCAATGTGCTCCATTCTCCGTTAGTAAAGTTCACAATAACTTGGCTTCGTTCCCATTTGGAAAATGTCCTCTGCACTAACAAGCCACTGGCCAAATTTCTCCCTGGGCAGCCTGAAACCTGCCAGACAGAAATGAGATCTGTAAAACTGAGCTGACAGCATGAGGTCTATGTAGACTTTTCCAGGCCATTTGCCAGACCCTAGAGGCCTAGTTTTAGAAAGACAAATTGAAACCATAACTAGCTAGCTAAGCTCTCCTCAAACCCTTTTAGAGTGACAAAACTTTGCCCTTGCCAGGCCTAACCCCTGGTACTGAAATAATTGCCAGTGGCTCTAAAAAGGCATAGCAGAAGCAGTCAGGGGAATGTCAACAGAGGCAAATCTGAGAGACCCTCCAGCCACTTCTCCTCCTGTGTGAGGCTGCCCAGAGGGATGGGGTGGTGTCAGGTTCTGGGATTTCCCTTCATGTGTCCTGGAGGTTATCTGCTGGGTACTGAGAAGGAAGAAAACAAGCCCCCAGGATCCAGCAGCAGTGCAAGTGCATGCCTGGGAGACAGCACGAGAGAAAAACTAACCCAGAACCTGGTCTCCTGCAGTGTCCCTCTGGATGTGATCCTGCAGCCTGCTCCCTTCCCTCAGGTCACCCTCCTCTTAGCAGCACCCAACACTACTGCTGCCTCTCACACCCCACGGGCTGTCCGGGAGTCCAGTTTGCCTAGGGACTGATTTTCAAAAGGCAGCACTTTTAAGGGGCTGTATATTATCCACAGCTGGTTTTGTATGTGTGGAAATCCATGGAGGATGCAAGCATACAACAATTTTCAGGCATGCATCTTAAAATACCACTTGGAGGTGACAAAATATGTGGGCTTAAGTGAATATCATGTCCTTTGGAGAGTGAGAAAGACATTGCCATTGCTTGACGTTAGTCAATGTTCTTTTCTTCTTTTGAATGAACATATGCATAGGAATTCCTAGGGCCAGAAAGTGGGGTTTTTTAGGTGGTGGCACTCTTCTGTTGTTAATGTGCTATATTTCTTGTAAATGTATTGTGGAATAAAGGAGAAGTACGAGTACTTTGTGTGCTCAAGTATTAGTGGATATCAAACAGAAAAGTACATGAGATCTGGTATTTGCAAAAGCAAACTATGCTTATGAGATATACAAATGACTACAGAGCCCAGCTCTCTGAAGACTTAATGCATTTATTTATAGCTGACTGATTTGGGGCTAATATATTGGAACATGTTCAGATATTCTTGTTTCTCCTGTTTCAGCTTATAGTTGTTTTATCATTTTTTTGCCAGCAACCAAAGGAAAGAGAACGTTTTTTAACCACAGCACTTGTCTCCTTTCCAAGGCATTAAAAAAATAAATAAACATTTACTAAGCACAACCCACAAATCGAGGGGAGGCTCTTTTCTGTCCAGCAGTCTTTCATCCTGGTAAACTAAACAATAATATTGACTCTCTCTTACACAAAACTCCAAGGCACTATAGAAATCTTTCAGTAGAAAAGGAAAAAGGCAACAGAAATGCAAAGAGTCACAGCATCTTAAGGGAAAGAACAAGACTTTGATTCTTCAGCATTCAGTGCAGCAGCCCAGCTTGGAACAGAAAGGCTTGGGAGTAGAGGAATAAAATAATACATAATCCCTGGACAGCTTCCTTACCTTAACCACAGTTCCCTCCAGTCCATAGTCTTATATTCTTGAACTCTTGCCTTGTTCACTGGTGCATAAAACACGTGTATGCCTTTTTTTTTTCTGCAATTAGAAAACAGTTCTTGATGTTGATTTTTATGCTAATCTGTGATATTCGGGCACACGTTGCTGCACATCTTGAAAAATCTCTAACATGGAAGTAATTGTGGGTTTTAATATGTTTGTCTGTATATTACCTAGTTGGGTGGAGAACCTTGCATAAATCTTTTCCTGTATGTCTAGGTTTATATTTTGGACAGATTATCCTTCCCTGCTTTTTGACAAAGCTTTGCAGTGTATCAGAAGATGAGCTGTTTCTCAAGAGTACACTTTGTGCTATGTATAAAACAACATTAGTGACAGGGTGTGCTTTTTTCAGTTGGAACTGACATTTGATACATTAGCCAAATGGGGACCGCAGCCAGATCATAATTGGATATGTATTTTCAACATCCTCAGCCCTTCAGCCAATTGGCTGGGACTCCAGAAGGCTTATTAGCAGAAATGCAGCTTTATCTTTTTTGCTAATCTGACTAAAGTGAAACCATCAAAGAAGGAGCCAAAATGAGGGAAAGATAGAAATACCAGACCTTAGGCGGCAAGCTGCAGTTCAAGAAAATTATGGCTTATTAGGCTTTGCAGGCAATGGCAACGTGCAGAAAAGGTAATGCAGAATGGCTTAAAGATGAAGAATGTTTTCAAGCTGTACTTATCTGCCATAACCAAACATTTAATGGCCTAAAGGAAGATTCCATAGGGGACTATTGGCCAAAATCTAGAGACTTTTGTTCTGTTTTCACTTGCTCCTAAAGCAGGTAGAAAAAATGTTGCCATTGGATGCATTTGCAAAATCACACCAGATCTTTTTCAGGCACATCATTTTGTCAAATGTTGGAAGAACAGTTTACATATGATGTCACACAGAGAAGAGATTGATTAATTTAGATTTAATCCACAGAATTTGTTGGCTATGTTCAAATTGAAGTAGATTAAAAATCCTTCCCTCTTGCATGGTTCATCCTGATGATTTTAGTGCATTTTAGTGAGTAAGAATGACCATGACAAAGGGATGCCAGGAACTGCACAGAGTTCATCGCAAAATAAGAACTTGCATGTTCACTTAGCAAGCTTGCAAGCTATAAGACACTTCAATAAACTGTGTTTTCACATGCCTACTTCCAGCTGCTATCAGCTGATGCCTTTGACGTGTGTGAACTGATAGGTTCTACACTGGCTAGACGCATGAACTTAAGCAGCAATGAATCAAAAGTAGTGAGTGGTAAAAGTGGAAGCTGTGACAAACATGGAGGTGTCAATCAGCTGTCAGTCACTGCTGGGCAATACTACAAATACTAGACAGGAAGATCATCACGCAAAAATTTTCCGTGAACAGTTTAACTACCATAATAAGGAACTGCTTAGAAAAGGTTTATCTGGACTTCTTTGCTTTAAGCAAAGCAAAAATTATCAAACCCAGATCAGACAGTGGTCTAAATGGTTTAGTATTTTGTACCTGACAATAATCAGTACCATATGCTATCTAGAAGCATTAGGAGTTCACTACACTCCTAGGTTTTCTTCTTAAGTAGTTAGAGCTAAATAAAAGTCAGAGGGATCAGGATGAGCACTTAGTTAATTTTAAAGCCAGCAAGACATCCATCTTTTAGCCCACAGAACAAGGGAGGTAATTTAAACTAGTTTAGCAAAACTCTCAAAGAATCAGAGTCAAACAAGTTGAGTTTCACCTCCCGTCTACTACTGGTGAAGTTCAGTCACACGATGGCCATCAGACATGAGATGAAGTGCAGTCATTTGTTCTCTGGTGTTTTTCCCATGTTTGAACCCCATGTGGAGTAACTGGGAAGGTCTGTCTGGAGGTCTCTCACAGCATCACAGGCGGTGGAGTGCCTGGTTTTCTCCGAGCCGCAGCTCTGGGATGAGACATGACAGGCCTCTGGGCTTTACCCCTTAGGCAAAATCCATCTGGTGATGGCTGTTTGGTCTCTATCTGAAATTTTCCACTTTCTGAGATGTTTTTGATGTGTAAGTGAGAGGCTGAAGGGGTGTTTTTAGCAACAAACACAAACAAAATCTAACAACAAAATCCCCTGCAAAACCCCATCACTTTTCCTATGGTATAGTGCTGCCTTCCTTCTCTTCCTCCTTTCAGCTGCTCCCAGTATTGCCAATGAAGCCAATGGATAACCTCTCTCCCTATGGTAAGAGCTTTCTGTTTTGCTCTGCTGCATTGCCCCCCTGGCTCCCTGGCCACAGGGCTGTCCCCCAGCTGGGGGATGGAGATGTTTCCCAAACACTGCCTTCCCACTTCTCATAGGGGATAAAACCTTGGAGGTTCAGCTTCTCTCATGGTTTAAAAAACAAGTTTAGCTTCACAACTAGGGTGGGCTAAAACCAGGCAAGCAACAATTTGATCACGTATAAACATCTGGCTATACCCTTGGCTAATTTCTAATCCATAACAGCATATTACCTGGCCAGACAATATTTACAGCTTTTCACTAACCTCTGGAGATGAGGTAATGAGAAGGGGAGGGGGGGTCTAAAGATAAATTTTTTTGCACTGTGTTACCCATATTCAGAAGTAATTCAAACAAGCCCTTAGCTTTAAGCACACAGGGTCTTTAAAAAGTGGGGATTTAAGCATGTGCAGAATTGACTTTTTACAAAGTACGGTTCTTCTGTTTCTTTCTGCAGTGCTCCTTCTTTACATGCTGCCTTATTTTATGATAGATGCTAGCATTATTTAAGCATGTCTACTGAAAATCAGTCTCTTAAAGAGTACGGGTGGTTGACTAAACAACACCTCTGGTAAAATCTCTGTACAGCAATGTGCTACCGAAGAGTTTTGTTGTTTACACCACAGCCATAAGAAGCTAGCACTGGCTAAAACCACAGAGGTCGTAGGTGTCAATGCTGACTATACTTCTTACAGATTTTCCAGGCTAAAAGTCAGTGATTGATGGGTTGTCCAAATTTGCTACTGTGAAGTTTCTTCTTTAATTTTTTATTTTACTAATATTCTTCAAGAATTGTTCATCTTTTCTGTCGCCTACAGATGATTTTCATTCTGCTGATCAGTTACCTGGCCTTTTTATTCGTCTCATCTAGTGCAGCTACTCAAGAGAGAAGGGTAGGTGATGAACAGCAAACCCCAACCACATGCTTCTTAAAAAAGTCTCAGGTGGCTAATCCATCAGGCTGAAATACATGAAAGTTTTGAGGTATGCAAAAATTATTTATGATCACTTTGTTACTGGGCTGTAGTTAACAGAGACCAACTATTAACAGTTAAGGAAGTAGGTGCAAGAGTCAGAGTTACTCTAGGAAGCCAAAGAAATGAGGGCAGCAAAACATCTTCTTCAAGGAGAGTATAGTATAATGAAGAATTAGTTTACTGTAAGTACAGTGCTGGTAGCCTGCAAACACAGTGTGGAAGCAAAACCTCCATATGGCTGCTTCATTCCATGACAAAATTTGAAATTTAGGTCCCACCTGAAAAAAAACAAAACCCCACAGAATTCCATTTCTGAGCCTGTGAAATAAGTGTTGTGAACAACCACAGCACAGGGGGTCCTGCAAACACCTGAGGATGCTTGCTGCCAAGTAGGGTCGTTGTGGAATTACACCATACCATATGGGCATATATGTTGCAATAACTGTAAGTGCATGAAATGCACACATAAATTTTGATAACTGCCCTTTGGAACTGCATTGTGAATTATTTATAGTACCACTGAGTTAAACTCAAATCAAACAAGTAAGCCATGGTGTATTTCTCTGTTTAGCTGATACTTCAGCCAGGCCCAAGATGGTATCTTCAAATAATTGGGGGGTGTCTAGTGAATTACACCTTCTTTTTCAAAAATTGTCTATCTGCCTATCTTTGCTCTTTTGTGGATTCGCAGAGCTGGAAAATTCCTAATGTGATGAAAAGTTTATACTCAATACAAAACGTATCTAATTATCTTTGGCTTGTCTTAAAAGCAAAGGTCAGGTGAACTCCTGTTGACTACAGCTGAAGCTTGCAAAAATCTCTTTCAATATAATGGATCTTTGTCCAAAAAGGAATGCAGGAAGCAAAATTAAAATCTCCGGGAACAGCCCTCAGGATTTAATCCTTTGCCATTAGCGTGGGTCTGGCCCGAGGAAAGACTGCAAGCTGTCTGATTGGGTATAGGTAAGCAGCAGCAGGATGCAAGTCCCCACCGCTGGCTGCTAGTGTGGCCCAGTGAAACACGGGGAGGAAAGCTACGGCACGTCAGCTCACAGGGACGCATTGGAACATGCCAGCTTTTTTGCCTTGAAGCTGCTTGGCATGTCAAACAACCTGGTTTTAGCCATTAAAATGGTTGCATGCTAGACTGCAAGGCAGTAGGAGCTGGCTGCACACAAACAACGGGAAGGCAAAATCTGTAGGACTGTTGCCACCAGCTGAACCCTTCGGGCCAGATGAGGCTAATAGGAATGAGGCCTCAGCTATGCCAAGGAGTGGGGAAGTCTGAGGGCTGTCTCGCAGCACGGGGCCCCGAGGAGGGTCTGTGGTGCAGGCTGCACAGGCACAGAGAGCTGGCTCTGGGGGCTGTGCCACTTACGCTCGCACAGCTGTCAGCGGCAGGGAGAGGACGGACAGCCGTTCCGTCTCCAGGAAAAGCCACCTTTGCTTTTTCAGTGACGTAAAGCCAGGGCAGTGGCACTGGTTTTGCTGCTGTTAGTTCAGATTTAGCTGAGAGCTGAGAGCCCAGCCCAGATCTGGGGCCCCAGCAAAGCTGTGTAAAATAAAAGGAGAGTAGGGGAGAATGAAGGGGAAAGGCAGAGGAGTATGGAGATGTTTATCATGTATATCCCAGGGCCTGTAATGTCCCCAGCTCCTGTTTTGCAGTGAGGTGGGTGCAACGTGCCACAGGGAGTGAGGGAGCAATGCCCCTTTTGGTACCCTTCGGCCAGCCTTAGGCACAGTGCTCCTGCCCAGCTTGTGCATGCGGTCTGCAAGCACCTGGCTGAACAGGCTGGCTCTGGAGACTTTCTGAAGCGTCACGCTGGGGACCCATGCAGGTGCAAGGATATGAAGCCCTGCCTAGCTCTTTGAGAGGGAGAACGGGGGAGCAGTCCCATTGTAGGCTCCACTGGTGCTTGTCGTATGCTTAAAATCAAGCATATTCTTGCTTGCTCTGTTGGTTTGCAGCCAGACCCATGAAGTGGAGGAAAGGGTGGTGCTTGGACTGGGTCACAAATGGATGGCTGTAGGGTTTGGAGGGAGGCTATCTGAGAAAACACCACCCAGTAACCCAAAGCACATGTACCATTCCTAGACCAGAGTCCTGCAGGGAGTAGTGCAGCTCTAGGCTGAAGGACTGACTGCCAACTTTACAAACTAATTAAGAAGTAAAAAGAGGCTGTGGAAAAACACCACTTCAAAGTACCTGGTGAGCAAGACACCTTTAGCTTGGCAGTTGACATCTCCATGAAGCAAGTGCTCCTGCCAATAGCTGTCCTGCTGAAGCACGGCACACACTAGGGTTAGGACAATGCCCCAAGAGGAGAGTTGGCGGAATGGCTGGAAAAGATGTACACTGGCCCATGGCATGGTTTACAGACCCATGCTCAGGGCATGATGGTGAGTTCTGCAGAGTGTTACACGGCCAGCTTGCACAGCCAAACCATTCCTCCTTGCTCTGCCAGCATCCACTGCACCGGTGCAGCCACCGCATGACTCCTGTTTCAGCATGTTGCATTGCATGGTGTCTTGTGTGCTGCAACAGAATTTAGGCTATATCAAGAGGAAAACATAATTGTTCTCAACAGCGGTATAACTGTAAAAGCTGCCTTCAGGAGCAACCCCTCTGTAAGTGAGGTTTATGCCAGAGACTCAGGAAATCACACATCTGGTTTGCGTTATCTCCCTTCTCTGAGCTCGGTGAGGACTAGGCTGTGGATTTACCCTCTAGACCAGAGTGAAGGACAATTTACTCCCCAGGACAAGCTAGGGACTGAATTATAATTCAGCTACTGTGCAAACTGTTTCTCTGCAGGTCCATGCTCAGTTCAGGCTCTTGCCAGCGCAGGCTGGCCCTGAGAGCTGGCAGGAGCACCAGCACACCGTGTGGGAGCCACGACATGCAGTCCTTCCCTGAGACCTGTCCCCACAGCCCCTACCCAGCATGGGCCACCAGGAGCATCCCTGGAGCAACAGAGTCTTTCACCATCGATGGGGAGAGGCGGGAGGTCCATGCAGTGGAGGCTAGGCAGACATTTTACCTGTGCTATTCAGACACTTGTTACAGGACAGGCTCAGCCTCCAAAGCTTCATTTACAATTAGTGTCTGCTGATGGCAGCGGGCTGGGGGACAGCCAGCTACTGCTGCCTGAGGGAAGAGACACGGTGCCAAGCAGCGCACGGCACCACCACCAGCGGCCGAGCAGCTGGGCTCTGCCTGCCGGAGGCAGTCCCTCCTCCTCCTCACAGGGCAAGCTGCTGGAACACGGACAGCATTGGGATGGGACGTCAGACGTCCCTTTCTCCCACACAGGGTCGGACAGAAGTAGGCTGAGCACCCTGGTTGGTACTAGTATGTGGTGGTGCAATAGCCAGGCCCTATTTTGACTGTGTGAGCACCGCCATTGACCCCAGTTCTCCATTTCTGCAGGAGAAAAAAGCTTTTTGGTGAAACATGAGTATGACCAAGGGAAATGCTTTCACTAAAAATGAAGAGTTCATGGAAAGTAGCAAGGGCTTGGAAACTCAAATTGTTCTTTTTAAAGACAGCAGCACTGCAGAGAAGGAGGTTAATGAACGCAGATTTTTAGTGTAACTTTTTGTTACAAACAGAGGTTCCACACGCTCTTGAGAGCCAGCTTGTTTCTGCCCTAATGAGCAAGCTGAAACACAGCCTTGCCTATGCTGCCGAAGGCAAAGCCAGAATACTCCAACACAATAAAAATTCTCCGTTGCCCTCAAGCCTCCATCTAAAATTGTATCCAAACCTGAACTGAATTATTTTTGAAAGGGTAATTACTTCTTGATTACTTTTTACCAACCTCTAGGCTCCCAGGCTCCAGGCAGAAGTTGAACTGTCAGATGTCAAAAGGGAGAGAGAGGGAAAGAAAATGTTCACAGAGCAACTCCAGCCCAGCTGGAAGAAAGACACGCAATAAATCTTTCCTTGTGGGAGCTCCAGACCACTTTCCAGAGGCCGTGTTTCTTCTGATGCATTTCTGATAAGCCTCCAAACCCTGACAGGATGCTGACCTGCCCTTGCTGCACGGCGCAGGAGGGGAGGGAAGAGCTTGGCACCGGCGGTGCATGGCGGAGGTCAGAGCACAGGGAGGGCAGACCGCCTCCACCGAGTCACTCTTCGGCCCCCCATGGAGGTGGGCTAGGAAAGGGTCTGGTCTTTCTCTCCCATCCCAACCACAAGCCAGCATGGACCGAGAGGTCACCCTCCATGCAAAGCGCCACTCACCACCAGTGAGTTGCCCATTGCCACTGCAGGTTCAGTGCAGAAGGGAATTGGGGTGCGCTCCCCTTGCCAGGGGTCACCCGCCAGCCCACCGCAGACCAGGTGGTGCATTTTTAAACTCTCTTTCTTCTCCAAGCCTCACTCCTCACAGTGAACACTTCAGGAAAGAGGGCTCGAATTCTTCCCTGTTTGGGTCTGTCTTTTCTGGGCATGACAGCAACCTTGCATGCTGCCCAGCCAATTTTCCACATCATCCTGTGCAGCACACGAACCACCTGCATTCAGACATCCCCACTGGGGCTGGACAACAGTTCCTACAGGCTGGGGATTTCGTAGCCCAGTGCATCACCTTTCTGCTGCCTGCTTTCCAAGCCAGGGGGTCCTGTCATTGATTATTCTCTCTACACAGAAGCCACTTTGTATTCCTAAATCTTCCTCATTATACTGTTTTTTAACCATTTCCTTTCTAAGCAGGAGCAATGGGTACCGGACACAGTATTCGTGGAATAAGTATGTTTCTGTTTTATATGGTGGCATGTGATGATTTCTCTTTTGCTTGTTACTCATTTTAACAGATCCTCACATTCAACTTTCTTAGTATGGAGCTGGTGCTAGCAAAGAATTATTTTCCGTGATTTCAGTCCTCCTGGATTTCTTCTTGAGAGACATTTGCTCATTTAGAGTCTATCCATATGTATGTAAAGCTAGGGTTGTTTTTCCCTGCATGCAGAAGGCTCTTTCTAACATTAAATTTCATCATGGCAGTTTATCACCCAGTCATTCATTGTCAGGGAACACTGAGAAACTAATTTTTCCTGAGCAAAGCTAATGGAATTATGCATGGCTTTTCCTTTGTGGAGCAAATATCACCAGTGCTGCAGCCCTTGACCAGATGTCTTGGTTATAGCTGCTGTATTTGAGTGAAGAATGCTGCAAGGAACATGAAGCCTAATTCATTCTCAAAAGAAAGAGTCTCATCCTGAACAGCTTTTATTCCTTTAAGTGTTTTAAATGATGGCTTCCTTCCTTCATTTCTCTTTGATTCAGCAGATGCTATGTAGCATCAGGACTAGTTTGGGTAATATTTCATACAAAGTCACCATGCGCTGGTTGGGTTGGATTTATTTCCATAGGTTCCTTCAACCACAAGGGTACCATATATTTCATATTCCTTTGCATATCAAAGCCTAATGGCAGGATGTGAAGTTTCTGTCTGTGTGTATGTGTGTGGGTGTGAGTCCGTTTCTAGGATGAGAAAGGAAAATCAGAAGAGAGTACACAGCACAAATTGGTGTGCTATGTGGGACCTAAGGTTTCCATCTCACACGTCAGCCCTATCATCTCAAAGAGGCTTTGGGGAGGAACCACAAAATTATAGTGTCATGAAACAGTGGAGCACAAATAGGCCTGATATTGAGGAAAGCAAGGCTCCTGTGCTGACTGAAGTGGGTGCTAACATCAAGCAGGACAAAAGGGAGCTGCCATGGGCATTTAGACCAAGAATAAGGTCAATGGGCTTCTTAAGAAAGCAAAAGCCAAGAAGAAAGCCGAAAGGAGATCTGTGCTGTGCTCTTGACCAAATGATCCAATTTCAGTAGAAAGATGTTAATTTGGACTTTAGTCCAGGTTCCTCAGGTCTAGGTGAGGATTGGCAGACAATTCAGCCTTCTCATGGATCCAGAATGACAATAATGTGTAATTAACAGGAATAATTATTATTACTAACTCTGAAACATGCAAAACCTACAAGAAACATATGTAGCTCAAAGTGATGCCCATCATCAAACCGCAACAGTATCATTTGCACTGAATAATGGGTGTATGGGCAAGCAGGAATTCAACTAACAGAAAATCATAGGAAATAGCAAAGTGCAGCTTTAACCAGAAAAGGACAATACTCCATGGCTTCCAATTCATGCAGCTGTATTCCAGTGGTATCAAAGCATTTTGTGGTGTTGTCTTCACATATCCCTTCAGTCACTGCTTTTCCTTCTGAGGCTAAGCAGCTATTCTCTTCTGTTCAAATGTCTCTTATTTTTCAAATAATTTAAAGACCTATCTTCTCACAGCAGGTCATTCCTGTAAAAATGATACACGACCAATAAATTCACATTTATCTCGTTTACTGAGTCTGTCAACATTCATTTTTGAGTGCATTCTCCCTTTTTATTTTAGAGAAAGTCTGTAAGACTTCTGATGCAACATGATTGTTTTTCATAATTAATTTCATTCAGAAAGAGTTAAACTCTTAAAAATTAACTAGTATGTGAGTATTCACACAGAATAGAAATACAGGGTGAAAGAAAACACATTGAAAAGCTTAAACTAATATTTTATTTTAATCAGGCCTTTTATTTTTCCCTCAAAGGTAATAAAAAGAATATACACAGTCAGCACGGTTTCATTTCCTCAGGAGCTGCACAGTCTGAGTGTTATATCATGTGCTACAGGGGCTTCTGTGGGAAGTGTGGTTTCTTTGTTTGTCCTTTATACCTTGTCAGGCAGCGAGTGAAATCTGAGAAACTTCTTCAGACATGACCTGTGAGTTTTTCCCCCCCAAGTTTTTTGCTAGGACTGGGTGGAGAGGCAGATGTTGGTGGCTGTGGGGAGAAAGCCAGCAGAAGAGGAGGGAGGCTGCAAAACTAACCCCTAGAGCAGGTCAGATGGGGACCCCAAGGCTTGCAGCAACAGGGGCAGGTTCAATGAACAGGCTCTGGTTTCAGCCATCTCCATTTTGACAAGAAATGGGCAGAAACAGGAACAATTATGATTTAGCAACACCTCTTTGGCCAGTTGCTTAACTCGAGTGGCTTGGATCAGGGAGCTGTTTTATTAAAACCAACCGCATTTGCCTGGGTGCATGTTTCAGGTAGCTGGCTCTGGTCTGGGCTCGTTTTCATGTGCAGCCACAGGCTCGCTCCCTCACCAGCTCCTTTCTGCAGCTACCTCTGCCCTAGCCTGTGGCCACTAAAATAGCATGTCATTGTTAGAAAACCAGGGAATGGGGTTTATTTACTGGGAGTGACCAAGTTAGAGCAGAAGCTGGGGGAGGGGGGGGGGGGGGGAAG